>VDFB02281492.1:243943081-244099887 GCA_007258455.2 Sequoia sempervirens
TGATATGATTTGCATCTACAACACCATCGTTTACAACGTTCTTGTTGTGGGTCCAAAATTTAGACTTGTCTTGATTGTTGTAATGGTTAGATGAGCTAGGGTTGTCCCTATCAAGTTTTATTGTCCCTCTTTTGACCAAAGCACTTTTGATGGTGATGGCATCCTCAATCAATTTCTCAAAGGAAGGTGGACAATGTAGATTTAAATGATAGCTCATTTCTGAGTTGAGGCTATTGATGAAAGTAACCATTTTCTCCTTTTCAGGAACATGTCGTGGGTACCTAGTGAACATTCTCCTCCATCTTTGAAGAAAGGTAGTGAAAGATTCACCGGGTTTTTGCGCAACTTTGCAAAGATCAATCATGGTGATTTGGTGTTGAATGTTGTAGGCGTATTGTGTTATGAACAAATTGATCAATTCCTCAAATGTTTGAACAGGAGGTGTAATCTTAGATAACCATTCCATAGAATTGACTCCAAGGCTTCGAGGAAATAATCACAATAAATAAGTATCCTCGTGGGCAAATTCCAATGTCATGTTTCAAAAGTCTCTAACGTGGTCAATTGGGTCTGATTTCCCATTATAACGATCAAATTTGGGAATTTCACAGTGTTTAGGAAATGGAATCATGTTGAGACTTCTATCAAAAGGATAAGGACATATGTCATCCAAAGTGTATTTCTTGGTTGTGGTTCCCCCTCGTAATTCTTTGACTGTTCCTTGGAGTTCTTTAAGCTCTTGTTTAAAAAAAGCGAAATTAGATGGGGATGGTTCTTCTTCTTTGCTTTTTAATTTCTCAGTATCAAAGTCTTTAGGCAATTTAGCTCCTTAATTTGCTAAGAAAAGAAAATACTTCTCTTTGTCACGTTGTAGAATCTGTTCAAGGATTTTGAGAAACTTGGGGTTTTGTTCCGCCTCTCTAAGTTGAAGTTCTTCCTCTTGGTCATCATCACTATCTACGGGAGTTTTGTTCATGTTTTTGTTCTTATGAAACAGATTTTCCTCTCTATCAACCATATTGTTGTCACTGAAAAGGGGATTGCGATTCACACTAAAAAGAGGACTATCACGTTCACCCTCTTCTTGAATGTTGTGGGTGGGAGTTTCTTGTTGAGATGTTTCTCTTAGTTGGTTGTGTTGAGATCTTGTAAAAACAGGCATATGTAAGAAATCCTCAGATATGATCAAAAGTTACTGAAGGATTTGATTAGGACGCGTTGAATATTCAATTGAAAGTTGTGGTATATTCTCAAACTCAAGAGGTTGATTAAGATTGACATTGAGACAATGCTAATCTTTGATAATAAGCTTGGGTAGCCAAAGGTTCTATAGCATAATCGTCAGTGAATCCCCTAATGTAGTCTTGGTATCTATGGAGGAATGTGCGATAATGGAGCAAGACATCTCGACTCTTATACAGGAATTCTCTGTGATCTAAAGTCTTTTTGTAACTTAAGTTTGTTTTGGGCTTCTTGATCCTATTGAAAACTGATTTCTTGGTGAACTTGGTTGATTTCCACTTTCTCAACATGGGAGTAAAATCTCAGAGATTCGGGTCTGTGTACAAATTTTGATAGAAACCAAAAAGCACTATTTTGTTTCCTAAATGCGCTGCAGAAAAAGGTAAATGCGCTGGAGAAAGAGTCAAATGCGCTTCAGAATACCTTAGATGCGCAGAAACAGAGCACATATGTGCAGCAGAATACCCTAAATGCACCGAAACAAAACATAAATGTGTCAAAACAGAGTTTAAATGCGCTGCAGGTTTTCCTAGATGTGCTAAAACAGTTTTTCTAAGGACAATTTTGACCAGTTTTCAGCTGAAATTTATCATGTTGGTTTTTGGATGATCCTTTATCTGAATTAATGTTTTTGAAAGCACAACAAACAATCTAATTTAAGTTGATTCGTAACCAAGCATAGATAAGACAAGCACAACCTAGGTTAGGCCAGGACAATATCCGCTAGACTCCACGTGGGTTTCCCCAACCGCATATCAGTAGTGTGTGAATCCAGAAGCTTGGCTGCACGGGCTCCCCCTTACAGTGCACTCTCTTCTCAGGCCAACAAAGCTTCCAACCCCCATGAAACTCCCATGGCGAGCTGATCACCTCTACTACTAACCTAAAGTTTAAATGCTCAATAATCACTGCTAGCCGACTAGCGGTGATATAGAAGGTTTTGGCTTCTAAATAATAGTTTTTAGTTCAGACCCCTGCTCGAGTGGCCATACATGGGGCAAGAGATTAATCACCATTAAGGTGGCACTCCACCAAGAGGCCAAGCTCACTGTGGTTTAAGGGAGTACAACCTGCCTTGCATGATACATCCGCATTGCTAACCCTTAGGTTTTCCTCTTAAGATTTACATTTATATAATCTAAGTTAAAGTAGCTTGTCTTAGTCTGCTTATAGTTTGAGTCATGTTGTGGTGATGGAACTGCAGCTCCACTCTAGAGTCATTAATTGTTTCTCTTTGGCACCTGTGATCGCATAAGCGCATATGGGGAGAGGGGGATACTTCATTATCAAACTGCATATAGGGAAAAGTGGGTCTGGTTTTCTGATCACCTAGTTTGCACAGGGTGAGAGCATAATCAACTACCACTTTCAAGCACAGTAAAAAAGAGTAGACAAGTTCATTTTAAATGCACCAAAATCAAAAGTGATTTAATCTAAGTGAAGATTTTTCTTCACAATAGACATGGGGTTCATTTTAACTGCATGATGAAGGTGTGGTAGCTACCCTAGATTGATTCATTTTAAACCCAGCAAGAAAAAAAAAAAAGGAATTCTGTCTGCGGAAAGCGTCAGAGTCAGAATCCCTATTACAATAAAGTGCGCAACTCTGTAACCCAAATGCACAAATCTATTACTCAGATGCGCGAAAATAGAATACGGATGCGCAATAAAAGTACCTAAATGTGCGATAACAGTAATCTAAATGCACAACAACAGAAACTAGATGTGCCACTCTGTTACCTAGATGCGCAAAAATAGAATCTAAATACGCTAATGTACATGCAAAAATTCTTTTTAATTTTTCTGAAACATATTTGAATGTAGTGAAAATCCTATATGTGGTATCTAATCCCCTAAATGCGCTATAGAAATGCACGTATGTGCCACTCTGTTTCCTGGATGCACCACAGAAATGCCCTGATGCACCGAAACAGTCTTTAAATGTGCCGAAGTACCTGCAAAAAGAAAAAAAATTGGATCTTCCAGATGCGCTTTCGGATGTCAGAGAACCTGCAAGCAAACCTACAAGAAGAAAAAACCTTCAAGAAAGAAGTCTAAAATAGGGGCATAGGCCCCACGGTGGGCGCCATTTAATGTGTGTATGAAAATCAGATGTGTAAATGAATTGAAACAAATATTCAAACACACCAATAGGACATTATAACAAAACATAATATAAAAGGAAAAGAGACGCAAACTCAGTATCCTACTTCCATTGTCATCCTATCGTCCTCTATCTTTAGTGTTTTTGTCGATTCCAGCTTTGTGTTCTCAAATTGTAGGCTAGGCTCAACAAACTGTCTTCCTAAAGAATGGGATTTTGATATGATGTATGATGCAAGATTAAGCCATGATAATGATTTGAGCTAAGAAACTTGAAATAAACATGATGCTATGAGATTAAAGTGCTAAATGAACTAAATGCATAAACTCTACTTAATTTCCTATTACCAATGCTTGGATTCACACAGGTATTTATAGAGTTTTTCGATTGATTTTGATTGGCTGTCTCGATTAACGATTGTGATAATTCCTGGCAGATCGAACGGTTGAAGAAAGATGAAATTGAAGAGAAAATAGAAGAAACCTAAAACCAAATTTTTCTATTTTATTATGAAAGAGGAAAAAGATAAGAAGATAAGAAATCATCTTTCTTTAAAAGAATAAAAGAAAGATTTAAAGCTGATAAATAATTAATTAAAAAAAATCAATTATTTATTTGTGGAGGACATTCAGCTTTTCTTAATTAAATAAAATATTTAATTAAGCTTTTAAAAGCAGAAGAAAGCTTGTGATAAGAAGAGAGCTTTAATCATGTTTTATTGAAAAAAGCAGAATATCTCATAATTAAATAAAATATTTAATTATGATATGAGAAGATTGCACAATTAGGTAAAATACCTAATTTTGATTTAGAAAGAAAGCATAAGATATTTTTAATTAAATAAGATCTATTTAATTAAATCACTTTTATGAAATTAATTAAATGAAACATTTAATTAATTAGAAGAAGAATTAAAAATAGAAGAAAGAGAAATATTTAAATTTAATTAAATCAAAAGATTTAATTTAAATTCAAACAGTGATAATTAATTTAAATAAATAGAATGTATTTATTTAATTAATTAAGTGGATATATGAAAATAATAAAATAAATTTATTTAATTATGGAAGAAGAATAAGATGAATGAACAATATAATTAAATTAATTAAATTTAATCATATGTAGAGGACTTTAGAAAACTAATTAAATAATAAATATTTAATTAATTGCTAGGATTATAGACATGACCATTTTTATGATAATAAACTAATATTCCATAAAATGAAATCCTAACACATCTTAGGTGGCTTGATCTTTTTCCTTATCTTTATGGACTCATACCTAGACTAGACACACTAGGGAGATTTCCAACATGAGAAATTAGTAGTGATCATGTTGTAGTAGTAATTTCTTCTAGTGTCTATCTTGACATTATGTATGGCCTATCAAACATTCAATGTGACCATACACTTTGGACTCGACTTTGGGATATCCATGGAAAGTATCATATATCTCCATGCCCATAGGATCCTATCCCAAATTGTCTCATTCCTCTTGCAAATTCAAATTTCATACACTTTGATGACAACACTCTAGAGGATCTTAAGTATATCATAGGTTTTGCATGTTTTAATGGTTAAAATACTTGTCTTCATGTTCCCACTCTTCAAATCGAGACTACATCACCATATTTTGTTGTTTTCGATCATCTTACCATCACCACATCCTTGAACCCTAAATATTTACTGTAGTAGGACATCCATCATATTTTAGGCATAACTACTTGGATCTATATCTTGTAGACATATCATCCTTGTTTGTAGAGTCTCAAATTGTAGACTTAGAGAATTACGTTGAGGACATTCATTTACTCTTCCTTGAGAACCACATCATCTTTGTTGGTCCATCATCTTCGTCATCATTAGAAATTTTTCTATGTCAATATTCATAGGTTTTTGTATTGACATCATCTATTTTCAACATGTGGAAACTTGAGAAATTTTCAGAGGCACACATCATTTTCATTTGTTGATGTAAATAAATTATTGTACCTAGTTCATTCATTACTATGGGACTTATTTACACATGTTAAGTTTACTTATGTCCTAGGAAGGAATGTTCCTAGAAGGTGTTAGTTGTCATTAGTTGTTATCTTATGCTTTGACAACTACTACATGTGAACCTAGGTAAGTGCAATTAGTTATTTCATATCATTGAATCATATTGATAAGAATACAATTTATTCTTGTCATATTCATTTCTCTCTCTCTTGTGCTTTCCATTTGGTCTCAAGATCTTGGCATCCATACCCAATTCTAAGATGGTATCAGAGCGGGTTGGGTGCCATTGGAGAGTCTTTTTCTAAGGAGGGTTACCAAATTTGTGGGTGTTCCATTTTTGACTCTTTATTGCAAGTTCATATCAGAGCATTTTGGTGCAAATCTAAGCTCACCATTGTGTTAGGAAAGTTTGAGAAATTCAATTTTTCCTTTTTTTTTGTCCAAATATTATATACAAGGCCAAATCTATGAGGATTTGAACCTGAGGAGTGGTTACCAGATCGAAATGGTAGCTACATTTTTGGAAAATTTTGGGTCAAATCCAAACTTTCCATCACATCTAAAAGGGCCAAAAACCCTAAGATCGACTACTAAATTGTCCAAATTAGAGTAGTCTGGTGAGGGAAAAAAAAATTGCTCAAGGAGTTGTATGACCCAAAATTGTCATAAATGTTTTGGGTACGATTTGTAGAAAGAAAATTATTTAAATCATTGAAATTTTTTTAAATTTTTTTAAAGAAAAATAACGATTTAAAATCTAAAAATTTTATTATAATTTTTTTCAAATATTAAATAGCAAAAAGCAAGAAACTATGGATTTTATCTTGTAGATGATAGTTCATGTGACTTTGTACCACGCAAGGTATTAAAACTTTACCACGTGGTACAATCTAATGCCCCACCGCATTAACAAGCTCCCTAACTTTCTCCTCACACCGACGGTGGCTTTCTAGCAGTCCAATGAGTTAAACCCACTTCTGCAAAGGCAACCAACGTCTCCAGCTATTTCTACGCACGGGTTCAGCAAAGCGCCACAAACACCGTGTTCGTGTCGCCACTTCACCAAACGGCATCAGCCCAACGCCCAGCGTAAAGCTGCACAATGGTGTCTCCCACCAGCATTAACACACCGATGTGATCAAGCGACATCATCCTACAATAGTAGTGCATTATCAACATCCTTTGGAAAAAAAATTTCCCCTCACCGCTTGTATTTTGGTTTCATAGAGAATTCTGCAAAGCATCATAACTCGACCATTTTGACTCCTTTTTCAAGAAATTTTTTTATTTGTGCTAATTTTTCATGCTCTTTGTAGTGGTGCAATCATTTTTGGTTTCAGTGTCTGGTGTTTCCAAAAATTGTGGATTCTCAGAGTGTTGCTACTTCATCCTCATTTTTGGAACTTCGGGAGCTCATATCTTACTCCAACGGTAACATTTTTTGGTGCAATTTTTTTGAAAGTGGATGAATTTTCATGTAATTTTTAGTGTTATGATTAGATTGATTGCATTTTTGTACAAAAAATTGTATTTGATTTTTTTTCCTATTTTGGCATCTGTAAGCACTAAAATCAAAGTCCATTTCACTATTTTTGGTAAGTGGAAACTATAAACGCACTACTCATAAAGTTCCAACCTCATATACTGGTTGGGGGTTTCATGATTGAGTAATTTGGGGAGTAATATTGCAATGGTTGATTGCATTCTTTTTCTTGGTTTTTGTTCTTGCAATAGGGGGGTATTTTTCCTCACATGGGGTTTTTTCCTTCTCATGCATCATTGAGAGCATTTCTATTTTGCATTTCATCTCTCTTTTGGGGAGGAGTTTTTTCCAACTGGGTCTTCTCCTTTTCTCCATTTGTGAGATATTTCATTTGCATTGCATGTACATGGGTACCTAACATGGCCTAGTAGTCAAGACCCATCTTTGTGTCATTTGCATAATAATTTTCTACTCCCTAAGTTGCATTTAAGGGGGGGTGTCGGTGTCAATAAAGTCTTGTGCCTAGTTCATTCATTACTAGGGGAATTGTTTACACATTTGTAAATTTTACTTAGGTCCTAGGAATGAGTCTTCCTAGAAGGTGTTAGTTGTCATTAGTTGTTATCTTATCCTTTGACAACTACTACATGTGAACCTAGGTAAGGGTGATTAGTTATCTCATATCATTGAATCATATTGATAAGAATAAAATTTATTTTTGTCATATGCATTTCTCTCTCTATTGTGCTTTCCATTTCGTCTCAAGATCTTGGCATCCATAGCCAATTTTAGTAGCATTTAGATTCCTAATTCTTCTAGTATTTGGGAATAGCTTGTCTAATCACTAATATTTTTTTCTTCCTATAGGGAAAAATGGTGTTTGCAAGTAGTGGAACATGTTCTCTCTTCAAGTGTTCATCATTGGAACATGAGTTATTTCTTTATTGAGGGATTAATATCCTTATTTTATCTCTCATAATAGGAGGAAATCTATTTTTCCTATGTGATAGAAGCAATTATTAGTGGGGCACTTTGAGATCTCCTTCTATCTTTCTTTCACTAGTAATTTTTTTATTTTCTCTCTTTTGGAGAGGATTTTTTTCCCATGTGGTTTTCTCCTTTTCTCTAGTTATGAGATTTATAATTTGTTTATATATGGGTACCTCATTTTTCCTTGTATCCATTATCCATCAATGTATCCATCATTGCATTCTTTATCAAGGTTTTCAGCTTCTCCTTAAGTTGATCTTAAGGGGGTTATTAGATTAATTAAGAAATCTCTTGATAATTAATTAATCATTAATTAATTTTTAGGTTTCTTAATAATTTATTCACTTAAGCTAAACTTAAGAGTGTTTTATTATTATTAGATTGGGATATTTATAGGTTAATTTGTCTCATAGCATAAGATTAGGACACTTGTCACAATCTATTCAAATACTCATTTAGATTTTGTTTTTTTCTTCTCTAGGAATTCCTTCTTGTAATTTGTATTATATCACCACTCACATGTATTTACATTCATTATTCAATAGAGAATGCATATTATATTCTTATGTGGATCAAATAGATTCTCTTTTGGGTGCATAGAAAATTGGTTGCTTTGATATTTCATTTCGTGATAGGTGTTTTAGTTGTAGGTGATGTTTGGAAGATATGGGGTTCACTATCAACTTCAATAATACAACTTCCTCAAAAATAAAATTTCCTCTGATGCTCCTAATATTCAAAGTAAGTTTTTTTTATCACATTTTGTTTGCTCATCCCTCTTAGCACAATGTTAGGGTCTCTTTGGGATAAAAGTGCTGAAATTAAAAGTTGTCAACCGAATTAAGATTTAAACCCTTATTCTTTATTGAGCCATACAATGAGATAATCATATGAAATGAAAGCCAATATTGAATTTATCAAGCCTTTTTGACATGTTGGATTAGTTAAAAATTTTGATAGAATAATTAAAAATATTAATTACAATCACTATGCCTCAGCAAAAAAACCATATGTAAAAAGAGGTTAATAAATATTACTATTTCACTTTTTATTCTCTTAATAAAAGAATTTATAGTGTAAACATAATTTTTTATTATTATTTAAAAATATTTTGATCTAGGATAAGGCATATAGGAAAAATACTTCATTTTTTTTCCTTCTCATCCGTTTTTTATCAATCTTTTCCAATCTTCGCTATTTTATTATTTAAACCAATATTTAATTATCTTCATCATTCAATCTTTGTTCATGAGTATTTCAAAATAGTTTTGATCTAAGAATTTAATAAGACAAAATTATTAATCTTTCAATTGTTTTACTTGTTCTTTCTTTATTTTTACTCTTTTTAAAATATAAGTAATTTTCTTAGCAATTTAATTTTAAATAATTATTTTATTAATTTATTGTGAGAGAGACAAACACTAAGAATTGAAAAATGTCCAAGGGAAAATAGTCAGTATTCACCACAAGAAAAAATTATAATAGTATTTAAAAAAGAGTATAAAAATTACAAGAAAGATTTAAATATGCATAATTTTTTTATGATAATTTTATCTTTCTTCAAATGTTAATTATATTTTACGTTGTCTTCAAATTTTAATACTAATACTTAACAATATAATTCAATATTAAATATTAAATATATTTATTATCAATGAAAATATGGTTGATTATTCGATGGAAGGTAAACCTTTATTTTGTATAACTTTGATTTCTTTCTTGAAGAGACTTTAGTATGTCAAATATGATATTAAATGGTTTAAAAATGTTATTTTTGAAATACCTTTTACAAAATACCTATTTGAAAAAGGTTTCATGATATTTCCTTTCAACTCATGAAATTTTATACGACTTTAGTGATGCTTATTGAGGAAGCTTTGTGCTCTATAGAACTGAATGAATTCAAACTATATGAAGACATTTTCCAAAAAAAAATTAAAAAATATTGTATTGATTGGATTCAAAAAGGGGATAAGAATACTATCGTTTTTCATAATTCAATCAAAGAATGGAGAAATGGTAATGTTATTTTATTTATCAACTTTTCTCAAGATCTTTATCCTTTTCTTCTTCTTAACATATTTGTAGAGAAGCAATCTTGTTTCTTTTCCTTGATTGAGGAAATTGGCTTTGAACCTAATAAGGAAGAAAAAAAGATTTTGTATTGTATTTCACTTTTGGTCTCTAAAGATTGAATATTTGTTTTATTCAACCAACTCTAATGCATGATCTTGAAAAGGTGTTTCTTTCATATGAAAAGCGAACATTCTACAAACATTAAGGATTCCTCATTAATTCTTTTAAAGAATTATGGTATATTTGAAATTTTATCTCATGAAGGTTATAAGGGAATATCAAGACAATAAGAAGATTCTTAAAGATATTATTTCTAGATTTTTAGATTTGATTTCCAAAAAATGGAATTTAAAAAAAAAAAAATTACCACATTTTCCTTTGTAATGTAACATATAAATGATTAAAATAATATTGATAATCGTCATAAACACATTCTATTTTCTAATATTTATTCTTCTTAGGATGATATTGTGGTAGGGAATGAAATTCTTGATGGTTTTATTAGTGCTATAACCTATTTTTATTTTGTATCCATATCGAAGGATAAGGTTATGCTTTTAAAATTAAATATATCTAAGGTTGATTATATAGTTTTATGGTATTTAATTTAAAATACTTTTCGCATTTCCAATTTAAATAGTATATTTCTTGGGTTATGGTTTATGTTGAATTTTCATCATTTGTTATCTTGTTAATGGTCTTTGTTACCCCTTTTTCTCTACTTCTGTGGGATTATATTAGGGTGATCATATGTTTCCTTATGTTTGAATTTATATGATCGTATAATTTTCTAATAAATTAATAAAGCACTAAAGAATAACTTTGGAATAGCAACTACACCTCCAAATTCTAAATGATACAACTTTGATGGAAATTCCAAAAATTTGTGAAGCAACCAATCATAGAAAATATTTTTCTTTATACTCATATGCTTATACAACAAATAATAATAGAAACTATTTTCTTCAAAAAATGATCCCTCCATTCAGATTATTTGGTGATTAATTTATTAGTTTAAAAACCAAATAGAGATTAATGTAAGATGCTTTTGAATATAATTCATATGAGGGTTAATCTTTGGAGAAGGTACTGGTTATCCTTTATTGTATATTTATTGTTGTTAAAATTTACATTACAAGCTCTTCATATATACATATACATATATATATACATATATACATACATACATATATACATACATACATATATACATACATACATATATACATACATACATATATATATACACATATATACATACATACATATATATATACATATACACACACACATATACATATATACATGTACATATATATATATGTGTGTGTGTGTTAGTTGGCCTTGTTGTTGCACGAACATGTCAACCTGTCGATGCCCGATACAAGTGTTAGTTAAGATCCACAAGAGGCGGTTAGACCATGTCACAAACCCAAGCACTATACTACAAGGAAGACCAAGGGACACACCATCTTGCAACAATCCCCCACCAGCACAAGTGAGGGGTTTGAACATGTGACCAACTCTTATACAAATTGTTGGCCTTGTCGTTGCAACAAAAGGTTGACTTGTCAATGCCCAATACAAGTGTCAGTTAAGATCCACAAGAGGCAGTTAGACCATATCACAAACCCAAGCATTATGTTTTAAGGAAGCCCAAGGGACACCATCTTGCAACAATATATACATGTATACATACACATATATATACAAATATACATATACACATATACATATATATACATATATACATACATAGATACACACACATATACATGAAACATAGCTTTTTGGGACCTTACAGACTGCACTTGCACTACTAGGGTTTTTCACCTAAATCAAGAGAGATGGGGCCAAAAATGCTAATGTATCACTCAAATTAGGATGTATGCAATGTTGTTTAATGTAAATGGACTTAACTAAATGCAATTGACTAATTTGAATCACTAAAAATGAATGCAAAACTGCAATTACAACTATGTTTAAAAACACATTGTGATATACAGATAACTATATAAATGAAGAAATAATGCAAAACATAAAATAAATGGATGAATCTGAGGATGGATTGTAATGATTATAGAGTGTTTTGGATGCTGATGGAAATTGCTGAATTTTCATAGTGAGACTCATTCGCCCAAGATGGCAAATTAGTCCTCCTTCTAGTGAAAAAGTGTCGAGAGCTAGTTTCTATTTGTTAGGATCCAGAATCTGAAAAAATTTAGATTTTCAGTCTTAAGGTAGGACTCATTCACCATAGGTGGTGAATCAGTCCTCTCCCAAATTTTTGAAAAATCAAGAGACAACTCTGCAACACCAAATCTATAAAAGTCTGCTTGTTAGGTTGCCAAAGTTAGTTCTATAGAAAACAACCAAATAACTCTCTTTGAGCTTGAATGTGACTCAAGTAGACTTGAAGCACCTAGTTGACTTGGAAATCAATCTTCAACACCTAATAACCTATCAAATTTTCATACAAAGAGCTGCAAACAAACATGTAATAAGGGAAAAATGATTTAGTGTTAATGAATAGGGGTTTTCCTTCGTCAAACCCAACTTTTGGTAATTAAACCCTTGAAAAGATAATGAAATGAAAGAGAGAGATAAACTAATAAAATGAAAAATATATCAACTTACCTAACCCTTGATAATACAAGTTTGAAGTAATGTCAATGACTGCTTCAAAGTGTTTGAATAATGCTTGAATGCTTGAAATGTGAGATTGAATGCTTGAATGAGTGAGATGTAAAATGAGGTGAAAATCACTTATTTATACAATTGTTGTGCCTTAGTATCCATTCATACCTCATCAAAGGCAAACATCAAGTGATTTTGAATAAAATCCTAAAAGGAAATTTGAAATATTTTTAATTTGGGGCCAAGGGGGACTCATTTGCCACCCATGGTGAATGGGTTCCACCTAGGACCTAAAAAAGAGTGTCAAGAAAAATATTGTATTTAATTTTATTTTTCAAGATAACATTCAAAAATACACTTAATTAAAACTTATGAGGGCATAAAGTCACCAAATAAAGCATGAGAAGGGTGTAAATAGTGAAATATGCATAGAAGAGTGTGAAAGCTTGTTACAAGACTTTACAACACTTCAAAATAGGACTTGTTTATGAGTAAAAAGGTGGTTTTTAGGTAAATTGCATTAAACAGAGTCTAGAAGAATGTAGAAATTTCTTACAACACTTCACAACACCTTCACAAGATGTCATTCTTTGAATTTTAGTACCTAAATAAGCATGTACAAGTCATGTTACACCCTGAAACAAGACCTAAAAGGCCATGAAAATGACAAGGGGCCATTTTTGTACAACACATTTAGCCTCTACTTTAGTGAGAGGATGAACCTATTTCAAACTCACACTAAAATAGCCATGAACATCGAGGGGAGGGTTCAAATGCACCTATGTTAGCAAGATTCAATGACACAATCAAGAGGGATGATCAAGCCCCAAAGATGAAGATATCATGGAAAACTAGACATAAGAACAAAGGAACACACACGTGTTGAAAATAATTGGATGAAGCTTTGATCGTCAATCCAACTAGTTGTGGAAAGAGACATAGGCTGATTTTTTGAAAAAGAGAATGTGTACTCACTCTAGGGCCACGAAACTTTAGGTTGTCTGTGAAGTGAGAAAGAACAACTGTATACTCACTTTGGGACCATGAAACTTTAGGTTGTCTGTGGGGTGAGAAAGTCCAAAAAGGTAAGATACATATGCTATTTGGTATGCACTCACAAACACAAAAGTGGCTATGGTGAAAAGTCATGCTGCTAGTTGGGCTTCCCACTCAACCATGTCAAATTTATACCCGTTGATAACTTTAACAAGGTGCCACAAATCCAAAAGGATTGGGTATGAATTTGAGCTTCATGAGACAAGAAATTATTTGTGTGCTTAGAAATCATGAACAAACAAGATAGCACCACAGGAATGCAAGTTGTGTTATGTAAGGTGGCCATAAAAAATGCAACAATGTAAAAATGAAAAAATGTAAAATGTAAAAGGATGTTCAAAGGAGTATTTTTCAGTTTATGCAAGGTCAATCACTTAGGGAACATTATGTCTAATGTATCCAAGAGAGGAACAATCAAATAATAGTATATTCACAACTTAGGGGATGTAGTGCATTGCATGAGGACACCAAGAGGAATGTAATATGCTGAGAAAGATCACACTTATGAAGGACATCACATCCAATGTCATCCACAAAATGACAAGCACATCATATAAATGACAAGGCTACACTAGGAACCAATAATGTAAATGAATTAATGGTAATGTATGCCCCCACTTTAATGGAATTGCTACAAACTATTCTACAAGAAATTACCTTAAAGTATTGAAGGAAAGAAAAAGGAAAAATAAAACAAGTCATGAGAGCCAACTTGGAAAGCCCTATTCCAAGTCATATGCTTCAAAGTTAGGCTATGTCATGTCAAACAAAAACAAAGGGAGTTTCCCCCTAGAAAAGAAAGCACACCAAATACATAAGGGATCTATGGATTTCGGGTCAGTATGTTCTTTTGTTGCAATGTATTTATGAAAGAGCTCGAAATTGTCATCATTACCTAAGGCACATAGAACTAGAAGAATGACACAAAGAGAGTGAAAAAAAAGGGAAAATAAAGTTCGTTTTGAGTCAACATGGAAGAGACATTGTAGTCTCAATGCTTTGCCTTGTCCCCAAAAGGAAAACATAAGCGGAATGAAAATGAAAAGGAAAAACTAAATTTTTTTTTGGGTCAACATGAAGGAGACATTTTGGTCTCAATGCTTTGCATCATCCCCAAAAGGAGAACACAAGAAAAGAAAAATGAAAAAGTGAAAGGACCGATTGGGTCAACATGGAAGAGACATAGGGCATCTCTATGCTTTGCGTCATCCCCAAAAGGAGAACACAAGATAAAAAGAGAAAAAGGCAAGGACCTTTTGGGTCAACATGGAAGAGACATAGGGTGGATCTACGCTTTGTGTCATCCCCAAAAGGAGAACACAAAACAAAAAGAGAAAAATACAAGGACCTTTTGGGTCAACATGGAAGAGACATAGGGCATCACTATGCTTTGTGTCATCCCCAAACGGATAACACAAAACAAAAAGAGAAAAAGACAGTGCATGATGAATAGAAGAATACAGGTATGAATAAAAGAAGTGTACAAAGTGAGAGAACATCAAACACATGATACGGGGGAACGCGATATGCATATGAAAGAGGAAAAAGGAAAAAGGGACAAGAAT
The DNA here is from genome assembly GCA_007258455.2 of Sequoia sempervirens. NCBI lineage: Eukaryota > Viridiplantae > Streptophyta > Pinopsida > Cupressales > Cupressaceae > Sequoia > Sequoia sempervirens. Next base: position 243,958,235 of record VDFB02281492.1, read on the forward strand.
TGTAAATGTAAGTCAACCATTAACTAAGGTTATTGGTTTCTCAATCTTAAATAGATAAATAGAAAAGGAATAACAGGGAAACAATCAGTATCAGTGAAGTGTTACTTATCCAATATTTCCCTCAATGTTTGACATTCTTTAGTGTGATGTCCAAGGATGCGATGATATTTTTAAAATGGTATGTTAGAGTCTTTTTGATGAATAACCAAACTATTCATAGGTGGTAAAAGTATAAGACCTTTTATTTAAGAGCAGTTGAAGTATCCTTTCACGTTCAGGTGAAGGATGTGTGGGAAACTTGATCTTTTTGAGTTTGTAAGGTCATTTTCACTTGCTAGATTCTCCTTGTTCATAAATAGGAGGAGAAGGACCCATGGGGATCCTAACATCCTTATCATTAGAAGGAGATAGTGGTTGTTCCCATGGAAGGAGAATATTTAAGTTAGGAGAAGAATTCAAGAGCATTGTACTAGCATGCCAAAGTCTCCTATGTTGAAGAGAATGTCTATTAGGATGAGAAGGATCTTGATATCAAAGTCCTATTATGTTTGTTGCAGTTCATTATTGTTCAAAAAGTTGATGGATATCATGTTCATTTTTTGTGTCACAAGATTATTTACTTAAGATAGTGAATCCTTTACCATATGTTTCCTCAAGGTTGATAGGAATGTATGTTTGTCCTTATAGTAGGGTTGTGAATGTGATTGGTGAGAGGAACTAGTTCCACTTGAGGGAGGTACAATAGTGGGAAGGTCTTGGGATTTCATGGATGGGTAAAAGGTTGCAGTAGCTTCTAAGTTGTCAAGGTAGTCATTATAGAACTTGTTCATGCTATCATCAGCTTCTCCAATGATGTGTACTTCACAAAGAGGACAATCATTAGGAGTTGTAGGAGCATGTGAGAGTTCAAGGTCACTAGGGTCATAGCCAAAGGCACAGTTTGACACGTCTACTAATGATTTTAATGAATTCCAAAACTTATTGAAAGAAAATGCCATGATGCAAATAAAAAAAGATGCAATAAATGAGGAAAAACAAATATTCTGTAAAGGAAAAATAAATGTAGAAACAAGGATTAATGCAAAAAAGTGCTAAAAATATTATAGAGATGTTGAAAAAGTACAAACAAATTGATTCACCTTGGGTGATAAATGAGTCCTTGTGTTAAGTTTTATAGTGTTTTTTAGAAAATTAAATATTATTTAAATTCTCTATAGAATGCAATTACATATGTGAAATGCATATTTTTACTTTTTTCAATGAGATGTAATGCAAAAATGAAAGCTAAATAAAGTTTTCAGTAATGCAAAATGAAAAGTCCTAGAATGCAATAAAAAATCAATGTCCTAATTAAATGCTAATGTAAATAAAAACTAAGATGAAATATTTGAATGCAATTAGAAATCCAAAGTGTTCCAAAGTTAGGTTCACCAAAATGAAACATATATTTTTGGGACCCTATGGACTACTCTTGCACTTCTAGGGTTTTTATCTGAAAAGGAGAGAGATGGGGCCAAAAATGATAATGTATCACTCAAATTAGGATGTATGCAATGTTGTTTAATGTAAATAGACTTAAATAAATGCAATTGACTAATCTAAATGACCTAAAATGAATGCAAATGTGCAATTACAACTATGTTTGAAAACACATTCTGATATGCAGACAACTATGTAAATGAAAAGATAATGTAAAAAAGAAAATATAGAGATGAATTTGAGTGCACCAGGATGAATTGTGATGATTCTGGAGTGTTTTGGATCCTGATGAAAATTACTAAATTTTCATAATGGGACTCATTCACCTAGGGTGGTGAATTAGTCCTCCTCCTAGTGAAAAAGTGTTGAGAGCTAGTTTTTGTCCGTTAGGATCCAGAATCTGAAAAAATTTAGATTTTCAGTCCTAAGGTGTGACTCATTCACCATAGGTGGTGAATTAGTCCTCTCCCAAATTTATAAAAAAATAGGAGACAACTCTGACACACCAGATTTGGAAAAGTATGCTTGTCAAGTTGCCAAAGTCAGTTCTGTAGAAAACAGACAAATAACTCTCTCCAAGATTGAATTTGACTGAAGTAGACTTGAAGCACCTAGTTGACTTGGAAATCAATCTTCAACACCTAATAACCTATCAAATCTGCATACAAAGAGCTATGAACAAACATGTAATAGGGAAATAATGATTTAGGGTTAGTGAATAAGGGTTTTCCTTGGTCAAACCCCACTTTTGGTAATTAAACCCTTGAAAATATATTGAAATGAAAGAGAGAGATTAACTAATAACATGCAAATGCAATCGACTTACCTAACCCTTGATAATGTAAGTCTGAAGTAATGTCAATGGCTGCTTCAAAGTACTTGAATAGTTCTTGAAAAGATGATGTAAAATTATTGACTGTTTGAAATGTGAGATTCAATGCTTGAATGAGTGAGGAGATGTAAAATGAGGTAAAAATCACCTATTTATACATTTCTTGTGCCTTAGTATCCATTCATACCTCAACACAGGCTGACATCAAGTGATTTTAAATAAAATCCCAAAAGGAAATTTGAAATATTTTGACTTTGGGGCCAAGGGGGACTCATTCCCCATCCATGGTGAATGGGTCCCACCTAGGACCTAAAAACAAGTGTCAGGAAAAATGTTGTATTTAATGTTATTTTTCAGGATAACATTAAAAAATACACTTAATTGCAACTTATGAGGGCATAAAGAGACCAAATAATGCATGAAAAGGGTGTAAATAGTCAAAATATGCCTAGAAGGGCGTGTAAGCTTGTTACAAGACTTTACAACACTTCAAAATAGGACTTGTTTATGAGTAAAAAGGTGGATTTTAGGTAAATTGCATTAAATAAAGTCTAGAAGAATGTAGAAATGTCTTACACACTTCACAACACCTTCACCTTCACAAGACATCATTTTTTGAATTTTAGTACCTAAATAAGCATGTTCAAGCCATGTTATAACATAAAATCAGAGCAACATTGTTCCAACAACATGAAACAAGACATAAAATGCCATGAAAATAACAAGGGTCCATTCTTCTCTGGCACAATACATATATATATACATATACATATATATACATATATATGTATATGTATATGTATATCTATATATACATATATACATATTCATATACATATATATACATACACATACATATATATATATATATACATACATATCCATATCCATATATATGTATATGTGTATATATATACACCAAAGGAAATAGGGTTCTACCTTTTAGGAGATGGAACTAGGGAATTTGGACCTATTTTGCTCTTAGTTCATTAGGAAGCCGAGATCCCTCAATAAAGTGACACAATTGAGGGAAGGGCACAAGGGCATGGTTTCCTTAGGTGTGATTAAAAGTGATTTTCACCATTAAAGTGAAACTTCAAAGGAATAATGCAAAATCTAAGGCACTAAACCTTAGAAACTTAAAACATGATATCGGATTACAAAATAGAGAGGAACAAAAAAGTACCCAAAGAATAGGATATGTCTAGATAAGATCTAAAAACCTTCAAATTTGTTTTTTCTAAAGTGCATTGAGATTCATATGCAAGACTAGGCGATTTAGTCCTGCTATAGGAATTTGGGCAAAATATAGAATCTTTCGATGACTAATTAGGATTTTTAGAAAACTAGTAAATGGTATATAGGGAATCATACATCGAAGGTGGTGATTTAGTCCCATTACTAGGGTTTGTGTAGTACTTATTTTTGTAGCCTCTAGTGATCTTCTGTAGCTTTCATCTTGTTCAATCTTCAAGTCTGAAAAGTATGAATTCTGATCTTTAGGTGAGTTTTCATGAAGATGACAACTTCTTGACAACTTTGACAACTTTCTTCAATATTGGAACTTTATGTTCAAAGGATCTTCAAGCTCTAATCTACCTAGATCAAACCCTTGAGATAAAAAGTTTCAAACTTTCATGAAGTGGCTATAATGGATGTGGATCTTGACTCTTGATCTTCATATGAGATAATGTCTTTGAATACTTGCATGAATCATGAAAACCTACATCACAAATGTTAGCTCAGAAACACACATGATGCATGAAGAATTTGACATAATGCTTGAATCTTGAATTTTCCTCCAAATGCTTGATAATCCACTCTTGAAAGCTCTTGAATGCTCTTGATCTCATAAACTTGCCTTAGGAATGCTCTCTTGAAAATATTAGGTGAAATTATGTGAAATAACCTTGTATTTATACTTGTTTATGCAATTTTTTTTCAAATTACAACACTACAAGCTGACATAAGATCTAAGATAATAAAATCCCACCAAGAATTTGATGTAAAATAGGTCTTGGTTAAAGTATAAGTCATACTCCACCTTGGACGTATGATTCCTAGTGTTTTAAACATGGGACACAAACTCCAAGAAGTGTCTTGTTTAATGGAATGTTTAAAATTAGGTCCTTAGACCTAGGTGGGACCCATATGCCCTAGATGGTGTATGAGTCCTAGATTAGTAGATCTAGAACACACATCCTCAAACATTGAATCATGATTTTTCATTTATTAAATGTGGAGATTATCTTGAGGAAAGTACATTAAATTAGGATTGTGGATGCAAAATAGGACCAAATAAGGCATAGAGAAGCCCAATTTTAATAGGGAGGGCACAAAAAAGTGTGAAAATATAAAGGGATACATTTTTCAACACTAAATTTAGCTCCTACTTTAGTGAGAAGAGAAACTTTCCTCAAACTCACACTAAAGTAGACAAATTTGCATCAAGAGGTGTCCAAGTGTACCAATGTGGATGTAGTAGGATGACAAAGATCAAGGAGGTGGCTAAGTCCCTAAGAACCATGATCCTACATCAAACCAACATAGGAATAAAGGAACACACATGAGAATGATGTATGAAGCAACAACAAGGCACAAGCATATAATGCCAAAGATATAAAGAAGAAAGAAAAGGAAATAGAGGGTGGATGAAGCATCAACTATTTTTCCGAAAGAAATGTTTACAAGTGGAACACAATGTCCACTATGGAAAAAAAATGCACACTCACAAGGGCTAGTGGAACCTCATATTGTCCACTAGGTGAGCCCCCAAAGACACATATGCACGTGGTCGGTATGCACTCACACAAACAAGCAAGTGGCTATCACAAATACACGCCTAAGTTTGGATCCCATATGTGCTAACCATGCCAAACCTATACCTCCTTATAACTTTGATAAGGTGCCACAAAATGAAACATCAAGCTTATAAACAATATGCAAGTAAGAAATTTTTCAAAGGGACTTTTCTTAGTTCATGTATGGTTTCTTCTTAGGGGACATCATTCTTAATGTCTTCAAGAGAGAAAAATTCAAATAAATATCATGCTCTTAAAGGAAATCAAACCCAATGACACCACCAAGAAAAGGATGCATGACAAGAGTAAAGAAAATCACACAGTGAAACATGAGTGTTGGTGTATGCCCCCACCTTAAAGTGGTTGCTAACACCATTGTTATGAGAAATTGCTTTAAAATAGAAGAAGACATGAGAGATTATTCAAAAATCCCTATGCCAAGTCATATGTTCCCAAATGAAACTACATCATGAATAAGGGGTTTCCCCCAAAATTTAACAACTAAAGATAACTCAATATGTAACATTGGAGCCAACTTTAGGCATGTCATCCACCTCCCAAGCTTGCTCCTATATATACATGGAAGGTGGTCAACTAGCTAAAGGATACAATGACAAGTGCCATATGAGGACAAGGATACCTAACCCCTTGCCCCCACTTAGTGCAAAACAAGGGCGAGATCAGATGATTTTTGAGAAACATGAAAATTAGTATCAATTAGAGGAATTAGGTGTTGCAACACAAGGAAAAGCAACACAATCCTTAAGATGTTGAATGTTATCACTTAAACCCTTACATTCATTAGTAGAATGACCATGAACTCCATGATATGCACAAAATGAACTCTTGTAGTAAAATTTCTTTTGTGTTCTTGGAGGGAGATATATCAAAAGATCTTGGAGGAGTTTCGATAAGATACTCTCTTGATCAATAGAAGTTGTTCCTTTATTTTGCGATAAAGATATCTCTTTCTTAGCACTAGTTGTCATACTTACACAAGACTCTTTAGAGTGCAATATCTTGTTTTCTCCTTGAAAGGAGGGTGTAAAATATGAAAAAATCCAATCATTACAAAGACATGTCCTAGGAGTGCTTTGTGTGATGACATTAATGTTAATCAAACAATTCTTTGTTTCTTTCATTTCTTTCAAAGGACAATAACTAAGAACAATAGTGGTTTCTTGTATGTTAGGCTCTATAGGGACATGGATACCTTATTCTCTAGCACCACATCCTTTTTGACTATACCCAAGTTGTTTCATAAGTTCATAACCTCTTCCATAAATTTTTTTCATTTCTTTCAAATTCAATGGTTGCTCATAATAAATTTCATCAAAATTTGTTGTGTAATTTTCTTCTTCTTCTAAAGTGGTTGAGGTGGATGCTTTTTAAGGGTCTTCCAAATTTTCTATTGAAATTACCACTTTTTATTTTTCATGATTTTTTGTTATGAACTTTAATTTCCCATCAAACTAGGTGTGAAATCCAAGGAACCCCAATCATCTTCCAATAACTACATGACTTATTCAGTATGCTTCTCTTTTTCTTTCTCTTGCATAGGTTCCACTTGTATAGTTGGTGTCATTGTTTTCAAAGGATTTTCCTTGTCTTTTTCAAGTTGTAAAACATTGTAAGGCTGAGGACCAGCTTCAATCATATGTAATTTTTTGTTGTAGATATACTTCATTTTACAATGAAGAGTTGAAGGAACTACATGCATCTCGTGAATCCATGGTCTTCCTAAAAGAAGGTTTTATGAAAGATTGTGAGGAATAACATGGATTAAGGTTTGTAATGTAACTTTGTAAACTTTAATGGGTAATGTAATCAAACCAAGAAATTTTTTCCTACATTATCAAATTAATGGATAGATAAAGAGTTTGATTGAATTTGGATTTTGTTTAATTTAATCTTGTCCAAAATATTTACGCTACATATGCTAAGGGCTGAACCATTGTCAACAAGAGTTCTCTATATCCCAATTTGATTATGTTAAGCTATTATCATGAAAGCTTCAATTTTTTTTGCAGTTCCAAAGGAGGGAGCTCACTTTTGTAGAAAACGATTCATTCCTTGAATTATAGTTTCTATATAACTCAAGTTAGCACTAGGGGGAACCAGAGCTTGTTGCAATGCATTTTTAAGCATAATATGGTAATTAGGGGAGGCTTGAATAAGGTCCCATAAGGATAACTTAGCAAGAGTATTCTTAAGTTATTCAACAAGATCATACTCCTTTCCATTATGTAGAGGAAAATGAGGGGCACAAGGCAAGATAGGTTGAGGTAATAGGAGGGATGTTGAAGGTGTTTTTCTTGGTTTCAAATTGTTTCTAGTGTTATATGTATGAGAAATAGTATCGTGACTCAACCGCTATGACATATTGTTCTTAGGTGGTTTGAGGATGAGGACAAGTTTGTTTTGAGTTTGTGGTTGGTTTGAGCGTGGGCAAAGGATAATTTTATCCTTAGGAGGTGCAATAATTAAAGGATCTCTAGGATGTTTAAGAATTAGAGGACTTGATGGAGTTCTAATGTTCATAACCTCACCAAACTTATCCTTATTTTCCTGATCTCTTAGTGAAGGAGAGTCTAATTTCACTTAATCATCTCTATCTAAGGAAGGAATATTAATATAGTTTGAAATACTTGTGTCAATGTTGTCATTTTCTTGCACCATGATATCCTCCATAGTAGGATATTTTTTAGGAGAACTAAAAACTAGATGTTCATGAAATTCAAAGGTTGGTTCTTCTAAAATGACTTCATCACAAGTAATGGAGTTATCAATGGCTAGATTTTCATGCTTATCAATGATGGAATTCTCTTGTTCAATAATTTTTTATCTAGGAAAAGATAGACAATTAAGTCTCTCATAAATCTCATTGTTTTGATCTTTTAACATCAAAACATCTTCTTCACAACTAGGAGATATACTAGGAGAAGAACAAATGTGATTGTCATGATTGTCCATGATTTCATCCTTTTTCTCTAAGGTATCATTCTCTTGTGCCATACTATCTACCCTAGTAGGAGAGCTTGTAGGAAGGGAGAAAACAAGTAGTTCATCACATTCCATGGTTATATTTTTTAAAGCAACATCATCACAAACAAGGGAAGCATCAAGAGAAGAACAACTATGAGTTTTAGGCTTATCAATTATTGAATCCCTTTGTTCACATAGAACTTTCCAAATGTTAGGTACATTAGGAAGGAGGGAAATAATGCTATAACTTTCAATCACTAGATCACTTAACACCAACATATCCTCTTCAGAAATGTGATAATTATCCATTATTACATCTAAATCATGTCACAAGTAGGAAAGGTGTTTGGAGAGGAATGAAAACTAAGTAAAGTAGTGATGATGATCTCATCTTCTTGTGTCATAATATCTTCCCAAGGGGGAGGACAAGAAGGACAAACAAGACATTCACAATTCTCAATGATTGCATCTTCATTCACCAAGATACCTTCGTCACTAATAGGAGAGGTATCAGGAGAAAAGAAATTATGATTTTCATGATTTTCTATGCCTGAATCTTCTTCTATCACATCATTCCCACAAATAGGTGAGATAGGGGGGTTTATATTTAAGGTAGGTGTCAACATTTTCACTTTCTTGCACTAAGAGACTCTCATACCTAGGAAATATACATTGAATGAATGACTAACATACTTATTGATGAAAATTTTCTTTACAAACTTGGAAAATAAAGATTCTAAAATTTTTGAAAAGTAATTTATAAAATATTAGAGCACAAACCTAGAATGGAAAGAGGTAATGCAATGTCTTAGAATGAAATGTGTAAATGCAATTTTTAGATTCTAAACAAGGTAATTTGTTGATTACACTATGTAACAATCTATAAATGAAATCTTGTAAATACAAATTTTAAATTAAGAAATGCACTAAATGGACCAAATTAAGCTAGGTATAATGAAATGAATGTAACAACAACTAAGCAAAATGAAACAGAGATCTAATAACAACAAACAAAAGCATAGAAATGAAGTTTTTAATGTTGTAAAATGAAAATTTAGACCTGATACGGGACTAAATCACCTAGATGGGAGAATGAGTCCCAATTAAGGTTTTTGGAAGGTTAAAATGCTGAAAAATACACAACAAAAAAGTCTTGGAAATTTGGAGAAACAACCTGTATAGGGACTAAATCACCCAGATGGGTGAATGAGTCCGAGATGAGGGTTTTTAAACCAAATTCAACAAATTTTGAGTTGTTGTTAAGGTTTCTATTTTATATGTTGACTTGATTATTTTCAATTATATTTTTCCAATAAAATTCAATGATACATGATGCAAAAAATGCAACCTATATGCACTTTTCACTAATGCAGGATTTAGGAGTCCTAAATACAATTCCATTAATGAAAAGTTAGATATAGAACTAGAATGCTCTCCAAGTCAGAAATGCAAGTGTCCAAAGGTCGTGCATTCACCAAAATGAACCAATAGAAATAAGGTTCCACCTTTTAAGAGATGGAACTAGGGTTTAGGACTTATTTCACTATCAATTCATTAGGAAACCAAGATCCATCAAGCAAGTGACTCAATTGCGGGAAGGACACAAGAGGGTTGGTTCCCTTAGGTGTGATTAAAAGGGGGTTTCACCGTTAAAATGAAGCTTCCAAGGAAGAATGAAAACCCTAATGCGCTAAACCATAGAAAATTAAACACATGAAATCATATTACAAAATAGAAAGGAATAAAAATGTGCTAGAACAAAAGGTGATGTCTAGACAAGGTTTGAAAACCTTGAAATTTGTTGTTTCTAAATTGCACTAGGACTCTACCGCATAATGGGTGATTTAGTCCTGCTACAAGAAACTAGGTAGAATCTAGAATCTTCTAGTGACTAGTAAGGATTTGTAGAAAATTGGTAAAAAAAAGTATACAAGGACTCATACGCCCAAGGTGGTGATTTAGTCCCATCACTAGGGTTTTTCTAACATTTTTGTAGTCTCTAGTGATCTTTTGTAGCTTTTTTCTTGTCCGATCTTCAAGTCTGAAAAGTCTAAATTCTAATCTATTGGTGAGTTTCTATGAATATGACAACTTCTTTACAACTTTAACAACTTTCTTCAATCTTGCAACTTTTTCTTCAAAGGATCTTAAATCTCTAATCCAAATAGATCAAACCCTTTAGATAAAAGTTGCAAACTTGTGTGAAATGACTCCAATGGATGTGGATATTGACTCTTGATCTTGATATGGGATAATGTCTTTGAATACTAGCTTGAATTATGAAAACCCACATCACAAATGCTAGCTCAAAAACACACATGATGCATGAAGACTTTGCCATGATGCTTGAATCTTGAATGCTACTCCAAATGCTTGATAATCAGCTCATCAATGCTCTTGTATTCTCTTAATCTCATAAAATTTCCCTAGGAATTCTCTCTTGAAAATATTGGGTGAAATTATGTGAAATAACCTTGTATTAATATTTTTTTATGCCAAATTTCTTGAAACTACAACACTACAAGCCAACATCAGATCTAGGATAATTAAATACTGCTAAGAATTTGATTTAAAATAGGTCCTAGTTAAAGTGGGACTCATACGCCACCTTGGGCATATGAGTCCTAGTGTCTTAAACATGGGACACAAACTCCAATTAATGTCTTTTTTAATGCAATTTTTAAAATCAAGTTCTAAGACCTAGGTGGGACCCATATGACCAAGGTGACATGTGAGTCCTAGATCACTTGATCTAGAACACACAACCTGAAACATTGAATCATGATTTTTCATTTATTAAATTTCAAGATTATCCTAAGAAAAATACATTAAATCAGGCTTGTGGATTCAAAATAGGACCAAATAGGGTATAAAGAAGCCTAATATATATATGCATCCATGCATGCATACATACATATCTATGTATGTATGTATGTATATTATTTGTAGTCTTGAATCTAAATATATTTCTGAAGAAATTGGATCTCTTTCTACATTAATTATTTGAATGTATAATTTAGAATTTCTTATACTAAATTTGGTTAGTTGGGATCATTTTTTATCCTAAAAAAATGTTCTTAGAGTTACACAGCTTGCACTCAATAGTCAGTATTTGGAAGCTAAATTATACTAGCATTGGTGCACTTTTTTGACCAATCTTGGGTTGATACAGTTAATTCCATTATTTAGGTGGTGTTCCTTTAGAGAATATTTTAACAGTAAATTTATATGGAAATGGATTAATGGTTTGGGACGGTCTTAAGAGAGGAGCTAAAATTATCAAGGATAGTCTCCTTTGTAACATTAAAATAACAATAAAGTTACTTTTTTGAATGACTCTTGGGATCTTCATCCATTGATTCTTTCCTCTCATCCTCTTCTTTTTCCCTCGAGTTAATTTTTTTGAAGCTAGAAGGACTACTATGGTTGAGTTGTTTATTTTAGGACTTATTGGATATATTATTTGAAAGAATCTAGTAGTTTTCTTAGAGGTTGTTTGCTTGATTCTTGAGTGACTCTCTCATTTATTATTAATGACCAATGTTTGTAGGTCAAAGGTACAAGTAGACCTTCCGATAGGCTACCACAAAAGGGTCTATGGGGCAAGGAAGAGACATTAGATGCAATTAGGAGTCATGTACCTTCATGGAAAAACATATTTAAATTCGAATCATATGTGAAGATATATATGGAAATATATAGGACATATATAGATAAGATCAAAGACTAAGACATTCCTTTTGTATATAGTTATAACATAATATATAGGGAGATATAAAGGTTTATCTATGCATATGATATCAATAGATGAATGATTCTTTTTTTGTTAATATAATATTTATGGTCTATTCATCTTAATAACTTGCCACAAATGTTTATTTCTCTTACTATATCCTCTGAGGCATAAACTAAATACATAAGAGGTCATGGGGTACAAATCTATGGACTGTAATTCCCCATTCTTCTTTTCAACAACTAGTCTTGTTTCTCTTTAGAGGAAGATGATTCTCTTGATTAAAATTATGATTGTTAAAATTTCAATTACAAATATTTTTCCTACCAATATTTAAAGAAGAATAGAGAGGTGATTAGAGATTTTCCCTAATGGAGAAAAATGTGAAATAAATTTAGCTGGCCTAAATAAATACTTAGATACTAAGTCAAAAAAAATTTACTAGATGGGAGATATTAGAAAGAAAAGGATGCATAGGTCCACTGAAATGTGTTATGTGTGGTATCAATGAAGAAACTAGTGCTCACATTTCCATTATACACTATTTCTCTTCCAGTATCTAGAGAGATTTACGTGAGTGATAAAATTAACCTTTTATTCATGTTTCATATTAAATTGATTTATGTGAAGTCTAGAATATCCTCTTGCATCTTCTTTCCTTGTGGTTTGTTTAGATTTTGGTTCTATTTTGATTCTTTGGAAAATATGGTTAGATAGAAATCATGTGTATTTTAAGGTCACCAATCTTTCTTTGAAAGAATTGGATGATAATTTTTACAATTCTAAAAGAAACTATTTCTTATAAATATTATATAGTTGGAGTATTATATTCTTCTAATTTTATTCTTTCAATAAATTTGGAGCTTTCAAATTATCATTTTCTAGCTTAATCTAAATCTTAGTCCACGAAGAAAGTGAATATTTGTGGCAAAAACTTTCCTCACCTTCAAAATTTCTAAAAATTAATGTTGATGGTTCTTATCATGGTAACCTAAGTGCTTCTAGAATTGGAGGATTTTTAATGCAAATAATGGTACTATCTATTTTTCTTTCTCCTATGTAATGGGTATTACTTCTAACAACTAGATGGAAGCATGATCTATTTTTGTAGCTCTTGAGAAGGCTTCTGATTTGGGTTCGAGTAAGGTTATTTTTTAATCCTATTCTTTGATATTGGTTTCTCTTTTGAATAATTAGGGTTCTGAGGCATCCTCATAGAGAATCACTTCTTTCGTGGACTAGATTCTCGATCTATTTAAAATTTTCATTCTTCCTCCTTTACTAATATTGAGGGAGTGAAATTTTGTTGTGGACTTCTGTGCTAAGTGTAGATTTCAGGAAAATCATCAATAGAATATTTCTAATCTAGGGGTATTACCTTTTGATAAATCCTCTAATATTTTTTAGATTATCGCTAATGACAAGAATACTCTTTCAATGATTATGATTAGATGATTTATTCAAGTTTCTATAGGGTTTGGTAAAGGGGTAAACTTTCTTGAGTTTTTTATTTGTTTACTTTAGAAATTGATCTTTTCATTTGGAGATAAAAAAAAAGGTCCTTAAAGAATATATATATGTGTGTGTTCTTATATTTATTTTAATTACTAATTTTTAATAATTAGTATTTTATGTTTAAAAAACCATTACTAAAACTAAAAAGTGTATTATTAGGACTTTTTTATTAATTTTAAATTTAACTTACTAGTTTTTTTAAAATTTATTTATTTTTATAATAGAGCTAGCATTTATCTTTTCTCTAATCCAGTTCTATATCTTTAGTTTTTTGACATTCCATGTTAGGTCTTCTTAAACATCGTTTATTCAATAGTAACAATTAAACTTAATCAAGTAAAATTAAGACATTTATATGTCATTTTTTTTTGTGCAAATAAATTATAACCTTGTTATTGATTGTTTGGCAATTAAACTTGATGATATTTAAGTAGAGCTCTTTGAAACTAACTACCACATATATGTTCTTTCTAAACTTACTGAAAACTTCAATTATTATATTCTTATATAAAATATATCTAAATAATCATTAGCTATTATCTCAAATGCTAAGTATTCAAAATTTGTCTTCTAAAATATTTTATAAAAAAAAAAACCTTTCTCATCATAGATTCTTGTGAATGTCAACAACATTGAATCGTTGACTATAAAAACATCAACGCCAACATCTATATTAAAAATAGAAAGATTTACACTTCCACTTAATTGAAACCTCTTGAGAAAACAGACAATTTCATGCATAATTAGACCCACTTTTGAGTCTCTTCACATCATGTACCCTTCAAAACTGCATGTATAGGCCCCTTAGACCCATTAATTTTGATCTATAGGCCTATTTTACTTGAAAAATAACATAAAACCTGAAAAACATCATTTAATTATCTCATACCCCAAAAAACCACCTTCAAACAGTAGTAGTGGGACCCATTCACCACCTTGAGCGAATAAGTCCCCTTTGGAGGGACCCATTCGCCATGGGTGGCGAATGAGTCCCCTTTAAGGTAAGATTTAAATTTAAGTAGGAATTTGATTAATTTAACATTAATTTATGGTGAATGTTGGCCTCTTAGGTCTAAATAATGGGAAAATAAGGTTTTCTTGCTTATAAATACTCATTTCAAGTCATTTCACACATCTTAAATCTTATCTTTTTGTCATTTTTCATGAGCAATTTCTAAACTCGTGTCTTATACAACAAGTCTCATTAGCAAAAGTTGAAGTTTTAGGGAAACAAACTAGGGTTTTGTAGGTCTTGAAGCTCATTTCTCTTGTCAAGATCCAACATTGCAAAGGGTTGATGATGGATGCCTATGGTGAATCATGAAGAAATATCGCGTGAAGAGGTGAAACTAGCCACCAAATCACACCTAAGTACTTGGTTTCATATTGATTTCATCTTCCATTTTCACTCTATCTTCATATTAAGGTTTGGATTTTGTTTGTTTATCATTTGCATGTCATTTCATTCTTATTTTTGATGTGTTGTGAGGTTTCTAGGGTTGATATCTTGCATCATATAAATCATCTTTGAATTGCTTATTCTAGAGCAATAGAATAGGACCCTTATCATAGTTCATATTTTCCTAGTCTTTAACACATCTAAGGCTAGGGTTTATGTAATTTTTTCTCCATTCAAGGTTTAAATACCCAACTAGGGTTTTGACCAAGGAAAACCCCCCATTAGACAAACACTTTTAATTTTTTTTGCAGGAATTTCTTGAGATCTTGACTTGGGTTTCCATCAGAAATTATTATGTAGGTATCAAGGTATAGAACAAAGCTTTGAAGTTGCAAAAATTTGAAAGTGGACTGATTCATCATGCATCACGAATGAGTTCCTCTTGAGGTGAAAATTTGAGTAAGATGTAGATCTAGGTTGAAGACTGATAGAAAACAACTTCTGTGTAGAAATGTCCTGCCTGGGACTGATTCACCCAGGGTGGCAAATGAGTCCCAATCAGCTCAAATTCAAGTTTCATCAATTTTCCAAATATTTTCCTAGTTTTTTCCAATTTCTTAGGTGTACCTATTCTAAAAAATAGCCTTATGATTAGTTTATTTTTCATTTTTGTTCATTCTTTAAAGCTTTTGCAAACAATACTATGTTTTCAAACATAGCATAGATCTTAGTTTTGAATACATATTCAGTCATTTCAATTACTGAATTGTATTTAGATAGTTTCATTTAGCCTCGAAAACATCATATATAACATAATTTGAATGAACCCTTAACATTTTTGCTCCTATCTCTCTCCTTTTAGCTAAAAAACCCTAGAAGAGCTAGATAAGTACATAGGAACCTAAAAAATCTACGGTTCAACTATGTGTATGTGATATATGTTGGAGCTAGTCATTGTGTATGTGATGTATGTTGGAGCTTTTCACTTTGTATTTGCAATGTATGGTAGAACCAATCACTAATGTAAATATGATGTGTATAAGCTAGTCACTATTATATTTATGATGTATGCATGAGCTAATCACCATTGTACTTGTGATCTTTATATGATCCAATCATTGTTGTGCTTGAGATGTGTCTGAGCTAGTCATTTTGTGTATATGGAGGTATAATTTTGATAGTCATTATGTATAATATTTAGCATTAAGGTATGATATGCCCATTGTCAATATTGTGAATGTTTGTAAAATATTGTTTGTTAACATTTTGTATGGACTAATCACTTGATGGAAAATTTATTGAGTATATTATAACTAGCTAAGTGGATAGATTACATGTATTTAATGAATAGTCATGGTTTAATTGTGGGATTGGAGATCTCATGCAAGAGGGGAGAATGAACTCCCTCTAACATAGGTGGGGAAAACTAAGAAGCCTCTTATTCCCATGAGGAGATATGTAGGAAGGGTCACCATGAACTCTTGAGGTTTAGGTCTAGGTCTAGGAATGGCCCTAGTTGTAGGATCTTAGCACTTTGAGTGTAAGCATATATGTGTTGATGTTGATTTGTTCTCACTAGGATGAATGAATTTTTTTAAAAAATAGAACTTTAACATTTCATGGTAGAAGCTTGGTTGGTTAAGATGGTAGTGGTGGGAATTGAAAAAAGAAAATTTAGTGCACGAGGGGTGGATTTTACAAGCCTCTCATGTATTATAATTTCATACCATAGACTAAATAAATCCTAGCATTACCACATACTTGTTTATCTTTTTCCTTTAATGGAATTAGAGCATGTTTCTTTCCATCGTTCATCATAGTGTAAGTATTCTCTTTATACAAATTTATGAATTTATTATTAGAATACCATGACCAAGATTCCCAACAATAAATGACATATGTCCTTTAACATGATGCAATACTTCTGCATGATATATGCCTATCTTAAATTTTAACAAACATTGCTCACTTACTAGCACCTTATGTTATTTCTACAATTGTGAAATTTAATATGGATTTGGATATTTTAACCTTTTCAATTTTAACTTATCAAGCAGATGACCAATAAAAATATATATTTTCAAATTTGAGAATGTAAAAGAGGATAATTAATTTATCTATTTTGCTTCTATTTTTGTTTAGTTTCTATTTCTCTATTTCTATATGCTTGACTCATGTAGATTCATATGTCAACTAAAGTGAAACAAAACATAGTCATAGAAAATGCATACATTACACTCTTATTATTTATTTTATGCCCCTTTAAAGGGATGTTCCAAGTACTTGGTCTTGTTGCAAGATATTGACTGATTGGACACCCCCTTTGATACAAATTCCTAACTATTCAAAAAAATAGAATTAAATTAATTGCTAGACATTTATCAACTCTTAGATCACTTATTCATTTGCAAGGTGCATTTTGTGTTGATGGATTTCACCTATTTTAAATTAAAAATTTATCATGGATCCTCACCAACTCCCTCAAATTTATTAGTTATGTGTCATTTCTAACCCAAGAATTTTAAATTGAGTGTATAATCAATATCATTCCTAATAATATTATGTTGTCCTTTCAGAAACATGACATAAATGACTATAAGAATATAGTGAATTCTAAGAAAAAGATACCTTTAATAGACATAATTTTTCCAATCAATACTAATGAATTATAAAATAACTAAAAAAAACAATTAATATTTGGTTGTGAGGGAATTAAAATTCTAATGGCAAGGGGGTCCCTCTCCATTTTAAAAATATGTTGAAATATGGAAAATGCATTTGCATTTAATTTTTCCCCTTTGTGTCGAATCCCATGGAGATTGATGAATAAATGCAATTTGAAGTATGCCAAACTGAACAAATGTACCATCTCCCCTACTCTATGGTGGACATGACATCATAATAGAAAAGAGGCATGATAACATCCTAAACAAGATAACAAAGAAGATCATATTTATACTACAATGAATCTTGTTAGCAGTAGAGCTTGAATCCAAATAAGATGAGAGCAAAGTGAGATTTTGATTGGGGTCCTTTAGCCAAGAGGGAACATTATTTTTATATGCAACTACAAGAATCACAGTATCTAACTCCTCTTTCCCATCTACAAATTTGGCTCCATGAAATGTGAAATTTTCTATTGCTTGCAATACATGTTAAAATACACAACCATAAAAATCAGATAATCTAAGAGAGAAATGGAAATTATGTGTACCTTGATCTACCCTTTTTCAATTTTGGCAAGAGTTCCAACATCCAACATAGGCGCTTTCCCACACTTGTTCTTGAGCTCGAGAGGGCCTTTAGAAAGCCTTCTGAGACCATACTTGAATGTGATGACCAACATCACCCAAGCCACCAAAAGAAATAGAAAATACACCACTCATAGTGGTAGCCATTTGAGAAGCCACATCACCACTTCAAACATCGATCTTCCAAGCATTTCTCATGGCAACATATGGACCTGAAAAATTAGAAACCATTTGAAATAGCAGTCACTTGTTCATAAGAACACTAGAACAAAAATAAAATCGCTAGAATCAACCAATTTATAAAACCCATTTTTTTTGTACTTACAAAATTGCAGATGACAATGGAGGGGTTGGCATTGTGGTTTGATAGACCAAGAGATATTTTGTCTTTCAAATTCCTCCCCAGTTTTATACCCGCTTGCAAGGAGAATTTATTCTTGGAAGCACTCACTGTTAGAGAATTTAGGTAGTACAACCTCCACATTCTCCTCGGTGACCACAATCAACCACTGGAAAATATACTCTGAAAATATTATGTTAAATTAGTAAAAAAAAAATTGTACAATTGTTAGTTGGGAAAGTTTCCCATAGTCTATGCTTTAGCATTTTTGAGTTAGGAAAGTTTCTCATGGATTTTTTGTTTTAGCTTTTTGAGTTGGGCAAGTTTTCCAAACGTGACTGTTGGAAAATTTTTAAGTAGTAGTTGTTTTATGTATATATATCTATCTATTTCCCCAAAAAAATTGAAGACAATTCACTGCACATTTTGGAGAAAATACATAGTAGTTTTTATGCTCTTTGCCTCTGTGAATTTAATCATAGTTTCATTATTGAATATTTTAATTTTTGTTTCACTTGTGTACTAAATTTTTTTGTTTTTAGTTTATTGTTTCTAACATATGGTATCAGAGCAAGTTTGAAATGACAATGAATGCTAATAGTACATAGTTGCAAATACCTAAATTTAATGGGAAAAACTATGATTTTTGGAGTTTTCAAATGAAGATTTTGTTTAGATCACAATAGCTATGGGATCTTGTGTAGAATGGGTATTCAAAACTAGATGAAGAATGTGAAGGTTGTATTGTTGGAAAGCACCATATATAGAGAACCCTTTCCAATAAGGGATTCCTGGAGAGCTTTAGATCCATTGGAGCTAGTTCAATTGGATTTGTGTGGTCCAATTGAGGTTGCTTCATTATCTAGTATTATTTTTTGAAATTTATTGATGACTACAATAGGAAACTTTGGGTGTATCTTTTGAAAAATAAATCAGATATTTTCAAGAAAATTAGAGAATTTAAAGAACTAGTTGAAAAGCAAAGTGGTTATTTTCTCATAATTTCAAGGACTGATAGGAGTGGAGAGTATATTTCACATGATTTTCATATTTTTTTGTATTGAAAATGGCATAAAAAGGAAGCTAAAAACAAGGTATACACCTCAACAAAATGGTGTAGCTTAGAGAAAAAATAGAACAATTTTAAATATGGTAAGGAGTACGCTTAATGTTAAGAATTTACCAAAATATTTTTGGACAGAAGTAGTTTGTTGTGTAGGTTAAATATTTTGAATAGATTTCCTACAAATTCTATTTGGGGCATGACACTAGAAGAAGCATGAGGAGGATACGAACCTCAAGTAGATCATCTACAAATTTTTGGTTGTATTGCTTATTCTCATGTTCCAGATGCACTTAGATGTAAATTGGATGATAAGGTAGAAAAATGTATCTTTGTTGGGTACAGTGAATAATCTAAGGCATATAGGTTGTACAATCCTAAGACAAAGAAATTGGTGATAAGTAGAGATGCAAAGTTTCTTGAAGATCAGGAGTGGTATTGGAATTTGAAGGAGAAATATCATGTTAACATTCAAGATGATGTTGAAAATCAACAACAAATTTGAGTTGTTAACACAAGAGCCAATAGTAGTAACATTCAATAATAAACACTAAGAAGAAGCTCTTCTTCATCTCCACCAAGTCATAGACATGTTTCATCCAATAGTGCTTCATCATCCACCTTAGTATCTCCAAAAACGTGGAAAAAAACAAGGAGTTTGTCTAACATATATCAAGAAACAACAGAGATAAATGAAGATACTTGTCATTTTGCATTTTTCACTGATAGTGATCCTATTACTTTTGAAGAATCTATAAATTATTATGGATGGGTTAAATCTATAAATGAAAAAATTGCGGCCATAGAAAAGAATCAAACTTGGGAAATTGCAGACCTCCCTAAGCATAAGAATCCAATTTGAGTAAAGTGGGTGTATAAAACAAAGTACAATGAGCAAGATAAAGTGAATAAATACAAGGCCAAGTTGGTAGTGAAGGGCTACAAACAAAAATCAAGTATTGATTATAATGAAGTTTTTGCACCTATTGCTAGAATGGATACTATTCGTATGATTTTAGCTCTTTCAGTACAAAAGGTTTGGAAACTTTTTCATATGGATATAAAATCAACATTCTTGATTAGTATATTGGAGGAAGAAATTTATATTGAGCAACCACCTAGTTATGAGATTAAAGGTCAAAAAGGTAAAGTGTTCAAACTAAAGAAATCTTTATACGGTTTAAAACAGGCACCTAGAGTTTGGTATGAAAGGATTGAATCATATTTTTTGAAAAATGGTTTTGAAAAATTCCTTTATGAGCCCACCTTATTCATAAAATAAAATAAACAAGGAGATGTTATGATAGTTTGCATTTATGTTGATGATTTTCTTTGTACTGGTAATAATGAAAACATGCTTAGAGGATTTTCAATGGAAATGAAGTGTGAATTTGAGATGACTGATCTTGGTCTTGAAGTAACACAAAATAGTGATGGGGTTTTCATTTCACAAGAAAAGTATGCAAATGATATTTTGAAAAGGTTTAAGATGGAAAATAGTAAATCGGCAATTATGCCTAGTGTCATGGGTGTGAAGTTGAGCAAAAAGGATGAAACCAAAAAGGTAGATTCTACTTTGTATAAAAGTTTGGTTGGAAGCTTAATGTACTTAACTACAACAAGACCAGATATCATGTATGCATTAAGTTTGATAATCAAGTTCATGGAGGATCCACATGATACTCATCTACAAGTAGGCAAAAGAATACTAAGGTATGTGAAACAGACAACAAATCATTGATTTTTTTATGAAAAGAAGGATGTTTTGAACTTAACTAGTTATACAGATAGTGATTGGGCTAGAAATCAAGATCATAGGAAAAGTACTTCTGGGTATGTTTTTACTCTTAGTTCAAGTGTAATTTCATGGTCTTCAAAGAAACAACCCATTGTTGCATTGTCTATAGCAGAGGCAGAATATGTGGCAGCCACTTCAGGAGGTTGTCAAGTAGTTTTTTTTAGAAGAATGCTTGAAGCATTGTTGCAGCCTCAAATGGAAGAAACAATTATATTTTGTGATAATCAATCAGCGATTGCACTTTCTAAAAATCCAGTCTTTCATGGAAGAAACAAGCATATAGATATCAAATTGCATTTCATTAGAGAGCTGGTTAAAAATAATGAAATTAAACTTTCTTATTGCAAGTCCAAAGATAGGTTGCTGACATTTTGACAAAGCTTTTGAAGGAAGAATATTTCAATGGACTCAAGAATCTTTTAGGGATGACAAGCTGTCCCACAAATCATATTTTAGGGAGGATGTTAAATTAGTAAAAATCTATTTTGTATGGCTATTAGTTGGGAAAGTTTCCCATAGTCTATGCTTTAGCTTTTTTGAGTTAGGAAAGTTTCTCATGGATTTTTTGTTTTAGCTTTTTGACTTGGGAAAGTTTTCCAAACATGATTGTTGGAAACTTTTTAGGTAGTTGTTATTTTATGTATATATATCTATCTATTTCCTCAATGAAATTGAAGACAATTTGTTGCACATTTTGGAGAAAATACATAGCAGTTTTTATGCTCTCTGCCTTTGTGAATTTAATCACAGTTTCATTATTGAATATTATAATTTTGGTTTAATTTGTGTACTGGCATTTGTTGTTTTTAGTTTATTGTTTCTAATAGATTATTCAAAACTATCCTCCATCATTTTTAAAATAGGAGAAAGTGGCAAAATGCAAAATGAAATAAATAATGGTGTTACCATTCCGTCATCCCCCCCGTCATTTCTACTCCTGGTCTGATGGGTCCCTGGTTACAATTTTGTATGATGTTTTATGGATGTTTATATGTATGCTATATGATGTTATAAGCATCTGACATATATTTTTTAGGTTAAATAGCTGCATCCTATCAAATCTACTTGAATACAAAAATCCAACCCTCAAAAAAGATGAGCACGTCTTTATAAAATAGAAATATATGATAGATATAGCATTTATTAATGTTTCAAATCTGCTTGAATACAAAAATCCATCCCTCGAAAAAGATAGGCTAACTCTAGCCTTTATAAAATAGGAATATATCATGATATACAATTTGTTAATGTTATCTACTAACTAAAACTAACGCTCTAGTTTGACTAAAAAAAAACAATGATTTATCCTTGTTTCTGAACTCTTTGTCAATGCTATTGTCCAGTCAAATTAAATGACTAATGCAGCATGAGCAACTACGTAGAAATTGCCAAACCAATAATTTATTTCTTTTTCGACTTTTTTATTAGTACTTGCCGATAGGCAATACTATTGCAATGAGTTTTGGTTTTACTAATTAACTAGCTATTAATAAGTTATCTTTCAACCAATCAAAAACAATATATAAAAATAAAATAAAATGCAATTCAATTTTCTAAAGTCAACTTGTGAAATACTTAACTTTATAAATTATCAAAATCATTTCTTCTCAATATGATTGGCTAAAAACTTCTCTCTCTTATTGACAGATTGTAAGGAAAAAGAAACTGCACTATTATTTTGCCTACATTTTTTTCCAAAATGATGGAAGGTGGGACCTGCCACAAGTTATTTGCCCCAAGGGAATAGATGATATTGTCTATGCATTTAATGTGCGCACTAAGTGTGTAAACAATAACTAACGATGAAATCCACGAGTGGGTAAACAGTAACTAACAATGAAATCCAATCCACTTACCGGCAATTAAATATGATTGATGCTAAAGTAGTGATGGGCTCCACTTCCATGATCTCCCATTGTTTGTGTACAGCTTAGTATTTATTTTGGGCTACTTTAATTTTTAAAATTTTAATATATAATTATTTTTATATAATATAATTCATTTTTATTAATATTATATTTTTAATTATGAAATTTAAATTATATAAATAATATATTGTATATTTTATATTAACATAATTATTACATAAATTTTATATTTATAAAATTATTTTTTAATTTTGTTTGATATTTATAATATCTTTATAATATTTTAAATTTTAACATATAATTATTTTTATATAATATAATTGATTTTTAGTAATGTTATATCATATTATAACAATATTTATAATTATAATCAATTTGTTTTTGCATGCTTAATGCTGAATAAACATCACTATTAAACAACCAAAACAAATAAAAACAACTCACTACTAAAAAAAAATAAAACAAAAGTCAAAACTAAAATATAATAATTAACAAAAAATACATTTAATTTTATTCACCTTATTAATCTTACATAAATTTTATTTCAACTCTACAAACCTCTAATTACAATAATACAAAGGCAAGTACTAGCCACTACGTGGCACTTGTTTGTTACCTGTCGACATCCCTTATCTTATTATTTTGTTATTTTCCTACTGGTAATGTTTTATGTTAAAATTCAGCGAATTAATATGACTGGTATGAGAGAAATCTCTTGATAGCGAGCAAATGACAGTGAAGTGTGTGAACCGGGAAACATGATGCTCCTAAATCACTGAAGTAAAACTGTTGACAGTTGTACCTATATAATATTTATATATAGATATTTTGGAAGCATTGAGCGAGCCAACTACCAATGCCGCTGACAATATGGAATGGCAACTATGAAGTTTAGTTACTTTTTTTAAATATTAAAGTTTAGTTGACCCAGACAGGGCCTCCAGCGGGCGTTGAAGTTTCGGTGAAGCCAATAAAATAGATGTTGTAAGATAAGAGAAGATAGTCGGATCTTCATCTTCGCATTTACATCCTCGGGGAATGATACTCAGTTCGGCAAGATGCATCCCCTGTTCGGACTGTGTTTTGTTCTCTTTCGTTTTATATTGCCATGCACCTCTGCAATTACTGATGAGCAAAGTCTTATAGATTTCAAGAACTCCATCACCTTGGATCCTCTTAATGTGTTTGCCAATTGGGTTCCTACTGTTCACTTCTGCAATTGGACTGGAGTTACATGCGATTCAGCCAGAAATAGAGTGCAATTGCTTGAGTTGGCAGATATGCAATTAGAAGGTTCCATCTCCCCTTCAGTTGGCAACCTCTCATTTCTTACACAACTTGATCTCCTTAACAACAGTTTTGTAGGACAAATTCCACAGGAAATAGGGCGAATTCGTGGCCTAAAGGCTCTCTATCTTTCAATCAATAGATTACAGGGCCCGATTCCAGAGAATTTGACTTCCTGCAGGGAGTTAGAAGAATTGTCCCTGGCTGTTAACGAATTGACTGGAACAATTCCTGCAGAGTTGGGTCTGCTTGCAAATCTCCGACTCCTTAGACTCGGCTCCAACAATCTTTCTGGTAACATCCCCTCCTCCCTAGGAAATCTCTCTCATCTAGAAATATTGTATATGGGAGATCTTGACCTTGAAGGTCACATTCCGCCTGAACTGGGAATGCTATCTAGCATGACCTCTTTTCTCTTGTTTGAGAATCCCCGTTTAACCGGCTCTATTCCCTCATCAATATCAAATAATTCAGGCTTAGTAGAATTGGCCCTTTATAGCAACAGTTTGACTGGTACTATCCCACCAGAATTGGGCAAGCTCTCTTGCCTTAAAGTTCTATATCTATGGGACAATCAGCTAAAAGGCACCATCCCACCGACAATTGCCAATTGTACACAACTGACTGACCTTGATTTGGAGCTAAATCATCTCAGTGGAGAAGTGCCATTGGTTCTGAGCAGGCTTTCAAATCTTCAATCGCTTAGCCTCTCATCTAATCAACTTGTTAGCGGCAGCTCTGTCACAATCCCTATTCTTACTGCTCTCCGCAATTGCACCGTGCTGAAAAGCCTATGGATTCATGACAATTATTTGACTGGATACTTGCCAGAGCAGCTTCCATCAAATCTTACGCTGTTGTCACTATATAGTAACAATATAACAGGAGTTATACCTTCACTTATTGCCAACATAACCAACTTGAGGGACCTTGATTTGTCTTCCAATCTCCTTACAGGCCGCATCCCATCCTCTCTGAGAAGCCTCGGGAATTTGCAAAGATTAGTGCTGGACAACAACAAGCTAGAAGGAAACATACCCAGTGAGATTGGTGAAATAGAAAGCCTTGGGAAGCTATCAGTGAGCCATAATATCCTTTCTGGAGAGATCCCTGATACAGTTGGTCGCCTTCAACAGTTAACACATCTTCTGCTTAACCACAACCAACTATCCAGGAATATAACTGCAAGTTTGGGAAAATGTTACAATTTGCAACTACTGGATCTCTCTAACAATCAGTTCAGTGGACGCATACCCGATGAAGTGGCTAGTCTTGCTAATTTACAGATTTATTTCAATTTATCCAGAAACTCCTTGCAAGGAGCTCTGCCTCTGGAGATTGGAAAGATGATTCATGTTCAAGCTATTGATGTTTCAGGTAACAGGTTTGTAGGTCAAATTCCAGCTACTCTGGGAAGCTGTGTGCAACTTGAATATCTGAACCTTTCTTCAAATGAATTGCAAGGGCCAATACCCAATTCTCTCAGTGGATTGAAAAGTCTTGTCAGTATGGATCTGTCTTTCAACGATCTTTCAGGTTCGATCCCTGTGTCTCTTAGGTCGCTGAATATGCTTCAGTATTTGAATTTGTCTTTCAATAACTTCAGTGGAGAGATCAGAAAAGAAGGCATCTTTACAAATTTGACAGCTGCGTCATTTATGGGAAATACGTTTCTCTGTGGAGAATGGATCCAATTACCTTCATGCTCTGTTCTCAATACTCGGCAAAAAGACCACACTAACATTATTAGAATATTAGCACCAGTGGCTGGAACCATTGCCTTCCTATTAGTTTGTTTATTGATCTTGGGACTAATTTACAGGAGGCGTAAGGTCAAGTCCGATTCTCATAGTGACGTTTTGCCCCTGAAACTCATGGATGACAGGGGGATTTCCTATCAAGAAATCATTAAAGCCACTGATGGATTCAACCAGAAAAACCTGATAGGGACTGGCAGCTTTGGCTCAGTGTACAAAGGCATTACGGATGATGGTAGAGTGGCTGCTTTCAAGCTTCTAAATTTCGAAAATGAGGGAGCCAGCAAGAGCTTCATCAGGGAATGCAAAGTGTTGGCAGAAGTCAGGCACAGGAATCTAGTAAAAATCATATCCTTCTGTTTAGAGTTTGGACGCAAAGCATTGGTTTTAGAGTTCATGTCCAGAGGGAATTTGGACAGAGCATTGCATTCCACGGGTAACTCATTGACCTTCAGGGAAATATTGAACATAGCAATCGATGTTATCCATGGATTAGAATATCTGCATCATGACTGCTTTCTACAAGTTGTACATTGTGATATAAAACCAAGCAACATTCTTATGGACGAGGATATGACAGCACATGTAGCAGATTTTGGTATTGCCCAAATAATTTGTGGATCAGATACCAGTACCATTGACTCAGGAAGTACTTCCACTCTAGCTCTGAAAGGATCCATGGGTTACATTGCACCGGGTACTTGCTTTCAGTTCTGCAATTAGTTTCTCCTTTGCACATGCCCTGTCTTTTACCAAATGGCTCCTGTACATGATCTTGAAAGACAGAATTCTAAAGCTCTTACACTATAGCGAGAATTTCAATAATACAGTCAATCTTTTATTTCCAGCATTGCTGTTCGCTCTGTTTTATGAGCAGATCTATTCAATTTTTTATCTTAATTATATCATTCAGATCTAATCAAGTTTCTTCTGTTGTTTTTATAATGCAGAGTATGGAGTTGGTGGGAAGGTATCCACAAGGGGTGATATTTACAGTTATGGTATTATGCTCTTGGAGATGGTAACAGGAAAGAGTCCAACTAACCATATGTTCGTGGGAGGATTGAACCTCCGCAGTTGGGTAAGCATGCATTTTGATAACAAATTGGAGGAGATTATTGACATGCGAAAGATGAAGGGTACAGGAGAATATGAAATGCATCAGTGTCTCATTCCTTTCTTACTTGTCGGTCTGGAGTGTTCAAAGGAGTCCCCCAGTGAAAGACCCTCAGCCAGAGAAGTGGTAGAAGTACTGGAAACTATTAGGAAAAGTCTCCTTGAATACCGAAACAGCATAACTATTGAAAATTTGTAGAGTGTGAATTGTATGTTCGGAAGTTACTCTATATTTATATGATTTGGTTCCAATGTATCTTACAAAGATTACTGTTTTGTTGAATACCGTTATTATAGTTGGATTTGGAGATTTTATGTTGCTGATATTTTTTTAAATAATTATTAGAAACCATGAAAGATATTTACAGAATGGAAGACTCTATCCTCTAACTAACAATTCGAGAGTACAATTCAGACAATGTAAAATCTAAATTTTGGTTCCCACAGGGCTCGTCGTCATATGCTACAACGCGCTGAATCGGTGATAATAACTCTATTCTTAAGGGGGCTTCATTAAGTGTGAAGAGAAGCAATATCCAAGTTTTTATCATATAAATGTCTTTGAGTGCAGGAGAAAAGATTATTTCTATAAAGAATATCTCAACAAAAATGTTTATTTCTAAATATTAATTATAAAATAGTCACTTCAATCAGCTCATGAACAATTAAAGTAGACTTATTAGAAAAGTCTTATAGACGTTTTAAAGCAATTTGTTTAATATGACATCAGTGACATTTATAAGTATAATTTAAGGGGGTCCTATCAAAGTAGAAGGTTCAATGTAAGATGTCAAAGTTCACTAAAATATTAATTAGAAAACAGATTTTCATAGATATATTTGAGATAGTACTTGTAAATTTTCACTAAAATATTATGCAGTCTTCACAAGATAAGGAATTATACATGTATCAAGATACTTTCCTAATGTATGATCAAGATCAATCAACAATGTCTAGCAATGTTTAATATCGAGAGGATGACATTAATATGTCTCAGATTGTAACATAACTCCCTCATATGACTTCATGATCACACATATTGAAGAAGCTACAAAGAGAAAAGAAGCCCCAATCACCTTATACGAATCCATTAAGACTATCCAAGAAGCTTCCATCCATACTTCACCCTCAACTCAAGGTTCATGTCAAGAATACAATCACGAGTATAACGAAAGTTTCTCCGAAACAAGTCTATATTAGGATCCCATAACTCCAAAATATTATCATGATCTACATAGTATTTTCCAATCCGTTAATGATAGTTTCTCTGACATAATTCAAGATGAAGAGTTCACTTCCCCAAAATAGTATCATGAATTAATGAGTATACTTCAATCCATCTAGGATTTCAAAATTAATAATCATACTCATACACCAAACACACCTAGATCTACCTATGAGATTCTTCCTTCTGGGGAACACATATATGATATTCCTTCAAAACAAGACTCTCCTTCTCTTTCCATCCTCACAAATGATCAAGCAATGACAAAATTTCATAGTAACATTCCATATACAAATTATGAAGAAGGTTCCTACATTGATTGTGAATCCCAATCAGGATCTAGTATTTCTACTATAGCTTTTGAAGATTCTCAGCAATACACAGAAGAAATAGCATCATATTTCCAAGACAAATCATATTCAGTGGTAGTTTGTCAATGGATGCATTATCAAGGAAAAGGATTAGGCCTACATAAATAAAGTATCTTGGAATCACTGTAGATAGTCACAATCCTAACCAACAAGGTATTGTTTATTCAGTAATCAAAGAATCTAAACATGTCAACATAATACCGAGGGAAATTCTACTTAATGCAAACATCAACATGAGAGTGATGAAGAGTCCTTATGATAAAACTGCTACCAACACTACCATGAATCATCATCCTCACACCAACTAGGACCAACAAAAAAAAAGAGTCTATATCAAAGAAAAAAGCAAGTCATGAAAGAAAAAGAATTGGAAAATCAAAATGAACAAAGAAAATTTAAATGGATGCCAAAGAAAAATAATGAAAACAATCACTATCAAAATCCATTAGTCAAAGAAAATATGGGGCAAAATAAAAAAAGAAATTTCATCCATAAAAAGATGTCCACTGATGAAAAGGAGGGCTACAAGAGCAACATACAAAGTATATGAAGAAGTTGATCCTAATTCCACTCAAAACTCCATATCTACCTTTCATTGCTCATCATCCCAAGTTTGGAAAATCAAAGATCCCAAACTATCAACCAATCCACATACATGTCATATGTATCATCACACTCCACCACCCACTTTGAAATACATGATATCCACATATCGTATTGGGGTGTTGGCAAGAAGTTGAGTCCACTTTTTAGACAAAAAGTGGAAGAGTTTTCCCCGATTTTTTGAATTTATCACAATTGACCTTAAAATTCAAAGCACTTAGATGTGGAATCTTAAAAATGGTCAATAATCATACAATGTAGTACTTGGAGTCTGGTTTTCAAATATGTAATTTATTTGAATTTACGTGGATGATACAAATTGATTTTCAATAGGCATTTCTAAAAACTATTGTTTAAAAGTCACATTTTTTTACTATACCAAGCATGTGTACATGTCATCCATATTTTTATCTAAATAATCATATTTTTCTAAACCCTTTTGGAAAAAGATTTGTAACTTACTTAAGCAGGCTTTACATATTTTTTTGTAATTTTTAATTATTTTTTTTGTTAATTTTTTATTGGTCATATTTTGGTGATTTGAAAATCATCGTGTATGTCACACATAAGATGACCTAAACTTATCATTTTTTGTTTAATTTTTTTAAAATTGAAAAGAATTGTCTGAAGTACGCTTTCATGCAAATTGTTTTTCAAAAAAATATTGTTAAATTTTTTATTAAAATACTAAAAAAGCTCTAATAATTCAAGTTTATGGACCTGTTTCATCAAAAATTAATTGAACAATAAAGAAATTAATCCAGTTCTAAAAAAAATTACATAATTGGAATCTACACTGTCTCATCTATAATGAGTTTTTATTTCATAAAAAAAAATTGGAAAAAAGGTCTTCAGACATATGCCCAAAGTCACTATTTTCTTGTGAAATTGATAGAACCTTCATCTTGCAAGTCAAACTAGGTCCAAAGCCTAGGTTCAAGTCCCTAACCCTTTTCCTGAACCAGTTAATAGAGCAAAAACCCACCTTGAAATTCAAATTTTACAAAAAAGGATCCTGTTTAGTAAATGGGATCCCATTTCTAATTTTGTCCATTGGAAAGGCATTGAGATCCTCTTGAGTAATCTAGATCTTGTTTACTATGTGATCCCATCTACTAAATGGGATCTCGATTTATAGAGCGGGATCTCATTTATTAAATGGGATCCCAAGTTATTTGGGACCTTTTTTAATATTTACTATCAAACAAGTATAGTGTCAATCCTACAACTTGTTTTGTACGATTGACAATGACATATTTACTATTTTTTATCAACGTTTGTCTTATAGATGTTCTTCAACTTGGGATTTTATTTCAATTTTGAAAGGAGGCATTATTGGGACAATGTTTGAGTATAATTTTTCTCAATTGCTACTTGTTTGAAGGAGGAACAAAAAGGGAAGACTTTCAATTTTTTGACATTCATTTGTACATACTTATAATTTTTTAATGATGGGATCACAATGTTGTAATAAGAGGAAAGATAGGAAGGTATTGACCCCTCAAGAAATTGAAGCAAAGAGAGAGGAGGCAAAAATACAAAGAGAGAAGAATGAGGATTCAATCAATGGATAATGTTGAAGCATCCAATTCCACAACTATTGAAGATAAAAAAATTGAGGAAACTATGGATGTAGATGATGAAAATTTGCAAGAGGTGAATGTGGAAACTAATATGATTATACAAACTACTCTTGGTATGTCTTCAAATCCCCCATTGAATGTTTCAATAGGCACAAATCTAGGTAAATTTTCAAACCTGCATTTGAATGAAATGGAAATGATGTTTATAGGAGATTTAAAAGAATCTAGATATAACAATGTTGACACTAATAATATTCGTAGAGATCAAGATTTGAGTCAAATTGTTGTTGAAAATGAAAATGAAAATCGTTTTGTTGTTGAAAATGAAGATAAAAATAGTTTTGTTGTTGAAAATGAAAATAAAAATCCTTTTATTGAAAATGAAAATGAAAACTGTTTTGTTGTTGAAAATGAAAATGAAAATCATTTTATTGAAAATGAAAATGAAAACTGTTTTGTTGATGAAATTGAAGATGAAAATGATAATTGTTATGAAGTTGAAGTGGAAAATGAAAATATTTTTAAAAAAATTGTGTAGTGTAGAAAAAAGTAACCCTTTTTCACACTTAATTTGGGAATAATTGATATATAATTATCCTAAAAATGCCCTGGTTTAGTGTTGTAATATGTTGTACACATTCACAATAATCTAGGGCCCTTTTTAATGTAATGTACTTAAATTGTGCCTTATTTATGGTATTGTAAAATGTTGCATTAAACACTTTCACATTTATCTAGGGTTTCCTTAATTAATTGTGGTTAATTGAGCTTAATTGACCCCTTTAATTCAAATTCAATCCTTATTAATGACACTTTCCAAAGGATCTATCCTGACACCCAATAATCAAATTGCATGACATTTAATTTGGAAAATTCAAGGTCCTAAAAAACTAGTGCTAGGATCCATTCACCTTTATTGATGAGTGGGTTCTCTCCACATAGGACACCCCTTTCTATGCATTTTTGGGATGGGTTTTTGATGTTATTTCATTCCCCTGAAGTATGGTCCTAGAAACTTGTGCTAGGACCCATTCATCTTTAGTGGTGAATGGGTGCTCCTCACATAGGACACCCCTTTTTGAATTTAATTGTGGTGGGATCATAATGATTTTCAATTCTAGATCTGGTGTTGGGTTGAATCATTTGAATTTTGTGGTTAATTCTCAAATTATGTATAAATATAAGGTTATTTTACATAATTTATAGACTAGATGAAGAAGAAGATTTCAAGGAAGCTAAAAGACAAGGAATTTTCATGAGATAAAGCATTCAAGAAGCAAGAAAGAGTGAAGTTTGGAGCAACATTGCAAGTCTTCAAGCTCATTTTGTTTCAAAAATAAGCATTAGTGAAGGTTGATGATAGATGCCTATGGAGAATCATGAGGGATTCTAGGTGTTGGAGATGGAAAAGACATACAACCAAGCCTAAGGACTTGTTTCCTAAGTGATTTCATCTTCCATGACCATCCTACTTGTAGCCTAAAGAGAGGTGTATTCAGATTTGTGGCTTATAGAGAGGATCTAATATCTTGTATAGTAGGTCACTTGTATTGTTCATGTTTCATTTTAGGGTTCTATTCTAATATGATTGAATAGAATTTCATTTACATTCTCAGGAATCTTAATCTTAGAAACACTTAAGGTTATGATTGCACACACAATTACATGTTTCATATTTTCATTCATCATCAAAGGTTTAATTACCAACAAGGGGTTTTATTGAGGCAAACACCTATCCACCAACAAGCTACAAAATTTGTGAAGATTATTAGGAGGTCTGAATCCAAAAATAGAAATTTCAAAGTACAAGGGAGGAGTGCAGACCTGGAAGTTGAAGATCATATTTAGATATTTTCGAAAGGACCTAACAGGACCCATTCACCTTTAATGGTGAATGAGTCCCTATTAGGGCTTGAAGGGTAGTAGATCCTACACTATACAAACTTCAGTTTTAGATTTAGAACTCCCCGAACAACTCTACTAGGACCTATTCACCTTTGGAGTCGAATGAGTCCCTGTCAACATTTCAAAAAAGCAGGATTTGATTAGGTGCACAACATTTTCTACTCCTTGGTTCTCCAAAAAAAGTTATGGTTTCTTTCTATTTTGTTCTAGATTTATGCATTACATGTGTCAGACCTAGAATTATTGTTTATTTGTTAGTATAATTCCTTCTCCCCAAATTGTGACTTAGCTCACCACCCCATCCTTGTATAAAGGAGAGATTGAAAGATCCCTAAGTCTTTATTTAATTCACCTTTTGGGTTGATGGTTACTTCAAGGTTCTTGGATCTCATATTTTGAATGAAACTATGACCTAGAAAAAGGGGGGTTTAGATTATATAGCTTCTTCTCTTTTTCCATGTTTCATTTTGGTGAACCCAATCCCTTTGAACATTTTAATTTTTGATTTAGAGTGCATTAAAATCCTAGATCCTAGTTTGTATTATATTTTCATTGCATTTAGGGTTTCTTCATTGTGCATTATTGAGCATTGCTTTTAGGGTAAAATTTCATGTTTATATTTATTAAAAAAATTAGAAAAAAGTGCTTTAGATCTGATTTAGTTTTGCATCTTGTTCACATTGATATCATCATTCAAGCTTTTATATTCAAGTTGCATTCTAGATTTAGTCATCTTAGTCATCATTTAGCCTTAGTAAAAGTTGCATTTTGAGAGTTCATATCTCGAAAATATATTACAAAATTCATTGTTACAAATATGAGACATCAAATACATAGAAATAACTCAGAAAAATTAAAATAAAACTTAGAAAACCCTTGCAATGATGGAAATTGTACTCCCTTCTTGGAGATAGTGTAATTTCTCATTTAATTTGGACCTATTTTAGTACCCTTGCATTAAATACCCTTTAATTCATGTAATACCCCTCCGTGTCAGTTGTTCTAAACTTTTGTGTGAGTAATTGTGTGTGCTTCATTGATTACGGTGTTATTTGATTTTGTGGAAAATATAATATGTTAGTAGTCATGTTTAAATAATTAATTAGATCATAACTGAAATTGCAAGGTTATTTGAAATATAATTAGGAATTAAAATAATAATCAATTAAATCAAATCAAATAATTTAGAACAAATGATCAAATTAAACAAATTCATTAAAAGTAAAAGTGGTATTATTAGATAAATTGATTTAAATTGTTGGAGTTAATAATAATAATGAACAAATAATCTTGAAAAGATAATTATCATAATAAGAAAATTAATGGATACTTATTTAGAATCTTGCAAATGGTTGATTTCAATTATTCTAATGTGGAAGTAATTAACAAATAGTGTATTGTGAAGATAATGAATATATATTCAAATAGAAGTTCATTTTTGTGGAGTTAAATTTATTTAGTTTAATCAAAATGCTTGATAAAAGAAAATGAAATATAAATACTTGAAAAGGCAACAAAAGGAATTAAAGGGATTAAATATTATTTGGATTTATTTCTTGAGTTGTGACTTTTGGTTTTCACTAGAAAATATGAAGAATAAACTAATATAAAGCTCCATCTTTTGTGGATTTGAATGTAATTAAATTTCATTTTTTGGAGAAGTGACTTTTGATATTCTCAGGAAGAGGAATGGAAGAGACCTTTTGGGTGTGATTTTATTTAGAGGATTTTTGTTTTGGAAGGGGGGATTCTCTGTCCAACAGATTTTGGGAGAATTTGGCAGTCATCTTTCTATATAGTATTGCATACTTTTATTCTTCTAAGAAATCATTTGTTGATTAAGATTTAAGTTTGAGGGAGGATCTTGGAGCTGCTGCGGGAAACATTCGTTGGCGGAGGATTGGATCGGTAAAAGGGATAGGGCTTCTACAGATCTTCTTCAAACACAGGACGCCAGGTTCCTTTCTTATTTATTTGCTATAGCATTAAATAAAATAGCAATTGATTGGAATTGTTTCGTTGTGTATGAAATTTTCATTTGGGGATTGGGATTGCTATTTGTTAAAATGGAATTTGGTTGGGTTCTTGACTGTCAATTACTAGATTGAAATTTCTGGGAACTTGGGACTGTTGTTTATTTAAATGAAATTATTTGTTGGGTTTTGGATTGTTGTTTATTAAAATGAAGCTTTGGTTGGGATTCTGGAAATAAACAGTATTGCTGAGGTTATTCTAGAAAATAAATAAATGGAAAAATAATTCCCTTATTGTGAATTTCTGGTTGATGTATATATATATATATTCTTCAAATACAATTTTCATATAAATATATATATACTGTAACCTGTACTCTTGATTGCTATTCTCTATTTTCAAATTATTTATAATATAGTATATATATGTATATATATGTATATATATTAGATGTATATATATATACATATATATATATATAAATAAATATTGAATGTAAAATTTAATTCTTAAGTTTTGAATTGTCGCCATATTAAATTGGTTTGAAATTATAAAAATAAAAATAAAAATAAATAATAATAAAATAAAATAAACTGCAGACTGGGTGATGGTTAGACCTTCGGCCGTACCCACCACCCAGCCGACAGTGGTACTGGGGCGGCAGCCTACGGGCTACCACGACAGCCCGTCGGACTGCTGTGACAGTCCGTAGACTGTCCACGGTAGTCCGTCGGACTGCTGTGACAGTCCGTAGACTGTCCACGGTAGTCCGTCGGACTGCTGTGACAGTCCGCAGACTGTCGCGGCCGGGCCCTCCATCCATGCGTTGGGCATGGGATTTAATTCCCATTCAAACAGGGTATATGGTAATTAAAACAAAAATTTTATATAAGTTTTAATGCGTGTATAAACATTTATATATATATATTCAATAAATTATGTAATTAGATTTCATTAATTTAATTATTAATATTATCAATTATGTATGTCTGTAAATAGTATGGTTATTTTCTGGTATGATCAAAATAAAATTTTATTATAGTGAAGATATGGAAATAGAAAGGAACTTCTATTAATTTGTTAAATTGTGAAATTTTGATAGGACAATATAATAGAAGGGCAATTTGTGAATATGTATATATCTATATATATTTCTTAATTTATATATATTCTGATTCCTCTTATTTAACTAATGCTGTATTATTTATTTTTGTAAAACAAAATATATATATTATGTTCCTTTTTCTGTTAAAATAAAACAGAAGCTAGTATAATGGAAATAATAACAAAATAGAAAGAAATCTTTTGTTTATCATTATTTTTGATTTATTAAATTACCTATTTAAGAGGATAAGTTAATAGAAAAATCAATTACGATTATATGACAGCATTGTTTATTTAATTCTTGTTTAAATGTGAATAATTTTGGGAATAGAATATATTTTGGGATTAAATAAGTTGTTCTTTTTATATTTCATCTTGTAGTATTGTTGGATTCTTAGACATATCTTTTCTCTTTTTACTTTCCCTCCTCAAGAAGAATTAAAATAAATATAAATGCGTAGTGGTTTTAAAACGTAATTGTGTGTGTAAATTTATTTAGATAGATTTAAGATTTTAAGGTGGTAAGTTCTAATGTGTAGTTAAGTATTTAGAATATTGTTATTATGGTCATTTTAAAGTATAGACAATTGGTCTTAAATGGTTTTCACAATTAATTTAAATATTGGAAGTGAATGTTAAGTTACTATGGTGAAAGAGGAAATTTAAATGTATGGGTATGATTAGAGATTGATTAGGATATTCTCGAATTGGATAGTTTATTTGTGAAATGGGATTTTTAATCTTTTGGAAATTGACTTCATTTATATTTATTTAATGGTTGATTTGTAAGTTCTCTTGATGAATAAGTCTTTTAGAGTACTTGTAATAGTTATCATGAATTGTTTTATTATGGGTAAGTTGTAAAGTTATTTAGTTCTGGTTGCTAATTGATTGGCTATTAAATATTGTTCTTGTTTGAATTTTTGGTTGTTGTTTATTATGCGAATGTTTGGTGGAGTTGTGAGTGATTGAGTATTTAAGGTGTTCTTTAAATTTGGTCCCTTGGATGTCTGGTTGCATGCTTTTAGCTCTTTTATTAAAGGATTGTTTTTGGACATTTCCGTATTGGTATGAATGCTATTGGAGATTAACTTTGATTCAAGGAATCCTTTGTCCTTTTAAATTTGTGTTGCAATGTATTTGGGAATTTGTATTTTGTTGATGAGTTGTGGGAGGTTGATCTTCTTGGATTTCTGATTTATTTTGTATCAAAGTTGTTTATGTGGTTTGGATGGGGTGGTTGATCTTATTTTAATGTATTCACTCATTATATTTTTTATTTTTTTTTGAATTGAAATTAGATCTGGTGGCCTTGCAATTATTGTTGTCATTGCTATGTTGTTGTTTTTATGAAAGTGGTTTGTGTACCATCATAAGGGGGTTCTAGTGAGGAGAAAATTGAGGTCTCCCATGGAATGCCTAGTTGGTGGCTTTTGGTTTTATTAAGTGATTTTGTTTAAAGGTTGATTTTCTTTTGCGTTCCCTATTTGAGGTAACACCATTGTTGATTTGTGGATGGGTCTTGATGAATATTCCCTTTTTATGGCTTTTCTGAGTTACTCTCTTATTTGAGGAAATTTTATCCTTGTGTTGAATTATTGGAGGAATACTCATGTTGCTTCACTTTACCTTTGTTTATGGGTTTTCATTCTTTTGGCTTCAAGAGGCTTGAGATGATTGATAATTGTTGTTCTCTCTCTTTATGTGCCTTTGATGTGGCAAGTGTTTTGGTTTTAAGATTTTGAAAGGGTTGTACAGGAATTGTTGAGACTTTGATTATGTATTATACCGAGATGGGTAATGCCTCGCATCCTTCTCAGTTA
The DNA here is from genome assembly GCA_007258455.2 of Sequoia sempervirens. Taxonomy (NCBI): domain Eukaryota; kingdom Viridiplantae; phylum Streptophyta; class Pinopsida; order Cupressales; family Cupressaceae; genus Sequoia; species Sequoia sempervirens. Next base: position 243,996,047 of record VDFB02281492.1, read on the forward strand.
TGATCTAATGTTCTTGTTAAGTTGTACAACCATTGGTCTCTCGGTTTCTTGGTTTCTTGGTTTTATGTGGTTGGGTCGTTAGGGAGAGTGGCTCCTCGTGGGGGCCGGCGCCCCGCTTAAGGGGAAGAGCACAGGATAACCCACGAGTGAGTTTGTAATTAAGTGAAAACCTAATAATTAACTTAGGAGGGTTGGGTAGTAATATCATTATAAGATTAATAAAATGGATGGCTCGTCTTCATTAGTGCTTTCACAGACTAATGGAAGGCTGAGAAGGCCGTGGTTGGCAAGGTCGTGACCTCGTCTTCATGAGAGGTCTACGGCTCCGCATGAGTCACCCTATGGACCGGCGCCTCCAGTTGGGAGGAAGAGCACAGGACAGCCATAGATGGGACCAGTGCCTCCAGTTGGGAGGAAGAGCACAGGACAACCCATGTAGGACTATGTGATGACACTCTCCCCTAGTTGCCCATGTGTTTTACTTTATTGTGTTCCTCTGGAAGTAGGTTGTGGGAGTTGGTTTAGATTGTTGTTGATTGGTCTTATATTGATTTATGGAGTATTACCTTGATACATCTTTGGTGCACTTTGTAGACTTGTATGATCTCATTGATATTTGACTTATGACCTTGTACTTTTTTGGTACTGTGATATGATGTTATTGTTATTCAGTTGATTTGGAAGTGTTTCATGATCATCCTTTGGTTACTTGTTACTGGTCATTGCTTTGATTTATGTGATGAGAATTATGATTTTAAGTTATTTTAATGACTTTTGGATGTTGTTGGTTATGTCTTTGTAATTCTTGAGTTTTATGATACTTTTGTATGGCGTTGAGTCTTGTGATTCCGTGTTTGGATGTTCTTGGTTGCGGACTCTTCTTGTTAGCTCCTAGCACGGGGGCTGGGTCTTCGGACTCACATGGTCGGGTGGAACGTGCTAAGCACCCCATTGGGTCCCCAGTCGAGGATCAAGAGGTGTGGATTGGTGCGGTTGCAACGACTCTAGAGTTGTATCCATCTTGGAGCTAGTTTTCATCTGTTTATTTGTATTATGTTACCTTATGTATGGTTTCAATTTATGTTTGGAAACACTCTTGTATCATTGTACCTCTAGAACATTGTACTGTAATGTAATGTTAACTCGGTGTGAATATTGGCTGTGGCAATTGTTATTCCTTGTGTTAAGTTCTTTATGCGTATGTTGTATTTATGCACGTAGATGGTTTCTTATCAATGATTATCATGTATGTGTTATATTTGTTAATGTTTATTTTGTTATGGATTATATCTTTGGATTTTATTCTTTATTGTTGTTGTGTGGATCTCAGTCTCGTAATGACTCCTCGTGTACCCCAAGGGATGTATGTGTTAGTGAATCTGCTTAAATGAAATTCATGTTATGACTTAATGTGTTTTACATATATGTTATGTTTAATTTAAAAAAAAAATTGTGCAAGAATTATTGTTGAGTTGACCTTTGGGGTTCGCACGACGGGGCGTTACAAAATGGTATCAGAGCCTAGGTTCATACACTGGGCACTATGTGTGCTCACTATGTAACCTTGTGCTTAGACCCGTGAGTCTTGAGTTTCACTTTTCTTTTGGCATTGTTGTGAATTTGAATTTCTTTCATTTGATGGTGTCGGGTCGATGTTACAGGAAACTGATGGGAAAGGATAGGACCCTCGGTGTAGTGCGCAATGCACCGATATCCTTCCTGTCGGGGATGCTCTATGGACCCTTGAGTTTTAGTGTGATGTGTTTCTTGGGGATGTGTTTTATGTGTGTGAATATGTCAAGTGTGTGTGGATTTTGCGATTTTGTTGTCCTTAAGTGATGAATTATGTTTTCTTGAATCTGTGAAGGTGTAAAATTTTACCCTTTTTATTGAAATTGATGTGAATTTTGGTGTTGAATAATAATTAAAGTGGAGTTCTTTGTGTGAAAATTATGAGTTTCAATGAAAATGTAAGGTTTTGTGGATAATTATTCTATGATTTTAACAGAATCTAGTATCTTGAGGGTAAGATGTAACTCAAATTATTGGTACTAATGTGCAATGCTCTATGGTAGTTTTTGATTTACAGGAAGTGGGCTTTAGAAAGCATAATGATGAAGGTAATGTAATCGTAATATGCAGGTATAGATACTTATAATGTCAAGTAGTAATTCATTTTGATATAGTAGATGAATTAGGTTTATGGTTAGTATCCTTATACGAATATTTCCTAACTAATTAGAAGAAAATTGTTTATGAGTTACTAGAATTGTTTTGACTTTTATGTGTGGTTTGGTGGGAGGGACAGTGTGGTATCACTCGCTCGCGAGTGCCCTACCATGCTGGGATTTCCTCTCACGATGTATTTGTGATATATATGTATTGTGCACAACATTTGTTTGCATGCAGGATTACAGGAACTAAGCCTCGATTCCACCTGCATTGTCAGGACAGGACGAGTACCATAAACACCCAATGGGATTGATGTGGAAAATAGGAACTGACAAGAAAGTTTCCCCAACCTAGTTCATCATCTGTCCTTGTGTTTGCCAAATTGGTTTGGTTGCAACCCTGCCACCATTTTTATTTTGGTATCATTTCCTTATTTTTGGTTTGTTTAACTTTCGTTGTTTACTTGATGATGTTTAATTGATGTTTTAATTTATGGTGCTGATATGCTTTTGATCATTGATATTGATGTGTTACCATGCTTATGTTTGAGCTCGACTTCCAGAAGTAAGTCAATTTTTAAGGGGGGGAGGATGTAATACCCCTCCGTGTCGATTTTTCTAAACTTTTGTGTGAGTAATTGTGTGTGCTTCATTGATTACAGTGTTATTTGATTTTGTGGAAAATATAATATGTTAGTAGTCATGTTTAAATAATTAGTTAGATCATAAGTGAAATTGCAAGGTTATTTGAAATATAATTAGGAATTAAAATAATAATCAATTAAATCAAATCAAATAATTTAGAACAAATGATCAAATTAAACTAATTCATTAAAAGTAAAAGTGGTATTATTAGATAAATTGATTTAAATTGTTGGCGTTAATAATAATAATGAACAAATAATCTTGAAAAGATAATTATCATAATAAGAAAATTAATGGATACTTATTTAGAATCTTGCAAATGGTTGATTTTAATTATTCTAATGTGGAAGTAATTAACAAATAGTGTATTGTGAAGATAATGAATATATATTCAAATAGAAGTTCATTTTTGTGGAGTTAAATTTATTTAGTTTAATCAAAATGCTTGATAAAAGAAAATGAAATATAAATACTTGAAAAGGCAAAAAAAGGAATTAAAGGGATTAAATATTATTTGGATTTATTTCTTGAGTTGTGACTTTTGGTTTTCACTGGAGAATATGAAGAATAAACTAATATAAAGCTCCATCTTTTGTGGATTTGAATGTAATTAAATTTCATTTTTTGGAGAAGTGACTTTTGATATTCTCAGGAAGAGGAATGGAAGAGACCTTTTGGGTGTGATTTTATTTAGAGGATTTTTGTTTTGGAAGGGGGGATTCTCTTTCCAACAGATTTTGGGAGAATTTGGCAGTCATCTTTCTGTATAGTATTGCATTCTTTTATTCTTCTAAGAATTCATTTGTTGATTAAGATTTAAGTTTGAGGGAGGATCTTGGAGCTGCTGCGGGAAACATTCATTGGCGGAGGATTGGATTGGCAAAAGGGATAGAGCTTCTACAGATCTTCTTCAAACACAGGATGCCAGGTTCCTTTCTTATTTATTTGCTGTAGCATTAAATAAAATAGCAATTGATTGGAATTGTTTCGCTGTGTATGAAATTTTCATTTGGGGACTAGGATTGATGTTTGTTAAAATGTAATCTGGTTGGGTTCTTGACTGTCAATTACTAGATTGAAATTTCTGGGAACTTGGGACTGTTGTTTATTTAAATGAAATTATTTGTTGGGTTTTGGATTGTTGTTTATTAAAATGAAGCTTTGGTTGGGATTCTGGAAATAAACTGTATTGCTGAGGTTGTTCTGGAAAATAAATAAATGGAAAAATAATTCCCTTATTGTGAATTTCTGGTTGATGTATATATATATATATTCTTCAAATACAATTTTCATATAAATATATATATACTGTAACCTGTACTCTTGATTGCTATTCTCTATTTTCAAATTATTTATAATATAGTATATATATGTATATATATGTATATATATTAGATGTATATATATATATATATATATATATAAATATTGAATGTAAAATTTAATTCTTAAGTTTTGAATTGTCGCCATATTAAATTGGTTTGAAATTATAAAAATAAAAATAAAAATAAATAATAATAAAATAAAATAAACTACAGACTGGGTGATGGTTCGGCCTTTGGCCGTACCCACCACCCAGCCGACAGTGGTACTGGGGCGGCATCCTACGGGCTACCACGGCAGCCCGTCGGACTGCTGTGACAGTCCGTAAACTGTCCACGGTAGTCCGTCGGACTGCTGTGACAGTCCACAGACTGTCGCGGCCAGGCCCTCCATCCATGCATTGGGCATGGGATTTAATTCCCATTCAAACAGGGTATATGGTAATTAAAACAAAAAATTTATATAAGTTTTAATGCGTGTATAAACATTTATATATATATATATATATATATATATATATATATATATATATTCAGTAAATTATGTAATTAGATTTCATTAATTTAATTATTAATGTTATCAATTGTGTATGTCTGTAAATAGTATGGTTATTTTCTGGTATGATCAAAATAAAATTTTATTATAGTGAAGATATGGAAATTGAAAGGAACTTCTATTAATTTGTTAAATTGTGAAATTTTGATAGGACAATATAATAGAAGGGCAATTTGTGAATATGTATATATCTATATATATTTCTTAATTTATATATATTCTGATTCCTCTTATTTAACTAATGTTGTATTATTTATTTTTGTAAAACAAAAAATATATATATCTGTTTCTTTTTCTGTTAAAATAAAACAGAAGCTAGTATAATGGAAATAATAAAAAAATAGAAAGAAATCTTTCTTTTATCATTATTTTTGATTTATTAAATTACCTATTTAAGAGGATAAGTTAATAGAAAAATCAATTACGATTATATGACAGCATTGTTTATTTAATTCTTGTTTAAATGTGAATAATTTTGGGAATATAATTTATTTTGGGATTAAATAAGTTGTTCTTTTTATATTTCATCTTGTAGTATTGTTGGATTCTTAGACATATCTTTTCTCTTTTTACTTTCCCTCCTCAAGAAGAATTAAAATAAATATAAATGCGTAGTGGTTTTAAAACGTAATTGTGTGTGTAAATTTATGTAGATAGATTTAAGATTTTAAGGTGGTAAGTTCTAATGTGTAGTTAAGTATTTAGAATATTGTTATTATGGTCATTTTAAAGTATAGACAATTGGTCTTAAATGGTTTTCACAATTAATTTAAATATTGGAAGTGAATGTTAAGTTAGTATGGTGAAAGAGGAAATTTAAATGTATGGGTATGATTAGAGATTGATTAGGATATTCTCGAATTGGATAGTTTATTTGTGAAATGGGATTTTTAATATTTTGGAAATTGACTTCTTTTATATTTATTTAATGGTTGATTTGTAAGTTCTCTTGATGAATAAGTCTTTTAGAGTACTTGTAATAGTTATCATGAATTGTTTTATTATGGGTAAGTTGTAAAGTTATTTAGTTCTGGTCGCTAATTGATTGGCTATTAAATATTGTTCTTGTTTGAATTTTGGTTGTTGTTTATTATGCAAATGTTTGGTGGAGTTGTGAGTGATTGAGTATTTAAGGTGTTCTTTAAATTTGGTCCCTTGGATGCCTGGTTGCATGCTTTTACCTCTTTTATTAAAGGATTGTTTTTGGACATTTCCGTATTATTATGAATGTTGTTGGAGATTAACTTTGATTCAAGGAATCCTTTGTCCTTTTAAATTTGTGTTGCAATGTATTTGGGAATTTGTATTTTGTTGATGAGTTGTGGGAGGTTGATCTTCTTGGATTTCTGATTTATTTTGTATCAAAGTTGTTTATGTGCTTTGGATGGGGTGGTTGATGTTATTTTAATGTATTCACTCATTATTTTTTTTAATTTTTTTTTGAATTGAAATTAGGTTTGGTGGCCTTGCAATTATTGTTGTCATTGCTATGTTGTTGTTTTTATGAAAGTGGTTTGTGTACCATCATAAGGGGGTTCTAGTGAGGAGAAAATTGAGGTCTCCCATGGAATGCCTAGTTGGTGGCTTTTGGTTTTATTAAGTGATTTTGTTTAAAGGTTGATTTTCTTTTGCGTTCCCTATTTGAGGTAACACCATTGTTGATTTGTGGATGGGTCTTGATGAATCTTCCCTTTTTATGGCTTTTCTGAGTTACTCTCTTATTTGAGGAAATTTTATCCTTGTGTTGAATTATTGGAGGAATACTCATGTTGCTTCACTTTACCTTTGTTTATGGGTTTTCATTCTTTTGGCTTCCAGAGGCTTGAGATGATTGATAATTGTTGTTCTCTCTCTTTATGTGCCTTTGATGTGGCAAGTGTTTTGGTTTCAAGATTTTGAAAGGGTTGTACAGGAATTGTTGAGACTTTGATTATGTATTATAGCGAGATGGGTAATTCCTCGCATGCTTCTCAGTTATGATATAATGTTCTTGTTAAGTTGTACAACCCTTGGTCTCTCAGTTTCTTGGTTTCTTGGTTTTATGTGGTTGGGTCTCTAGGGAGAGTGGCTCCTCGTGAGGGCCGGCGCCCCGCTTAAGGAGAAGAGCACAGGATAACCCATGAGTGAGTTTGTAATTAAGTGAAAACCTAATAATTAACTTAGGAGGGTTGGGTAGTAATATCATTATAAGATTAATAAAATGGATGCCTCATCTTCATTAGTGCTTTCGCAGACTAATGGAAGGCTGAGAAGGCCGTGGTTGGCAAGGTCATGACCTCGTCTTCACGAGAGGTCTACGGCTCCGCATTAGTCACCCTATGGACCGACGCCTCCAGTTGGGAGGAAGAGCACAGGACAGCCATAGATGGGACCGGTGCCTCCATTTGGGAGGAAGAGCATAGGGCAGCCCATGTAGGACTATGCGATGACACTCTCCCCTAGTTGCCCATGTGTTTTACTTTATTGTGTTCCTTTGGAAGTAGGTTGTGGGAGTTGGTTTAGATTGTTGTTGATTGGTCTTATATTGATTTATGGAGTATTGATACATCTTTGGTGCACTTTGTAGACTTGTATGATCTCATTGATATTTGACTTATGACCTTGTACTTTTTTGGTACTGTGATATGATGTTATTGTTATTCAGTTGATTTGGAAGTGTTTCATGATCATTCTTTGGTTACTTGTTACTGGTCATTGCTTTGATTTATGTGATGAGAATTATGATTTTAAGTTATTTTAATGACTCTTGGATGTTGTTGGTTATGTCTTTGTAATTCTTGAGTTTTATGATACTTTTGTATGGCGTTGAGTCTTGTGATTCCGTATTTGGATGTTCTTGGTTGCGGACTCTTCTTGTTAGCTCCTAATATGGGGGGTGGGTCTTCAGACTCACATGGTCGGGTGGAATGTGCTAAGCACCCCATTGGGTCCCCAGTCGAGGATCAAGAGGTGCGGATTGGTGTGGTTGCAACGACTCCAAAGTTGTATCCATCTTGGAGCTAGTTTTCATCTATTTATTTGAATTATGTTATCTTATGTATGGTTTCCATTTATGTTTGGAAACACTCTTGTATCATTGTACCTCTAGAACATTGTACTGTAATGTAATGTTAACTCGGTGTGAATATTGGCCGTGGTAATTGTTATTCCTTGTGTTAAGTTCTTTATGTGTATGTTGTATTTATGTACGTAGATGGTTTCTTATCAATGATTATCATGTATGTGTTATATTTGTTAATGTTTATTTTGTTATGGATTATATCTTTGGATTTTATTCTTTATTGTTGTTGTGTGGATCTCAGTCTCGTAATGACTCCTCGTGTACCCCAAGGGATGTATGTGTTAGTGAATCTGCTTAAATGAAATTCATGTTATGACTTAATGTGTTTTACATTTATGTTATGTTTAATTTAAAAAAATTTGTACAGTAATTATTGTTGAGTTGACCTTTGGGGTTCGCACGACGGGGCGTTACAATTCATCATTAATAGGCCCCTAGTACCCTTTATTTCAGATCTCAAGGCTTATTTCAATTAAATACTTGACAAAATCCATGAAAGCATAAAAAATTCTAACAACCCACCTTGAAAATCTAGGGCATCACTCAAATGCCACCTTGGGCATATGAGTCCCCCTAGGTGGGACCCATATGCCAAGAGTGGCATATGAGTCCCATTTGGGTCCTTTCTAGGGTTTGAGCAGGAAATTCAACTTTTTAACTCAAATTTTTGGTTGATGTTAGCTTTTGAGATCTAAATAATGATAAATTAGGTGTCTTTACTATATAAAAGAGCTTCTAATGTCATTTTTTAATCTAGGAAACCATTTGGAAGAGTATTTTTCAAGATCCAAGCATTCAAAAGAATTCAAGAATTCTTCACAAGAGCATTCAAGAATAAGAAATCAGCAAAGTTGAAGCTTTGGGGCAGCATTATTGTGTTTTGGCAGGTCTTCAAGCCCACTTTCATTCAAATTCTAACATTGTCAAGGGTTGATCGTAATTTTCTATGGTGAATCATGATGGACTCTAGGTTGGGGAGATGCAACTAGACATCAATCCAAGCCTAATGAATTGTTTCCTAAGTGATTCCATCCTCCATTATCACTTTACATTCAGCCTAAGGAAGGTACATGGATTATTAGGGCTCATTTGAGTGATTATAGATCTCTCAAAGTGAGTCATTCATCTTCATGTTTCATTTCATGCATCTCATTCTAGCACATTAGGTTAGGGTTGCATTGCATTTCAGATTTCCTAATCTTAGACACACTTAAGGTTAGGGTTTTCATTCCTATTTACATTCATGATCCATTTTTTCTATCAAGGTTTAATTACCAAACTAGGGGTTTGACTGAAGCAAACCCCCAATAAGAAAACCAACTATATATTCTATTTTGCATGCCTTTTTATATGTTCAGATTTGGAAATCAGTTTCGAAGGGAAGAGCAGAGATTGGAGCACATATATGAACTTTGAATTGCCAAAAAGTGGAACAAGATTGATACACAGGAAGTGGCGTATGAGTCCCACTATAGGAATATTTTTTGATTTTTGTAGATCCTAAATCTACACTGTCAGAAACCTATTCCGGACTAGAAACACTTGTTTGGGATTGATACGCCCAGACTGGCATATATTAGTCCTAGTGTTCCCTAATTTTAGAATTTTTAATGTTTTAGAGCTCATTCCAAGCCTCTACAAGTTTCTTGGTGCTCCCCTTTCATTTCTTGGATTTCTATTTTTTTTTGCATGCATTTTCAAGTCATTTAGTGAAGTGTTACATTGCATTAGGTTTTAGTAAATTATATTTGCATTTCATTAGTCTTTCCAAGCCCTAGATTTGTGGTGAACCCCTCATTAGTTTGTAATCAAACCCCATGGCAGCTCTATTTCAAGGTCTCTTTCTCCTTTGCATACTTTTGATTGAGATCTCTAGGGTTTCCCTTCAACTGAATGATTGTGGAGTGTGTTGTTCTATGTCATAAACCATAAATCAACCATTTTCCATCATTTCATTTTGTTGAACCTACATTTAGAACACCTTAATTCTAATTTGGAGTGCATCATCATCCTAGGTCTTTCTTGCATTAACATTTCATTAGGGATTGCATTAGTTAATTGGTATTCTAGGGTTTCTAAATCTTGCATTAGTGAAAGTGTGCATATAGGTTGCAATTTTCTATCTTGCATCATTGAAAATCATCTAAAAACTACATTTTCATTTAGTTTACATATCATACAAACTTAAAAGCATAAAAAGAACTTAAGGGTATGTGCAATATCATGATGGGCCAAAAAGTGGCAATATGATGGGTATGTGGCTGACGACTATTTTTTTACCCAAAATTGATGAAATGAAAAGGGTTTTTAAAGGATATTCTCAATTTTCCATCGGTATAAATTATGTGTTACTTTGAATTTAATAAGTAATTATTATTCATTTATATTCAAATTACAACTAAAGTCCTGATTGATAGGTTGATTGAAAAAAATCTATATCTTTGAAACGGTAACACATTTTTTGAATCCAAAACATGTGTCACATTCTATGCTTTGTATACTATAGGATTAAAAAATTAAAAATTGAATTTCATGAAGTTTTGACCAAGTTAAAGTGGTCAAACATTTGAGTTTTTATTTTTTTTTAAAAGTTGTAATAAAAAATTCATAATTAATTATTTACTTGAGAAAAATTCCAAAAAAATATGCATCACATTGGGGCACGAGTTCTCTACTTATATCTAATATCTTATAAAAAAATATTATCATTTTATTGTGGTTACGGTGGTCAGACAAACACCTACTTCTTATTTTTCCCTGAAATTTAAGTACCACTACATAGAAACTTCAAATTTTCACCAAATAGATTTTTATTTTTTTAAACATACGTAGTATCTTAAACTATATTCAATTTTCTACAGATTCTATTCTTACACATTTTTTAAATAATATAGATAACTTATTCAAATTTTTACGTCAAGTACTCTAATTTTTCTGAATTTTTTGCCACTTAAGGGCCTATTTTTTCCATGATGAACCTACACATACCCTTAATTTATTTTGAAAATTATGAAAAAGGACCTCACTAGGACTCATACACCCCTCTAGGTGATTTAGTCCCAATGCAGATATGAAAATACACTTTACAACATTGATTTCTCTATTTATGGGTTTGTGGTTGTTGTTATTACATTTATGTTTCAGTTAGCATAGTTTCTATTTCATGCATTTTGTTAGATCTAGCTTAATTTAGATTCATTGAAATTGTGGATAGAATTAGCTCATTACATTTTTCATTTTCAACATTAGTTCAAAGTCCAATTATATTAGATTAAATTTGGAATTCATTAGAAAACAAAATAAAAAATACCTATAAACCAATGAACCACTTGGGAAAAGCATAGTTTTTTTACCATGCCAAATCTATTTTTCCAAGTTAACCTAACCCTTAAGCCTTTTAGTAGTGATGAATTTGAAATGTTAGATGAATCCCTTGAGGATTTCATCTCACAAAGTTCATCCACTAAGTCTTGTTATTAAAAACCAAACTTAAGAGAAGTTAATATGATTCAACCTCAACTTATCCTTATCCCACCTTCACACAAACCTCAAACAAAAAACAAACTTGTTTTCCCCCTTGAACCACCTAAGAAAAATGTTTCAAAACAATCAAATTGTAATACCATCGCCCATACATATAACACTAGAAAAAATCCACAACCAAGAAAAACAACCTCAACATCCTTACCTTTTCCTAACTTTTTCTTGCCTAATGCCCCTCGTTTACCTTCGAACAATGTAAAGGAGTATGATCTTGTTGAACAACTTACGAATACTCTCATTGAAATATCCCTATGGGACTTGATTCAAAACTCACTTAATTATCATACTATGCTTCAAATAGCATTACAAAAAGTTGTGATCTGCCCTAATACAAATGCAAGTGATGTAGAAACTATAATTTGTAAAGACCCTTGCAAGTTCAGATTTAAAATTGCTACTCTAGTCTTCAAGCAATATTGTCAAACAATTCATATGCAAAGTCTAATCTTCTTGGTGTAAAGTTTTAGTCTGATATATTGGCTTGAAAAGTGATATCAAAGTACTCTTAATGCTTGTAAACGCATACTACAATTTCTAGACATTAATCTAAATACAAATATAACTTTCCTTTGTCTTTTCAATTACAAATACATGAGCTTAGTATGTAAATTATGTACTTTTAACTAATGAAAATTATGTCAAATAGTTGGCATGAAATCTAACATGAATATCAAATTAATCACCTAAGAACTCCAACTTGTTACTCCTTATTTTTAAATGCAAATCCCAACTACAATGATGCTAAGAAATCGCCAAGACTCTTGGATTACAAATGATATGCAATTACAGTATCAAATTAGATGTGAACATTCTCCTATAGCAGCAACCATACAATGAGAAATACTATCATTCAACTACATTCAAATCACATTGGAACCCTATTTATGAAGTTTCCTTATGTTGGAGATGAAGAAAGAAGAAATATCTAATGTGAATGAAGCCTTCCAAGCTCAAATCAAACCACTTGCCCAAACATTGCAGATATAAAATAATGCGCAACCTCCTAGTCATGAAAAAAGCACCAAACCTAGTTGTCTTGGCCTCAAGATTGAAGCACCTCCACTCTTAAGAAAAATGAACCAAGGAGAGATGGATATTTGCAAAATAATGGCACATACATGCTGATAATCATGACTGATGAAATAAAATCAGAATATAAGAAGATGATGTAGAATGCAAAGTGTCTCTCACAAGGAAGAATTGATGAAGATACAATACCCCAAACGTCTCTACTCAAAACCCTTATTCAAACTATGCAAAATTGGAGCATCCACAAGAAAATTGTAGTCTCCAATGAATTTTAGTTGTTATTAAAAATTTGTTATCAGACTCTTATTTGTTCTCCAATTTGCAGATGCAAATCTGTAATGAAATATACAATTAAGATGCAAAGCTATATCCAAATATCCAAATGCAAATCAATGAAGAATCAAACATCCCAAAATGTCTCCAAATCAAACTCCAATCAAGCTAGAAAATTGGCCCTTGGCCATAATTTTGGCACAATATGAATGACAAAAGTATCACTCAAATGGAAAAAATATTAGCTGATAGTTTCAAAGCCTCAGAGTTACACAATAAAAGAGAGGTTTCAATCTCAATGATCAAATTAAGTAACTGAAAAAACCATAGGCTTCCCCAATCAAATCAATATTCAACAACTAGATGTTGAGAAGCAAGCCCTCATCCTCTATTTATTTTTTTTCACCTCAAGAGGTCAACCTCTTTTAGAAGTCTCCAATAAAACACTGTGATAACATTATATTATAATTTCACTTTACTATAATATTAAAATATAACTCATCAAGTGCAATATGATAACACAATATGTTAGCCAACAAAATGTTATCAAATAGTATGTTATCCAACATCCAACAAATCCTAAGAAACCTCTGATTAACTCCAAAATCAATGAGTAGAAGCAAAAAACTAACTAGGTAATTGCCTGAAGAATACCCCCTAACCATGCTCCTTATCATACAAGGGTCAGGAATAGGATAAATCCTTTGAATATAGTGACACTCATGAAAAATGGGGACATTACAGTCCGCCCACCCGAAAATTGCTTGTCTCCAAGCAATCTCAGTTGCAAAGAAAACTCTTCTCCACTTGGATCCCAAATGACTTTGTAGAGTGGCCAACTACTTGTCCACTGCACTCCCTAGAAAGATACTCAACCATGCACATCACTGTTGTGAACAACTGTCATGACGAAGAGCTATCTAACAAACTAAATGATACCTAGATCCCAATACGATTTGAACTCACATCCATCTATCATCTAGAAATAAGGTCATCTCAAAGAATTTTCTAAACCCTCCTGGATGTGATAACTAAACAAGCCATCATTCCTACTGACACCATAACCATCCTATAGCCATGTATCCAAATGAAATCTCTGTGACATAGAAGTAGCAACCCTTGACAAATATATATCAGCATGATGGATAGCTGACTATTGTCCCTACAAGTAATATAATCCCTCTATCAATCCATATCGACACATCACCCAATCCTCTGCATGTTGACTAAAAGAGAAGTGGTGAAATCTCCTGACTATGTAGTCAAGGTAAAAAGCACCAACCTCCATCAATGGCCAACCATCATAGTCCTACTCGACATCACCTAACATGGGACTAACCTCAAGAGAACCAAGTGCAAAATGTGATTCAATGCAATCCTTGACCAATGTACTCATCCCATCTGTATCAACCTCATTATCCTCATTAGAAAATTGGCAATTTCAGATTCATCCTTCATTTGAATAAAGAGTCCTCTAATGTGATCTATCCTTTTTTTCCTTGCCATGTTGACAAGATTGACCCTTTCTTTCACATCTTGAATATGTTGTCTCACATTGGAAACCACTTATCTAGCCTCTTTGACTTTTTGCAACCATTCTTCATTCATCTATTCAAACCTTTTTACCTCTTCAATTCCAAACTATACAAAATTAGTCCTCTTATGATTGATATTTTCATGTCTATCAATCAATGTATGGCTTCCAACAATGGCTAATGTCATATCATATGCTTTCTCATGATCACAAGCTCCTATCTCATGAGAATGATGGGACATAATGCTATTGTCATCAAACAAATTAGTAATGACATCATGCCATTTTAAAATGTCTCCTTCATCATGTGTAATTACAATACAAGTGGCTACTCCATTAAGCAAAGGATCAACTTCCACATGTACTGATATATCTTTGACCTTCAAATCACAATTTGATTTTTCACCTTGATAGGATGAAGTAATGCTAGAATCACCTAATGAAGCATCACAAGAACCCATATCTTCATGTGCCTGCTCTACCTAAGGTTGTAGGGTCTGAAAGCAATTCATTTATTTCGTCCAACTGCTTCAAAAGCTTTTTCATACTCTTGTCCCACTGATTTTGAGTACTTGAACTAGGCATGATTAACTCAGCTGATCAATGTCCAATCTACCCAACAAATTGGAAGTTCACTAGCTTTGATACCACTATAATGACCCTTGCAAGTTTGGATTTAAAATTGGTGCTCTAGTCTTCAAGGAATATTGTCAAACAATTCATATGCAAAATTTGATCTTGCTGGTGTAAAGTTTTAGTATTCTATATTGGCTTGAAAAGTGATATCAAAGTACTCTTAATGCTTGTAAATGCATACTACAATGTCTAAACATTAATATAAGTGCAAATATAACTTTCCTTTGTCTTTTCAATTGCAAATACATGAACTTAGTATGTAAATTATGTACTTTCAGCCAATGAACATTATGTCGAATAGTTAGCATGCAATCTAACATGGATATCAAATTAACCACTTAAGAACTCCAACTTATTACTCCTTAATTTGAAATGAAAACCCCAACTACAATTATGCTAAGAAATCACCAAGACTCTTGGCATACAAATGATATGTAATTACAGTATCAAATCATATGTGAACATTCTCCTACAATAGCAACCCTACAATGACAAATACTATCATGCAACTACATCCAAATCACATTGGAACCTGATTTATGAAGTCACCTTATGTTGGAGATGAAGAAAGAAGCAATATATAATGTGAATGAATCCTTCCAAGCTCAAATCGAACCACTTGCCCAACCGCCCCTATTTCAGATATGAATATAGATATAAAATAATGTGCAACCTCTGAGTCACTAGCAAAGCACCAAACTGAGTCGTCTTGGCCTCAAGATTGAAGTGCCTCCATTCTTAAGAAAAATCAAACCAAGAGGAGATGGCTATGAGAAGAATCGTGGCACATACATGCTAATAATCATGACTGATGAAATAAAAATAGTATATAAGAAAATGATGTAGAATTCAAATAATCTCTGACTGGGCAGAATTGATGAAACTATAATGCCCCAAATGTCTCTACTCAAAACTGTTATTTGAACTATGCAAAATTGGAGCATCCACAAGCAAATCGTAGTCTCTAATAGCTTTTATTTGTGACTACAAATTCAATATCAGACTCTTATTTGTTCTCCAATCTATAAATGCAAATCTATAATGAAAGCTATATCCAAATCTCCAAATGAAAATTGATGAAGACTGAAACATCCCAAAATGTCTCCAAATCAAACTCCAATCGAGCTAGCAAAATTGGCCCTTGGCCATAATTTTGGCACAATGTGAATGAATGAAGTATCACTCACTCAAATGGAAACAATATCAGCTGATAGTTTCAAAGCCTCAAAATTGCACAATCAAATAGAGCTTTCAGTCTCAATGATCGAGTTAAGTAACTGCAAAAACCATAGGCTTCCCAAATCAAATGAATCAAATCAATATTCAACAACTAGATGTTGAGAACCAAGCCCTCATCCTCTATTTATACTTTTTCACCTCAAGAGGTCGACCTCTTCTAGAAGTCGCCAATAAAATACTATAACATTATATTATAATTGCATTTTATTATAATACTAAAATATAACTCATCAAGTGAAAAATGATAACACAATATGTTACCAACAAAATGTTATCAAACTGTTTGTTATCTAACAGTATGTTATCCAACATCCAACAAATCATAAGAAACCTTTGATTAACTCCAAAATCAATCAGTAGTAGCCAACAACTGATTGGGTAATTGCTTGAAGAAGAACCCCTAACCACATTGCTTAGCCTACAAGGGTCAGGATTAGGCTAAATCCTCTAAATAGTGACACTCATGAAAAATAGGGACATTACATAATTCTTGAGGGATGAATACGGTTAACATGGACATTACCTTTCACCAACATGAGTTACCCCCTTGGAGATGAGAAAGAAATAGGATGTCTCCATGATAATAGCCAGATTCAATAGAACGGGAATAAAAAGAATCCTTGTTGATAATGGCTGAACCATTAATGTGTGGAGTGTGAATCTTCTTGATAGCCTTGGCATGGATAAATAAAAAATTGAACCTGATTCCTTATCAATTTGAGGATTTGACATTGTAGGAAAGAAATTGCTTGGTGTGATTACTTTACCTATAGATTACAATTGGAAAGGCTACCTTACAAACTTCTATTCATGTTATGCCTCATGATCTTTCATATAATCTTCTTGAAGGAAGACCTTGGATTCATGAGATGTATGTGGTGACTTCGACTCTTCATCGTATCATGAAGTATTTCTATAAGAATAAACTATACCAAGTTGAAATAGACCTTGAGCCTGAAAGTTGCTTTCAAGTTGAAAAAGGAACAAGAAGTCCTCTAAACACATTAATTCCAACATCGAACATAGAACCTATGAAAGAAGAGAAACAATACATGGAAATAGTGTCAAAATTATTGTGTGATGATTGGGGTTCCTTGGAGTTCACACCTTCATTTATGGGAGAATACATAATCACAAATAAAAAATATGAAAAGAAAAAACAACCAATGGTAATGTCAATGCACAATTTAGAAGAAAAATCACAAGCATCTACCTCATTTACTTTACAAGATGACACAAGCTATGCATCAAACTTTGATGGGATAGATTATCAATAACCACCAAACTCAAAGGAAATGGAAAGTCTTTATGGAAAAGGCTATGAGTTCATGAAAAAAATTGGCTATAGTGGAAAAGGATGTGGAAAGAAAGAACAAGGCATTCATGTTCTAATACACAAGAAACAAAATGTGGCTTGGGATATTGCCCTTCTAAGATCATGCAAGCAATGAAAAGAACCTCACTAAACACCAACACCATCATGTGTAATCCTAAAACAACTCTCACCTTGAAGCATCCATGATTGATTGATACAACTTGTGAAGCATCATTAGATTTTTTCAAAGATGATGAAGCCTTGAAAGAGATGCTAAGAATTTATGACAAAGCATTTACTCCTCCTAAAAAGAAAAGGGTTACATGTGCTATGATTAGTACCAAGCAAAAAGATGGAGAAGAGGAAAGTAGTGAGACTGACATGTTTAAGCCTTTTCAATATAAATAAACTCAAAAATATGCCACTTAAATTATTTTTATGAAATGTCTACTGGACATATAAGTACGATTAAATAGATTACAAATACTTAAACATACTTGAACTTTGATAAGCATGCAAAAAAGTAGGGATATTGTGATCTTCTGAGAGATATTGACTTTCATAACCATCACAAAAGAAGAATTACATCAGGATAAATGCAAATAACAACACAAGAAAATCCATTTTGAGATCCATTGTGTTGTTTCATAGTTCACACGAAATTCTAAAACAATTTCTTGCAATTTATAGCGAAAATATCGATTGCAATGACAAAGGAGATGATCTGGTCTTTGCACTAAATTTTATAAAAGTTGTTTTTAAAAGATACTCTTCAGTGTGTGACGTTTGTAGTTCAAATTACTTTTATAATCAAACACTACAAAAGTTGAAAGCAAGGAAACAACTCACCTTGACTAAAGAATCAAATGTACAATTTTTGAAAACTTCTTTTGTTGAATTTGATGTGATTGTACTGTTGAATGAATCAAAGCAGGTGATGTAGTTTTGAATATAAACAAATAAATTTGATTATTTCCCCAAATCCCATTGACCTTTGCAGTAGCTTCCAAAATTGTAGAGAAGTATCTTTGTCAGGTAGGAATTTGTCAAATATAAAGATTTTAGTATGCTATAAGTAGTTGACTATAGTATGTTAAACGAGTTTGAATATATATAAAATTGTTATTACAAATGCAAGTATGACCTATTCACATTCATAAGACAAGTAATTATTTATCTTTTTAGTTTTTGCATTAGTTTGACAAAGGAATTTGGTGTATTTATTGTTAGACAAAAAAATTGCAACATGGAATTTAGTTTGAAAACTTTAATTACACTTCCAAAGGTGTAACATGGGTGAGCTCACATAACAAGTGTGCGATTATTTGTAGAGTAAATGTGCAATTTAGGTTACTCAATAGTTGATTACATGTATCTCCACCACATGAAGTGAGACAAAAATCTAAAATTCATTAAGTGGATACTTAATTAGTGTTAATAGGACTCCCCTAGGTAGGTTATAAGATAACTAGATATATCATGGCATTATTTACATTAACACCCCCCTTAAGTGTAATTTAGTGAGTAATGTATGCAAAGATGATGAGTTTTCGCTTCTAGACCATATTAAGCACTCATGTAAATATTCTTCATAAATGGATAAAAGGAGGAAACCCAATGGGAAAATAACTCCTCTCTAAAAATGGTATGATACCATAAAAAATTACAATGAATGTTCCCTAGCATAGGAGAGAAAAGAGAGACGGTCTATGTGATCCCCCCTCCCCAAATGTGAGAACTAATGAACTCCATCCAAGGAAATGCTTCCTACTAAAAATTATAGGAGAAGAGAAGCCATGACCCCTACTCACAAAATGATTTATACATTGCTAGTAGATCCTTGGCATTGGATGCTTAAAATGATCCATAGTCATTGAACAATATTTCTCCCTTTGAGAAGAAACAATACAACAAATGTGCATAAGATGACTTCCCATTTTAGATAGGTATATGTACGATGAAGGATGAAGATTTTTTTAATTGTGCACATGATCGAAATATTATGAAATCTTTTGAAAAATGCTTATATTATCCATTTGAAGGTTGATGGAGAAAAAGGACCAAATAAGAGAAGTGTTGCTACAAAGAATCACTGTAAGATCTCAATAAAACCTCTTTGAACTCTATAGGTCATTATTAGGATGCAATCTCTAGCCGTGACTTATGAAGTTGTTTAGTGGCTTATGGAAACAATGGTCTTTAGTATTTTCTAATGGCTTTCATGCTATAGTCCAATGGGGATGCAAGGCTTATAACCCTTTAGTGGTTATCACTAGGAGTTTCTTATCTCCCAAATATATATTATTTTTAAAAAAAATTTCCTTAGCTTATATGCTACGGAGTCATACATGTTAGAGTAATTGAACTCAATAATTAATTAGTAACTAATTAATTAATTATTAGGTCACTTATTACTTTATTTACTTAAGCTAAACTTAGGAGTGTTTTTTATTATTCAATTGAACTATTTATAGGTTAGGTTGTCTCATTGCATGAGATTAGGACACTTGTCAAAATCTAATAAACTCCTCATCTAGGATCTATTTTTTTCTTTTATAAGAATTCATTATTGTTCTTTATATTCTATTTCAATTTACATGTATCCACATTCATTATTCAACATAGAAGATACAATTTATCTACTTGTTTGGATCAAATCATTTATCTCTTGGTTTCATAGAAAATTAGTTGCTTTGATCTCTTGTTTGTTATAGGAGATTTAGTTGCATGTGATTTTTGGGAGTTTTGGGACTCACTATAAATTGTAACATGGTGTTAGAGCACCATATCATTGACTTCCTATCCAAATTCTAAGAGATCGAAAAAAATTTGGCCAATATATTTTGCTTGGTGTAATTTTGAGAAAAAAATGTTTTTTTTGGTTTTGTTCACAATTACAAAAGACCATCTAGGTGTCTATTATATTTTGTAGATAGTGAGAAAATATTGAAAAAGTTGTCAAAATAGCGTGCATCACCATTTTCCCTATAGGTGAAGTTTATTTTTTTACCAAATCACATTTTTTTGCTTTTTGGATTTAATTTTTTTTGGGTTTTTTTGGGAGCATCAAAATATTTTGTGGGTATCTATCGATATTTTCATACAATGAGTAAACCTTTTACAAATAAAATTAGAAGGTTCATGTTTGCTATCTACCAGCTAGCTAAATCCACTCTATTTTTCAAAAAATCATAACTTGGGCATATAGTATCAAAATCGAGATAATTAGATATTATTGGAAAGAAGGTTCTACATACATTCTAGTGGTATGATTCTCATGATTAAATTTTGCTACTAGTTCATTTTATTCTTAATCAAACTCATATCATCATTTTTTGTTGCTAAGGGCATAATTATTTGGCTATATCTCTGATTTTCTTGATTTTTATGACATTCAAAAGGTAGTTTAGAGCTATTCATATTTTTTTATGCAACTTTTGAAGAAATTGATCTAAATACATTTTATTCATTTTTTTGTGATTTCACATTTATGTCAATTACTTAGATGTCTTTACACCTGAAAATGATCTATTTGTGTGAGATTAATTCATTTGATCTACTTTACATGTATTGAGGTTATTAGTCTAATTATTTTATTTGGTGAAGCATCATGGATTTCTTTATGTGTACTTTTAAGGTTATCTTAGAAAAGGATAACTACTATTCTTCACAAAATGAAATCCTAACACATCTTAGGTGGCTTGATCTTTTTCCTTATCTTTATGGACTCATACCTAGACTAGACACACCAGGGAGATTTCAAACATGAGAAATGAGTAGTGATCATGTTGTAGTAGTAATTTCTTCTAGTGTCTATCTTGACATTATGTATGGCATATCAAACATTTAATGTGAATATACACTTTGGACTCAACTTTGGGATATCCATGGAAACTCTCATATATCTCCATGCCCATAGGATCATATCCTAGATTGTCTCATTCCTCTTGCAAATACAAATTTCCTACACTTTGATGACAATAATCTAGAGGATATTAAGTATATCATAAGTTTTGCATGTTTTGATGGTTAAAATACTTGTCTTCATGTTCCCACTCTTCAAATGGAGACTACATCACCATATTTTTTTGTTTTCGATCATCTTACCATAACCACGTCCTTGACACCTATTGATTTAGTGTAGTAGGAAATCCATCATATTTTAGGCATAGCTACTTGGATTTGTATCTTGTAGACATATCATCCTTGTTTGTAGAGTCTCAAATTGTAGATTTAGAGAATTACTTTGAGAACATTCATCTCCTCTACCTTGACAACCACATCATCTATGTTGGCCTATCATCTTCATCATCTTTGGAGCTTGTTCTACGTCAATCTTCACAGGTTTTTGAATTGACATCATCTATTTTCAACATGTCGAAATCATTTGTATTTGTTGATCTAAATAAAGTCTTGTACCTAGTTCATTCATTACTAGGGGACTTATTTACATATGTTAAGTTTACTTAGGTCCTAGTAAGGAATCTTCCTAGAAGGTGTTAGTTGCCATTAGTTGTTATCTTATCCTTTGACAACTACTACATGTGAACCTAGGTAAGTGTGATTAGTTAGTTCATATCATTGAATTATATTGATAAGAATACAATTTATTCTTGTCATATTCTCTATCTCTTGTGCTTTCCATTTGGTATCAAGATCTTGGCATCCATAGTCAATTCTAACATTGTATCAGAGTGGGTTGGGTGCCATTGGAGAGTCTTTTTTTGAGGAAGGTTACCGGATTTGGGGGTGTTAAATTTTTGGCTCTTTATTGCAGGTTCATATTAGAGCATGTTGCTACAAATCTAAACTCACCATTGCATTTGAAAATTTTGAGAAAGTCAAATTTTCCTTTTTTTTTGTCCAAATTGGACATACGAGGCCAAATCTATGATGGTTTGAAGCTGAGGAGTGGTTATTAGATCAAAAAGGTAGCTGCATTTTTGGAGAATTTTGGGTCAAATCTAACCCTGCCATCACTTCTAGAAGGGCCAAAAACCCTAAGATCGACTGCCAAATCATCCAAATCGGAGTAGTTGTTTGGTACAATTTTTTTTTTTTGCTCAAGGAGTTGTATGACCCCAAATCATCATAAATGCGTTGGGTATGATTTGCAGAAAGAAAATTATTTAAATTGTCAAAAAAAATTGAATTCTTTTTTATAAGAAAAAAACAATTTAAAATCTACAAATTTTATTGTAATTTAAAAAAAAATATTAAATAGCAAAAATCAAGAAACTTTGCAGATTTTATTTTGTAGACGTATAGTCTACGAACTTTGTACCATGCAAGGTACAAACCCTGCCATGCGGCACACCCATGTCCCTACCATACACATGCCCCTAACTTTCCTCACACTGGCAGTGGCTTTCTAGCAACCGACGAGTTACAAAACCAGTGCCTTTAATTAAATTCCCAGTAAGAAATCATTAAAATCTGACCATTTTTTGCAAACTGATGTCATAAAATTCAGTGGCATCATTTTTTCTAAAAGTTGACAGGTCTGCTTAGAATGTTCAAGCAATCTAAGAATATTCCACTAACAAGAAGATTTCGGCCTGACGTTTGAGGAAGCTGTCAATTTTAAGCCTGCGACTAGGAGAATATTCAACCCAATGAGTATATTCTCTTTGACAGGCCCGAAGCCATCAAATTTGATCAAGTGATCAAATGACATCATCCTACATTAGTAGTGACATCAGCATCCTTTTAAAAATTTTGGCCCCCTCACCATTTGCATTTTGGTTTTCATAGGCGAACTTCAAAGCATCATAACTCGGTCATTTTGACTCCTTTTTTTAAGCAATTTTTTTTTATTTGCGCTAATTTTTTGCAGTCTTTGCAGTGGTGCAATCAGTTTTGGTTTTGGTGTCTATTTTTTCTAGAAATTGTAGATTCTCACAGTGTTGCTACTTCATCCTCATTTTGGGAACTTTAGGAGCTCATATTTTGCTCCTATGGTAACATTTTTTGGTGCAATTTTTTTTGAAAGTGCATGATTTTTCATGTAATTTTTAGTGGTATGATAAAATTGATCTCATTTTTGTACCAAAAATTGTACTTGATTTTGTGGCCTATTTTGGCATCAGTAAGCAATAAGATCAAAGTCCATTTCACTATTTTTGGTAAGTGGAAATTGTAAATGCACTACTCATAAAGTTCCAAGCTCATATATTGCTTGGGGGCTTCATGATTGAGTAATTTGTGGGGGTAATCTTGCAATGGTTGATTTCATTCTTTTGCTTGGTTTGTGTTCTTGGAATGGGGGGTCTTTTCCCTCACATGGGGTTTTGTCCTTCTCATGCATCATTGAAAGCATTTCTATTTTGTATTTCATCTCTCTTTTGGGGAGTGAGTTTTGTCCAACTTAGTTTTCTCCTTTTCTCCATTTGTGAGAGATTTCATTTGCATTGCATGTACATGGGTACCTAACATGGCCTAGTAGTTGGGACCCATGTTTGTGTCATTTTCATAATAATTTGCTACTCCCTAAGTTGCACTTAAGGGGGGGTGTTGGTATAAATAAATTCTTGTACCTAGTTCATTCATTACTAGGGGACTTATTTACACATGTTAAGTTTACTTAGGTCCTAGGAAGGAATCTTCCTAGAAGGTGAACTAGTTGTTATCTTATATTTTGACAGCTACTACATGTGAACCTAGGTAAGTGTGATTAGTTATCTCATATCATTGAATCATATTGATAAGAATACAGTTTATTCTTGTCATATTGATTTCTCTCTCTCTTGTGCTTTCCATTTGGTCTCAAGATCTTGGCATCCATAGCCAATTTTAATTTAGCATTTATATTCCTAATTCTTCCAGTTTTTGGGAATGGCTTCTCTAATCACTAGTATTTTTTTCTTCCTATAGGGAGAAATGGTGTTTGCAGGTAGTGGATCATGTTCTGTCTTCAAGTGTTCATCATTGGCACATGATTTATTTCTTTATTGAGGGATTAATATCCTTATTTTATTTCTCATAATAGGAGGACATCTATTTTTCCTATGTGATAGAATCAATTCTTAGGGGGGCACTATGAGACCTCCTTCTATCTTTCTTTCACTAGTGTAATTTTTTTATTTTCTCTCTTTCGGAGAGGATTTTTTTCCCACATGGTTTTCTCCTTTTCTCTAGTTATGAGATTTTTAATTTTTTATATATATGCACCTCATTTGGCTTTGTATCCATTATCCATCCATGTATCCATCATTGCATTCTTTATCAAGGTTTTTAGCTTCTCCTTAAGTTGATCTTAAGGGGGTTGTTAGATTAATTAGGAAATCTCTTGATAATTAATTAATTTTTAGGTTTCTCACTAATTTATTCACTAAAGCTAAACTTAAGAGTGTTTTATTATTATTACATTGAGATATTTATAGGTTAAGTTGTCTCATTGAATGAGATTAGGACACTTGTCACAATCTAGTCAAATCCTCATCTAGAGTTTCTTTTTTTCTTTTATAGGAATTCCTTATTGTAATTTTTATTATATCACCATTCACATGTATTCACATTCATTATTCAATAGAGAATGCATATTAGATTCTTGTGTGGCTAAAATAGATTCTCTTTTGGTTGCATAGAAAATTGGTTGCTTTGATCTTTCATTTCATGATAGGTGTTTTAGTTTCGGTGATGTTTGGGAGCTATGGGGTTCACTATCAACTTCAATAATACAACTTCCTCAAAAATAAAAATTTCTCTCATGCTCCTTTAATATTGAAAGTAATTTTTTTTTAATTTTTAATTTTATTTATTTTTAACACAGTTTGTTTGTTCATCCCTCTTAGCACAATGTTAGGGTCTCTTTGGGATAAAAGTGCTCAAATTAAAAGTTTTCAGCCAAATTGAGCTTTAATCCTTTATTCATTATTGAGTCATACAATGAGCTAATCATATGAAATGAAAGCGAATAATGAATTTCTCAAGCCTTTTTGACATGTTGGATTAGTTAAAAATATTGATAGAATAATTGAAAATAATACAATCACTATGCCTCACCAAAAAAACATATGTAAAAAGAGGTTAATAAATATTCATATTTCATTTTTTATTCTCTTAATAAAATAATTTATAGTGTAAACATCATTTTTTATTATTATTTAAAAATATTTTTATCTAGGATAAGGCATATAGGAAAAAATACTTCAATTGTTTTCCTTCTCATCCTTTTTTTATCAGTCTTTTCCAATCTTCACTATTTTATTATTTAAACCAATATTTAATTATCTTCATTATTCAATCTTTCTTCATGAGTATTTCAAAATAGTTTTGATCCAAGAATTTAATAAGACATAAAATTATTAATCTTTCAATTGTTTTACTTGTTCTTTCTTTAGTTTTACTCTTTTTAAAATATAAGTAATTTTCTTAGCAATTTAATTTTAAATAATTATTTTATTAATTTATTGTGAGAGAGACAAAATTTTCCACTATGAATTGAAAAATGTCCAAGGGAAAATAGTCACTATTCACCACAAGAAAAAATCATAATAGTATTTAAAAATGAGTATAAAAATTACAAGAAAGATTTAAATATGCATAAATTTTTTATGATAATTTTATCTTTCTTCAAATTTTAATAGTAATATTTAACAATAAAATTCAATACTAAATATTAAATATATTTATTATCAATGAAAATATGGTTGATTATTTGATGGAGGGTAAACCTTTATTTTGTATAACTTTGATTTCTTTCTTGAAGAGACTTTATTATGTCAAATATAATGTTAAATGGTTTATCAAATGTTATTTTTGAAATACCTTTTGCAAAATACCTGTTCAAAAAAGGTTTCATGATATTTCCTTTCAACTCAGAAAATTTTATACAACTTTAGTGACGCTTATTGAGGAAGCTTTGTGCTCTATAGAACTGAATGAATTCAAACTATATGAAGACATTTTCTATAAAAAAAATTTAAAAATACTGTATTGATTGGCTTCAAAAAGGGGATAAGAATACTATGGTTTTTCATAATTCAATCAAAGAATGGAGAAATGGTAATGTTATTTTATTTATCAACTTTTCTAAAGGTCTTCATCCTTCTTCTTCTTAACATATTTCTATACAAGATATCTTGTTTCTTTTCCTTGATTGAGGAAATTGGCTTTGAACCTAATAAGGAAGAATAAATGATTTTGTATTGTATTTCACTTTTGGTCTCTAAAGATATGAATTTTTTTTTATTCAACCAACTCTAATGCATGATCTTGGAAAGGTGTTTCTTTCATATGAAAAGGGAACATAATTCTACAAACATAAGGGATTCCTCATTAATTTTTTTAAAGAATTATGGGATATTTGAAATTTTATCTCATGAAGGTTATAAGGGAATATCAAGACAATAAGAAGATGCTTAAAGATATTATTTCTAGTTTTTTAGATTTGATTTCCAAAAAAAGGAATTTAAAAAAAATAAAAATTACCCCATTTTCCTTTTTAATGTAACATATAAATGATTACAAATAATATTGGTAGTCATCATAAACACATTCTATTTTCTATTATTTATTATTTTTAGGATGATATTGTGGTAGGGCATGAAATTCTTGATGGTTTTATTAGTGCGATAACCTATTTTGATTTTGTGTCTGTATCCAAGGATAAGGTTATGTTTTTAAAATCAAATATATCTTAGGTTGATTATATGGTTGTATGGTATTTAATTTAAAATATTTTTTCTCATTTCTAATTTAAATAGTATATTTCTTGGGTTATGGTTTATGTTGCATTTTTATCATTTTTAATCTTATTAATGGTCTTCCTTATGCTTTTTTCTCTCCTTCTATGGGACTCTATTAGGGTCATCGTACGTTTCCTTATGTTTGAATTCATATGATCGTATAATTTTCTAATAAACTAATAAAGCAATAAAGAATAACTTCGGAATAGCAACAACACCTCCAAATTCTTAGTGATACAACTTTGATGGAAATTCCTAAAAAATTTGAAGCAACCAATCATAGGAAACATTTTTCCTTTATACTCATATGCTTATACAACAAATAATAATAGAAATTATTTTCTTCAAAAAATGATCCCTCCATTCGGATTATTTGGTGATTAATTTATTAGTTTAAAAACCAAATATTAATTAATGGAAGATGATTTTGAATCTAATTCATATGAGAGTTAATCTTTGGAGAAGGTAGTGGTTATCCTTTATTGTATATTTGTTGTTAAAATTTATATTACAAGCTCTTCATATATATATATATATATATATATATATATATATATATATATGCATATATATATACATATATGCATATACATATATACATACATACATATATATATACATACATACATACATATATATATACATATATACACACACATATATATACATATATATACATATACATATACATATATACATATATACAGACATACATATATACATACATATATATAATAATACATATATATAATAATACATATATAAACACACATATACATATATGTTGGCCTTTTCGTTGCACCAAAAGGTTGACCTGTCAATGCCTGATAAAAGTGTTAGTTAAGATCCAAAGGAGGTGAGTACACCATGTCACAAACCCAAGCATTGTACTACAAGGAAGACCAAGGGACACACCATTTTGCAACAATCCCCCCCAACACAAGCGAGGGGTTTGAATCTGTGACCAAATTTTATACCAATTGTTGGCCATGCCGTTGCACCAAAAGGTTGACTTGTCAATTCCCAATACAAGTGTCAGTTAAGATCCAAAGGAAGCAGTTAGACCATGTCACAAACCCAAGCACTATGTTGCAAGGAAGACTAGGGGATACCATCTTGCAACAATATATACATGTATACATATATATATACACATATACATATACACATATACATATATATACATACACACACACACACACATATATATGAAACATAGATTTTTGGGACCTTACAAACTATAGTTACACTTCTAGGGTTTTTCACCCAAACAAAGAGAGATAGGGCCAAAAATGCTAATGTATCACTCAAATTAGGATGTAAGCAATATTTTTTAATGTAAATGGACTTAAATAAATGAAATTTACTAATCAGAATGACTGAAAATGAATGAAAAAGTGCAATTACAACTACGTTCGAAAACACATTGTGATATGCAGACATCTATGTAAATGAAGAAATAATGCAAAACAAAAAATACAGGATGAATCTGAGTGCACCTAGATGAATTGTGATGATTATGGAGTGTTTTGGATGCTGATAGAAATTACTGAATTTTCATAGTGGGACTCATTCACCTAGGATGGCAAATTAGTCCTCGTGGTGAAAAAGTGTCAGGAGCTAGTTTCTGTTTGTCAAGATCCAGAATCTGACATAATTTATATTTTCAATCCTAAGGTGGGACTCATTCACCATAGGTGGTGAATCGGTCCTCTCTCAATTTTTTGAAAAATTAGGAGACAACTCTACAACACCAAATCTAGAAAAGTCTGCTTGTCAGGTTGCTAAAGTTAGTTCTATAGAAAACAAACAAATAACTCTCTTCAAGCTTGAATTTGACTTAAGTATACTTGACGCACCTAGTTGAATTGGAAATCAATCTTCAACACCCAATAACCTGTCAAATCTACATACAAAGAGCTACAAACAAACATGTAATAGGGGGAAAATGATTTAGTGTTAGTGAATAGGAGTTTGCCTTGGTCAAGCCCAACTTTTAGTAATTAAACCCTTGAAAAGATAATGAAATGAAAGAGAGAGATAAACTAGTAAAATGAAAATTCTATCAACTTACCTAACCCTTGATAATGCAATTATGAAGTAATCATGTTAATGGTTGCTTCAAAGTGTTTGAATAGTGCTTGAAAAAATGATGCAAAATGTTTGAATGTTTGAAATGTGAGATTGAATGCTTGAATGAGTGAGGAGATGTAAAATGAGGTAAAAATCACTTATTTATACAATTCTTGTTCCTTAGTATCCATTCATACCTAATCACATGCCGACATGAAAATATTTTGAATAAAATCCTAAAAGGAAATTTGAAATATTTTGAATCTGGGGCCAAGGGGGACTCATTTGCCACCCATGGTGAATGGGTCCCACCTAGGACCTAAAAACAAGTGTCATGATTTTTTTTTTATTTAATGTTATTTTTCAGGATAACATTCAAAAATACACTTAATTACAACTTATGAGGGCATAAAGAGACAAAATAAAGCATTAGAAGGGTGTAAATAATGAAAATATACATAGAAGAGTGTGAAAGCTTGTTACAAGACTTTACAACACTTCAAAATAGGACTTGTTTATGAGTAAAAAGGTGGTTTTCAGGTAAATTTCATTAAATAGAGGGATGATCAAGCCCCCAGGATGAAGATCTCATGGAAAACTAAACAAAAGAACAATGTAACACACGAGTGTTGAAAATAATTGGATGAAGCTTTGATCATCAATCCAACTAGTTGTGGAAAGAGACTTAGGCTATTTTTTTGAAAAAGAGAATGTGTACTCACTCTAGGGCCTTGAAACTTCAGGTTATCCATGGGGTGAGAAATCCCAAGTGTATACTCACTTTGGGTCCATGAAACTTTAGGCTATCCATGGGGTGAGAAAGCCCAAAAAGGTAAGATACATATGCTAGTTGGTATGCACTCACAAACACAAAAGTGTCTATGGGGAAAATTCATGCTGCTAGTTGGGCTTCCCACTAAACCATGTCAAAGTTATACCCTTTGATAACTTTAACAAGGTGCCACAAAGACAAAAAAAATAGGTATCAATTTAATCTTCATGATACAAGCAAAGCTTTGTATGCTTAGAACTGATGAAAATACAAGATGGCACCATAGGCATGTAAGTTGTGTTATGTAAGGTGGCCATACAAAATGTAACAATGTAAAAATGCAAAAATGTAAGTGTTATGAAATAACTTGCACAATAGAAGAATATGATATGAAATATGCTGCAAATACTTGATAATAACTGAGAATAACAAGCCACTTCGAGGGGGAAAACCTCCAAATATCTCTAATGAGAACACACTTCACACTTGATGATGAAATAAGACTCACAACCTCCTATATATACCTATTTATGCCAAGGATATCACCTAGGCCGACTTAGACACACCTATATAAGACTTAGGCCAACCTAAACAACTAAATAACAATATACTAATGATAATATGACTTTAATAGAGAGTTAAGATAGCCACAAGCTGAATATTCATAACCCGATGTACAATAATATTAAGGGCGTAGCATGCCCCCCTTCTTCAAAGAAGCATTGTCCTCAATGCTAACCAAGTTTGGAAACTTTTGAATGAACTCCTCGTCTTCCCATGTGGCATCTTCAACTTGTAAATTCTTCCATTGGATGAGATACTCAGTGATAGTTCTATTCCTCAGCTTTTTTGTGCGTGTTTGACGAATTCACTCTGGTTCCAAAATGATTCTCCCTTCTTCATACATCTCAGGAAGTGTTGTTTGAGTGGGAATATTGTGCCCAATTACCTTCTTCAAATAGGAAACATGAAAAACTGGATGTATCTTTGTTGTGGGTGGTAACTCAAGCTTATAGGCAACACTACCGATCTTCTGCATGATTTGGTATGGACCATAATACTTTGGTGACAACTTATTATTCTTTCTTTGCTGCTTTAGTGAGATTTTCTTATAAGGCTGCAATCGCAAGAAGACCCAATCCCCAACTTCAAAACTTCTTTCACTACGATGTTGGTCTCAGCCAAGGTTTCATTCGATTTTGTGCCATGGCTAAATTCCCCTTGAGTCCTAAAGTACTTGTTGTTGATGAAGCAAGTGGTCTTCTACTGCTTGCACTCTTGGTGACACCTTTATTGATGACATGATTGAAGGAGGATGATATCCATAAAGTGCCAAAATGGAGACATTTTGATGAGCTAGTGAAAAGAAGTTATACCACTATTCGCAGTGAAATAATCTATCTACCCGGGATCAAGCTTTCCAAGTGAAACAATGTAGATATCCTTCCAAGCACTTATTAACAACCTCTATTTTCCCATCTGATTGAGGGTGGTATGAAGAGCTAAGAGCCAATTGAGTACCCAAACATGAGAATAAATCTTTCCAAAAGTGACTAGTGAAGATAGGATCACGATCACTAACAATAACTTTAGGTGTACCATGTAGCTTTTGGATATTCTCTAAAAAAGCTTTAGCCACTGCACTTGCTGTAAAAGGATGTGCTAATGCAATGAAATGTGCATATTTAGTGAGTCGATCAACCACCACCATGATGACATTATGACCTTTAGATTTGGGAAGCCCTGTGATGAAGTCCATGGATATCTCTTCCCAACGCTGGCTAGGAATAGATAAGGGTTGCAAGAGACCTGGTGTCTTAATTGTCTCCCCTTTATGCCTTTGACACACCAAACATTCAACCACAAATTTTTGAACATCACCCTTTAGCCCTTCCCAAAAGAAATCTTGCTTGACTCGATGATGTCTTCAAAAATCCTGAATGACCACCCACTGGAGACTCATGCAATTCTGTAAGAATCATGATTTTAAGGCTAGAATTCTTGCAGAGATACAAACGCTCTTTATACCAAAGAGTATCTCCCTTCCAACAAAACTTATCTGAACTACTAGGATCACTTTTTAATTGCTCGATGAGTTTACTTGTTGCAACATCATTTTGCCACTCTGCTTTGGCTTCCTCCACCCAATTTGCTTGTAATATTGAAAGGGCACACAATAAGGCTTCATCTTTCTCATCCTTCCTTGATAGTGCATCTGCGACAATATTTTCTTTCCCTTTCTTATATACAATCTCAAAATCATATCCTAACATCTTAGTGACCCATTTTTGTTGCTCTTCAGAAGATAGTCGTTGTTCCAAAAAATATTTTAGGCCGCCATGATCTGTCTTAACCTGAAATGTCTACCTAATAGGTAGGCGCCATTGTTTCACCGCATGAGTATTGCAGCATTTCCTTCATAAATAGATTTTAGTAGATTCTACCTTTTAATTGATTTAATTTTCAAAAGCAATTGGCTTCCATTCTTCTTGCATAAGCACTGCTCCTATCCAATTTCTAGAAGCATCACATTCCACAACGAATTCCTTAATGAATTCAGGAGTGGAAAGCACTGGAGTTGTACACATAGGCTCCTTCAATCTCTCAAATGTTGTATTAGCGAACTCATTCCAATGAAAATAATCTTTCTTCAATAGAGTGGTGAGGGGTGCTTCTATACTACCATAATTTTCACAAATTATAGTACCTCACACAATCCCAAGAATCCTCCTCAACTTAATGGTTTTGAATAGGCCATTCCATGATAGCCCTTGATTTTGTTAGTCCACCTTACTCCTTCATGCGGAAACTACATGTGTCCCAAATACTCCACCTCCTCAGAAGACCAAAGCACACTTTGGATGGCTTAGAGCATAGAGTTTATGATCTTTGCTATTTGTAACGCTATCCACATGTTGCAAATGTCTTCTCAAGTATTGCTATAAATCAATATATCATCAAAGAACACACACAAACTTTCAAGAACTTCTTAAAAATGGAGTTCATCAAACTTTGGAATCTAGATGGTGCATTGGTAAGACCAAATGGCATCACCAAAAATTCATAATGACCCTCATGAGTCCAAAATGCTGTCTTACAAATATCCTCCTCCTTAATCCGAATTTGGTGATAACCAGATCTAAGATCTAACTTGGTAAAAAACATAGCTCCATTTAATTCATCTAGCAAATCATCAATGACTGGAATTGGAAACTTATCTTTAATGGTGTACATGTTGAGCACCCTATAATCTGGACACATGCGCCAAGTATCATCCTTCTTATGTACCATCACCACCGGTGAGGAGTAGGCACTTTGGCTATGCCTAATGATTCCTGCCTCTAGCATCTCTTCAACAATTTTTTCTATCTCACTCTTTTGTATGTGTGGATACCTGTAAGGCCTAATGTTCGGTGGTTGGCTCCCTGGGACTAACTGTATGGCATGATCATGATCCCTCTTAGGAGGAAGTCCTTTAGGCATATCTCCAAGAACAACTGAGTGATGATCAATTATATCTTGCAAATCTGGATGAGTGGGAGTAATAGATTGAGAGACTTCTAATGAACATAGTTGGGCCACAAATCCATCCACTCCTTTCTTAAGCAACTTTTGCATCTGATGAGAGCTTACCATTTGTGGAGATTTTTCCTTCAATCCCCTTAGCTCTACTAGCCTTCCATTTGATTGAAATCTCATGAATAGTTCTTGGAAGTTCATCTCAATTGTTCCTAATGTAGTAAGCCATTGTACTCCCAAAACAATATCTGCTGCACCCATGGATATCGCATACATTGGGGTATCAAGTTGATAATCTCCCATGGATAATTTAATACTATGACACTTCCCTGAACAACTAACTGTACCACCATCTGCAATCAAAACTTGAAACTCTAGAGCTAGATATATGAAACAATTTAGATGAGTAGCTAACTTTTTGCTGATGAAATTATGAGTACTACCAGGCCGATCAACATCAAGTACCTTCTCGCTTTAGGAACCCCATTGAGAGTTTCAGGAGCATCAAACCTGAAAGTGCATGACAAGAAATGATTGGTTGAGAATCATGTGATTCCTCATTTGACTCCCTTTCATCTTCTAGTATGGGTTCCTCCTCTTCTTCCTCATTGGGACCTTCAATATAAAACAATTTATTTTCACCACATTTATGTCCTTGACTATATTTGCTATCACAATTGAAACACAAGCCTTTTTCTCTTTTCTCCCCAATTTGTTGTGGAGTCAACTTAGTAGGTTGTGTTGAATATCCTTTCTCTCTTGTCACATTAGCCCCTTGCTTCTTAGGAATCAAATATTTCTCCTCTGCCCTACGTGCTAAGATAAAAGACTCATTTATGGATCTAGGGCTAAACATGCGTACCTCATGTTGAATGTGATCCTTCAGACCACCCAAGAATAAGTCATTCAAGTTTTCCTCCGTAATTGAATCCACCTTTAAGGATAGTTTGGAAAAAATTGAATCCTTAACTGATCCCCTTGTTGAAGTGCAAAATCCAATTGATATTGTGCCAAAATGAATTGATCTGGATTGATCTTCTAAATATAAGGAATCCATCATGACCTTTTGTCCATTTGGGATTTGGTGTACTTCAAAAAAATTCTCCATTTGGTTTATCCATGTTAGAGGATCCTTACCATCAAACTTGCGCATATCCACCTTTGGAAATAAATTTCTAGATCCCATAGGAGTACTAAAGCTTGTGTTAGTAGTAGCTGACCTAGAATTCTCACCTTGGTTGCTTGCGAACTCCTTTCTTGATTCAGCTATGTAGGTGCTTAACATGTTTCGCATGTCTGACATATCTCCTCTTAGGTCTGACATATCCATCTTAATTGAGGAAATTTCTTCCTTGACCTTATTTATTTCTTCAATATGAGTAATATCCTCAATTGTTTCACCATCCTTATTAGGAGTCTTCCCCGGAGTGACAGCATTCTTTTTACCCCTTGTTGCAGGCCCCGTCATGATGGAAACCACTGATGTTGAAATAAATCACACAAATGAAACTTAAATTCTCTCAAATTTTTACTGCAATCCCCCTTAGTATTTCTTCAAAAACCCAATAAAAATCAGACTCCAATTCAACAAGATGTGTGAGATATGTAGATTCCAAAAAAATAGTGTAGAAACCCTAATTCTGCAATAATTCGCATAATTCTGCTCCAATTCTTCTGAAATCTGGACTGTAGCTTCTTCAATATGTTCTCCAAAAACCCTTTAAAATTCAGAAAAAAATTAGCCAAAATATGAAAGATATGCTCTTCCCAAAATCGCCTCCAAAATTGAGAAAAACCTTGCCTCTATGGTGCCAAGATCATGCTCTAATACCACTTGTTATGAAATAACTTGCACAATAGAAGAATATGATATGAAATAATGCTGCAAATACTTGATAATAACTGAGAATAACAAGCCACTCAGGGGGAAAACCTCCAAATATCTCTAATGAGAACACACTTCACAACTTATGATGAAATAAGACTCACAACCTCCTATATATACCTATTTATGCCAAAGGATATCACCCTAGGCCGACAGACACACCTATATAAGACTTAGGCCGACCTAAACAACTAAATAACAATATAATAATGATAATATGACTTAATAGAGAGTTAAGATAGCCACAAGCCGACTATTCATAACCCGATGTACAATAATATTAAGGGCGTAGCAGTAAGACATAAAATGTAAAATGCAAAAGGATGTTCAAAGGGTATTTTTCAGTTTATACAAGGTCAGTCACTTAGGGAAAATTGTGTCTAATGTCTGCAAGAGAGGACCAATCAAAGAATAGTATATTCACAACTTAGGAGATGTATTGTGTCGCATCAGGACACCAAGAGGAATTTAGTATGCTAATAAATATGACACTTATGAAGGACATCACACCCAATGTCATCCATAAAGTGACAAACACAACATATAAATGACAAGGCTACACTTGGAACAAAGAATTCAAATGATAATGGTAATGTATGCCCCCACTTGAATGGAATTTCTACACACTATTCTATGCAAAATTACTTTAAAGTAGCAAAGGAAAGAAAAATAAAAAAGAAAACAATTCATGAGAGACAACTTGGAAAGCCCTATGCCAAGTCATATGTTTCAAAGTTAGGCTATGTCATGTCAAGGAAAAAAGAAAGAAAGGGAGTTTCCCCCATGAAAAGAAAGCACACCAAATACATAAGTGATATATGGATTTGGGGTGAGTATGTTCTTTTGTTGCAATGCATTTATGAAAGAGCTCAGAACTGTCATCATTCCTTAAAGCTTATAGAACTAGAAGAATGACACAAAGAGAGTGAAAGCAAAGGAAAAAGAAAGTTCATTTTGAGTCAACATGGTAGAGACATTGTGGTCTTGATGCTATGTATTGTCCTCAAAAGGAAAAAACAAGCAAAATGAAAATGAAAAGGAAAAAATGAAATTTTTTTGGGGTCAACATGAAGGAGACATTTCAGTCTCAATTCTTTGTGTCATCCCCAAAAGGAGAACACAATAAAATAAAAAGGAAAAGAAAAAGGACTGATTGGGTCAACATGGAAGAGACATAGGGCATCTCTACGCTTTACGTCACCTCCGAAAGGAGAACACAAAATAAAAAGAGAAAAAGACAAGGACCTTTTGGGTCAACATGGAAGAGACATAGGGTGGCTCTACACTTTGCATCATCCCCAAAAGGGGAACACAAAAAAAAAAGAGAAAAATACAAGGGCCTTTTAGGTCAACATGGAAGAGACATAGTGCATCTCTATGCTTTGCATCATCCCCAAAAGGAGAACACAAAACAAAAAGGGAAAAAGACAATGCATGATGAATAGAAGAATATAGGTATGAATAGAAGTGTACTAAGAGAGAAAATAAAATGCACGATATGGGGGAACATGATATGCACATGAAAGAGGAAAAAGGAGAAAGGGACAATAATTTCAAATTTAATTCAACCATTAACTAAGGTTATTGGTTTCTCAATATTAAATAGGTAAGCAGAAAAGGAATAACATAGTTAAGAGACAAAGACAAGTGCATTACAAGGACAAGGATAAAGTCTTGCCCTTTGCAATGTGTAAAGGAAAGAATGAGCTGAGGTGGGTGATGTGAAAGGATCATGCAATAGTGAGAATATGGAATTCTAAAACTATGGAATGATGATCGGATTTGGTTGCTTGAAGGTATGGCGAGGAAACAATCGGTATCAGTGAAGTGATACTTATCCAATATTTCCCTCAATGTTTGACATTCTTTAGTGTGATGTCCAAGGATGCAATGATATTTGAAAAATGGTATGTTAGAGTCTTTCTGATGAATAACCAAACTATTCATAGGTGGTAAAAGTATAAGACCTTTATTTAAAAGAGCAGTTGAAGCCTCCTTTCACATTCAGGTGGAGGATGTGTGGAAAAATTGATCTTTTTGACTTTGTAAGGTCATTTTCACTTGCTAGATTATCCTTGTTCATGAATAGGAGGAGAAGGACCCATGGGGATCCTAACATCCTTATCATTAGAAGGAGATAGTGCTTGTTCACATGGAAGGAGAATATTTAAGTTAGGAGGAGCATTCAAGAGCATTGTACTAGCATCTCGAAGTCTCCTAGGTTGAAGAGAATGTCTATCAGGAAGAGAAGGATCTTGATATCAAAGTCCTATTGTGTTTTCTGTAATTCATTGTTGTTCAAAAAGTTGATGGATCATATCATGTTCATGTTTTGTGTCACAAGATTATTTACTTAAGATAATGAATCCTTTACCATATGTTTCCTTAAGGTTGATAGGAATGTTTATGAATTTGTGCTCATAGTAGGGTTGTGAATGTGATTGGTGAGGGGAACTAGGTCCACTTGAGGGAGGAACCATAGGTCCTATAGCGACTTCAGGATGCAAATATACAAAGTGATTAGGAGGTATGAAAATGAGAAGGTCTTGGGATTCCATGGATGGGTAAAAGGCTGCAATGGCTTAGAGGTTGTCAAGGTAGTCATTGTAGAACTTGTTCATTCTATCATCATCTTCTCCAATGATGTCTACTTCATGAAGATGAAAATCATTGTCCTAGAATCCAGTAAAAAATCAATGTCCTAATTGAATGCTAATGCAAATGAAAACTAAGATGCAATATGTGAATGAAATTAGAAATCCAAAGTGTTCAAAAGTCGGGTTCACCAAAATGAAACATAGATTTTTGGGACCCTATGGACTACTCTTGCACTTCTAGGGTTTTTAACCTAAAAGGAGAGAGATAGGGTGAAAAATGCTAATGTATCACTCAAATTAGGATGTAGGCAATGATGTTTAATGTAAATGGACTTAAATAAATGCTATTGACTATTTTGAATGACTGGAAATGAATGCAAAAGTGCAATTACAACTATGCTTAAAAACCCATTATGATATGAAGACAACTATGTAAACGAAAAAATAATGCAAAACAGAAAATATAGGGATGAATTTGAGTGCACCTAGATGAATTGTGATGTTCCTAGAGTGTTTTTTATGCTGATGAAAATTACTAAATTTTCACAATGGGACTCATTCACCTAGGGTGGCGAATTAGTCCTCCTGCTAGTGAAAAAGTGTCGGGAGCTGGTTTCTGTCTATCGGGATCCAAACTTTGACAAAAATTAGATTTTCAATCCTAAGGTGGGACTCATTTTCCACAAGTGGCGTATCATTCCTCTCCCAAATTTCTAAAAAATTAGGAGACAACTCTGCAACACAAGATTTGGAAAAGTCTGCTTGTCAGGTTGCCGAAGTTAGTTCTATAGAAAAAACCCAAATAACTCTCTCCAAGCTTGAATTTGACTGAAGTAGAATTGAAGCACCTAGTTGACTTGGAAATCAATCTTCAACACCTAATAACCTATCAAATCTATATTCAAAGAGCTGTGAACAAACATGCAATAGGGGAAAAATGATTTAGGGTTGGCAAATAGGGGTTTGTGTTGGTCAAACCCAACTTTTGGTAATTAAAACCTTGGAAAGATATTGAAATGAAAGAAATAGATTAACTAATAACATGAAAATTCTATCAACTTACCTAACCCTTGATAATGCAATTTTGAAGTAATGTCAATGGCTGCTTCAAAGTGCTTGAATAGTGCTTGAAAAGATGATGCAAAATGCTTGAATGCTTCAAATGTGAGATTCAATGCTAGAATGAGTGAGGAGATGTAAAATGAGGTGAAAATCACTTATTTATACAATTCTTGTGCCTTACTATCCATTCATACCTCATCACAGGCTGACATCAAGTGATTTTTAATAAAATCTTGAAAGTAAATTTGAAATATTTTGACCTTGGGGCCAATGGGGACTCATTCAACAACCATGGTGAATGGGTCCCAACTAAGACCTAAAAACAAGTGTCAGAAAAAATGTTGTATATAATGTTATTTTTCGTGATAACATTAAAAAATACACTTAATTACAACTTATGAGGGCATAAAGATACCAAATAATGCATGAGAAGGGTGTAAATAGTGAAAATATGCTTAGAAGGGTGTGAAAGCTTGTTACAAGACTTTACAATAGTTCAAAGTAGGACTTTTTTATGAGTAAAAAGGTGGTTTTTAAGTAAATTGCATTAAATAAAGTCTAGAAAAATGTAGAAATGTCTTACAACACTTCACAACACCTTCACAAGATGTCATTCTTTGAATTTTAGTAACTAAATAAGCATGTTAAAGCCATGTTACAACATAAAATCATAGAAACATAGTTCCAACAACATGAAACAAGACCTAAAATGCCATGAAAATGACAAGGGTCCATTTTTCTATGGCACAATACATATATATATAGATATATGTATAAGTATATGTATATACATAGATATATGTATATGTATATACATATACATATATACATTTACATATATACATATACATACACACACACACACACACACACACACACACACATATATACACACCAAAGGAAATAGGGTTCTACCTTTTAGGAGATGGAACTAGGGATTTTGACCTATTTTACTCTTAGCTCATTAGGAAGCCAAGATCCCTTAATAAAGTGACACATTTGAGGGAAGGGCACAAGGGCATAGTTTCCTTAGGTGTGATTAAAAGTGATTTTCACCATTAAAGTGAAACTTCAAAGGAAGAATGCAAAATCTAAGGCACTAAACCTTAGAAACCTAAAACATGAAATCAAATTACAAAATAGAGAGGAACAAAAAAGTACCCGGAGAATAGGAGATGTCTAGATAAGTTCTAAAAACCTTGAAATTTGTTGTTTTTGAAGTACATTAGGACTCATGTACAGAAGACTAGGTGATTTAGTCCTACTTTAGGAATTTGGGTAGAATATCGAATCTTTCGGTGATTGGTCAGGATTTGTAGAAAACTAGTAAATGGTATATACAGAATCATACATGAAGGTGGCGATTTAGTCCCATTACTAGGGTTTTTCTGGTACTTTTGTAGCCTCTAGTGATCTTTTGTAGCTTTCATCTTGTTCAATCTTCAATTCTGAAAAGTATGAATTCTGATCTTTAAGTGAGTTTTCGTGAAGATGACAACTTCTTGACAACATTCACAACTTTCTTCAATCTTGAAACTTTATGTTCAAAGGATCTTCAAGCTCTAATCTACCTAGATCAAACCGTTGAGATAAAATTTGAGAACTTGCATGAAGTGGCTCCAATGGATGTGCATCTTGACTCTTGATCTTGATATGAGATAATGTCCTTGAATACTTGCATGAATCCTAAAAAACCTACATCACAAATGTTAGCTCAAAAACACACATGATGCATGAAGAATTTGACATGATGCTTGAATCTTGAATTTTTCTCCAAATGCTTGATAATCAACTCTTGAATGATCTTGTAAGCTCTTGATCTCATAAACTTTCCTTAGGAATTCTCTCTTGAAAATATTAGGTGAAATTATGTGGAATAACCTTGTATTTATACTTTTTTATGCAAAATTTCTTGAAATTACAACACTATAAGCTGACATAAGATCTAGGATAATAAAATCCCACCAAGAATTTTATTTAAAATAGGTCTTCGTTAAAGCGGGAGTCATACGCCACCTTGGACGTATGAGTCCTATTGTCTTAAACATGGGACACAAACTCCAAGAAGTGTCTTGTTTAATGCAATGTTTAAAATTAGGTCCTAATACCTAGGTGGGACCCATACACCCTAGATGGCATATGAGTCCTAGATTAGTAGATCTAGAACACAAATACTCAAACATTGAATCCCAATAAGGCATAAAGAAGCCCAATTTTAATAGGGAGGGCCCAAACAAGTGTGAAAATGTAAAGGGATACATTTTTCAACACTACATTTAGCTCCTACTTTAGTGAGAAGAGAAAATTGCCTCAAACTCACACGAAAGTAGACAAATTTGCATCAAGAGGGGTCCAAGTGTACCAATGTGGATGTAGTAGGATGAAAAAGATCAAGGAGGTGGCCAAGTCTTGAAGATCCACAATCCTATGTAAAACCAACATAGGAACAAAGGAACACACATGAGAATGATGTATGAAGCAACAAAAAGGCACAAGCATACAATGACAAAGATATAAAGAAGAAAGAAAAGGATAAAGAGGGTGGATCAAGCCTCAACTATTTTTCCAAGAAACATGTTTACAAGTGGAACACAACATCCACTATGGAAACAAAATGCACACTCACAAGGTCTAGTGGAACCTCATTCCATCCACTAGGTGAGCCCCCAAAGACACATATGCACGTGGTTGGTATACTCACACAAAAAAGCAAGTGGCTATTGGAAATACATGCCGAAGTTTGGCTCCCATATGTACTAACCATGCCAAACCTATACCTCCTTATAACTTTGATAAGGTGCCACAAAATGAAACTTCAAGCTTATAAACAATATGCAAGCAAGAAATTTTTCAAAGGGACTTTTCTTAGTTCATGTATGGTTTCTTCTTAGGGGACATCATGCTTAATGTCTTCAAGAGAGAAAAAGTCAAAGAAATATCATGCTCATAGAGGAAATCAAATGCAATGACTCCACCAAGAAAAGTATGCATGACAAGAATAAATAAAATCACACAGTGAAACATGAGTGTTGGTGTATTCCCCCACCTTAAAGTGGTTGCTAACACCATTGCTGTGAGAAATTTCTTTAAAATAGAAGAAGACATGAGAGATTATTCAGAAAGCCCTATGCCAAGTCATATGTTCCCAAATGAAACTACATCATGAATAAGGGGTTTCCCCCAAAATGTAACAACT
The DNA here is from genome assembly GCA_007258455.2 of Sequoia sempervirens. Lineage (NCBI taxonomy): Eukaryota > Viridiplantae > Streptophyta > Pinopsida > Cupressales > Cupressaceae > Sequoia > Sequoia sempervirens. Next base: position 244,038,164 of record VDFB02281492.1, read on the forward strand.
AAAGATAACTCAATATGTCACATGCGAGCCAACTTTAGGCCTGTCATCCACATGCCAAGCTTGATCCTATATATACATGGAAGGTGGTCAACTAGCTAAAGGATAAAATGACAAGTGCCATATGAGGACAAGGATACCTAACCCCTTTCCCCCACTTAGTGCAAAACAAGGGTGATACAAGATGATTTATGAGAAACATGAAAATTATTATCAATTAGAGGAACTAGGTGTTGCAACACAAGGAAGAGCACCACAATGCTTAAGATGTTGAATTTTATCACTTAAATCCTTACATTCATTAGTAGAATGACCATGAACTCTATGATATGCACAAAATGAACTCTTGTTGTAAAATTTCTTTCATGTTCTTGGAGGGATATATATCAAATGATCTTGGAGGAGTTTCGATAAGATACTCTTTTGATCAATAGAAGATGTTACTTTATTTTTCAATAAAGATATCTCTTTCTTAGTACTAGTTGTCATACTTACACAGACTCTTTAGATTGCAATATTTTGTTTTCTCCTTGAAAGGAGGGTGTAAAATATGAAGAACTCCAATCGATACAAAGATATGTCCTAGGATTGCTTTGTGTGATGACATTAATGTTAAGAAAATAATTCTTTGTTTCTTTCATTTCTTTCGAAGGACAATAACTAAGACCAATATTGGTTTCTTGTATGTTAGGCTCTATAGGGACACAGATACCTTGTTCTCTAGCACCACATCCTTTTTGACTATACCCAAGTTGTTTCATAAATTCATAACCTCTTCCATAAAGTTTTTTCATTTCTTTCAAATTCAATGGTTGCTCATAATCAATTTCATCAAAAAAATAATTGTGATTTTCTTCTTCTTCTAAAGTGGTCAAGGTGGATAATTTTGGAGGGTCTTCCAAATTTTGTGTTGACATTACCACTTTTTTTTTCATGCTTTTTTGTTATGAACTTTAATTTCCTATCAAATCTAGGTGTTAAATCCAAGGAACCCCAATCTTCTCCCAATAACTATGCGACTTATTCAATATGCTTCTCTTTTTCTTTCTCTTGCATAGGTTCCACTTGTATAATTGGTGTAATTGTTTTCAAAATATTTTCCTTGTCTTTTTCAATTTGTAAAACACTATAAGGCTTAGGATGCGCTTCAATCATATCTACTTTGTTGTTGTAGATATAATTCATTTTATGATGAAGACTTGAAGGCACTACATGCATCTCGTGAATCCATGGTATTCCTAAAAGGAGGTTGTATGAAAGATCATGAGGAAGAACATGGATCAAGGTTTGTAATGTAACTTTGTAAATTTTAATGGGTAATGTAATCAAAGCAAGAAATTTTTTTCCTATGTTATCAAATTCATGGATAGATAAAGAGTCTGATTGAATTTGGATTTTTTCTAATTTAATCTTGTCCAAAATGTTTATGCTTCATATGCTAAGGGCTGAACTATTGTCAACAAGAGTTCTCTATATCCAAATTCAATTATGTGAGCTATTATCATGAAAGCTTCAATTTGTTTTGTAGTTCCAAAGGAGGGAGCTCACTTTGGTGTAAAACAATTCATTCCTTGAATTATAGTTTCTATATCATTCGAGTTAGCACTAGGGGGAACAACAACTTGTTGCAATGTATTTTGAAGCATACTATGGTAACTAGGGGAGGCTTGAATAAGGTCCCATAGGGATAACATAGAATGAGTATTCGTAAGTTGTTCAAAAAGATCATACTCATTGATGAATGAAATATTTTCTTTACAAACTTGGAAAATCAATATACTAAAATTTGTGAAAAGTAATTTATAAAATATTAGAGCACAAATGTAGAAGGGAAAGAGGCAATGCAATGTCTTAGAAAGAAATGTGTAAATGCAATTTTTCGATTCTAAACAAGGTAATTTGTTGATTACACTATGTAACAATCTGTAAATGAAATGTTGTACATGAAAATTTGAAATTAAGCAATGCACTAGATGGACCAAATTAAGCTAGGTATAATGAAATGAATGAAACAAAAACTCAGCAAAATAAAACAGAGATCTGATAACAACCAACAAAAGCATAGAAATGAAGTTTTTAATGTTCTAAAATGAAAATTTAGTCCTAATTTATGGGACTAAATCACCCAAATGGGAAAATGTGTCCTAATTAAGGTTTCTGGAAGGTTCAAATGCTAAAAAATAGACAAGAAAAAAGTCTTAAAGTTTTTGAAAAACAACCTGTACAGGGACTAAATGGCCCATATGGGTGAATGAGTTCGAGATGAGGGTTTTTAAACCAAATTCAACAAATTTTGAGTTGATGTTAAGGTTTCTAGTTTGTATCTTGACTTGATTATTTGCAATTATATTTTTCCAATAAAATTGAATGATGCATGATGCAAAAAATGCAACCTATATGCACTTTTCACTAATGGAAGATTTAGGAGTCCTAAATACAATTCCACTAATGCAAAGTTAGCATAGATATAGAACTAGAATGTTCTCCAAGTCAGAAATGCAAGTGTCCAAAGATCGTTCATTCACCAAAATGAACCAAAGGAAATAAGGTTCCACCTTTTAGGAGATGGAACTAGGTTTAGGACCTATTTCACTACCAATTCATTAGGAAACCAAGGCCCATCAACCAAGTGACTCAATTGAGGGAAGGACAAAATAGGGGTGGTTTCCTTAGGTGTCATTAAAAGGGGGGTTCACCATTAAAATGAAGCTTCCAAGGAAGAATGAAAACCCTAATGCAATAAACCATAGAAACTTAAACACATGAAATCATATTACAAAATAGAAAGGAGAAAAAGTGCCCAAATGAAAGGTGATGTCTAGACAAGGTCTAAAAACCTTGAAATTTGTTGTTTTTGAAATGCACTAGGACTCTACGCCAGAATGGGTTATTTAGTCCTGCTACAAGAAACTAGGTAGAATTTAGAATCTTCTAGGGATTGGTCAAGATTTGTAGAAAATTGGTAAAAATGGTATACAAGGATTCATATGCTAAAGGTGGTGATTTAGTCTCATCACTAGGGTTTGTCTAGAAAATTTGTAGCCTCTAGTGATCTTCTGTAGCTTTTTTCTTGTCTAATCTTAAAGTATGAAAAGTCTAAATTCTAATCTATAGGTGAGTTTCTATGAATATGACAACTTCTTGACAACTTTGACAACTTTCTTCAATCTTTCAACTTTGTCTCCAAAGGATCTTAAATGTCTAATCCAAATAGATCAAACCCTTTAGATAAAACCTACAAACTTGTGTGAAATGACTCCAATGGATGTGGATCTTGACTCTTGATCTTGATATGACATAATGTATTTGAATATTTGTTTGAATTATGAAAAGCCACATCAAAAATGCTAGCTCAAAAACACACATGATGCATGAAGACTTTGACATGATGCTTGAATCTTGAATGCTGCTCCAAATGCTTGATAATCAGCTCTTGAATGCTCTTGTATTCTCTTAATCTCGTAAAATTTCCCTAGGAATTCTCTCTTGAAAATATTAGGTGAAATTATGTGATATAACCTTGTATTTATACTTTTTTATGCCAAATTTCTTGAAATTACAACACTACAAGCCAACATAAGATCTAGGATAATAAAATACTACTAAGCATTTGATTTAAAATAGGTTCTAGTTAAATTGGGACCCATACACTAGCTTGGGCGTATGAGTCATAGTGTTTTAAACATGGGACACAAACTCCAATTAGTTTCTTGTTTAGTGCAATTTTTAAATCAGGTTCTGAGACCTAGGTGGGACCCATATGACTAAGTTGGTGTATGAGTCCTAGGTCACTCTATTTAGAACACACAACCTAAAACATTGAATCATGATTTTTCATTTATTAAATTTTAGGATTACCCTAAGAAAAATACATTAAATTAGGCTTGTGGATTGAAAATAGGATGAAATACGGTATAGAGAAGCCCAATATCTATACACATGCATGCATGCATGCATACATACATACATACATACATACATACATATCTATGTATGTATGTATGTATATTATTTGTAGTCAAGTCTATATATATTTCTAAAGAAATTGGACTCTCTTTCTACATAAATTATTTGAATGTAGAATTTAGAATTTCTTATACCAGATTTGGTTAGTTGGGATCATCTTTTATCATAATTTTTTTTTCTTAGAGGTAGACAGCTTGCACTCAATATTCAGTATTTGGAAGCTAAATTATACTAGGATTGGTGCAAATTTTTGAATAATATTGAGTTGATATAGTTAATTCCATTATTTAGGTGGTGTTCCTATTGAGAATATTTTAACAGTAAATTTATATGGAAATGGATTAATGGTTTGGGATGGTCTTAAGAGAGGAGGTAAAATTATCAAGGATAGTCTTCTTTCTAACATTAAAATCACAATAAAGTTACTTTTTGGAATGACTCTTGGGATCTTCATCCATTGATTCTTTCCTCTTATCCTCTTCTTCCGCCTTTGAGTCAATTTGTTTGAAGCTAGATGGACTACTATAGTTGAGTTATTTATTTTAGGACTTATTGGATATATTATTTAAAGGAATCTAGTAGTTGTCCTAGAGGTTTCTTGCTTGACTCTTGAGTGACTCTCATTTATTCTGAATGGCCAATGTTTGTAGGTCAAAGGTACAAATAGACCTTCCCATAGGCTACCACAAAAGAGTCTATGGAGCAAGGACGAGACATTAGATGCAATTAGGAGTCATGTCCCTTCATGAAAAAACATATATTTAAATTTAAATCATATGTGAAGATATTTATGGAAATATATAGGACATATATATATAAGATCAAAGACTAAGACTTGTCTTTTGTATACAGTTATAACATAATATATAAGGAGATATAAAGGTTTATCTATGCATATGTTATGAATAGATGAATGATTCTTTTGTTGTTAATATAATAGTTATGATCTATTCATCTTAATAACTTGCCTAAAATGTTTATTTATCTTACTATATCCTCTGAGGTATAAACTAACTACATAAGAGGTCATGGGGTACAAATCTATGGACTGTAATTCCCCATTCTTCTTATCAATAACTAGCCTGGTTTCTCTTAGAGGAAGATGGTTCTCTTGATTCAAATTATGATTCTTAAGATTTTAATTACATGAATTTTTCCTATCAATATTTAAAGAAGAATAGAGAGGTGATTAGATATTTTCCCTAATGGAGAAAAATGTGAAATAAATTTAACTAGCCTAAATAAATACTTAGATACTAAGTCAAAACAAATTTACTAGATGGGAGATATTAGAAAGAAAAGGATGCATAGGTCCACTAAAATTTGTTATGTGTGGTATCAATGAAGAAACTAGTGCTCACATTTCCATTCAACACTATTTCTCTTTTAGTATCTGGAGAGATTTACATGAGTGATAGAATCAACCTTTTATTCATGTTTCATATTAAATTGATTTATGTGAAGTCTAGAATATCCTCTTGCATATTCTTTCCTTGTGGTTTATTTAGATGTTGGTTCTATTTTTATTCTTTGGAAAATATGGTTATATAGAAATCATATGTATTTTAAGGTCACCAATCTTTCTTTGAACGAATTGGATGATAATTTTTACAATTTTAAAAGAAACTATTGCTTATAAATATTATATAGTTGGAGTATTATATTCTTTTGAGTTTATTCTTTCAATAAATTTTGAGCTTTCAAATTATCATTTTCTAGCTGAATCTAAATCTTAGTCCATGAAGAAAGTTAATAGTTCTAGAAAACGCGTTCCTCCCCTTCAAGATTTCCAAAAATTAATGTTGATGGTGGGTATGTGCAGGATCATCATGGAAAAAATAGGCCCTTAAGTGGCAAAAAATTCAGAAAAATCAGATTTAGGAAACTTGACATAAAAAATTGAATAAGTTATCTATATTATTTCAAAAATATGATAGAATAGAATTTGTAGAAAATTGAATATATTTTCTAAAATACTAGGTTTATTTTATTTATTTTTAAATCTATTTGGTGAAATTTTGAAATTTCAATTCAGTAGCACTTAAATTTCAGGGAAAAAATAAGAAGTGTCTGTCTGAGCACCGTAACCACAATAAAATGATAATATATTTTTTATAAGATTTTAGATATAAGTAGAGGACTCATGTCCCAATGTGATGCATATTTTTTGTAATTTTTCCCAATTAAATAATTAATTATGATTTTTTTATTACAACTTTTAAAATATATAAAAACATGTATGTCTAACCACCTTAACTTGCTCAAAACTTCATGAAACTCATTTTTTTTTTAATCTTATAGAATTCAAAGCACAAAATGTGACGCACATTTTAGATTTAAAAAATATGATACCATTTGAAAGCTATAGATGGTTTTCAATCAGCCTATCAATCAAGACTTTATTCTTAATTCAAATAGAAAATGAATAATAATTATTTATTAAATTCAAAGTAAATCATAATTTATTTTGGTGGAAAGTTGAGAATCTCCTTTAAAAACCCTTTTCATTTCATCATTTCTTAGTAAAAAAAAAGTCGTCAGCCACATACCCTACACATACTCATCATATCGCCACTTTTTGGCCCATCATGATCCTGCACATAACCTAGTTCTTATCATGGCAACCCAAGTGATTCTACATTTGGAGGATTTTTAATGGAACTAATGGTACTATCTATTTTGCTTTCTCCTATGTGATGGGTATTACTTCTAACAACTAGATGGAAGCATGATCTATTTTTCTAGCTCTTGGGAAGGCTTCTAATTTGGGTTAAGGTAAGGTTATTTTTTAATCTTATTCTTTAATATTGGTTTCTCTTTTGAATAATAAGGGTTCTGAGGCATCCTCATAGAGAATCACTTCTTTCATGGACTAGATTCTCAATCTATTTAAAATTTTCATGCTTCCTCCTTTACTCATATTTAGGGAGCAAAATGTTGTTGTGGATTGCCTTGCTAAGTGTAGATTTTAGGAAAATCATAAATGACATTTTTCTAATCTAGGGGTATTACCTTTTGATAAATCCTATAATATTTTTTAGATTATTGCTAATGACAAGAATACTCTTCCAATGATTATGATTAGATGATTTATTCTAGTTTCTATAGGGTTTGGTAAACGGGTAAACTTTCTTGAGTTTTTTATCTGTTTACTTTAGAAATTGATCTTTTCACTTGGAGATAAAAAAAACCCTTAAAGAATATGTGTGTGTGTGTTTTCTTATATTATTTTAATTACTACTTTTTAATAATTAGTATTTTATGTTTAAAAAGCTATTACTAAAAAGTGTACTATTAGAACCTTTTATTGATTTTAAATTTAACTTACTGGTTTTTCTTAAATTTATTTATTTTTATAATAAAGCTAGCATTTATCTTTTCTCTAATCCAATTCTATATCTTTATTTTTTTGACATTTCATGTTAGGTCTTCTTAAACATCATTTATTCAATAGTAACAATTAAGCTTAATCAAGTAAAATTAAGACATTTATATGTCATTTTTTTTTGTGCAAATAAATTATAACCTTGCTATTGATTGTTTGGCAATTGAACTTGATGATATTTAAGTAGAACTCTTTGAAACTAACTACCACATATATATTCTTTCTAAACTTACTGAAAAATTCAATTATATTCTTATATAAAATATATCTAAATAATCATTAGCTATTATCTCAAATGCTAAGTATTCAGAATTCGTCTTCTAAAATCTTTTATAAACAAACAAAACCCTTTCTCATCATAGATTCTTGTGAATGTCAATAACATCATCATTGAATGTAAAAACATCAACACCAACATCTATATTAAAGATAGAAACATTTACACTTCCACTTAATAAATCTTCTAATTAAATAAGACAAGGGGCTGCAATTAAAATAATATATATTATTTTATAAAAATTGAAGTCTCCGAAATAATAAGTAATATTTCTATCAGTGTGAAGAATTAAAAAACAAATTATTCTATTAAATTTATTTTACACCTAGCCTCAATTTTAACAAGGGGACTTCATCTTGATGGGCTTAATTTCCGATTGATTCTTTGTAAATCAGTAATCTTTATCAATACAAAGAAAAAATATTTGACAGCAAATAATCTTTTTATAAACTAGTTGACTATGAAGAACAAAATACTATGAACGCTTACATATGTGAATTAAGAACAGAAACTGGATATTCCAAACATCTTATTAGAGATATGTGAATAGCCCTCGTCCAGAGCTATCCATTTCTTCGCCAACACAAGGAAAGCTTTTATTTGCAGACCAATAATATCAGTAACAAATTAAGAGAGCTTAATGGAAGTGGCGGCGGTGGAGATGGTGATCCAAGTGATCTTGTGGAAAGCTCTAGACTCTTTTATAGAGCTATGTGAATGACCCTCTAACACAGCTTATCGGTTTTTTTTTTAAGACTGCAGGAATCCATGTCCATCTGCGTCTGGTAAATTTTCCCTTCGGTATTATGGCGAAGGTGGGAGACTAGACCTGTAACCTCTTGCTTACAACAGGATACTTTAGCCAATCAAACTAGGCCCACCGCCTCAACCTATGGACTCGTTGGACAGCAAAAAGAAATGCTATTCTCTGCACAGCAGTAATTTTGACAACATCCATCAATGCGTCTAGCGGTGAGGTGGCGGTGGTGGGTATGGTGGTCGAAGAGGTGCCACCCGTCTAGAGTGCCAACCAGGGTGTTTCGCTGCAATTTTCATGAAATACAAATTTTTAGTTTACAAAATGATAGCTAAATAAAAAGTGTACCGAAAGTAAGGAAATTTACATACAGGAGGAGCCCATGCCGGTGTTCGTTTTACAGATCCATAGCGTTTTGAAGCTGCACATAAAACATTTATTTCACATTGAACCATAGAAAAAGGTAAAATACTTTATAGTGAACGCACTGGCTGATTACATGGAGACCAGTTTGGACATATGATAAATAAATTAGCTGTTCAAAACAATTGTTAGGGGAACCACTGCAACATCCAAATTTTGATTCTAGGAAAATTCACCCTTAGCAATTCATTGACGGAAAATTCACTGTGGGAAACTGTCATCATTAATTTATCATTGTGGAAAATTAACTGTCAAAAATTTAAGCAATTAATTTTTGTACTGTGAATTGTCATAATGGTGAATTTTCCCGCAGTGAATTGTTAGCGGTGAATCTATCAATGAATTGCTAACGGTGAATTTGGTGAATTTGAGTATGCCCCAAATTTTATTAACTGTTAAATTATTAAATTGGGTGATGTTTAACTGTTTCAATATAAATTAACTCAAAATATGCCACTTAAATTATATTTCTGTGATGTCTACTAGGCATATAAGTGCTTTTACATAGATTACAAATACTTAAACATACCTGAGCTTTGATAAGCATGCGAAAACGTAGGGATATTCTGATCTTCTGAGAGATATCGACCTTCAGCACCATCACAGAAGAAGAGTAGCAGGATAAATGCAAATAACAACACAATAAAATCCATTTTGAGAGCCATGGTGTTTTTCTCACAGATCAGATGAAATTCTTAAACAACTATTTGCAATTTATAGCGAAAATATGGATTACAATGACAAAGGAGATGATTTGGTCTTTGCACTACAATATTTTATAAAAGATGTTTTCAAGAGATACTCTTCAGCGCGTGATGCTTAAAGTTGAAGTTAGTATTAGAATAAAACACTGTAAAAGTTGAGCGCAAGGAAACAGCTTACCTTGACTAAAGAATCAGACTCAATTTCTGAGAACTTCTTGTATTGAATATGATGCTATTCTATTGTTGAATGAATCAAAGAAACTGATGCTCTTTTGAATATGACGAAATAATTTTTCTTCTTTTCCCTAATCCCATTGGCCTTGGCAGTAGCTTCCAAAATTGTAGAGGAGAAGTATATTTGTCAGGTAAGAATTTGTCAAATATAAGGAATTGACTATGCTATAAGGAGTTGACGATAGTATGCAAAAACGAGTTTTAATATATATAGAAAATTATTATTGCAAATGGAAGTATGACGTATTCACATTCATAAGACAAGTAATTATTTATCATTTTTGTTTCTGTAGTAGTCTGAAAATGGAATTTAGTCTATTTATGGTTAGCAAAAAAATTTAAAATTGAAGAAATACTAAAATTTAGTTAGCATATATGAATTAGAAGGGTTTTCTTTTTCAGGAAACCATCTTTTTATTTACAATCATGATCATTTTCTTAGAATTATCATTTATAACAATGAATATTAATTTATGTTTATGTTTAGTAATCAACATTCATGTTAGGCAATTTACTTTTATAGGAAGATTTGTGGATAAATCAAATTTATATTTTGTTAATTTGGATGATAGAATTATAAGATCTTACTAATTTTGAATTTAGTATAATCAAAGATAAATATTTTAAAAGTATTCATCAATTAAGGTAAGTATATTGAATCTTAATGGTTTTTTATGTTGTTATTCTTTATTTTTTTGAATGATGAAAAATTTATTTGGTTGCATACAAAATATTTGAGTCTCAATAATCTTCTTATATCTTCAATGTGTGTCTTCTAAATCATATCATTATATGCAAAATCAATAAATAATTATTCTATTAATAATTGGAATCATAGGCATCATCCCCAACATTTCTTGAGGGAAATACAAAATAGTTTCCTTTGGAATCATTTAGGGGAAGAAAATATATTATTAAGAATTTATCCTTAAATAGGTACTCCTCTTATCCATGTTCCAGTCCTATTAGTTTATCCTCAGGTGCATCGAACTTTTAGTTCTCTTTACACATGAAATACATTGGTACACTAGCTAGCCAATTTTTTAGCGATTTTGGTAGAAGGTTCTAGTGTTTTCATACTTGAAATGTTAAGTCTATTTCCTCCATTTAGATTCAAAAATGCTAGAGGTAGGAAGAACATTAAATATATCTTCATTAATGTAGAATCTATGAAACGCTAATTTGTATTTATCCTTCATAATTTTTTGCATAGTTAACAGCTATAACCAAAGGAGTTAATGATCCACAAAAAGGCCTGCTCATCACAAAAATCTAGAGGGATGTTAGGGAGTTGGGCCCTCATAGGGGCTAATTTTGTTAGGTCCTCTTTGGGATGAAATCCTAGCTTCCATCTATATAGAGAAAGTGTATTCTTCTTGTAGATCCAAGGCTCACTAATTAGATCCTTGATGATATCCTCTTGGTGATTGAATTTAAAAAATAACATCTCACCCAACATGTCACTACTAGCTAGGAAACCTATTAGTTTCAGTTTATTAGCAACCCACATTTTCACAAGGTCAATATTTAGATGGAAAGAAAAAAATCTCCAACACTACATATTGATGGAGAAAAAGATCATCTAAAGTCTTGAGTATACTAGCTTGATATCTATGTCTCTGCTTATCTAACATAGTTCATAAATGTTTCATAAGCCACAAGGAACATCAAAATTCCCATATTTTCTCATAAGGACATCTTTTCAAAAAAGAATCCAAAGTTGTAGATGAACTTCCCAACACTGTCCCATTAGAGCTTTGAAGTAGAATGGGAAGTATAGAAAACCTTTCCAAACTTACTATTCAAATACATTATTACTAAAATATAATTGATAGTTCTTTAAACCAAAGAAGGAGTGTGAGTAGAGGAGCAAGAAGTTAATAATGCAAAGTTATTTTTTTCACAACTAGTCAAAAGACCTATGCTAGTTAGATTTGTATGTGTTGTTGGTTAAGGGGAAGGAATAGGGGGAATTTATTTTCTCTCATAATTAGAATATGAACTTTTGGATATCCAAGTCTACTTTGGATTGGAAGGGTATTGAATTCTAAAATCTAAAAGAAAAATAATAATTTAGTGTCTCTTGCACTGAATGATGAAAAAGACCCTAATTCTTTAAATGAAATGGTTACCTATGTGATTGAGATGCCTAAATTGGATTAACTTGGAGAATCAGAGTCAATGGATGTTACAATGGTTGGGATCTTTCTATGCCCATGATGGCCCCCTATAGTGTGAGTTTGGGGCGTAGAAGTCCCATTGGTAGTCTTCATACCTCTAATTTTGATCAACATTGGTATATCGAATCTTATATAAATGGTAACGCCCCTTCTAAATTTTTTGTAGATTTGGTATTGGATAGTAAGTCTAAGAGAAAAAACAAGAGACAAACATGACAAAGAGATTTTTCAAAGGAAGTAGGTAATGGGAGGTAGAAAAATATAGATTTTTCTCTAGAAAAACTAAAACTTTAGAATACTTTCCTAGAATATTGAAGGACTTTATAGCCATCACAAGCAATTTTTTTTCTCAAAAACTACATTCTAAATAATAACTTTGACATTTTTCCTTTTAAAGTTGAAAATGATAAATCCATCTTTAGAGGTATAACCAATGAAATCTAACCCATACTTGACTTTTGTATCTCTAAAGCTTAGGGAGCATCTAGAGGGATTTCCATCACATTTAACCAAACTCATCATAGTATTTTTTTTATTAACTATTCTAGAAATAGTATAATATTATAGGCTGCTTCCTCAAAACAAAAATATATTCCTTGTAATATTTATTGCTATAATTTTAGGCTTTCCATATATGATGTTTTGGATTCCCAGATATCTCTAATTAGCCAGTTTAGTGAGTATTGTTGGATGGTAGCTATATACTTTTATACACCTTATTACCCCACACAAAAAGAGGAGGCATTTTAGGTTATTTGGATAGTATGGTTGACTTTGTTGGTTTCCTTAGAAATTATAGGCTGACGGAGGAAAATCTAAATGGGCACCCCTTCACTTTGGGAAATAAACATCTAGGGAATAACCATATTAAAGTTAGACTTGATAGATTCATTTGAACTTCATCTTTGAATATCATTGGTAATATTAAGCTTATTTCCCTCCTAAGATAAGGTTCAAATCATCACCCTTGATTACTAAATAGGGAGGATAAAATTTGAAAAGAATAGAACCATTTTTATTATGAAGTACCTTGGGATATGCATCCTAACATTAGATATTGAGTTTCCATAGAAGTTTTTGATTCAACCCACAATACCTAGAAATCACCTACAAGAAATTACACTCACAATAGAAAATATCAAAAGTAAGGTTGTGCTCAATAGCCTGAGAACTATATTGATAAAAATAACCTAAATTAAAATTACAATGCACTATCAATCCTTATGAAAAGGAGATAGAAACCCTAGATCTAAACCATAGTTGAGGATTAAATTAGCCTTTGACAAATGTCACCATCCTATGCAATGAGACATGTTCTTTTATTAGAAAATTTAATAAAGAAAAGGGAAATTCCTAAGTTTATCTTAAGTGAATAAAGTAAAAGGTGATGTAATTAATTAATTAATTAATTAATTAGATGATTACCATATTATTGCAACACCCCAACATAAGATCAAATTAAGGAGTAGCTAAAAAAAAAAGGAAGAATGCATGAAAATCATAGATGGGTCTCAACAACTAGGCCTAATGAGATGCCCATGTACAAATGAAAGATATTTCAAAAGTGGGGTAAAGGAGAAAACCTCATGGGAAAAACTCATCTCAAAAAAGAGATAAAATCATGCAATCAGGTGATGAAAGATGGAGGACTACATGATACCCCCAAGTGCACCATCCATCACATATATACATTACGAATGGTCCCTCTAAGAGAAAAAGAAAGAGACCACATAGCCCCCCCATATTTAAGTAGCTCAAAAACCACTAAAGATTGTCTAAAGATAGAAGCGAAGCCAATTCTTACAAACAATATATCTCCCCTTGGGAAGAAAAAGATCCAATGGTTAATGCTGAGGAAATCTCATCTCCTTGAAGAAGAAAGATAGAATAAGCCTTAAGAATGAAATCACTAAATATGTATCAATTGTAGCCCAATATGTCTCAACAAAATCAGGTGTGACCCCAATCAAGGAAAAAGATATGTATGTGAAGAATGAAGAGAAACCTCCAAATATTAATGATCAAAGAGGAGAGAAAACCCTAAAACATGTCCTCCAAATATGCAAAATAGGAATGAAAAACCAAATTTGATATACCTGTCATTAAACCATCCTAAAAAGGAAAATCTAGAAAACAAAGAATATCCTGCTCATTTGAAGTCCTAGAAACCAAGGTAACACTCAAATTTGAAGAAGCAGGAGGTGATGGAACATCAACACACAGTTGAGGAATAAGATCAAGGTTCAACCAACCACCATAACCACCACATGAAAAACTATACACACTAGAGATAGGAGAGTGATTCTTAGAACATTCACCATAAGGAAAAAAGTGCAAAAAGTTATAGATCTTGGCATCATGATCATCCCTACTGACTATAACAAGTTGCCTACTATTTAGATCACAAATGAACATTGAATATGGACTGAACTCAATGGACTTACCACCTTGTGCTATTTTATCTATAAAAATAAGATTATACCTAATATAAGTATACAAAGTACATCATGAAAACTACCATTAGGAACATCAATAATCCCTTTACGAAATACATCCAAATGAACACCATTATCCATAAATATCTTCATGATTGTAGTATGCATCAAAGAAGAAAACCTATAAAATTGGCCTGATATATGACATGAATCTCCAAAACCAATAATCCAATTTCTAGACTATTCATCGCATTCTACAACAAGATCGTGACATTTCATTCTATTATTATCTATCTTGTCACTCACATGAGAAATTCTTGCAATACCCATGTGTGTAGAAGATGATGATTGAGAAGAAAAGGATGGTCAAATTTTAGATTTAGAAGGCAAAGAAATGTTATGTTCCTTTAGAAGTTTCATCATTTCATCTAACTCTTTCTTGTAACAAGTTTGTTCAACATGCCCTATTTTTTACAATAACTACATATTGGGAGATCCTTCTTTGATGAGTTCCCATTTGTATATGATGAAGAATCAATGGAATCATGCGATTGAGATTCCTTTGGATGCTCCTATAACTTGTGTTTTTGTTTCTTTCCTTTTCCATTTGCAGCCTTTTTATAATTTGTTCCTTGATATGATAAAAGCACATATGATGTGGAGGACTTCAACATGCCCATGTGAACCAACATAGCATGCTCTCAAGTCATAGATGAAGAAAATTCATAAAGTGAAGAAGGTAGACAAAAAAACTAATTAATTTTTCTCAAGCTTGGAATGAAAAGAAAGCATCAACTAAGAGCACTCTTTTTTAATACCACACTAAGTCAACTGCAATTTGAGAAATTTGAGTTTCATGAAGAAGTCTTGAATGCTATCAAAATCTAAAGGATTGAAGCTAATAGGATTATTCTCCAACTAAAATCTTGTCTTAGTATATCTTGCTTCCTAAATAACAACTCTAATGGAGTCTATATCTGACTGGTTTGGTGCAAGATTAAACATGAAAGAGAAGATAATGAGACATAGATATCCATAATATCCCAAAAGCCTCATCACACTTATTAAACCATTTTTTGTTCTTAGCAATACATAGGCTCAAGTTCTATTTTGAACATAGGTTTTCATTGATGTTAAAGGTTGTTGTCAAAGGTTGTCAGTAATATAAAGAATATAGGAATACTCCATTTATCATAATGTTTTCCTCAACATATCATTTTGAGTTGCAAAAGATATGCAAAAGGTTTGATGAATGTTGTATGTCAGAAGTTTCAGTATGGTTTGTGTTGTTAGGATGTAAAATCAAGAAATATACATTATCATTTGTTGAGGATTGTGTGTATGAATATTGTATGCTTGCAATATCATGCATGCATCTATTCACTATGAAAGTGGTGGTCTGGAAGTCTATATCAAACAATTTTGGGATATTTTATGGACAAAGAGGTTTCTTTGGTAATACAATTATGGAAAGCATTTTTTTCAGAAATGTAGTTTTGCTCTACAGTTTCAAAGGAGACTATGTCTACACTAGTTCTATTAGATTCCTGAGTTTCTAGAGTAAATGTTCAATATGAACAAATATTGAAGTGATAGAAGGTTATCTACATATATCTATCAACAAGTTGGAGTTCAAGGAATTTGCAGTAAAAATTAGTAGTGTGCACAAATCAAATATTTCATATGGTGTTAAGATAGGACCTAATTAAGCTTCCTATGGTAGCACATGACATCAAGTTATTTTGGTGGAAAGAAAATTTATTTTTTGATTATTAGGTTGTTGGACTATGTTGTAATTATTGGTGTCATTGATTTCAACCTCGAGTGAGCTGTTAATGAGATTGTGTTTGTGATAATGGTGTTGATGCCAAGATGTTTCCAAGTGCTTTTGAGAAAATTAACATATTGAGTGTACAAGGTGATAGGGTTGTGTTATATATTTTTCTCCACATTTCTTCATGCTTGAGGATATGTGCTTCTATAGTTTAGATGTGATGTTTAGTACTATTTAGAGGTGTTATATCTAGAGTTTCAAATTTTGGATCGTGCTACAGTAGAAGATGTGTTTTCCAGTGTTTGGCTTGTGAAGAAGGTTGTTTGGGAAATATGGAATTGCTCTTCATTTCTCCATGTTGAAGGTTCTTGTCTTGCAGATTTGAGAACATGCTTGTATTTATTATATCTATCTTCCCTCTGATGGTTTGGTCTTCACCTATTCTGCAAGCCTAGTTCATAAGTTACATCTTATTTGTAGTTTGACTAGTTGCACCGAAAATTAGTATTTTTAGTTCTAAGTGTTTGCACCAATGTAGTTGAATATGGAGTTAGTGTTGGAATATTTTAGGATTTTGTGTAATATTTCTATATGGTCCACATGATGTTTCTAGACCTAGTGAACTATGAATTGAATTGTTTGGTAGCATTAATACTAATTTGGTCGACTTGGTGTGTTAGTGTTGATTGTGGATGTTCTTTGTTGTTTGTGGAAGTGTGGTATAGCATGATAGTGTAGATTTGGGTCTTGGTTAACCCTTGGTGTGTTCTACTTTCACTTCTTTCCATCGTGGAGGTGTTTGTTTTTGACCTATTTGGTGGTTGCATGTTTGAGGTACATATGTTTTATTGATGCTAACTTGGAGAAGATTGTTAGAGGTTGTAGATGGTATATATGCAGGGTCATTTTTGGAGAAGTGTGTGAAGAGAAGTGTGGTGCAAAATGATGTATGTGTGAACAAGTGTTGTGATCAAAGTATGAGCATGAATGCTTAAAACTAATAGAAGTAGTGAGTAGAAGGTGTCTACATTTTAGTGTGCTTGAAATTGTTGGAGGTAGTAACCAAATATTGTAGATGGTTAATAGTTGTTGTGGTGGATTCTCTTGTTTCTTTGAGGTAGTGAACCCCTTGTAACAATTTCCTTCTATTCCCTTTCTATCTAGAAGAAGTGATCTTCCTATGTAGTGAGACCTTGGCAGTGAGCCATTCTTTCTCTTGTACAATGAATCCTTTGGGAAGTGAGCCCTTTTGGTAGTGATCCTTTTTATTTGGTGCTGATATTCATATATATGTGAGTTAATCCTCACTATGTTTTTTCCTTTATTAGGGCTTTCCATGTAAAATCTGGTGTTCTATTGTGTATGGTTGTCGATGTGTTGATGTTTCATTGCTTTACATTCATGCTAGTGCTTAATAAGGTTTTGAGGGTTTCAATGATAAGGATTTGAAGGTTTAATGCATAACTGATTTCCCCCCGTCTTAGTTTTCTTGTGTTTCTAACAATTGGTATCAAAGTTGAGGTTCCTTGAAATAAGTGTAACCACTTGAGGTAGATTGGGATGGTGCACAAAAATGGTGTCAAAGCTCCTATGTTTGATGGAAAAAATTATGCTTTTTGGAAAGCTAGGATGGAAGCATTTCTAATTTCATTAGATTTTTGGAAATAGGTTTAAGATAGATATACTATACCTATTATGGACAATGGAAAAAGGATGATTCACCTCCTTTGTCCACAAAATAGAATAAAGGAGAGTGAGATCCAAGTTCACAATATCCACACTTAAGGGTACCATAAAGATCTCAACCCAAAGGAGGATGTGAGAGATCTGACTATAAGATATCCTTGGGGATGAATGAAACAAGAAAGGGAGTTCACCACAAAGTGTAAACTTGGAATATGCAAATTTTTTGAAAACATAGTGTAGTATGCAAAAAGATCTAGAAAATGACTTAGAAATGTAAATAAACCAAAAAAAAAAGTGACAAAATAGAGAGTGTGTACCTCGAAATGTGTTGAAGATTGGAAATAGCTTTGAAATTTTGAAGATGCTAATTTTTAAGCCTGGTGGGACTCATTCGCCATTCTAGGTGAATTAGTCCCATTTCTGGAAAACTGCATTGGAGCCTATCTTAGCCAAATGGGTATCCAAATTTGTAGAAATATCTAAAAAATAGGCATAATTGGACTCATTTTCCACTAATGGTGAAGGAGTCCACTTTGACTTTTCTAAAAACTAAAAAGTGGAATATGTAGCTATCGATCTACTCTTTATGTTCCTCAAGGTGTTTGGATCTGAAACCTTGATTTTCGAGTCTGTAAGTGACTTTTTGTGAAGATTTTGACCTTTCCAATAGGGAAATTTCTCCAAAAACTTTGTATCCTATTCTTCAATGATTTTCAAGCCTTCAAAGCACCTAGATCTACAATCACACAAAGAAAGAGAGAGAAAGTGTTGATTTTTAGAGAATAGGAGTTTGCCTTGGTCAAACCCCTTTTAGGTAATTAAACCAAAATGATGAAACAAGATGAAGAAGCATGAATATGAAGTAATGCAATTAGAAATTTTCCATGATAAATCTTGAATTATTCTAGCAATGGATGAAGAATCCACCCTTGAATGCCTTAGAATTGATCTTGAATGCTATCTTGATGACTTTGTGAAGACTTGAAATGCTTAACCCTTGAGTGTTTGACTTGATAATATGAAAGTATGATGAAAAAATGATTTGGAAGATTTTTTATATAGGAAATCCATTCACATGACCTTTAATTTGATCCCAAAGGCCGAAATTGAAGAAAATTAAACATAAAACCCAATTTTTCCCACTCAAACCTCAAAAATGGCCCAAATGGGACTCATTCTCCATCTTGGGAAAATGAGTCCCACTTGGATGGGACTCATTCACCAAAAGTGGTGAATGGGTCCCACAAGGGCTATTTTACCACCTAGGATATTAGGGAATGCATAAATTAAGTTCATACACATGTTGATTTAGTCAGGTTTTTGAGCAAAATATGCCTTGGGATGCACAATATGGGGCATAGGGGCATATTAATGATGATATAAAGGGTGATTAGGGATAGGGACAAAAATTTCAATGTGAAAGTGTGATTAAATGCACTCTACAACATTAAAAATGAGGTCCATATAGCCTAGAAAGGCACATCATCCAATGTGAATGTGTAAAACACATTACAATGCTAGATTAAAACAAGGTTTAATTTTCAAGCCTTCTAGATCAATGTGTGAATACAATTAAATACATTTTACAATATTTAATTATGAAAAAGTTAGGTTAAATTAGCTTAAAAATGTAACATGACCTAATGTGGATGAGTAAAACACCTCACAATTCTATACCAAGGCGAAATTAAGCCAAAATCACAAGGAGGGCACAAATGAGACAAAAAATGTAGAAGGGTTACTTTTTCAGTGTCCACACCTGCTACTACTCCAACAAGTAAATATGACATCAAGGATTATAAAATAAATGAAAAGTGAGGAATGCTATCTTGAGTGGGATTTTTTATTCAAAACTTGTGAAGGTGATAAGCTATAAAACTACTAAAGGGGTCTAGGTAAAGTTGCAAAGTATTTATGAAGGAGATGCTAAGAAAGAAAATATGCAAAATTTCGAAGACAATTTTGAAACCCTAGGGATGTCAAAAGATGAAGATATTATAGGTTACATGCTCATGGTGGATGAAATTTTCAATGACATCAACGGTCCTGGTGGAAAAATAGAGGAAAGTGAAGTTGTGAAAAAGGTATTGAGAACTCATCCTAAATATTATAGTTCTAAAGTTTTTGCTATTGAGGAAGCTTACAGTTTGGATCAATACAATACATATAAATTTTTTTGGTTCTTTAACTATATTTTAATTAAGAGAGTTTGACAAAGATGTGTCAAAGAAAGAAAGTATTTTTAAAGTGATGCAAGAGCATCCCTGGTTGTTAAGAAATCCTGTATCAACCAAAAGCATTTATTTTCTTGCCTTTCATTCAGTAGTAGGTTCAAATTTTCATTTCACATTTAACCATATTATTTTTTCTTAGCTCAAGGAGTAGGATATAGCATCTACATGAGGTCATCTAAGACATATCCAAATTTCAAATTTTTTTCATATTATTTTTAGAAATTTATCACTCTCAAAATTTCACTCTAATTCACTATCAAAGCATTTGGGGCCAACTTGGTCTAGATTTCATAGTGTAGACCTATTCCAAAACATGCAGAGCTTAATGGGACATCATAAAATAATTTTGGGTCTAATGGGATCTATCTTGGAGATCCACAATTCATTTAATTTGATGAAGAATTATCTTATGTTTTGAGGCCAACCTTCACATTAATCATTCATCAGGTTTTTTTAGCCCTTGTGGCTAACACAAACCTTTGTTGGAGCTTGAGAATCATATTTAAGAACATTTTTAATCATTTGGAAAGCATTCAACCATCTAGTTAGAGTTAGTTAGATAGTTAGATTTTCTCTTCAACCCTTTGAGGGACTGTAATAAGGCCTTTGGTTAGTTGTAATGTTGAATTCCCTTATGGTAGGCTAGTGATCCCTAGTTATTCACCTATGAGGTGTATGATGCATGCATGATTTCTAATTTAATAAAAAAATCATATTTACATAATACTTTCTTGTGTTATTCTGCTATGTTGACTCTAAGCTGCATAATTTGGACAACTCTTTTTGAACCCTTCATCTGTGACTAAGCCAAGTGGTAGAGTTTTGTGAGTCTTGAAGGAATTCCTTGTGGTGAGAAAATCACTAACCTAAGGTAGATTGCATGTGTTTTCAACTAATCACCGAATATGAGGCAATTAAAACCCTTGTACAGCCAAATCACCAAATTGAGGTAGTTGCATCAAATTCAAGGGTACAGATGCCATTGAGGAGAGTGCCTACTTTGGCAAATATTCCTGGAATAATGAATGATATGTTGGAAATGAAATGAAGGAATACTTTGAATATGAAGAAATTAAAGATTTAGAAAGAGTCAAATTTGGGAAATTTTTTTTGAAAGGTATGCTACTTTATGGTGGAAAGAAGTCCAATTTGATAGAAATAGAAGAGGAAAGGATAAAATCCTCAGATGGGATGGAATGGTGAGAACGTTGAAGAATAAATTCCTACAAGTTGACTATCAACTTGAATTGGTTAAAATATTATAGAAACTAAAGAAAAAAGAAATATTTGTGAAGGAATATATTAAAGAATTCTACAAGAATATCATTAGGACTAGGCATAGTGAAGTAAGTAATGAAAAGGTGGTGAGATACAGTAATGTATTGAGAAAAAACATTCAAGAATAATTGAGCCAAGTAAAAATGACATTACTTGTTCAAAAGTATATCAGTTTATATTGAAGGTGGAAGAGATTATAGAGGAGTGGATCACAATCTAGAGAAAGAAGACCCTATGCAAAGTAGAACAAATATGGAAAACCATACCATAGTGAAGAAAATGATCATAATTCATACCACAGAGGAAGAAAAGACCAAATTTTTTATTGCAATGATAAAGGAGGTCATAATTCTTACCAAAATGATGGATACCAAAGAGATAAAGGAATATCTAGGAGAAAACCATTTAGAGGAACTTGTTTCAAGTATGGAGGTGAATGGAATAAATCATTTGAATGCCATCAAGGAAGCGTAGGAAATAAACTTGAGCATACTAGAAGAAAAACATATATAGAAGAAGAACATGTTGAATACTCTAATTCAATTGGGAAACCAGAGAAATGTGAGTCATTGGTGATTAGAAGAGATTTGATGCATGAAGAAGTGGCTGAGAAACCACTGCAAAGGAAGAGTCTATTTAGAACTAGAGATAAGTCTGGAAGAAAGGTATGCAAAGTTATCATTGATAGTGGTAGCACTGATGATCTAGTTTCAGAAGAGATGGTAACAAAGTTGAATTTGGAGAGATTGAAATGTCCAAACCACTATAGGATATCATGGATTCAAATAGGCATAACATATTGGTTAATGAGTAATGTTTGATGAAATTTCATCTAGGATCATATAAGGATGAATTATTGTGTGACATTATGCCTATGGATGCCTATCATTTAATATTAGGAAGACCGTTGCAATATGATAGGAAAGCTATTCATGATGGAAGAAGGAATACATATACTATGAGTTTGAATGGTAAGAGAATTAAGTTAACACCTTTAGAGGAAGAGGAGAAGAATGAAGTTTCTAGTATTTCCAAACTATGTTTGGTAGATGGAAGTAAATTTTTGGATGGATTGAGGTATGAGAATATGTGTTTTTCATTGATTCCAAAAAAAATCAATGGTCTAAAGATAAAGAACCCTACCACAAAGAACACAAAGGTAGAATAAATATTGATAGAGTATGAAGATATAATATTAGAGAGTGTACTAGATGGCTTACCATTAGTCTAGAGCATTATTAATCATATAGATCTTATACCAGGAGTAATTCGATTCCAAAAAAGGTAGCACATAGAATGATACCAATAAATAATGCATAATTGAACAGACAGATACAAGAGCTATTGAAGAAAGGATTGATTAGAGAAAGTTCAAATGCATGTGTGGTACCTATTCTACTTGTACCAAAGAAACATGGAGAGTGTAGAATGTGTATATATTAAAGAGAAATCAATAAGATCACTATCAAGTATTAATTCACATTGCTAAGGATGGATGACATCATGGATAGTTTGAGCAGAGAAAATTATTTTACCAAGATTGAACTAAAGAGTGGATACCATCATATTAGGATCATAGGAGTGTTAAAATGAACAAGAAAACTGAGAAAGGGGTGAATTATTTGTAAAAAATTAAAACTTCAAAACCCTCAACAATAATCAGATCCACATGCATTCAGTAAACCCTTATTTTATTAAAGTGATTAAACTTGAAATGTAAATAAACAACACCATGCAAAAGAGAACACAAGATTTATGTGGAAATCCCAATGAGGGAAAAACCATGGTGAGGATTAGCTCACAATATAAGTAATAGAAAATCTGGTATAAAGGGGCTCACTACCAGAATAGGACACATTGTCTAAAAAGGCTCATAGTTAGGGCTCACTACCATAGAAAGAATAAGAAGATAGAAGAAGAATGTTACATAGAGAGAACTTATCAACACAACAAGGAATCCACCACAATTTCCTACACACTTTCATAGTATTGCATGAATGATTTTGAATGCCTTCAACTCACTTCTTTTAGGAAGCATAACATTGAAATTTGTACTGCTCAGGTCAAATTCACATCACACACATCACTAGCATCAATCTGGCATCTATCTTGCTTCTCACTTCTTTCCTTTCCTTATCTCACCAATCCACCGTACTTATTTATATCAAGCTATAACTCAAAACTTTCTCCAATGTCAACCATTAACCATTATACATACAAGTTCAAAAATAGGTTGGCTACTAAACATTCCCATAGTGGATAGGAATGGAAGGAAACCTATATAAATCCTTAACTAGGACCTAAATAGATCCAAACACACTTCAACATGCCTCACCAACATCACATGTAGTGTTAACACAAGTTCAACCAACACTAGTGTTAAACACAATAAATCATTAAGTACATGCTTCCACAAATCAATCTGAAAGTTTTAGACAATAAAATTATCTTGAACATGATCTATTATAACCCACAACCACTTTGAAATACATCCAAAAAATTTCCACCAGATCTCACCTGAAGAATGTTATCATTTTGTATAAACAAACAACACAGTCAGATACAGTCATACACTCTAACACTAAAACATGTCTTCTAGACTACCAAACCTTGAATCCTCAAGTAAGATAAGAATAACATAAAAACTTCTTTAGAACCATAGGTCCTAAAACAAATATGTAGAGGAATGTGGAGAAAATACATTTCTCCAAGACCATATCAAATAACATAGAATTACTCAATTCACATACTGGTGAAATTATCTTGCACTATACAACATTTCAGAAACCTAAAATTTGAATATAGCAACCTATGATAATCATGAATAACTGATAACATCTGCACAAGTATAGCATCAACAAAAAAGAAATATGAAGCATAGTACCAGAGCACATTATGAACATTTGTACACACTATTTACCCTATTTATAAAATTTCCCCAAAAGCACTTGGAGATGAAGTATGAGATACATCATCTTAGCTCATTACCTCATTATTACTTGCCTTCAGACTCTACAAAAGATAGCTCCATGTACTCACATGTTCAATTCATCAATATCTCAGCTATACAAGCATACTCTACATCAATCTTCCTTTTTCACAATTTTCTCAATACCCTCAACATATAGTTACAAATGTAACAATCTCCTTATATCACTAAAAACATCTAGTAGTAGATATACTTGCTAACATCAATGACAACACCTTCATACTAGCAACAATCTCCCCTTTTGTCATTGATGGCAAAAAAAGATGTGAAAAAACATCAAATAAAATACAACACTTTATTTCTCTTTTTAAGATTAGATAGCCTACACAAAATTCCTGAATTATCTCCCCCTTATAGGAGTCTCTCTCCCTTTTTCAATAATTATTAGACAACATACACAACTTTTTCCAATGATTCTCTTTCTCTCCTTGATTAGATAATATTTTTCACATGATTCTCTCTCCCCCTTTGACATCAATGGAAAAGGATAAAGTTTTTTGCATATTTCTTCTTCTTTGACATTGAACCAAAACTACTTGCATAGAAAACTCCACCTTAGGAGTACACCCAACCAAACCAGCAACACAATGAAAAAACATGACACTAAATACTCCCCCTATGAGGTAGCCACCAACATCAATCCAAGAAAGAGATAGATCCACAAATCCACTAGAATAATGGATCTCCATATGCATCTAGTTCAATAAGAGAAGGGAAATAACCTCCAACTCTCCTGAATATACTAAAAACTATCCTTAAAACGAGCCTTAGTAAATATATCAACAATATGATCCTTTGTAGGAACATACTCAAGCTTTACTTCATTCTCAATGACCTTCACTCTCAAAAAGTGATAACTAACAGATATATGCTTTGTCCTTCAATGCATCACTAGATTCTTTGAAATGTTAAGTACACTTGTATTATTATAGAAAATATATATAGGCTCATCATACACAACTCTCATATCCTTCAAATTCTGTTTCATCCATAATACCTATGTGCAACATGATGCTACTACAATATACTCAGCCTCTATAGTAGAAAAAGAAATTGAATCATGTAACTTCTTACTCAACCATGATACCAATCTACATCCAAGAAAGAATGCACCACAATTTTTACTTTTAATTATCTTTCTCATCCTTTTTTTGTAACATCTATAAGCTTTGCTCCAAATAGAGTATCCAAGGAAGATACCTTCATAAGACCTTGCATCATACTTTCCTAAGTTTTCTTCTTCTCTTTTGATGAAACATTTTTTTCTAAATACTCTAAAGTACTTCACAGTAGGAATCATTTCATACCATAGCTTATAGGGAGTCTTTGTGCTATTAGCTTTAGCTTAAACTCTATTAAGTATGTAAAGATCAGTATGAATATCTTCTCCCCAATAGACTTCCGATAGCTTTTCCTCTTTCTTCATAGTCCTTGTAGCTTCTTGAATAGTTCTTTTTATCCTTTCAACAACTCCATTCTACTGAGGAGTTCTAGGGGAAAACAAATGGCTCTTTATTCCATGAACTTCACAAAACATCTTAAACTCATTGGAGGTGAATTAACCACCTTTGTCAGACCTCAAAAATTCTATTTTCAAATCTCTTTCATTTTCAACCATAGTTTTAAATTCCTTTAATTTTTCTAATGCTTCATATTTTTCTCCAAGAAAAGTAACCCATGACATTCTACAATAATCATCAATAAAAAGCATAAAGTACATGTCACCTTGTATACCTCTCACCCTTGTAGGACCAAAAAGATTTGTATGCACTAATTCCAGTAGTTCAGTAGCATATTGTTCCTTTCCTTGAAAGCTACACCTTGTTTGCTTTCCAAATTGGCAACACTCACAGACAACATTGATAGGTTTTGTGATTTTTGGTAAATCTCTCACAACATGAACTTAACTAATTCTTTCCAAATTATCAAAATTCGTGAGACACATCCTCCAATGCCATAACCAACTATCATTAATCTGAGACATAAAGCAATGACCATCATCACCCTTAAGATGATAAATTTTCCTATGTGTTCTCTTGCCAACAACAATCATAGTTCTAGATCCTTTTTGAATCTCACCAACTTCATCGTTAAACACAAGATTATACCCTTTGCTAGAAATTTATCTAACACTCAAAAGATGATGTATTAGGCCCTTAACATAGTAAAAATTGTTAGTATTATGCTTTCCATATAAATTGATTGAACCTATTCCACAAATCTTAGCTCCTAAATAATCTCCAAATTGAACAAATCCTCCATCATACTTTTTTAGGTTTAACAAACTTACGTTTAGCTCTGATCATGTGACAAGAGTAGCCACTATAAACAACCTAAAAATTCTTATCCTCTTTGACATGAAAAGAAGATACCAAAGTACCTTCAACCTTATCATTAATCTTTGGAGCACTTTCCTTCACACAAATTTTAGGGTTAGCAGAACCATTCTTCTTTTATTGCCAAAAATAAACATTCATTATCATCAAAATATCCCTTGATCATCTTTCCTTTCTTCTCCTTATTTTTAGTGTTTATAGCTCTTTTAGGACATCTAGAAGCATAATGACCTATAACACCATAGATAAAACATCTAAAAGGTAATTTACCTTGGTACTGATTGGTGCCATTTTTCATCATTCTCACAAAGTTAGCCTCCACATCATCAAGAGTTTCTCCATTTGAATCTTCAATATTTTTTGATTTACAAGCCTTAAAAGAAGTCTCTACTTTTGTACTCCTTTTTTCAGTTTCCTCATTTCAAATGCAGTTAGCATGCCAATCAATTGATCTTTGGAATACTTGTAAAAGTCTATAGTTTCCTCAATAGAAAATACCTTTTCACTATAGCAATCAAGAACATATTTGATAACTTCCATTATTGATTTAGATTCTTTGATTGTTGCACCAAGACCTCTCATAATACTTACCATCTCATCAACACTTTGTATGTAGCCTTTAATTGTTTCATCCTCATACATGTGCATCATTTCAAATAGTGCCTTCAAGTTCTACAACTTTGCTTGTTTGACCTTTGAATCTCCTTCATAAATGCTTTCTAGTTTATCCCAAACTTCTTTATCAATATTTAAACTCATCAATTTTACTAATTCAGTATTCAAAAGACTATTCACAATAAAAAATGTTTCCTTAGCATTGATCTCAAGTTCCTTTTTTTAACTTGAACTTGGACCATTCTGAGGTGCAGTGTATGGAGTTTTATAAGCCTTTTCAATCTTATAACCCTAAGTAGATAGATATCCTTCCATCTTTTTCTTCTACAATTCATAGTTAATTCCATTGAATCTAAGACATTCTAAAGGAATCTTTTTTTACATCCTAGATCTACCTCAAGTGGTTAAGCTCTTCTTCCAAGGCACCTCACTCTGATACTAATTGTTGAAATGAACAAGACAACTGAGAAAGGGTTGAATCAGTTGTAACAAATTGTAGTGTAGAAAAAGGTATCCCTTTACATTTTCACACCTTTTTAGGCACTCCCTACTAAAATTGAGGTTCTTTATGCCTTATTTGGTCCTATTTTGCATCCACAAGCCTTATTTAATGTATCTTTCTAAGGATAATCTTGACACATACCTAATAACTAATCATAATTTAACTTTTTTGGTTTGTATGGCCCAAATTTAGTGATCTAGGACTCATATGCCACCTTGGGCATATGGTTCCCACCTAATTTTCAAGGCCTAAACCCAAATTTGGCATAGAACTTAACATTACTTAAAATTTGTGTCCCAAGCTTAGCCTACTAGGACTCATATGCCCCTAGCTGGCGTATGATTCTCGCTTAGCTTGGACCTATTTTGAATTCAAATTATTCATTGGATTTTATCATTCTACATCTGATGTCGGCTTGTAGTGTTGTAATTTTGAGAAATTTGGCATAAGCAAGTGTAAATACAAGGTTATTTCACATACTTTCTAATAGCAATTTTACAAGTGACCTAGCAATTCAAGTATTCAAGCACTATAGAAAATTTATGTTCAAGAGAGTTTACAAGAGCATTCAAGAGCTAATTATCAAGTGTTTTGGAGCTACAATCAAGAATCAAGCATCATGTCAAAGTCATCATGCATCGTTTCTTTTTTTAGCTAACATTTGTCATGTAGGTTCTTATGATTCAAGCAAGCATTCAAGTCAAGATCCATAACATACAATCAAGATTCAAGATCTACATTCATGCTATCCATTTCATACAAGTTTGTAGCCTTTTTTTTAAGGGTTTTGTGACTTGCAACATAGCATATTTGTTCATTCATCATTCCTCCATTCTATTTCTATTCATTTTAAGGGTTGATTACCAAAAT
Source organism: Sequoia sempervirens (assembly GCA_007258455.2). Taxonomy (NCBI): domain Eukaryota; kingdom Viridiplantae; phylum Streptophyta; class Pinopsida; order Cupressales; family Cupressaceae; genus Sequoia; species Sequoia sempervirens. The sequence continues at coordinate 244,066,806 of VDFB02281492.1, forward strand.
GAGGTTTGAACAAGGAAAACTCCTATTCACTAAAAAAAATGTTTTTCCATCTCTTTGATGTGTGATTTTTAGATTGAGGTTGAAGATCCATTAAAGAGAAAGATTGGAGAAATTTGTCAAATTTTTCATCTACAGAGCAAAATTCAAAGTTCCCAATTTGGAGATTTGATAGGAGATAAGATACAAGCAAATAATAGAGGATAAAAAAGTTTTAGATCAACCTTGATACTAGGACTAAATCACCACTTGTGGTGTATGAGTCCTAATATACCAAATTTCAAGCATTTTTTGTAATCCTAGTTTAGTAGTTGTAGATTCCAAAGTCAACCCAAAACCCAAAACTAGGACTAAATCGGCCCTACTGATGTATGAGACCCAATGTACATTAGGGTATGTGTAGGATCATGATGGGCCAAAAAGTGGTGATATGATGGGTATTTGTTGGGTATGTGGCTGACAAGTTTTTTTAACCCAAAATTGATGAAATTAAAAGGGTTTTTAAAGGATATTCTCAGCTTTCCACCAATATAAATTATGTTTTACTTTCAATTTAATAAATAATTATTATTCATTTTCTATTTGAATTACGACTAAAGTCCTGATTGATAGGCTAATTGAAAAACATTTATAGCTTTCAAATGGTATCACATTTTTTGAATCAAAACATACATCACATTCTATGCTTCACATACTATAGGATTAAAAAGAAAATTGAATTTCATGAATTTTGACAAAGTTAAGGTGGAGACATACAAGTTTTATATTTAAAAGTTATAATAAAAATTCATAATTAATTATTTACTTGGAAAAAATTACAAAAAAATATGCATCACATCCAGAAATGAGTCCTCTACTATGTCTAAAATATTATAAAAAATTATCATTTTATTGTGGTTAGGGTGGTGAGACAGACACCTACTTCTTTTTTTTCCAAATTTAAGTACTATTGTATTGAAATTTCAAATTTTCATAAATAGTTTTTTTTCTTTAAAATAAGCCTAGTATTTTAGAAACTACATTCAATTTGATACAAATTATATTCTTACATATTTTTGAAATAATATAGATAACTTATTCAAATTTTTATTTCAAGGTGCGTAACTCTGATTTTTCTAAAAAAATTTCCAATTAAGGGCCTATTTTTTCCATGATGATCCTGCACATACCCATTAAAGATCATATTTTTGGGAGTGTAGACCTTGTTTCAAGAATCTTCAGTTTTCTAGGTGCCCCTCTATTCTTTCTCAGTTCGTTATTTTTAATTTTAGTTTCATATCTTAGGTTACATAGTTAGGTTTGCATATCATTTGCATCTTCTTCTTTCCAAGACTTTGCTTGGTGGCGAACCCTGTTTTACCTTTAATTACACCCTAGGAGATCTTATAGAAGAGCTATTATCTCACTTGGACCATTGTATTGAGATCTCTAAGGTTTCCTTGAATGAAATAAAGCAAAATTATCCCCCCCATTGTGTGTGTTCCATCTCCTGATAGGTAGAGCACACACCCCTATTTTCCTAGCTTTCATTTTGGTGAACCTATCCTTTGGACACCTTATTTTCTGATTTGGAGTACATCATAGTCCTAGATCTAGCTTAAATTAACTTCACATTAGGTCTTGCAATAGTTAGTTTGCATCTATGGTTTCTAAATCTTGCATTAGAGAAAGGTGCATATAGGTTGCATTTTTGCATCTTGCATCATTGAATTTAATTTAAAATCTATAATTGCACATAGCCTAGAAAACATTAAAACTATAAAACCTAATGTTCACTCATAATTTTCTAAAATTAGTGTCAAAACCCTAATCTTGGACTCATACGCCCCTTTGGGAGATTTAGTCTTAGTAAAGGTTGTTTTACCTGAGTTATGGGAATTTTGTGTTGACTATTTTCATCACTTGAACCTTTAAAAAACCATAATTGGGACTCATATGACCTTCTCTATGATTTAGTCCCATGTCAGACCTAAAACTGTGTTTTCCAGCAATGAAAACCTTACTTCTATATTTTTTTTTGCTATGGTTGAATTTTTGTTTAACTTTACTGATTTTCTATTTCATTCATTTCATTGCACATAGCTTAGTTTAGTTCATTTCATGCATTGCTTAATTTCAAATTTTCATTTACACATTTCATTCTAGGTCATTACATTATATTTCATCATGGATGTGTGCTTTCGTAAGGTTTGGATGTCCTTGAAATCATTAGTGGATGTTTCAAGTTGTGTCTTTGGAAATGATCCTAACGAAATTGAACTTACTCATGCTCAATCAACTCTTAATGCATTTCCTCCTCGTAATGTTGAAATCATTGGAGAAGATAATGACAACATGAAAAAATTTATAAATGATTTCCTTAAAAACCTTGAGACTAATTATGGCAACAGAAAAATATCCCTTTTGTGTCTCCTTGCTTGTTTGGTCCCTCCTTGTGAATTAGGTTTAATGTTGCCTTGATTTAGTGTTGTATTGTGGTTGGCACATTCACATTAGGTCTTGGGCCCTTGTGAACTAATGAATTTAAATTGTACCTTTCTAAAGTGTTGTGAAGTGTTGTAACTCACTTTCACACTTTTCTAAGGTCTTATTAATTAATTACACTTAATTAACCTATTTTTAACCAAAATAAACCTTAATACTACCTTATTTGGAGTGTTGTAAATTGTTGTAACACACTTTCATGCTTTTCTAGGGTTTTCATTAAAAAAGGGCTTTCTTATGATTTAATTGGCCTTATTTTGCATCTACAAGCCTTATTTAATTCATCTTTTCAAGGATAATCCTGACACCAATCAATATCCAATCATAATGTAGGTGTTTTAGGTTTGAAAGGCCTAGATTTAGTGATATGTGACTCATTCACCACCTTCGGAAAATGGGTCCCACCTACATCTCTTGATTCTGAACCTGGTTTAACACATTTCTAAGCATTTTTAACATTTTTTCCCAAAAATTAGGCTTGGTGGGACTCATTTGTCACCTTAGGTGAATGAGTCATGTGTGGCCCAAAATAAAAATTAATTCAAATTTTTGGTGGCATTTTATTCTCCTAGATTTGACATTGTCTTGTAGCATTGTAATTTTGGGATTTCTTACATAATTGAGTATAAATACAAGGTTTGTTGATTCATTTTTCACCTAGCAAGTTGGATGAGCATTCTTATAGCAAGTTTGAGTTCACAAGAGAATTCAAGTGTCTACAAGAGCATTCAAGGGAAAACTATCAACCATTTTAGAGTAGCATTCAAGCATCCATCATCATGTCAAGGACTTCATGCATCATGTTTGTTATTGTGCTAACAATTGTGATATAGGGTGTTGTGAATCAAACAAGTGCTTCATTTAAGATCAACTTCATTCAATAAAGAGACAAGATCCACATACATTGTAGCCATCTCAAGCATAATTGCAACACTTTATTGCCATGGTTTGGTGAGTTGCAACATTGTCATTTGTTCATCATTCTCCATTCCTATTTGATTTCATTTCAAGGATTGATTTCCAAATGGGGATTGGATAAGGAAAACCCCTATTCACTAACCCAACAACATTTTACCCTCTCCTTTGTGTGTGATTTACAGTTCTAGATGTTGAAAATTTCCTAAGGAGAAATATTGGAGAAAATTTTTCAAGTCATTCAAAGTTGTTAAAGTTTTCATCAAGCCTTGGAGAACATTAGAGAAGACCTATAGGTTGTAAATCAAGGTTTCGGATCTGGAAATCAATCAGGAAGGAAAAAGAAGATAGAGAAGAGTAGGATTGGACTTCGAAGCTTCAAAAAAGCCTAACTAGACTAATTTTCCACTTCTAGTGAATGAGTCCCAGTTCCTGTTAAATTTCAGGATTTTGAAGATTCAGATTCCCTTTTGGTAGATTCTTGTTCTTGCAAAGTTTTCCAGAATCTAGACTAATTTTCCCAGCTTCGTGAATGAGTCCTAGTCAACATTAAAATTAGAATTTCTAGTGTTCCAAACCTCTTTCTAGTCATTTCCAGATTCCCAGGTGCACACATTCATTTCTGTAGCCTTCTATTCTCTTTCATTTATTTTTCTAGGTCATTTTGTGGTGCATTACATTAAATTAGGGTTTATTATTGTACCTTGCAATTCATTATCTTTTCTAAGTCTAAAATTGGTGGTTAATTCCTTATTATTTTTCATTTAGCCGCTAGGACAACTCTATTGCAAGATCTCTTTCTCTTTTGCATTGAGATCTCTAGGGTTATCCTTGAATAGAATCATCTTGAAAGTGGGTATGCTATATGTTTTAAACCATATGACAACACTCTAACTAATTTTAAGAGGCTCCATTTTGCTGACCCTGACTTTAGAATATTAAAATTCTTATTTGGAATGCATTTTCATCCTAGATTTAGCTTAAATCATTAACATTGCATTAGGATTTGCATTAGTTAATTGGAATTCTAGGGTTTCTGATTTTACATTAGTGAAAGCTCATATAGTTTGGATTTTTGCATCTAATTTCATTGAAAACTAAACAAAATATATATTTTCATCCAAAAGTCCATTAAAATTTTCTAAATTTTTTGAAAAAAATCCTTACTGGGACTCATTCGCCACCTTGGGTGAATGAGTCCATGTGCATATTCTGGCATTTAAACTTCATTTTCTAGGTTTTTATTTATTGTTATTTCCTTTATGTTTTAGTTTATAGAACTTTTGTTATAAGCATTTCATTTTTCTCAGCTTACATTGCATTTGCATTCATTTGCATTTAGTAGCCCTTGCATGAGTATTTTATGTCCCATTGTTAATATTGTAGTGAGATTAATTTTGAGACTCATGACATCCAACGATAGTACGATCGTTGTGGATCTTGGGTTGTCTAGATCTTTCACTCCTAGTATTGACACTAGTACACTAGGTATGGATCATACCTGTAATGCCTAAAATTTGACACTAAAAATACAATTAAAGACAAACAAAAATTTCAAATTTCAACTATAAACACTAGCATAATTCCCAAAGACAACTTCCTATACATGCACTTCATGAAAGCATAACAAACATTTGACTGGAATGAGTTATAAGGACTCACCCATCTACATAGTTGTTAAGGAAAACATGGTTAAGTTTCAAATGGAGATATGGAATCCACATCACCAAAGTAGGCTTGATTAATTCTACTAACACATTGATAATCAAAAACTTAATTCAAGTCACAAGATATGCAAATACAATATATATATCAATATTAATAGTGACAGAACAAACCTAGGGGCCAGACCTAATTCCTCGAGGGCTCGTTTCTGACGGCCTTGCCTACGTATATAATTCGCAGAGGAACCGTAGTTCGACGATTAGACTTCAACCATCTCCCACATGGTTGGATAACAAAGGAATATAATCACTAGGTCCAAAAAGAGGGCTTAACATCAACATCAAACAAAAACCACTAATACCTCTCCACCAGTAATAATAGGTAAAAAGTGTTCATGGTCAAGGATTGAGACTAGACCCACACATAGGAGTTCTCAAGAGTTTTATTAAACAAATTTTCTCCAACTCATATTACCATCTAGGTTTAACTCATAAATGGTTTCACAATACTTTGGTTAACCATAAATCCATTAATACAAGTAACTCTATCGTTTTATTCAAACATAATGAAATTAGAAGAACTAGATAGCAACAAGGGTTGGTCCCAATGATACATTTTGATCTTACACATCTAGAGATTATAAGAGTAAAAATATTCATATGTCTATTCCATCAACACCAATTAACTTCTAGTAGGCATCAAATCGTTGCCATAATATACCGATTAATAATCAAGTAATATTTGAACAAAAAAGTTGAGCTTAGAACTTAATAATCCAACATTGTAAAATCACACAATACTAATTTAATTATTAATCTATGAAAATATACTCAAGGATCATTCAAAATGATAACGAAAATATGATAATGATATTTGGATTATACATTAGAACCAATATAAAGATAATCAAAACAAATGATCTATTTTCCAAGGAATTGAAAACCAAAAACTCTAATGATGCAAGTTAATGATATTTACAACATTAATAGTCTTCCTTGAGTCAATCCTTATGGTTAAGAATGCTAAACTTAAGAACAATTAAATTCAAGGAACAATTAAGATTCTAAGTGTAAAAAGCTACTTCTTAATTCATTATTAACAAATATAGGATAAGGGTCAATTCTCTTTTCTTTCTTTTTTTTTTGTCGCATATTTTATTTATCAAATTTTCTATATTGCTGATTTGCAGCCAAACTAGTCAGTCTTTAAAATAGTCATAACTTTTATGTTACTTATGCAAATATTAAAATTCAAAAAGGTTTGGAAAGGTTAAGGAGAGTAAAATAAAACCCACAAAGCATTTAATAAGGTTCTAAGAAATGTGAGAGCATTTTTATTTGCAACACACATCACTATTATCTACCTAGAACAGTCGCCCCTCCCTTGGAAGAGAAAAATTGTCAATTTTGATTTGTACTATAAATAATTAATATTGATTAAGTCATAATATTCTATTCTATTGAACAATTCAATTCACAAATTAAACATCTTAAAATAAATTTGTTATACTTATTAGCTGAAGCAAACAACATTAATTTTATTATCCAATGCTATTATAATATTATATCAATCATAATCAATGACAATAGTGATTATTTTTACTCATCAATGCACACAAATAAGTCTATATATATAGAAAAACTCCCTTCTTCCATTTATACCTTGAACATACCAAAATATTATCATTGCATTTATAATCAATTTCATAATTTTGTAACTTAACATGCTACCAAAATAATTATATTATAAATGAGTTAAACTAAGCTAGATACTAACTGATTTGAGAATTCCTAAATCAAAACCTATAAAAATTATTTTGATGAGGTATGTTAACAAAAAAGCACCCCCCGATGCTGCTGCATGCACAATTCTCAACCTTATAATGTCTGCCTTAGTTGCAACAAACATTGGCCTCATTATCTTTGAGTTTCTTTGAGAGGAATCCATTTAAAGTAATTAAGGAACTCACAATGGCTAAATTTCTTAGATGGTGGATCTCAGCATGCCTTTTTCTCTTACTAATGCTACATAAATTTTAAAACTGAAACTCAAAATACTTATAAATTTAGATTAACCAACTGCTGCTGTCTTTTTCTATAAGTTAAAATAAGCAGTACTGATGTTTGTAGCTGAGCTAATAAAAATTCATTTTCCATTGCTTGAAGATGGTGTTTATGGTTTATATTTGTGTATTGACACCAGACCTTGAATTTAAATGCCTATCAAATAAAAATAATTATGGCTGATAAAAAGAATTTACTATCACTCTATCTGTTGATCAGATTTTTGAACTGTTCTTCAAAATTGAATTTCTAACTATTATGAAGTTATACACTTTTTATATGCATTACTGGTGTTAATATCGACACTTTATTAAAATAAAATTAATAAATAAATAATACCGTTTATACTGCAATATGAAATTTGTATGTCACAAGTATTCTCTGAAATCCACAGCTAAAAATAATAATATTTATTTTTATTTTTTTATTTTTTTAAAAAAGAAGAAAATCATCAAGATCAATCACATTATCTGGAAACTGCACCCAAAATTTAGCTGAAGTTACAAGCTCTATTGAGAGTGGTAATATAAAGACAAATGGCCAAAAAGGGAATGCTTTCTAGGTTCATTCTAAGACATGGTTTGACTGTAACAAGAAACATCCAGAGTTATAGCTCGATCTGCTGCCCCATTCCATTCATAAATGATAAATGCTTCTTATAGGCTGAACCCCAAACTAGTTGGAAATACACAACACTAGAAAACTCTATAAAAATAATAATTACCATCCATAAACTGGAAAGAAAGTAGTAAGAATAAAGGAAGAGAAAAATGATTGAGCAGAAGTTGAAGGCTTAAAAGCCTACCTGGAGGGTTTTAAACTATCATGAAGCTCTTTGTTGCCTACGATGCCCTATTCCTTCCTCATACATGAAACTAATAGAGGAGGAGGAAGTTTCTTTCATCCCCTATTTTTTTATATGGTTGAATGCAAAGATATTGTTGAGATGGGACGCTATCATCCTTTGCAAATGTTGTCCCTCTAAATAGATTCTCCACTGCTAAAATCCTTTAGCAGTATTTTATTGTTTAGCAGCCACTCACACTGTGGCACAGGAATATTAGCAATACCATAGCTGGTAGCTCCTTTTGTTCCGTTGTTGTTTTGATAAGCCCCTATAGCCCATCATCACTAAAAAAATTAACAACTATCACCAACACATTGTACAGGGTGGCAACACTATACCATGATTTAACTCAATAAGATCTGAGATTCAACCTCCTCCATTATCTGAGATTCAGCTTATTGTTCCCAGATATTCAAATAGCATTCATCCTTTTATTAGAGAATCAAAAAAAACAATCAGCTTTCTATTATCATAGATTTCTATAACATTCAACCTTTTGTTATCAAAGATTCCAAGAAACATTTAGAGATTCACCTTTTTGTTACCTATCTCCCTCCTTTTCTTCACCTGCTCTCGCACTTGGTAAGATATGCATTCATTGCCTATCCCGCTTTACCGGCAACAATCCGTCCTTTCTTTTTGTTTACTCCTTCACTGAGGAAGCGTAACCTCCCAGATGTGTCGCCACCATGCACAATAAATCTCCTTAAATTTTGTGAATCATCACTTGCCCAAAGGCCATCCTTTCATTAATTCTCCTAGCTCTCAACCTCTCGAAGGGTCATCTTTAGGTGGAGCAATAATGGTAAGTTGCCCCTCATTGGATTAATCAACTTAAACTTTACACTGCTCCCCACTTTCATACGGTACTCAACTCCAATATCTTTATTCATAACTCTCACACCAACCACTACTACCTCTGATTTCTAACGTATTTTCCAACAATAGCACCAGTTCCAATTTTAAGTTGATTCTTAAGACACTATGTTTATCGGTTGTCTCATTTGGATGAGAATTATTTGTTTATTTATGTTTATCCAATACTACATCTAATAGTAGTTATTATTAAACTTTACTAATACCATATCACTTGGACAACCACCTATCGATTTTACAAATATATAGGTAATGATGTTAAGACATAAAAATTTATTTTATAACTATGATATGAAATATAATAATACTTCATAAAACCAACTTAGCTTTAAAACACAATGATAATATATTTATTATTATTAGCTTCCCTAAATGGTCAATAATAAAAATCATATTTTTGAGAAAGTAAACAAAGGTTTTCTCTCAGAAATAATCACATTATAATTGAGTCAACAATAACTAGAATGGCCAAAATTATACGACCAATTAATTATGCAACTTGCTAACTAGATCCTTCAAGCTAGTAATAATATGATAATTTTACAAAATAGCATTGATGCTCTAAGATTATAATAACATTATCTACAAAATGAATACCAATAATTAATAACTTGATAGCTATTAAGATGATAACTAAGAATAACTCAATATCTATTCAAAAGATATCTAAAATTATTAAACATTAATAACTTGAAATCCTTTCAAATGATAGATAAGATTATTAAAATGATAATAACTTGAAAAGGTATTCAATACCTTTGAAGTATATATATATATATAAAATATCAAATCATTATCTTAATAAATATCACTTACATAACAATTATGTCTAAATTATGACCAATCACATAGTGAAATAACTATACACAACTACTGAAGGATATTGAGTCAATAACTCTTTTAATTCCAATGAATGTGAAACCAAATAATAAATATTAAAGAATAATAACTTGTTGAATCTTACATTTATATTAATTAGCTCACCGAGAATAGCAATTTGCTAACTTTTAAATGCAATAGATATTATAACTACCCTCAACTTAGTCATTATCATCTTAATGGCATATAGTTAATTTAAGTAATAGGATAGTTCTTATGTTTATAATTGAATGGGTTTGTGACGATGATATGGAGGGAGGGGTCTTACAATACCCTTAACAACTCTTTTCCTTCAATTAGTATGCAAGTTTAAACAAGGAATGATAGTTTCCCACAAGAAAACATAATTCAAATACATGAGGAGTTAGAAAAATTATAGCATGAAGTAAGAAATGACAACATTTCAACCACTGCCATCCTTACTATAGATAAAATTCACCACATGCTTGAAAGTGAAGATGGGAGTAACCTTGTGAAAAACATAGTTCTAATATTTGGAAAACACATCCCCTCAACCACTAGTTGTCCTTTACCAACAAGAAATGTCACAAGCCAAATAGGAACTCAAATTCCTCCTCCCACAACAATTGCCTCAATACCTACCTATACCAATCCTCAAGTCACAGCAACAATGCAACAAGTTATTAATGTCATTCCTTCTATGGATATTTTCAATAGCATCCATAGTTCCTATTTGGCATTGCACATCATATATCCTCCCACTTTACCACCTATAAGAATTTCATTCACTTTTCCTTTGAACACATACACCCCTTCACCCTTTTCACTTCTGTCTCATAACACAAGTAATGAACCTCTCATAAATCAACTCTTCCAAACCATTTCATCCCTTCAAAAGCAAGTTTCCACAATCAAATAAATGTTGAATATACCAAATACTGAGAGGGGGGGTTAATTAGTATTTTTCTAATGAAATTAAACATCAACCACCCAATTATCAACCCACATCTAAATGCAATAGTGAAGCAAAACATAAAAGAGAGCATAACACATTGACACTGAGATTTTTATGTGGAAAACCCAATGTGGGAAAAACCATGGTTAGGATTAGCTCACAATATATTATAACCGGTTGTAAGATATTATATGGCTCACTACTAGGACTCACTATCCTTGAAAAGGCTCACAACCTGAATATAGAATATGGATTATTGCCAAGATACAAAATGTGTGGCTCACTACCAAAATGAACTAGAGAGATGCACCTAGAAAGTGCTTAAAATAGTTCCATTTATGTATTGATAATATCAAACTTCTGCTCCACTATTGGTGTGAAATTACTATTAGAAACTTTGCACTATCATACTTGCCACACCATACACATATCATTCTCCATATATTTCTTCACCATTTGTCCATCATAAATATATACACAGCCATAACTTCCTTTATCAATTAGGTCACCCTAATTGAGGGAACACCAAAAATTCAAAAAGGTTTTTTGATCTTAATACAATTTTTTTTTTGGTGTACAGAATAAAACATGTTGTCCAAATACATTAGGTTGGCCTGAACCTAAAAGAGGAACACAAAAAAGATAAACCTTGTCAGCCAAAACAATACCAAACCTCTGTCACCTTGATAGCTCAACCAAAACACACAAACATGTTGAAAAATTGTTTATACCAATAACTGACATTCTTGAGCAACATATCAAAAACTCATAGAATTCCCTTTTATTGAAAATATTTGACCAAAATACTAGATTAGTATGAGTGTGTAGTGTAGAAAATTGTACATTCTTAAAGAAAGAGGCAATTTCATGCTTAATTTGGACATATTTTAGCACCCTTGCAATAATTACTCTTTAAAAATAACCATTTATAGGCCCCTAAGATCCAATATTTTGGATCTTGAGGCTTATTATATTCAAAAATTATATAAATCCTGACAAATAGCACTTAATTCATTTAAATCCTGAAAACCCACCTAAAAAACCTTAAGTGGGACCCATTCACCCCCCAGGTGAATGATTCCCCTCTAGTGGGACCCATTCACCAAGGGTGGTGAATGAGTCTCCTTTGGGGAATTTTTCAATTTTGAGTGGGAAATTCATTGACCTAATTTAAATTTCCAGTGGATTTCAGCCTTTGAGCTCTAAATAATGAAAAATTCAAGAGTTAAGTATTGAGAATCTTTCACAAGAAGATTCATAAGTCCATTTACAACAAAGTTGAAGCTTTGGGGAAGCATTTAAGGATTTTTCAAGTCTTAAAGCTCACTTTTATTCTAGATCAAGGATTTTCAAGGGTTGATCATGGATGCCTATGGAGAATCATGAAGAATTCTAGGTTGGGGAGATGCAACTAGTCATCAAGACAAGCCTAAGGACTTGTTTTCTAAGTGATTCCATCATCCATTATCTCTCTATTTTCAGCCTAAGGAATGTTTTCATGCTATTAAGATTCCTTTAATGTGATTTAGGATCTCTTAGAGTGATTCTTACAATATTTAAGTTTCATTCATGCATTTTGTCTTTGTCCATTAGAATAGGGTTGCATCTTGCTTCAGATTTCCTTGTCTTAGAAACACTTAGGGCTAGGGTTTTTCTGCATATTTCATTATCTCTTTCAAGGTTTAAATACTAAACTAGGGGTTTGACTGAGGAAAACCCCCTTTAGAAATCAAATTATATTCTATTTTGTAGGAATTTTCATAGAACCAGATCCAGGTCTCAATCTAGGAATAAAGTGCAGGTTTTGGAGTACAAATCTATGATTTCAATTTTTGAAAAAGTGGAAAAGGACTAATTCACCATTAGTGGTGAATGAGACCCGATAAGGGTTTTTTTTAGATCAGTTTATGGATTCTAGTACCCTTTTCCCTTAAACAAATTTTTGGGAAGAAACCCTGATCTAGAACTAATTCGCCAAAGCTAGCGATAGAGTTTGAGTTGGTAAAAAATTCAACATTCCTAGAATTTTAGAGCTACTTTTAGTTATTTTAAGATTCCTAGGTGAAAATCATTTACTTTTATATTTCATGTTCTATTTTGATTGTGTCTTCAAAGCATTTGTAGGTCATTTAGGTCATTTTGCATATCACATATTTTCAAACATCTTGCATTTTCTAAGTTTTACATTACTAGTTAATCTATTTTATAAGTTTTCAGCATTTAGGACAATTCCCTTTGAAAAATTTCAATCTCCCTTTGCATTGGAATCTCAAGGGTTTGATCTTTACTGATCCATTAATATTTTTGGTACCTCTCTCTCCTTTTAGGTGCAAAACCCTAGAAGTGTTAAAGAGACCCCCACATTAAAAAAAAAATTGGTTCATTTTGGTGAACCTGCACTTAGTACATGATATTTTTGATTTTTAGTGCATTTACATTCTAGGAATAGCTTACATTAACATTGCATTGCATTTTGCATTGTTTAAATTAAATTCTTGGGTTTCAAAATTAGCATTAGTGAAAAGTTCATTTAGCTTGCATTATTGCACTTCATTTCATTGAACAATAGTAAAATTTTGCATCTGCACTTTAGATTGACATTGTACAACATAGAAAACATAAACATCAACTAGAAAATTTAGAAAAAATTTGAAAAATACCCCTATTGGGACTCATTTGCCATCCTGGGTGAATCAGTCCCAGTGCACATTTTGCATTATTGTTTTCAAAATCCAGTTTCCAAGTTTTTAAAGCTTCAATTTATCTCAATTAATTTTTGTTTTAGTTTAGCTATTTTTTGTTACATTGAAATTATTAGAACTAGAATGATTTAATTTCATGGCAGATTCATTAGAAAATAAAAAAAATAAAAGCTAAAAACATCAAACGAAACAATAAAAAAATGCTTCAATTTAGAAAAACTATATTATCCAAACCTTTTAGTTGTAACGAATTGGATATGTTTGATAAATCCCTCTAGGGCTTCCTCTCACTAAGATCATCCACTAAGGTTTTTCATGAAAAACCCAAACCAACCGAAGATAACCTACCTCTCAAACCTTTTAGTCATGATGAATTTGACATGTTAGATGAAGCCCTTCAAGACGTCATCTCACAAAATTTATCCAGTAAGGTTTGTTGTGAGAAACCTAAAACAAAAGATGTCAATGTAATTCAACCTCAACTCATCCTTTACCCACCTTCACATAAGTCTCAACCTCCACCTAAACCAGAGTTTACCCATTACCCACCTAAGCATGATGTTCTTTCTCATACATACAACACTAGAGATAATCTACAACCACAACAACCCACTGCAACACCCCTACCTTTTCCCAATCCCATATTTCCTAGTTCCCCTCAATTAACTTCACACATTAAGGAGTATGATATTGTTGAGCAACTTAAGAATACTCCTGCAAAGATATCCCTTTGGGACCTAATTAAAAATTCACCAAATTACAAGACTATGCTTCAAACAACATTGCAACAAATAGTGGTACCTTATGGTACAAATGCAAATGATGTGGCAGCTCTAATACAAGGAATGAATATAATTAATGTAGACATTATATTCCATCAACATGAGCTCCCTCCATTATAATTAAGGAAGAAAAATGAAACCTTTTTATGATAATATCCTAATTCAATAGAATAGGCATCAAAAGGACCCTTGTTGGCAATGGCCCCGCCCTTAATGTGTGTAGTGTGAAACTCCTAGATACATTACATATGGATAAATTGAAAATTAAACCCGATTCCTTATCTATTAGGGGATTTTTCAAAATTAGAAAGAACCCGATCGGTGTAATTACCTTACCTATTATAGTTAGAAAGGCTACCTTGCAAACTCCCATTCATGTGATGCCTTATGATCTTTCATACAATCTTCTTTTGGGAAGACCATGAATTCATGAGATGCATACGGTGCCTTCGACCCTCCATCATATAATTAAATATGTCTATAAAAACAAAGTATATCAAGTTGAAATCAACCCTAAGGTTGAAAGTTGCTTACAACTTGAAAAAGGAATGACAAGTCCTCTAAACACATTGATTCCAACATCTAACATAGAACCTCTTGAGACCAACAAACAAGAAGTAGAACCAGTGTCTAAATTACTACGTTATGATTGGGGATCATTGGAATTCACACCTTCATTTATGGGTGAGTATATAATCACAAGGAAAGAGGATGAAAAACAAGAGCAACCCATAGTTATGTCAGATTAGAATTTGGAAGAACCTTCCCAAGCATCTACCTCATCCACTTTGGACAAAAATACAACTTACACAACAAATTTTGATGAGATAGATTATCAACAACTGCCAAACCTAAAAGAAATGAAAATAATTTGTGGAAGGGGCTATGAAATTGTGAAACACTTGGGATGCAGTGGTAAGGGATGTGAAAAGAACAGACAAGGAATTTGATTTCCTATAGAACCTAATACACAAGAGACAATGATTGGTTTGGGATATTGTTTTTTAAGACAACAAAAGAAAATCAACAACCATCGCTAAACATCAACACTATCACATGCAAACCAAGAACCACTATCACAATAAAGCATCTTGAATTATTTGATATGGATATGGGTATATACAGGATCATCATAGAAAAAATAGGCCCTTAAGTGGCAAAAAATTCAAAAAATCAGATTTAGGAAACTTGATGTAAAAATTTGAATAAGTTATCTATACTATTTCAAAAATATGTAAGAATAGAATCTATAGCAAATTGAATGTAGTTTCTAAAGTACTAGGTTTATTTTTAAAAAAATCTATTTGGTGAAAATTTGACTTTTCAATGAAGTAGTACTTAAATTTCAAGGAAAAAATAAGAAGTATGTGTCTGTCTGACCACCCTAACCACAATAAAATGATAATATTTTTTTATAATATTTTAGATATAAGTAGAGGACTCATTTCCTGATGTGAAGCATATTTTTTTGTAATTTTTTTCCAAGTAAATAATTAATTATCATTTTTTTATTACAACCTTTTAAAAATATAAAAAATCATATGTCTGACCACCTTAACTTGGTCAAAACTTCATGAAATTCAATTCTTTTTTCTGAATCATATAGTACATGAAGAATAGAATGTGATGCATGTTTTGGATTCAAAAAATGTGAAACTATTTGAAAGTCATAGATGTTTTTCAATCATCCTATCAAATAGGACTTTAGTCATAATTCAAATAGAAAATGAATAATATTTATTTATTAAATTCAAAGTAAAGCATAATTTATATTGGTGGAAAGCTTAGAATATCTTTATAAAACCTTTTTCATTTCATCAATTTTGGGGAAAAAAAGAAGTCGTCAACCACATGGGCCATCATATCACTTTCATATCAACACTTTTTGGCCCATCATGATCCTGCACATACCCATATACCACTATCATGGGAGTACTTTGAAAATGATGAAGCTCTGAAAAAAATGTTAGGCATTTATTATAAGACATCTTCTATTCCTTCAAAGAAAAGGGTTAATTGTGCTATGATCAATACAAAGCAAAAAGATATCAAAACTGAAAAATAATTAGAAAGACACAAGCATGGAACAATATGAACTTGAATATTGTGGGCCCTAGGCCTACTTGCGGCTTAATTTGGCTTCCACAGCTAATCCCCAAGATTAACATATTTCTATGGTTGTTGGTACATGATAAGATTCTTACTATTAACAATCTTTGGAAAAGGGGATTCTCTATGCCAAATAGATGTTACCTTTGTATGATGGCTATGGAGGATAGTTCTCATTTTTTTATTGGTTTCAACTATGCTCATGAAGTTTGGTCTCTTTTTCTCAAGATTTGGCATGTGAAGTGGATTTTTCCTGCCTCTGTCTGGGATTTGTGGCTCTAATGGAAGGCTCCTTCACCCAATCCTTCTTTGAAGCTTCTTTGGTCTCTTGTTTTACTACATATTCTCTGGGTGTTATGGAAGGAGAGGAACAATAGGATTTTCAAAGATACTTTTCTCTCTTATCTCTCCCTTTTCTTCAAAATAGTTTCTTCTATTAAGGAGAATTTGATGTTGGTGGTTGATATGATTGATATTTCAGGAAGAGTGCGAGTTTTTGGTTATGATGCTGAGGTGGAAAGCAATTGGAAACTTTCTTTTGACATTTCCAAGCCCCTGAGGAAGGCTAATCTTGTGATGGATAGAGTGGCTTGGTTTCCCCCTCCAATATGGTTCAAAATCAACTTTGATTGTTCAGCTAAATGTAATTCGGGTCTTGCTGGTTGTGGGGGAGTGTTGAGAGATCATAATGGTAGGTTTGTTTTAGTGGTGGTACTCCCTTTGGGAATCCATAAAAACCACCTTGTTGAAGCAGCTGCCACCTATCATAGCATCAATATGGCTAGGGATTTAAGGATCTCTAAACTTTGGATTGAATCCGATTCGCTAAACATAGTGAATTTCCTTAAGAAAACATCTCCTCCATCTTGGTCTATCAAAAACTTTATATTTGATGTCATTTCTTTATGTGATGAATTTGAAGAAATTTACATTTCTCATGCATATAGGGAGGAAAATGTAGTAGTTGATTTGTTAGGTAATTATGGTGTGTCATTGGCTAGATCATGGGGGAAGGATGATGTCCTTCCTATTGATTTGAGGAACCTTATTATTAATGAGATTCATTAATTTTTTATTATTTCCCACCTCCTTGATCTTGGCATTGCATGGATATCATGAAGCTTGCTGCTTGATGGGACTTCTCACACAACTGAAGTTCATTGGAAATTGTTGCCTCCTGAAGCTGAGTTGTCTAAGTGTCCTACTCATTATATCCTTTCAGACTACTCTCCATTGCCTCACACACTTTTTGGGTAGTTTTTTAGCAATTTCCCTTTCTTTTCTCTAGTTGCGCTTTTTTTCTTCTTGTAACTCGATGATGGGTGGGGATAGGTGTTGCATGAATCTGTTGTCTTGTGAAGAAACAAAAGCTAATACCAAAGTTTGGGAAATTCTTCAGAGAGGTGGTGTTACTCCATACTTGGAAAAACTAAAGGGTTTCGAATCCTCGGTTTTGAAGGAGTTTGTTTACCCCTGGCATGGTTGTATCATGAGTACATTTGGTAGAGATATTTACATTACTCAAGATTTTTTTGTCAAGGTCACGGGTTTGTCCATGGAAGGTAGAAAATTCTATAGAGACAAAAACATTTCACAATCTGCTAGGCAGAATTCCCTCTGTGATGGGGAAAGGGCTAAAATGGTTCATTTGGACTCTAGAGGATATGACAAAACAAATATTAAACCAATTTGGTGTGAGACTGTTGTAGCGTTGATGTGCTACTTCACTCTTGATGGAAAATTCATGGAACTTTATGGTCATCATTTTTTTCTTCTTAACCACTTTTGCCATTGTAAGCTGGTTTCTTTCCATTTTTATCTGTTGATATCTCTAGAAGAGGGTATTTTGAATTACATTAAAAAAACCCAGGAATCCTTATCTACATGGAGGTTTAATGATGCTTATTGTGGAGCTTGTTAAGGCTAACTACATTGTTAGGACCCTTGTTTCCAAAATGAAGGGGAAAGGAAGTGGGAAATGTATAATTGAGGAGATTCAGGAGTCTAAAGGTACAAAGATTGATGATGTTTTAAAGGGCTGGTTTGATGGCTATGATACTGATCTAGGTTATAATCCTTCGATGGGTGATGTTAAGCCCTCATCCTCCAAAGCTCCATGTGCTAAATAGAAGTTGAAGGTTCTTGAGGGTGTTGTTGAGGGATCTATTGGTAAGAATCCTAAGGGCCATGCTAAGGTGGAGGACGTTAATCTTAAGAAGGTGCAGGTAATATTCAAGGGGAGAACTTGGGTATTTATGGGTCCCCTGTAGATGCTAAGAGGAATTCGGTGGTGAATCTTGATGACTCTGTTGGGGGGGCTACATCTAAGGAGCGGGGGAAGGCTAATCTTATTTATGAGGATGTGCTAGTTGAAGATCCCCAGGTTGGTTTGTATCAGGGAAGGGGCGTGTTTTGTAGAGCGATGAATTTTTTCAAGTGTCGGGCCTTCTCAAAGAAAGGGATAATATTTCTTTTAATATTCTTATGTGGCTTGTTCAATAAATTCAAGATCTCCATAACAAGCATGATACCATTGCTAGATTCAATATCTCTACTCTTTGTAGTCTTAAGGAGCAAAAGTCTATTTATGGGCTTTCCAGATCCTTGAATACCAATGTGGTTGGTCTGGTGGAAGAGCTTGATGCTCTGAAGAATGACCTTATCTGAGAGTGGCAGTGTTGGAAAGACAAAATAGGAAAGTTACAAGGGACTTGGACACACTTATTAATATAAGCAGGGAGAAGTTGGAGGCTTCAGCAGAGGGTATGGTTGTTCTTAACTAGAAGGCTATGGAGCTAACCAATAAGGGATTGTTTGATGATCATATGAACTTGGATCATGGGGAAGGTAATGGGTTGGATGTGTATTTGACAGATCTAGCTACTAGTCCAAGTGTTCATATTAGGAGAAAAACTAATAAAGGTAAGAAGGATCCTGCACATGATGTTGAAGAAATCATGGTTATGCATGATAGGCTAGCAGCCAAAGATTTGGAGGTTGCAAAAATGCTTAAATATTTGTTGTAATGGCAAGGCAACCTTTCTATTTTTTGGAAATTTTTGGACTACTGAAGGTGTGTTGATGGTCTATTAATCAACTAGTTTTTTTTGTTGCTTTTGGGTGGGTAGTCTCTTGTCTTATCTTTACTGCCACTTTCTTTTTGTTTTGGGTTTTAGGAAACCTTGAAAACCTATTTATCATTAATCAAAAACAATATGACCCTAAATTTCCCAAGTCAAATGTGCTCCCCTTGGGAGATATAATTGATATACCAATGTACATAGATGATAAATAAAAATTCATTAAGATATGGAAGTACCTTGATGATGAACAAGAGGATACTACAACCTTGCTCCATGACTTTCCTAAACTTTTTGCTTGGAAATATTCAGACATTCTAGGAATAGATCCAAAGATAGTAACACACAACATTGTCCTTGCTGAAAATGCTAAGCCTATTCAAAAAAAGATACAAAAGATGAATCCTAAAATAGCCTTGCTTGTTAAAGGAGAACTTGAAAAACTTCTTGACATAGGTTTCATTCGACCTATTCAGTATTCTCCTTGGATATCAAACATTGTTGTCATTGTAAAATGTGACAATCATATTAGGATGTGCATGGATTTTCATGACTTGAATAAAGCATCTTTAAAAGAAGAATTTTCCCTTCCTAATATTGACATGATAGTGGATTCAACTACAGGACATGCTTTGTTGTCATTCATGGATGGATTTTCTTGATATAATCAAGTCTTCATCAACCCACTAGATTAATATAAGATAACATTTACAACCATTTGGGGGACATTTTGTTGGGTTGTGATGCCTTTTGGATTCAAGAATGTAGGAACAACCTATCAATGAGCCATGAAATTGATATTTCATGATTAAATACATAAAATCTTGGAAGATTATGCTGATAAAATCTTAGTCAAATCATTAACAAGACAAGACAATGTGAATGTCCTTTGGAAGATCTTTGAACTAATGCGTAAATACAACATGCGACTATATCTGAAAAAGTGTCTTTAGAGTAGATATTGGAAATTTTTTAGTGTTTATCATATCTCATAGAGGCATCAAGGTGGAAACATATAAAATTGATGCTATAATCAACATGCCACCTCCTAGAAACATTTCTCAATTGTGCACATTACAAGGAAGAATTCAAGCCATCCATTGTTTTATGGCATCCTCAGCTGATTGAACGTTACCATTCACACATATTCTCAAAAAGGATGTGTATTTTGATTGGAATGAGGATTGTAAATAGGCTTTTGAGAATTTGAAGGAATACCTTGAAACTCTACCCATTCGACAACCCGCTATGCCAAGCCAACCGTTCATTCTTTATATAGTCGCATCAGCCCATGCTCTTGCAACATTTTTCACTCATCAAGATGAAACAATAAAGAACATCTTGTTTATTACATTAGACAAACTCTAACATATTATGAAACATGATACAAACCAATTCAAAAACAATGTTTGGCTCTTGTATTCACTACTAGTAAGTTGTGACACTATTTAGTAAATACAAAAATACAAGTAATAACAAAGTTTGATCCTCTCAAACATATTTTTAATAAAAAAGACTTATCAAGATGTGTAGTTGAATGGATGATGTTGTTGACTCAGTTTGACCTTAGGTTTGTTTCACAAAAGTCACTCAAAGGTCAAGCCTTGACCAACCACTTAGATGACTCTCCTTTGGCATTACCTAGCAATGACCCTTTTCCCAATGACAATGTGATGATAATAGACACTCATACATGGAAATTATATTTTGATAGATCCAAGTGTAGAACAAGCTCTAGTGCAAGGGTTATATTAATTTCACCTATAGGAATACCTATTCCCTTGTCATATCACTTAAATTTCCTATGTACAATAACACATCTAAAAATGAGGCTTTAATTGTTGTATTGTGTTCTTATTTAATCATGGGTGTAAAAGATATTAAGATCATTTGTGATTCGCAATATGTGATCAAAATAATAAATGGAGTCTACCAAGAAAATGGTGAAAAACCATCAAAATATAAGGATCTTACCATGACCTTGTTGGAAAAGTTTGAATCATTCACCATTGATAACATCCCATGAAAAGATAATTGGCATGTGGATGTAATGGTGAGTGTGGCTTCTCTTATATCACCTCAAGATCCTTTGAAGGACATCATGTTTACTATTCACCCAATCATGAAACCTTCAATCAATGATAAATCAAAATAAGTGTTAACAACAGAAAAGGAAGAATTGAGTGAATGGTATGATACAATATATAACTATTTAAAAGATGATATCATTCTTGAGCTAACAATAAAAAACACCTGAAATCACTTATAAAAAATAGCAACAAAATACATAATCCTTGCTGATGTATTATATAGATCCTTTAATGACATTTTACTTAAGTGTCTTAAGGACTTTGAAATCAGTGTGGCCCTTGAACACACCCATGTGAGTGCTTATGGGGGTCATTTTGGAGGAAGATCCTTAGTGAAAAAACTAATTCATATAGGATATGACTGGAGAAATATGGAAAAAGATTGCTTTGTGTATGTTAAGTGATGTCACAAATGTCAAGAACACAACAATTTGATTCATGCTCTTGTTTCTAAGCTCTACTCCCAAATCCCTATTTGGTTGTTCTTAGTATGGGGATTGGATCTAATTGAGAAAATCTCACCACCTTCTTCTACTAGACATATGTTTATCATTAAAACAACTAACTATTTTACAAAGTGGGTAGAAGCTCTTCTCTTTAATCCATGACTGGTGATGTAATATTTTTTTTCATATTGGAAAACATTATTTCCCACTTTAGACTCCATTCCACATTAATTTTAGACAATGGGACACCATTTAAGAACAATTACTTGAAGAAATTCTTGGACAGATTTAATATCCAATATCCCTTTTCAACACCATACTACCCATGATCTAATGGTCAAGCTAAAATCACTAATAACACTCTCGAACAAATCCTAAAGAAAACTATTAACAAACATCACAAGGATTGGTACACTCAATTACAATATGTGTTATGGGCCTATCGAACAAGCATCATATTATCTATGGGAGCTACACCCTATAACCTTGTCTATGGTACCGAGATGATCATTCCCTTGGTGTTAGAAATCCCCATATTAAGGATTGCTCTTCAAGATCTTATTAATGATGACATTGATAAGGAAAAAGATTACACTAGCTTGAGATGCTCAATGAGTAATGCATTAATTCTCTTGAGCATCTCCAAGCATACACTAAGCAATTACAATGTAATCATAATAATCATGTCATCCCTTGGACATTTAATAAGGGCAACTTAGTCTTGTATGAAAATCAATGAAATGCTAATGTAGACTATGCTAAAAAAGGAAATTTCAGTCCTAATTGGTTAGGACCCTACATAATCAATACAAGTTATAGGTCTAGTGCTTACTAGTATTATGTCTAGTCCCTTTGAATAGTATGAATGATAACATAGTGTTGTTAAAGAAATCAAATTATATCCTATATGCTTTTGCATTGCTTCGTTCTTGAAAAACAATTATATGTGTGTCTTGAGCACTAAAGTGATTATTTAATTTATTTTTATAGTTACTTTAGGTTTGATACTATTCAAGTTCATCTTGTGTGTTATGTTAGATTATAGCTACATTTAATTTAGCATAACATACTTAATCACAATGTTGAATCTAAGAGAAACTATAGTAAGTTTTAATTAGATCACATAAGATGTGTTAAATCATGGACATTAATTAAGTAATTTTACAAAGGTTATTTAATTAATCACATTTCCATTTAACATTTCACACGTAAAGACAAGTATTAAAACATCAAATTCTCATATATATATATCAAAGTTTTATGTCCATGTCATCACTATATACAATATGACTAAGGTCTGTGCTTGCCATATCTCTCAAGATCTGGAACTTGTGCTAAATTGGTAGCGGTACATTGGGAGACAGTGGTGTGCAATCATGATCATGATCCATTGAATCTGAGTGCAAACTCTAAGCCTCGTATTTGTCTAAGGGCCTCCCAATGTACCCCTACTATATGATTCCTCTCCGCCTATAAATGATCTATCTCTAACTTTAGTCTACTAAATTTGTTGGGGTCTGGGATGATAGTTCCTCTATTGCTGCATCGACTTAGAGGACTAACCTCCTCAAACTCTAGTATGCTACCTGCAATCTCACAAATGTCCTGATTGACTCGAGGTCCTAATCCACAATGGGTGGGGGCACATAGTCTGATTCTGTCACCTTCTCATTGGTAGATGTCAGTACTATCTCTGTAGTTGCTTGTCGATAGAGATCCCACCAGTCTTGCATAGCTCCTACAAGGTAGAAACAATACATAATCAGTATACATCATAACATATATATATATATAACATAAGCATAAACACAAAGTACTTGAATAAATAAATATCATCACCTATATCTTTGGCAGGCTAAGAAAAATCAGCCTCATCCTATGCAGGAGGCATGAAAGATGTACAAGCCCCTCCATTATTGTGAGTACTTATGCCTGTTGTGGCTGGTGCTCATGATCTCATCATACAAATGGGTGAGGGCTCTCCCCACTCATATCGTGCTCAATCCTTAACTGATACCTCATTATCCCCACTCAAGGGCTACTCATCCACCTTGTCCTCCTCCCAGTCCTCCTGGTCCTCCTCCTCGTCCCCTCCATTCTAACCATCATAATCAGGATCTGCATCCTCATCATATTCCTCATCTATGACATCTGTAAATATGTTTGTAGCCATGTACCATGTCTCCTTGGCCCTATCATCTACCTCATCTCCCTCATCTGGTAATGGTACTGCATCTCCTATAGGCTCATCAATCAAAAATATAGGAGTTGATCGTGATACTATCCACCACTCCTCATAATCAATTGTGGCACTAATGTTATCTATGTTGGAAACTGGAGGCTCATTGTGATCTGAGTACATGGAGTCACTCTTGAAAAAATTGTCTATAGTGAACCATACTATATCATTTGGTCTCTAAGCACTCTGCACTGATCTCCTCAAAAAGGGTCATGCCCTAGGTGGAGTCTAGATCTTCCCAAACTACCGCATGACTCAAACATGGTAGAAGGGACATACTATGTGTTGACGATGATTTTACTCATAGAAAACAAGGTGAATAAATTGTACAACACCGCAAAGATCCTATCCTTCTTGAAAGATATGGAACAAAGACAATCTAATAGGGGATTCTAGTTTAACAAGAAAATATTGGCTTCAATTCAATCCAAAGTCTCTGATAACTAGGTCATGATTGCACAAGGGTTTCTCTCATGTATGATGTGATATTTCCCTATTGAACTCATTTTCCTTTCAATTTCACACACATAAGAACCTTCATAATTAATAGACTCTTAAAAAAATGAAATGACCACTATTAGCTTCAAAATCTTCAACTTTCTTGATTCACAATCTTCATATGGCTCAAATTTGAAGCAATTTATCACCAACTATGTGCAAAGAATTAATTTGATTTAACTTTTTGCTCTGAGGATAATTATCCAGTTGCCACCTTGGTTATGGTTTCCAGAAATTCACTCGAGGCAACTATATACCACAACTTTGTCATGCCTCTCTATAAATTATGGATTTCTTATGAAATTATTCACTTTTTCTTTCTAGCTTTCTTGTCTTATTTCTATAATTTTTCTCTATGCATTCTCATTTTCTTGTTGGTCATGGATACTCCAATTTTCTTAAGTTTCTCTCACCACTAGAATGTTTTCTTAGGAAGTATCACACCACAAAGGCCTGAAAAGGTTTTCTTCATTTAGACTTCCAGTTTCACTATTCCAAATTTGTGCTTAGTCATTGGGGAAAAGTATGTTGAATCCATCCACTACTTTCACTTCTATTTCAATGTGGCTTCTCATTTTGTAGCGTCGCTTCTAGATATTCGACTACTTGTTGAAGATGTTTGCTCAGTTGCCAATTTGATAGTGAGGCTTGAATATCTGGAGAATATGGATATTATTTTATCTATTGCACATCCAACCATTGGGATTCCCCCATGGATGATATTCCTCTATTCCTAGAATGTGGGGAAGTGGTTCCACTTTGACCTTTCTTTATTGATCTCCATATTTGTGATTTTGAAGTTCACTTGGAACTCACCTATATAGGGTATTTAGCCCTAATAGAAGAGGTGTCCCACATCGACTAAATGGATACTACCATCTACAACTTTGCTCACTCCTTTTTGACCTTTTTGATCTTTTCAAATAAGGATTTTGATATCTCATGTATATACGTGATACAAATACACACACACACAGAGATATATATATGACTTTTAGTACATCTTAAAGCATTTTTTATTGTGCATGGTTTTATCATTTTACATTTCACAGTTCAATTTTACATATGTTTGAATTAACTCTCATGTGTAAGATACGTTTAAGCAGAATCTGCTAATGTAGAGGCCAAACAAAGAAAAGAAAAAAAAGACAGGTATGTGCAGGATCATCATGGAAAAAATAGGCCCTTAAGTGGCGAAAAATTTAGAAAAATCAGAGTTACGCGACTTGATGTAAAAATTTGAATAAGTTATATATATTATTTCAAAAATATGTAAGAATAGAATTTGTAGAAAATTCAATGTAGTTTCTAAACTACTAGGTTTGTTTTTTAAAATAAAAATCTATTTGGTGAAAATTTGAAATTTCAATGCAGTAGTACTTAAATTTCAAAGAAAAATAAGAAGTATGTGTTTGTCTAACCACCCTAACCACAATAAAATGATAAAAAAAAAATATAATATTTTAGATATAAGTAGAGGACTCATGTCCCAATGTGATGCATGTTGGTGTGAATAAGTCTTGCACCTATTTTATTCCTTTACTTGGGGCTTAGGGGACTTAATTCACATGTTAAGTTTACTTAAGATATTAGTTGTATCTTCTAGAAGTCTTAGTTGTCTTATCTAGACTTTACACTTTCCTAGGTAGTTATGAGTTAGTTGTCTCATGTGATAGGATTAAGAAACTTGTCTTATCCTAGCTCTCATCCTTGCCCTTATAAGCAAGGCATCTCTCACATATTTTGCATAGAATAGCATTGTATTGTATAGTATTGCATTGATCATATTGTATCCTATTGCAATCCTTGTTTGGTGGAATAACATCTTCCATTTTTGCTTCTCTCTATCTCTTGTAGAGGTTCTTTGGTGTTGTAGATTGAAGATCTTGGGTTGATCACTTTGACATGGTATTAGAGCTTTGAATTTTGCAAGCCCCTTCATTTATTTATTAGAGTTTCCATCAGGTTTTCTATTGTGATTTGAGTTTCTTGTATCCTATATTGCATGTATGGATTTCTGGTGAGATCTAGTGATTGTATCACTTTTGGCTATAGTGGCAATATTATAAGCTATCCCATTGTGTCCAAGAGGCTCGAGAAAGTCATATTTGGCTTTTGTTTCACTCAATTTTGTCACCATTTGCAACTTTGGCAAAGAAGGGTTTGAAGCTCAGATCTGGTGAACAGCTTTTTATAGGAGAAATTTTGGAAAAAAGTAAGCGTAACATTGCATTTAGGTGGCTGTTTCAAATTTTTTTGATATATAATTTTCCTATATTTGGAAAAAATTGTTTTCAGGGCAAAAAAAATTTACCCAGAGGTTGTACGGCCCCCAAGTTGGAGATATGATTTGTAGAAAATATTATTTAAAAAATAATTCTTTGCAATTTGATATTTTTGAGCTAATGGTTTTAAAAATCAGCCTAATAAATATTAAGAGTGGTGGTGGTTTTTTTTTAAAACAAATCTGCAAAAATAAAAATTTCCGTGGCCCATTTGGTTTGTACGCAGAAAAAAGTCTATTGACTGTACTTTTTTGTTAGCGTTATAGGCCATGTCAACAATTATCTGTTCTCATTTCCCGGCCCCCGCTCTACATCGCCATGTCATCCAAATCCAGTCACCTTTCCATGCAGTTTCCTCTTGCCCACCATTTTGTTTGGCCCTTTGTCTGAGCGACAGTCTTATTGTCAACCGAGGGCTTTGCCCAAGGGCGTGGCACCGCCCCAACTGCCACCGCCTCTCAGCCCCACCACCATCATCGACGATGGGCTCTTTTTTTTGCCTCAAACAGTGCTCAATCATATGGGTAACCACCCACCAGCGCCTAGGTGCTAAAGTTTTGTGCCCATTTAGTCTTCAAATTTTGCTCCTGTTTAGCGTTGAACGTGCCTTTTACATGCCTTGTTTTCAATTTTGCATAACTTTTCGCCATGGCGTCAGATTTTTGAAAATGAGATATTGTCAAAAGTTGGTTCGATGAACTTCACAGTGGTGCAGGTGATTTTTCTATATTTTGACATTTTTTTCCTTTTTTTTCAGCTTGAAGGTACAAGTGAATTTATTTCTTTTTTTTTGGCATAATTTAGCAATTTTTTTTTTAAATTTCTTAGAAAATCACAAGGAATATATTTGTAACCTCTGTTTTCATTTCTGGCAAGCTCTTTTTTCTAAAAATTGTAACAATCACCGTAAAAATTGTCACTTTTAAAAATTGCAAAATTTCTTCATTGTAATTTGTTGGGGGGTTGCAAAATTAGTTTAAATACATTTTGGGGGCATGAAAGGCACAATTTAAATGCCACATTGTCTTCTTTCTTTTGGTGTTCATGGTAGATCTAAGGAAAATTGAACCACTCACTCCACACAATTATCATACATGAAAGCTAAAAATGACTCAATTGTTACAATCTAAGGGTCTATGGCCAATGTTAGATGTAGAACAATCTAAATTTACAAGGGATTATGAATTTTTTTTCCATAGATGTAAAATGGAACAAGAAAAAGGGATCACTGGCTTACATGTATATGATAATTTGTTGTTTCATATTTCAGAGTGTAAAACACCTAAGAATGTTTGGGATAAACTTGAAGAATTGTATGGAAAATCAAATCAATTATGAGTCTTGCAACTTCAAGCAAATCTGCAATCACTCTCTCTAGATGCATTTCCTTCAATTCAAGATTTCCTTGCATAATTCAAGTTGGTTTTTTCATAGTTGAAAGGATGTGGGCAAGATAAATCTAGTGATGAATGTATCTTCTTGATTATGTCTAAGTTAAAGGGCCCTTATCAATTTTCTTCTTCTACTTTCTATTCAACTATGGATGCAATGGGGAAAGCTTACAAAATCCCTACATTTGAGTTATTTTGTGAGCATCTTACTAGGGAGGAGGCCAAATTGATTCAGTTGGATGCCTTACCTAATTCTAAGAATCATGCTCTAATGGCTCAATCATCCAAGGGTAAAGGAACGGACAAGAAGAAGCCCAAATCAGAATCATCTTTAGGTAGTGAGAATCCCTCCAAACTGAAGCCGAAGAACAATTAGAAGTCCACTCCATCTCCTTCTCCTTCTACCTCTAGAGATTCTTCTTCCAAGTCCAATAAAAATAAAGGAGAACCTTGTTCATTTTGTGGAAAAAATGGGCATGATGCAACTCGTTGTTTTAAGAGATTGGAAGCCTTGGAGGAAGCTATGAAAAAGCACAACATTTTAGTGGCTAAGCCTTCTTCCATGGGAAAAAGGAAAGCTCTTTCAGCATGGGCCATTCTTTCATCTTCAGACAGTTGGATTCTTGATTTAGGTGCTTCACATCACATGACCAATTCACGTGATCTTCTTGATTTCGTTGTTCATACTTCCACTTCTTAGATTGTGGTTGGGAACTCTTCACGGATTCTAGTTTTGGGGACAGGCTCCGTTCAGATGCTAAATGAGTGCATTCAGGATGTTCTTCTTGTTCCTGATATTTTAGCAAATCTACTTTCCATATATCAAATTTGTCATTTTGGAGATGGGAATACAGTTGAGTTTACTCCACAGAATGTGACTATTAGACAGTTGTAGGATCTTGAGAAGGTTGTTTCTACAAGGATAGTTGATCATGAGAACCATTTGTATTGATTTGATGGATTTGAGTCTTCATTGGGTTCATGTTTTTTTGTTCATGTTGATTCAATGAGAAAGCTTTGGCATGAGAGATTTGGGCACTTGAACTATAGATATCTTTAGTAGATGCAAGCACATAACTTAATGGTTGGTCTTCCAAGATCACTTGCACAGATGGTGTTTTTCAAGTTTTTGTTCTTGGAAAGCAACATCAAGATCCATTTCCTAAGGGTTAAGCTACATGTGCAACCACACCCCTTGAGTTGGTCCATAGTGTTCTCATGTCATTACCAACTCCTTCTTTTTTAGGGGCTAAGTATGTGCTAACATTCATTGATGATTTTTCCCACCAAACATGGGTCTTTTTTTTTAAGCTCAAAAGTGAAGTCCTCACCAACTTCAAGACATTCAAAATATTTGTGGACAAGTAGTTAGGTTTTTCTCTTCAACAAATACACATAGATAATGGGGGGGAGTATGCCAAATAGGAATTTCAGTATTTTTGCAGTGAGCATGGTATTCTTCATGAACACACAGTTCCTTACAGTCCTCAACATAATGGTGTGGTGGAGAGAAAGAACAAGACTCTCAGGGAAATGGCCAATTGTATGATTCATTCTAGGTCCATGGCTCCAAGTTTTTGGGCCAAAGCTATCAATTGTGCCAACTATACTCAGAACTGTATGCCCCACAAGGAAGTATGTAATATGACCCCTATGGAGGCTTGGTCTCATCACAAGCCTAATGTATCTTTCTTTAGAGTATTTGGTAGTGAGGCTTGAGAATTCATTCTAAAATGGTCGGTGTAAATCCATGGAGAAGAAGAATCGGTGTAGATCATTTTTGGCTATTGTGAGGATGTGAAGGCATACAGATTGTTTGATCCTAACACATGAGAGGTACATTTTCAATGTGATGCTCAATTTGTTGAGACCTTCACCTAGTCAGATCCTCCTTTGACTTCTTCATCACAACCTACTTAGTCTTCTTTAGTTGATGATGATTTGCTACTTGAGGAAGATTTTGATGATGGTATTTATGCACCTCCTCCTCATTCACCAACTAGGCCATGATGGGCTCAAGTTACTCTTGAGGAGGCTAGGCCTCTTGTTAGTGATCCCACAGACACTAGCCACACTCATTCTCAAACTTCAGGAATTAGTCTTTTGAGTCATGTAGTTTCAGATGATCCTCATTAGTTTTCAGATGCTTTAGGTATTCCAGAGTGGGACAATGCTATGGTTGATGAATATTCTTCTTTGAAGAAGAATCATACTTGGGATCTTGTGCCTCTTCCTAAGGGAAGAAAGCTGGTTTGGTGCAAGTTGGTGTATTGTACCAAGTATGCAGCAGATGGTTCCATTGACAAGTACAAGGCTCATCTTGTTGCAAAGGGGTTTTCTCAAGTTGAAGGGATTGACTATTTTGATACCTTTTCTCCTATTGCCAAGATGGATTCTATTCACCTTGTCCTTGCTATAGCTACATCACAGGGATCGTCAGTGTATCAGATGGATGTGAAGAGTGATTTCTTGCATGGGGATCTTCATGAGGAAATCTATAAGGAGTGCAATCACCAAGTTTTGTGTAGGACTCTTCACTTGTTTTTAGGCTTTGACGTTCATTTTATGGTCTCAAATAGGCCCCTAGGGCTAGGTATGAGAAGATGGATAATTTCTTGCTTACTTCTGGCTACACTCGCTGCCATTCTGATCCCATAGTTTACACTGAGTGACATGGATAGGATCTACTCATACTTGTGCTCTACGTGGATGATTTAATTCTCACAAGGAGTTCTACTTCCATGATTCAAAGGACACAACAAGCATTGATGGAGTGATTTTATATGAATGACCTTGGTCTTTTGCTTTACTTCCTTGGTCTTTAGGTTCATCAGAATTCTAAGGGGATCTTCATTTTCTAGTAGAATTATGCTCTTGATTTGCTTCAAAGATTTGGCATGGCTGATTGCAAGCCTACCCCTACTCCATTCCAGTTAGGTGTTGTACTATCTACTAGTTGCACTACACCTATAGTTGATCCTACCTTGTATCAGTAGTTGGTTGGCAGTATTCTATACTTGACACATAGTCATCCTAATATTTCCTTTGCGGTTGGGATTTTCTCTTGCTTCTCATAGGAGCCTCATGAGAGTCATTATAAGGCCGCCAAATGTAACTTGAGATACATTCAGGGCACTACTCATTTTGGCATTCACTACACTTCAAGTGCATCTCAGATTGTGGGATTCATTGACTTTGATTGGGTTGGTGATGTCAATGATCAGAAGTCTACTTCTGGCTTTGTTTTTTTCATTGGTTCTGGTTTGATTGCATGGTCATGCAAGAAGCAAACTGCTATTGCATTATCATCGACAAAGGCTAAGTATCGAGGTGCAATGTTGGCTAGTTAGGAGGTTTTGTGGCTTCATCACTTGATGAATTAGTTTGATTCCCTTCCACACAGCCCACTACTCTTTTGTGTGATAATCAGAGTGCCATTCATATCTCTCACAACCCAGTGGAGCATCAACGTACTAAACATATTGAGATCCACATGCACTTCATCAGGCAGCTCATCCAGGATGGTGTTCTCAACTTGGATGATTTGCCTATAGATCAGGAGGTTGCAAACATCTTCACTAAACCGTTGGCATCACCTTGTTATCTTTAGTTGTGATCAATGCTTGGGGTGAAGGAAGTTGTCCTTGGGGGTTCTTGAGGAGTCCTCCTTCCTTCACTAGTTTTTAGCTTTCTTTGTAGCTTTTTCTCTCTTTAGGAGAGGAGTTTTCTCCCATAGGGTTTTTCTCCTTTTCTCCGCTTATGTTTTTTGTTTTGTACATGGGTACCTCATCAGACCTTGTTGTTGGGACCCATATTTTGTATTCTGCATTGGTTTTTTCCTCCCTAAGTTGCACTTAAGGTGGGGTGTTGGTGTGAATAATTCTTGCACCTAGTTCATTCATTTACTAGGGACTTAGGGGACTTAATTCACATGTTAAGTTTACTTAGGATATTATTTGTATCTTCTAGAAGTCTTAGTTATCTTATCTATACTTTACACTTTCCTAGGTAGTTATGAGTTAGTTGTCTCATGTGATAGGATTAAGACACTTGTCATGATCTTGTCTTATCCTATCTCCCATCCTTTCCTTTATAAGCAAGGAATCTCTAGCATATTTTGCATAGAATAGCAATGTATTGTATAGTATTGCATTGATCATATCGTATCATATTGCAATCCTTGTTTGGTGGAATAACATCTTCCATTGTTGCTTCTCTCTATCTCTTGTGGAGGTTCTTTGGTGTTGCAAATTGAAGATATTGGGTTGATCACTTCAACAATGCATATTTTTTTGTATTTTTTTTCCAAGTAAATAATTAATTATGAATTTTTTATTACAGATTTTAAAAGATATAAAAACTTGCATGTCTGACCACCTTAACTTGGTCAAAACTTCATGAAATTCATTTTTTTTTAATCCTATTGTATGTGAAGTATAGAATATGACACATGTTTCATATTCAAAAAATATGATATAATTTGAAAGCTATAGATGTTTTTCAATTAGCCTATCAATTAGGACTTTAGCCATGATTCAAATAGAAAATAAGGATAAGTGTACCAAGATGGTTCCCAAAAAGGGGGCCTTAAGTGGCAACCTTTTTTCTAAAATCAGGAAATGCTGACCTTGGACATGAAATTGAGGATAGTTACACTCAAAATTTTGAGATGGAACAAAAACAAGGATCAAAGTGCTCCGAGTCTACTTTCTAAGCTACTAATTTATTTTGAAAATGGTTGAGATTAAGGGGTTCAAAAGAGGGACACACACAAATTGCTGTTGTTTCTGTCAGAAAAACATAACATAACAACTCTTG
>VDFB02281492.1:244099987-244226425 GCA_007258455.2 Sequoia sempervirens
ACTTTTTCATAATGCGAGCGCATTTTGAAAATGTATAGACATGACCATTTTAGCAAGAATGAATGTGTTTCACTCTTTTTTCTTTTAATATGTAATAACGCAAGCACATTATAGCGCACTCACGTTATGGGCTCGTTGTGGCCAAGCCTCAGGCTCGACACACAAAGCCATAATGCATGCACATTATAACAAGCTCACGTTATGACTTTTGAAATTTTTTTTTTGAAAGTGGCCACAAATTTTCTACCCATCTCCATGCACCCACCCTTCAAGGAAATGTGGTCTCATGGTGATGGAATGCCATGAAAATCCACAACAATTTGCTTGTCATGGCATTCCACCACCATGAGACCACATTTCTTTGAGGCATTTTTTTCAAACAGTTCATTCCCTTGTCTATGCTATTGCTTACTATTATGCTATGATAGATTTTTTCTAAGCATCCATATCTTGCTTGAAAGCACCTATTTTAGGATTTTAGCCATAGCAGCAAGGCAATGAACTGTTTGGCTAAATTATTTGATAGACATGTATGAAAAATGTGTTAGCATTGACAAGGCAGTGAACTCTTTGAAAAAATGCCTCAAAGAAATGTGGTTTCATGGTGATGGAATCGCATGATGGATGCCATGAAAAGTAAATTGCTATGGATTGTTATGTAATTCCATCACCATTGAGACCACATTTCTTTGAGGGTTTTTTTCAAACAGTTTGCTGCATTTTCTATGCTATTGCTTATTAGTATGCTTTGATAGATTTTTTCCACAAGCCTCCTTAGCTTTTTTGGAAGCACCTATTTTAGGATTTTAGCCATAGAAAAAAGGAAGCAAACTGTTTGATAAAATTCTTTGGTAAACATGTATGATAAATGTAGTAGCATAGATAAGGCACTGAACTATTTGAAAAAATGCCTCAAAGAAATGTGGTCTCATGGTGATGGAATGCCATGACAATCCACAACAATTTTCTTGTCATGGAATTCCACCACCACGAGACCACATTTCTTTGAGGCATTTTTTTCAAATAGTTCATTCCCTTGTCTATGCTATTGCTTACTATTATGCTATGATATATTTTTTCTAAGCATCCATAGCTTGTTGAAAAGCACCTATTTTAGGCTTTTAGCCATAGCAGCAAGGCAATGAACTGTTTGGCTAAATGCTTTGATAGACATGTATGAAAAATGTGTTAGCATAGACAAGGTAGTGAACTCTTTGAAAAAATGCCTCAAAGAAATGAGGTCTCATGGTGATGGAATGCCATGAAAATCAAAATCATTTGATTGTCATGGCATTCCATCAGGTAATGAGACCTCATTTCTTTGAGGCATTTTTTCAAAGAGTTCACTCACCTTGTCAATATATTGCTTACTATTATGCTTTTGATAGATTTTTTCCAAGCATCCATAGCTTTTTCAAGCACTTGTTTTAGGCTTTCACCATAGCAACAAGGCAACACTTGAACTATTTGAAAAAATGATTTGGTAGACATGTATGAAAAAATGTGGTGTATAGACAAGGCAGTGAACTGTTTGAAAAAATGCCTCAAAGAAATTAATTACATCTCATAGAATGCCATGACAACCAAATGCAATTGGCAACTGCTCCTAGTTATTAGTTATGCAATGTGAAGTAATTGCATAACTGCTTAGGTTGACTTTGTAAAAACTATATTGTAATTGGAATTTTGTCATCTATCAGCATCTAGTTATTAGTTATGCAATGTGAAGCAATGCTTTGAGTTTGAAAGATGTGCAATGCAATGTAATCAACGTTATGAATATAAACTACAAAAATCTATTTTTTACTAAGTTACCGGTTTGGTTCTGGGTTTAGGATTGGGTTCGAGAACCCCATTTGCTGGTTCGGGATTTTTTTTTTGGGGTTGGGTTGTTTTGGGTTCAGTCATACAAAAACATATAAAAATAAAAAATATATACATATTTGCAGCATTAATCAAGTTCAGAATACACCACCATATTAATAGTCAAATAACATAGCAAAAATAGACCATCACTTTCATAGTGAAATATTAAAATATTATTGATCTACTCAAATGTCATGATACAAAATTATAAATTAAAGTTCAAACATAAAAATGTCAAGTGTTTACAATCAGCCATTATTGATCATTGATCAATCTGAAAAGTGTGAACATTTTTCTGTGTGGAAGGAAAACAAGAAAATAGTGTTACATAATTATTTACATTGTGAAAGAGCCAAAACATTTTTCTTGTAGATCGTACAAGAATCTTAGTGATTTTTTGGGTGTCCTTGCCTTGGAACGGAACTATCCCAAGCCATGAATGATTGACCAAGAATTGTGAGAAAGAAATAAGATAAATCACATGTAACTTGTTGAAATTTCTTCCCTTGGGAAAAAGGGTAAAGTTTGGGTTTTCAGGGAGAATCTCCTTTAGAGTTTGAACGCATTGATAATTTTCAAGATAGACTTAGCCAAATATGTCATCTAGGTTTGAAGCTTTTAGGTAAAATGTTTTCTTCTTAAAATTTTGTTCAAAATTCAAGATGCAGGTTCTCCTCCCTTCAGGAAGAGAAGGCCTATCAAACCTAACACTCTTATGCAACACTTCTTAAGTTCTTGTTGATGCAGTATTAGATGCGAAGTTTCAAAATAGGCATGGTTATATAAACTCTCATCTCATGACTATCATTGCATCAAATTAATAATTTTCAATCTTTTATGGTCTAGACAAGAGAAGTATGGAGTAGTGTTCCAATGCTAAAGTCTTATTGTGAATCTCTTTGCTATGAGTGGTTCAAAAGTGAGGAATCTGTCTTCTGCACCAAATGAGAAATATTCACAATATGTGCTAGGAAGGAATAAGTCCATAAGATCGAGTATGCAAGAACTAAGAATTGTTAAATTGGCTTACATTTGACGTCCAAACACATAAATTTTCACACTTTTCGATGTTCACACGTAAGTCAAAAAGTATATGTGTGTAAGTTGTAAAGTATACGTGCTTGAATACACGTAACTCATATCTATTGAACCATGAATTTATAATTTGCAAATATGGACACCATCAATAAAAAAGATTTGTATTAAGCAAATATCCATGTACGCATACATCAAGATATGTCGATATAAGTATAAAGTATAGTTACAAAATAGCCATATAGGCATACAATGTCAAATATATCCAATACAAAATATATACAAAATTTCCATGTAGGCATACAACAAAGGGCTCTGTGCATTCAAAATTCATTTCTCTCCATGCTCTAGTTCAAATACAATTCTCTTTCCCTTTGCTAGGTGATCCGATGGCGATAATTCTATCACCCATTTCTGCTGTGCTCGAGGAGTGCTCCTACTACTCCTCCTAGTGTTTAGCTCCTGGTGAAGTTTCAACTGTTACAATAAGAAGTAAAGACATTAATATATATAAATTACATTATAAAAATTAATATATTTAGAAAAATAATCACTTACGGCCATCTCATGATCACTCTCCTCAATGGAAATATTTGCACGTCGATGCTCAGGAGTGCTCAAGCCCTGTATAAACCATCCAAATAGGAATTAATCTGTGAATCAATAATGGTTTGATTTTTCACTAGAACTAGTTCATCTATAACAATGAATGTAAATTAAAATTTAGTAATTTGCCTCATACCTCCCCTATCAGAGCCATCGAGGATTGCATAGCGGAGGAAACACCAATATCCATTACCCTCGTAATGTTTGGTGGTGTTTTTGTCACCAACATCTAAAAATAAAACAACTCTTTATTCAATCACAAAAAATTTACAATAGCGATCCATGTGATGACTTATAATGTATGAGATCTAATGAACAAAATTTTGAGTAAAAGTATTAAACAGATATATTTTTGATTATTAGTTATCGAACTTGAAGTAATGCTTTGAGTTTGAATGATGTGTAATGCAACGTAACCAACAATATGAATATAAACTACACAAATCTATTAAACTTAGAATTCATTTAAAATTAAGTTCTCTTTAAATTCTATATTACCTCCATGAATGTTTGATTAAATCTACTTGCACTCAGAGGTGTTTCCTTGAAACCTCCAACAGTACCCTGTTCAACATCCAAAATCACATATTAAAATACCATTCGTAAAACAATGCTATTAACACATGTAATAAATTTATAATTTTTTACTAACATTACATACCCCACCGATAGGTGTACTACAAAAATAAGTAGGTGGATGACTGGTGTATCCAGTCTCTACACTGTGACCCTAAAATTTTATTAAAATAATAAAACTAAATTAGTTATTCTTGCATTTCACAATCAAAATTTAATAAATTAAATTCAATGAACATGCTGAATTTTACCTAAGTGTCAATGCCATATGCATCATGAAAAATTTCAACCATCCTCTCCATCCCCATAGATGCATACAGATTCGGTTGCGTAGTAGCATATGGATCCTGCATAGCACCCTCTTGAGTGCCAGTAGGGTCATACGAAAAAGTCACCCCGCAAGATTGACACACATGGGTTTGAAGGCCACCACCTGAAGACTCCCCTGGATGGTGCTGTACAATAGGGCTAGTGTGATGGATGAAACTTTGGGTCAAATTTGTGATCGCCTGCAATGTCTCTATGTCGGCATTCTCCTTTGCAACAACATGCATCACAATCTGCTCACGAGGCAGCATAGCGAGAGGTCATCTCCCTTGCCGCATAGGATTCAGTTGTGCATCAGGCCTATCTTGAGCTAACCGCCCACCTCTCCCTTGGAACTCCCTCATATCAAAATAATTTGGGATTTGGTTCAATACAAACTCACTGTATAGTTTCCTAAGAAAATATTGGGGGACTTCACAATTATTGCACGGTGGGTACTCAAAGACCATATACCATCTTTCATAAAAATAGTTCTTAATCTCTTGCTGATAGCACCAATGAACAGGAAACCTCTTTGCATTGAGGGTAAGATTTTGATTTGTTTTAGGGTCAGTGAATAGAGAGCACAAATCACCTTTAGTAATTTTTAAATCTTTTACTTGTTTATATGATAATTTTTTTGCATAATATGCCCTGGCTATCTGCCTCCTATCTTACCATCCAGATATTTGTTGGGTGATTGCATCTACATTTTTTAACATGTCTTTCAATGAATTTGCAGAAGCATTATTTTTGTGGTTGAAGCATTTGGATCACTCAACCTACTGATAAGATCCTCAAGTTGTTTTCTATTGTTCTCAATTTCACTCCTCAAATTTTCTTGAGTGCCAAGATAGAATTGAGAGAATGGTGGGGGAGGTTGATTTTGTTGAGGATTTTGCTATTGAGGATTTGCCTCCTCTTCTTGTTGAGGATTTGTAGGATTTCCTACAATTTTTTTTTAAAAATCAAATCTAACCTAAAACAAACAAAATCAATTGCAAACTAACAAATAGCAAACAATACTTACCTCCCGTATCTCTTCATCGTCGTGGCACCATATTTGCAAAAAAAATCCAACTGTTCTTAATGAAATTTGTAGAGATCCTTCCTCCTAGAACACGAGCATGAAAATGAGAGTTTTTGGCTGTAGGCAGAGCTGAGAAATAGTAAAAAACAAATGATACACATTTCACATTTTTTTTTCTTTTAAAATCACATAACACGCTCATGTTATAACAAGAGCACGTTATATCTTTCCAAAAAAAAATTCTGAGTTGGCCACAAAAGTGCGACCAACTTCATGCACCCACCCATGAATAATAATTATTTATTAAATTCAAAGTAAAATATAATTTATATTGGTGGAAAGCAGAGAATCTCCTTTAAAAACCCTTTTCGTTTCATCAATTTTGGGTAAAAAAAAGTCGTTAGCCACATACCCTACACATACCCATCATATCATCACTTTTTGGCCCATCATGATCCTACACATACCCATACCGAAGAAAGAAAATAAAAAAAAACAAAACCCTACAAAAATAAAACTAACCCTAACTACCCTAACTCTAACATAACAAAAAGTTAACCCTAATAAAGCAGTTTATTTCAATTTTTGTGACTATTTCCTTTGTAGTTTTGGTATGAATTACAACAGGTTTAGCTTTGAATTCATTTAATGGAATTTTCAATGTTCCACTGTAACAATGAATTATCTTAAATTCTTTGCATTTAATAATAGTAAATTAAAAAACGTACTTACCAATGACTCGACTTATATGTATGAAAACAACCTTATTTAAGATTGATTGCACAAATTCCATCTGATGTGACCATACTCTACCTTCATCCTACCCTGGTCCATTTCTCTGCTTTCTCTTCCTCTAAAAATCTTCATGTCTTCAGTCCTATCTTCACTTTGCATTTTGTTAGACCAAGATATATTGCTATTTATATTGTTATCAAAGAGAGAAAAGGTAAAAGTTTGATACTCTGTATCTTGCATAAAATCACAAAAATTTCCTATTATAGCTTGTAATTTTTCAACTTGGAAAAAAATACACGCATTTCCCACTCAATTTTCCCACTTCTTATTATCCACATTTTCAACGTATATAAGGAATGATGATTCATCAATGTCATTTCCTCGTTTCCAATGCAATGCCTTTGAATCTTGATATTCTCGCCTATTTTCCTACAAAACATTAGGATTTTCTTTATAATAATTGCAATTTTCCAACTGTTTTGATGTATCAATTAGTTTTTTAATATTTCCAATTCTACTAGGGTTAAACATTTTTCTCATTAACAATTCCTTTCTTTTAGCAGTTAGAACTTCTTTTGTTAATGGAATCACTTTACTTATGACTAAACTTACCCTAGTTAAAAAATATTCACACTTGAGTTCACCGTGATCAGTTATATCATGGATTCTACACTCGACGACCCTACCAAAAGTGAATAAACTCAAAGGATGTAATTTCTAGTTAAAAATTTTCCAAAGTTTTTCAACTTTCATACTAAAAAGTTAGCTTGCACTCAATTTCACTTTACAACCTTCTCACCATACTTAGGACTAATTATTCAAAGTATCACCCTCTAATTCAAAAAGAATAACGCTTGAAATATTTAAAGGTTGCCCTCCTAGTGCCAGTTCTCATTCATGATGATTTTACTCACAACAAATAGGGTGAATAAATTCTTCATAGACAAACCGCAAAGATCCTATCCTTCTTGAAAGATATGGAACAAAGACAATCTAAAAGGTGATTCTGCTTTAACAAGAAAAGATTGGCTTCAGTTCAATCCTAAGTCTCTAATAACCAAGTCATGATTGCACTAGGGTCACTGTTGGGTATGATGTGATATTGTTGTTAATCTCAATGGGACTATAGTTGTTTAGAATTGTATATTTTATGCACTTAGTCTTCAATTGGATAATAAAGACAAGTATCATGAAATCAAAAAAATTGCAGTGATATTTCATGAGCATTACAAATTAGTTACTAACACTGAAGTAGATTTAGCATTAAACATTCAACAATTTCATAGAGAATGAAATATTTTCAATAAAATTCCATCCATCCATTTAATTTTTGGAACATTTTCATGAATTTAAACATCTACTCTAAAATAAAGCATAAAAATACTAAAAATTAAAAGTTTCTCGTAGTTATTCTCTATGCATGCCCCAAAGAATCAATTAAAATAGTGCAAGCAACTTTATACTTCACCAGATTGCTTCACGACTACATATAAAATGGTGTGAGATTTTAAAGAGAGGGGGCATTATTCTAGACACTGAGTAGGTTTTGTATGCACCCTTAAACGATGCAACATACAGTCTTGTGCAACTGAACTAACAAAACCAGCTATAAAAGATTCATGAGATAGGTAGTTATCTAATTGGCTCTGATATTAATCAATGTCTACATGCATACAAAGTTTTACATTAGAATGATCTAGAAAATAGAAAAAAAGAACAAAAATTGAAAAAGTTTTATGCTCTTCTGACATCCACAAATTTTGAAGTTAAAATAAAAAGGGGGTATCCTGTGGCCTTTTATAGAACATAAGGCTCAGATAAGATAACACAAATACATGAGAGGAAATCCAAGGGACCAATCACATCAAGCCACATGGAATGTAGTGACTAATAGGATAACTACAATCAAAGTCAATAGAAGTCAACTTTAATTGCACGTTGAAGCTCTTCGGGTGTAAATCTTTAATTATCACCAGGATAATAACTTGAATGAGGATAGTCTATAGTAACTTTCCATACATTCAGAATGAACAAGTGGAATTTTCACCCACACACTTCACTTGGCTTTGGGTTTGCCACTCTCAGGAATGGACTTCCTCAGAGGTTGGCACTTTTTATCTGCCACATGAGAAATGTCAAGATCTCCAACATTCTAGTGTATTCAAACTCCTCTGCCAATAGCATCCCAAAATAAGCGACCTGACTTGGATATGATTCTATCCATGATTCAAGTTTTCCTAACCATCCATACCCAAAATTTGCATTGCAATCTATATCTCCTACAATCACAAATTCCACATATTAAATCCCTTTATAAAGAAAGAAAATAGTCATAACAACTCATGTAAATGGGTATGTGCAAGGTCATGATGGGCCAAAAAGTGGTGATATGATGGGTATGTGTAGGGTAGGTGGTTGATGACTTTTTTTACAAAAAAATGATGAAATGAAAAGGGTTCTTAAAGGAGATTATCAACTTTCCACAAATATAAATTATGATTTCCTTTGAATTTAATAACTAATTATTATTCATTTTCTATTTGAATTACAACTAAAGACTTGATTGATAGGCTGATTGAAAAACATCTATAGCTTTCAAATAGTATCACATTTTTTTAATCCAAAACATGTGTCACATTCTATGCTTCGCATACTATAGGATTAAAAAAAAAAATTCATGAAGTTTTGTCCAAGTTAAGGTGGTCAAACATACGAGTTTTTATATTTTTTAAAAGTTGTAATAAAAATTCACAATTAATTATTGACTTAGAAAAAAATTACAAAAAAATATGCATCACATTGGGACATGAGTCCTCTACTTATATATAAAATCTTATAAAAAAAATATTATCATTTTATTGTGGTTAGGCTGGTCAGATAGACACCTACTTCTTATTTTTTCCCTAAAATTTAAGTACTATTGCATTGAAATTTCAAATTTTCACCAAATAGATTTTTTATTTTTTATTTTTTAAATAAACCTAGTGGTTTACAAACTACATTCAATTTGTTATATTTTCTATTCCTACATATTTTTTAAATAATATAGATAACTTATTAAAAAATTTACGTCAAGTTGTCTAACTCTGATTTTTTTGAATTTTTTGCCACTTAAGGTCCTTTTTTTTCCATGATCCTACACATACCCAAATAAAACCATTATTCAAATGTTAGTATAAAATATCATAAATCCTCAGATATATACCGGATTATTGAAATCATTAGATAACTTCAAAACTTTTAAAATTTTCATTACACATTGCAACCTGGTACCCGGTATTTAGCTTTACCCATGAAATTTCCAAGAATTCGGTTCTACCAGACTTCCATCTTACCAGAATCCATCTTTCCAAAGTACAAAAATTGGACTAGAGACTTCTATTCAAACTCGCATTACCTTTTTCCTTTACAAACATTTTTGGTTCCCGGTACCTAGTACCTATAACACTTACATTATTAAGTTCTCTTTGATTGAAGATTTCTCTTTGCTTTTCACTTTTGGTGATCTTTAAATTTACTAGCTCCTATGATAAGAGTTATTTTTCACTTGGGTCCCCAAGTTTTTTAGTCTTGGGGTGTGTTGTAAGACCACACAACACTACATAGTCATGGTAACCAACCAAAAATCTTTCTAGTTGTAATCTCCTCAACTGCCTTGTGAGATTTCACCATTGAAGTGTAAGCTAATAGGGTCTCCATAGGATCTCTTCTTCCTCCAGTTAGTCAAATATCACTCTCCAAAAGTGTAAATCTTTGTACTGCCACAACCGTCATAGAGGATAGCTAAAGGCTTGAGGATACCCCACTGTTTTCGGACATGGGAAGCCAATAGGTTTAGTAAATGTGATATGCCCAAGGCACCAAACCTATAGAAGTGTATAGTGTACCATTCTATCCACCTCCCAAAAAACAAACCATCCAAGATCATAGTATAGTTGTGCTAGGATACAATGCCCCCAGGCATATATTGTCATTTTCCCTATCGTCTCACGTATCAGGTGTACTAGCCCTCCCTCTAGATGCATTGCATGCCCATCTAGGATGAGTACTAGTGCAATTGTGTGGATCATAATCTATCTCACCACTAGGGATCGTGAATATAGTAGCATTAGAAGCTTGATCTATGTCCTCACCCGCTCATCGTGCACTAGCCCATCTAGGCAATACTGCATGTCATCCTTCTACTTGTGAAATGTACAATATTCTCAAAAGTGTACCTACTTTCCCCAAATGGGAACTTGAAGGATGTGATAGACATCCTCTAGAGTGATTTTCATCTCACCAATAGGAGGTTGGAATGTACAAGTGTCTGAATTCTAGCAGTCGATTAGAGCCATCAACATCACATCATGGTACCTCATGGGGGACATGTGGTATGCCCAATATATCCCAATAGCCTGCAAGTGCTCTATGTCCTCTACTAAAAGTGTGGGGACTAGGTCTCTAAGAAATCTAAGCTACTTACCATCTAGATGCTGATGCAAACGGGTAGGTACCTATCAATAAAGAAAAAATACACCCTATAAGCAATCTAAAATTTTCAATTTCTACATTATGCATCATAAAAAAGTGTGTTAAAGTCCCTCTAGTGTTCTTTCCTAAAGACCATAGACACTCTAGCCCCTTTTTGGGACACTTCGTGAAGAATTGGGACACTTTGCAAAAAAATGGGACACTTTGTGGACATAAGTGACACTTTACAAACAAATGGGACACTTCATGAAAAACAGGGACACTTTTCAAACTTTTTTTCCTGGATCCTAAATTAAACTATTAATGCATAAAAATCATCAAATAATTGCATAGAAACCAAGGAAAGGTAGTAGAATTGACTCACCTTGTGTTGACACTCATCGCACGCCACTTGATCTCGTAGCACGTCCAGTCTTGCAGGCTTTTAGTCACATCTGCTCAACATCTTTCACTATTTTGTCATGAATCTCTAGCTACAAGAAGGTAAAATGACAAATTTACAATTTACTTCACTTTTAGCTCTTATTTATGTTTAAAACTAGGGGTTTTACTATATTAGGGCTAAAAAGTGATTTTTATTCAAATCAACATAAAAGGTGCTTGAGAGCTTCATTTTCAGCATTGTTTTTCATGTTGAAATCATAATTTCACTCTCGACATCCTCAATCATCTATCATTATGTGGCATGGTACTTGGAAATTCCCTATGATATGATTTTCCTTATTAAATGTGGCTAGATTG
Organism: Sequoia sempervirens; assembly: GCA_007258455.2. Classification (NCBI taxonomy): domain Eukaryota; kingdom Viridiplantae; phylum Streptophyta; class Pinopsida; order Cupressales; family Cupressaceae; genus Sequoia; species Sequoia sempervirens. Next base: position 244,111,356 of record VDFB02281492.1, read on the forward strand.
ATTCCACCTTCGTACAACAAGTGGAATCAAGGGGGCATACATCTACCCTCAAATTTGATTTCTAGAAGTTGCATAAGAGGAATTTTGGACAACTAACAAATTCATGTTGCATGATACAGTTCCTAATGTTGTGGTTTTGAAAATAACAACACTAGGGGATTCATTCTCCCATCTTCTGAATGAGTATCCTTTTATGAAATCAAGTGTACTATTTAAAGTCCTTTAGCTTGCATATGCACGTAGAGTCATGTGGGGGCTAAATATAGCATAGAAAACTATACTATTTAAGAAAGAGGAAATTTAAGAAAGACAAAATTAAAAACATAATTTATAGGCCCCTAAGACCCATTATTTTGGACCTTAACATTTATTCCACTCAAAAATCATATAAATCCTGACAAATAGCACTTAATTCATTTAAATCTCGAAAAAACACCTAAGAAACCTTAAGTCAAACCTACTCACCACCTTGGGGGAATGATTCCCCTCTGGTGGGACCCATTTGCCAAGGGTGGTGAATGAGTCCCCTTTGGGGCATTTTTCAAGTTTGAGCAAGAAATTCACTGACCTAATTCAAATTTCCAGTGGGTGTCGGCCTTTGAGGTCTAAATAATGAACAATTAGGTAATTGATGCCTATAAATATAAGTTTTTAGGTCATTTTTCATGATATCTAGCAAATTTTAATAAACAAATTCAAGACTCAAGTATTGAGAGTCTTTCACAAGAAGATTCACAAGTCCATTTACAACAAAGTTGAAGCTTTCAAGTATTTTTACAGGTCTTCAAGCTCACTTTTATCCTAGATCAAGCATTGTGAAGGGTTGATCGTGGATGCCTATGGAGAATCATGAAGAATTCTAGGTTGGGGAGATGCAACTAGCCATCAAGCCAAGCCTAAGTACTTTTTTCTAAGTGATTCCATCCTCCATTATCTCTCTATCTTTAGCCTAAGGAAGGTTTTCATGTCATTAAGATCCCTTTAATGTGATTTAGGATCTCTTCGAGTGAGTCTTACATTTTTTAAGTTCCATTCATGCATCTTGTTCTTGTCCATTAGAATAGGGTTGCATCTTGCTTCAGATTTCCTAGTCTTAGACACACTTAGGGATAGGGTTTTTCTGCATATTTCATTATCCCTTTCAAGGTTTAAATACCAAACTAGGGGTTTGATCGATGCAAACCACCCATTAGAAATCAAATTAACTTATGTTTTGTATGCATTTTTGCATAACTGGATTTGGGTCTCAATCTGGGAATAAAGTGTAGGTGTTGGAGTATAGATTTGTGATTTCAATTTTCAGAAAAGTGGAAAAAAACTAATTCACCATTAGTGGTGAATGAGTCCCACTCAGGATGTTTGTTAGATCAGTTTGCAGATTCTAGTAGCCTTTTCTCTAAAATAGCTTTCTAGGCAGAAACCCTGATCTGGGATTGATTGACAAATGTTGGCAAGTGAATCCCAGTTGGTCAAAAAGTCAACATTTCTAGATTTTTAGAGCTACTTTCAGTTGTTATGAGATTCCTGGGTGCACATCATTTACTGTTATATTTCTTGTTTTGTTTTGATTGTGTTTTCAAAGCATTTAATAGGTCATTTAGGTCATTTGCATATCACAACGTGTTTTCAAACATCTTGCATTTTCTAAGTTTTGCATTAGTAGTTAATCTCTTTTATCAATTTTTTAACATTTAGGACAATCCCCTTTGATAGATTTCAATCTCCCATTGCATTGGAATCTCAACGGTTGGATCTTGAGTGAGCCATTAATATTTTTGGTACCTCTCCCTTCTTTTAGGTGCAAAACCCTAGAAGTGTTAGGGAGACCCCCACATTCCAAAAATATTTGGTTTAGAATGCATAGTTTACTTAGTGAGCTACCAACCAATGTTGGCATCAATGACATTAAACCCGAAGGGAACCTTCTTCATTCTTCTAACAATCTCCCCCTTTGTCATTGATGACAACATGTGGCAAAAAATGAAACTTGCTTCAAAACAAAAGAAAATATGCTCAAATCCCCCTAACATATGTACAGAAACAAACATATCATAAAATCTCTTCTCCTCGCCTCCTCTTTTCCTCTTCACCCCCTTTAACATCAAGGATGAAGGATCGAGAGAAATATTTAAATTAGAAATTAGAGGCACCTTGTAACTCCTTGAGAATCTCTTCCCAAGCAAGCTTTCCATTATCCAAGACTCCTTTTGCCCTAGAGTGTGTTTTACGCAAAGATTCTTTTTCCACTAGGAATTCTTCTCCTTCTTCTAGAATGGATGTAGCAATGTTCATTTTCTCATTTTTTTCTACTTCCATCAGTGCATTTGATATGATAACATGTTTGGAAATAACCAGATCTCTAAGTTGGGCATACCATCTCATAGCCTCTTCTTTCTGCCTCAGTAGGATGAAAAGCTTATTTTGAAGAACTACAATAGAAACCCACCTAACATAGTTTCTATCACTAACAATCTTATATCTTTGGAGGCATCAACAAGTTGAGACTCAATTGAGTCAATTAAATCCTTGATACCTTGAGTAGCTTCTGTCCATTTCATGTAGTAAACAAATAGTAGTTGGGATTCATCATCACATTCTCTTACCTCTTTCAAAGTTTGCAAATCCTTGTCACATGCAATTGTACCGTTGTTTTGAAAAAATAGAAACACTTTCGCTAACAAATTCAGCTCAACTTATTTTGAAAACTGCATCTTAAGATTGGATGTGTACTCTTTAATTGGAATTAACTATAAGCCTCAAATTTTCAATCAAAACTAAAGAGTTTTCTAAAGTAACACTGAGGGTTGTCTCTTGTAGAGCTTCGATAGCTTCATTTATCAATTCTTTCCCCTTTTAATATGACTTTGTAGCCTCCTACATGACAAAGCTGATAAAAGTGCCACTTATCTTAATTCTATCATCAGGTGCAATCTTTGTCAAATACACATAACCTAGGTGAGATGGTAGCTTAACTAGTTGAGGTGGAAGCACAGGCTTGATTACAACTTGTCTAGGAAAAAGACCTTAAAGAGTACTTCTAGATGATTCTTCGAATGGCTTTGATGGTTCAAGGCCTTTGGGAATTTCATCTTCAACTAGAATGGATTTTTTATCTTCCTATTTCTTCTTCTCTTCTTCCTTTTCTTTTTCTTCTTCTTCATTTTATTTTTCTTCTCTAGATGACTTTCTAGAGGAATTTTCTCTATTTTGTTTCTCCCTTCTATTTTCATTATCCTTGTCTTTATCTTTCTTTTTGTCCTTACTCCCTTCACTTTCATATTGGTTTTTCTCTTCCCTGGTAGAATCTTGATGTCCTTCTCTCTATTCACCTGATTTATCTCTATGATGGTCATCAGACCTTTTGTTGGTAGTTTCATCTATGTTTGTCTAAGGCACAGAGGTCTCTGAAGAACCAAGTGTCCCATCAACAATTTCCAAGATTGGGTTATCCATAACTTCTACAATAGTAGAATGTTCCTAAATTTGAGCAGTGTGAGACGAAGAACTTGTTCTTGTCCCATATCTCTTTGCTATTTTCTAAATCACATCCTAAGTTTCTTTTTTTTATTTTTTAAACTTAGCCATCTCACTCTTTACTGAGAATATTTTTGGACCAAAATACCAAATCAACATGGATGCAGTGTTTTCTTAGTTAGTTACTAACCAATGTTGGCACCAATGACAACAAACTCAGAGGACACCTTCTTCATTCTTTGAACAATGTCCCCCTTAGTCATTGATGGAAACATGTACCAAAAATGAAACTTTCTTCAAAACAACAAAAATGTGCTCAACTCCCCCTAACATATGTACATAAACAAACATATCATATAAAATTTTCTCTCTGTCACCTCTTTTCTTCTTCTCCCTCTTTGACATCAAGGACAAAGGACCAAGAACAATCTTTAAATCAGGAACTGGGGGCACCTTATAACTCCTTGAGAATCATTTCCCAGGGAGGGTTTCCGTCATCCTAAACTCCTTTTTCCTTGGAGAGTGTTTTATGTAGAGATTCTATTTCGACTAGGCATTCTTCTCCTTCTAGAGTGGATGGAGCAATGTTCATTTTCTCAAGATTTTCTACTTCCATCAGGACATTTGATATGATAACATGTCTAATCATAACTAGATCACCAAGCTAAGTATACTATCTCATAGCCTCTTCTTTCTGCCTCTACAGAATGAATTTTTTTTTGAAGATCTACAATAGAAACCCACCTAACATAGTCCCTATCACTGGAAATATTATAATTTCTATAGGCATCAGTAAGTTGAGACTCAATTGATTCCATTAGATCCCTAATACCTCAAGTAGCTTTTGTCCATTTCATGCAATAAACAAATAGCAGGTGGGCTTCATCATCACATTCTCTTACCTCTTTCAAAGTTTGCAAAGCCTTTCCAAGAGCAACTGTACACTTGTCTTGCAGAAATAGAAACCTTTTCTCTAACAAGCTCACCTCCCCTAGTTTTGTGATCTGCGTCTTAAGATTGGATGAGTATTCTTTAACAAAATCAACTATAAGCCTCAAATTTTCAATCAGAACTAAAAAGTTGTTTGAAGTAATACCGGGGGCTGTCTCTTGTAGAGTATGATAGCTTCATTTATCAATTCATTCCCCTTTTGATATGACTTTGTAGCCTCTTGTGTGACAAAGATGATAAAAGTGCCACTTAGCTTAATTCTTTCATCGGGTGTAATCTTTGTCGAATCCATATAACTTGGGTGAGATGGTAGCTTAATTAGCTATGGTGGAAGCACATGCTAGATTATAGCTTGTCTTGAAAGAAGACCTTTATGAGTACTTCTAGATGATTCTCTGGATGGATTTGATGGTTTGCAGACTTTAGGAATTTCACCTTCAGTTGGAATGGCTTTCTTATCTTCCTCTTTCTTCTTTTCTTCTTACTTTTCTTTTTCTTCTTCTTCTTCTTTTTCCTTTTCTTCTCTTGATGATTTTCCAGATGATGAACGCACTAGATGATTAGACAAGAAGAGTTGGCATTTATCATCACCACCAGCAATCCATTATTGGGATATATTCATTGTCTATACAATTAATCTCCAGTGATTCATCACTATAGTATATTTATCACATACATTTTATAATATTTAAGTGGTCAAAAGCACTCAAAAAATATACATGGTGAATATATCATGAGGATAAATTGTTGATTGTAAATTGTATATGTGATTGAATATGTCACAGTAATGAATTGCTGATGGCAAATTACCGATGATAAATTAATTGTTTAAAACAGTGGTTCAAGGGACCTCTGCAACCTCCAAACTTTTATTAACCGTTTAATTATTAAATTGGGTGATTTTTACCTATTTCAATAGAAATAAACTCAAAATATGCCACTTAAATTACATTTCTGTAATGTCTACTGCACATGTAAACTGTACGATTATATAGATTAAAAATACTTAAACATACCTGAACTTTGATAACCATGTAAAAAATTAGGGATATTCTGATTTTCTATGAGATATCGACCTTCACAACCATCGCAGAAGAAGAGGAAGAGCAGCAGGACAAATGCAGATAACACCACAAGAAAATTCATTTTGAGAGCCATGGTGTTGTTTCATAGTTCAAACGAAATTCTACACCTACTACTAGTAATTTATAGCTAGAATACCGATTACAATGTCAATGGAGATGATTTGGTCTTTGCACTAAATTTTATAAAAGCTCTTTTGCAGAGACACTCTTCAGTGTGTGACGTTTTAAGTTGAAGTTATTTATAATCAAGCACTGCAAAAGTTGAACTCAAGGAAACAGCTCACCTTGACTAAAGAATCAGATTCACAATTTCTGACAACTTTTGTATTGAATTTAATGTTATTCTATTGTTGAATGAATCAAAGAAGGTGATGCAGTTTTGAATGTGATAAAATATTTTTTCTTCTTTCCTTAATCCAATTGACCTATGCAGTAGCTTCCAAAATTGTAGAGGGAAAGTATCTTTGTCGGGTAAGAATTTGTCAAATATAAGGAATTGACTATGATATAAGTAGTTGAGGATAGTATGCAAAAAGGAGTTCTAATATATAGGAAATTGTTATTGCAAATGAAATTATGACCTATTCACATTCATAAGACAAGTAATTATTTATCGTTTTAGTGTCTGAATTAGATTGAAAATGGAATTTACTGTATTTATGTTTAGCAAAAAGAATTCAAAATAAAAAATATTAAAATTTAGTTGAGAAATATGAATTAGGAGGGTTTAGTTTTTTTAAATGTAAGGAAACCATCTTTTTATTTAGAATCACATTCACCATCTTAGAATTATCGTCCACAACAATGGATAATAATTTATGGTTATGTTTGGATCCTATAAATTAGATGGATTACATGATGTGCGGATAAGCCAAATTTATAGTTTGTTAATTTGGATGATAGGATTATAAATATATTATCATTAATTTGGGAGTTATTATTGTAAAAGATAAATATCTTTAAAATGTTCATCAATTAAGATAAGTATATTAAACCTTAATTATTTTTTATGTTATTTTTCTTTCATTTTAAAATGGTAAAATATTTTTTTGGCTGAATATAAAAAATTTGACACTCAATAATATTCTTGTATCTTCAATGTCTCTTATTTTAAATCCCCTAATCATGCATGCATATGAAAAATCGATAAATAATTATTCTATTAATAAATGGATCCCTAAGCATCATACCTAACTATTTGGTTAGCTATTAGTCTACTGTATAGACCAATCCCTAGGAATCATCCCTACCATTTTGATGTAGGAGCATCCCTAGTTGTAAAACAATCTTGTATCAACCAAAAACATTTTTTTCCTTCCATTGCACTCAATAGAAGTCTCAGTATTTCTTTTAGAATTTCTCTACATTATAATTTCTTAGTTCATAGAGTAAGATATAGAATATACACATCGACATCTATCACATATCCATATTTCACATTATTTGTATTTGTCTACAAAAAGTTACCGCTCTCTGAATTTGACTATATTTCACTATTAGAGCATTTGGGGCTGACCTTGTCTATATTTCTTAATGAAAACCTATTCCAAATTGGGCAAAGCCTATTGGGATATCATACAAGCCTCTTAGGTTCATTAGGACCTATCCTGGAGATTTACAAGTCATATCATTTCGTGAAGGATATTGAATGCCCTTGTGGTAAGCTTGTGATCCTTGGATATTCACCCATGAGGCATATGTATGTTGCATGTAATATTTCCAATTTAATAAAGAATCATATTTGAAGATCATTTTCTTGTGTTATTTCCATTGTGTTGACTCTAAACTACACGTTTGGACTATTCTAAATCTGAACCCTCCGTCTGTGATTGCACCAAGTGGTATAAGAGCAAGTTGTGATTTTTGAAGGAATTCCTTGAGGTGAATAGACTGTCAACTTGAGGAATACTACATGCTCTTTCAATTGATCATCGATTGTAAGGCAATCAAAATACTTGTAGCTATATTTTTGAATTAAGGTAGTTGCACCAATTCGAGGGGAGAGACACTGCCAAGGAGAGTTCCTACTATGGTGAATTTTGGTAGTATAATGGATGAGATGTTGGAAATGATGCACGAGATACAAGTTTTATTGGATGTAGTAGAAGAAGATTGAAGGCGAGGCCTCAGCCCTAGACATGAGGATGAAAGCAACAATGAAGTAGATCATATTGTGAAACAAATTGCAAAAGACATAGGAGAAGAAGAAGAAGAATCAAATAAAGTAAATATCTTGAAGGTGATTTAAAATATTGGAAGAAGACATATAGTAAAAATTCAAAATTACGTAGGAAATTTGACACATGAATATTTGATTGATTGGATCAATGAAATAGAAGAATTCTTTGAATATGAATAAATTGATGATCTAGAAGGAGTCATATTTGTGAAAATACAATTGAAAGGTCATGCTACTTTATGGTGGAAAGAAGTTCAATTGGATAGGAATAGAAGAGGTATGTCACAAAAAAGTGTGTCTCTTGCTTGCTATGAGAATAATTGATGATAAATTGGACTTAGTGAGGCCTTTATTTAGTGTTGTGAGGTGTTTTACGCATCCACATTAGGTCTTGGACCCTTGCAAATTGAATAAAATGCATTTATTGATGTCTTGTAAAGATGTTGTAAAGTGTTGTAAAATACTTTCACACTTTCCTAGACTAGTGGACCTATTTTTTCCCTAATTCAATATTGTAAAATATATTTAATGGCATTCTTACATTAATCTAGAAGGCTTGTAAATTAAACCTAATTCTAATCTAGGGTTGTAATGTGTTTTACACATTCACATTGGATGTTGTGCCCTTCTAGGCTAAGTGGACCTCATTTTAATGTTGTAAAATATATTTAATCACACTTTCACATTGAAATTTGTGTCCCTATCCATAATTACCCTTTACATCATCATTAATAGGCCCCTATTGCCCCATATTATGCATCCTAAGGCTTAATTTGATCAAAGACCTGACTAAATCAACATAAAAACTAAAATTCCTAACTTCCCAACAATCTAGCTGGCAAAAGATCCCCTATGGGACTAAGTCACCCATCTGGGTGAATTAGTCCCATTCAAGTGGGACTAAGTCACCCATCTGGGTGAATTAGTCCCATTCAAGTGGGACTAAGTCACCCAGCTCGGTGACTTAGCCCCATTTGGGCTATTTTCAAGGTTTGAGCAGGAAAAAATGGATTTCAATTTTATTTTTCTTTCATGTCGATCTTGGGGATGAAATTAACAAGAATTTTAGGAGGATTCCTATATAAGCGAGCCTTTAAACCCTGATTCATAACTCATTCATTATTCATGCATCATTCATCATGCATTCAAGTCAAGCAAGCTAGGGTTAGGTTATTTAGAAAGCATTCAAGATCATTTTGCAGGAATTCAAGGGTAGATTCTTCATCTATTTCTACAAAAATTTAAGATCAATCATCATGGAAAATTTCTAATCCTTTCATTTCATTCTCATGCTTCATATTATCTCTTCATTTGGTTTAATTACCTAAAAGGGGTTTGACCATGGAAAACCCCTATTCCCTAACATTCAACATTTCTCTTTCTTTCCTTGTGTGTTTGTAGATTTAGACACTTTAAAGGTTAGGAAATAATTTAAGGATAAGTTGAAAACTTTTTGAATATCTCCTTGTTGGCTAGGTCAAGATATCCATAAAAAGTCACTTTTAGAACCAAATTTGATAGTTTTAGAACCGAACACCTAGAGGAAGAGAAAGTGTAGGCTGAGGGATTTTGTTTCCACTTTCAAATTTTTAAAAAGGCCAAAGTGGACTAAGTCACCATAAATGGTGACGTATTCCCCCTACACATGTTTTTCAGAGGTTTTTGTAGATCTGGATACCCATTTGGCTGAAACAGGCCCTAGAATAGTTTTCCAGATCTAGGACTAAGTTGTCCAGAATGGCGTAAGTGTCCCAGTAGGTCAAAATTTCAAGATCAACAACATTTATAGTTTTCATTCTAGTCCTCAACAAATTTCTAGGTGCACTCATACAGTTTTACAGTTTCATGTTATAGTTTACTTGCATTCTTAGGTCATTTTTCATATCACATTGTGTTTTCAAACAAAGTACATTTCCCTAGTTTTGCATTAATAATTTATCTCTTTTATCAATTCTTTATATTTAGGATATCCATTTAGACATATTTCAATCATATTAGCATTAGTATTGAGTGAACCACCTAAGTTTTTGTGGGATGCCTTTCTCCTTTTAGGTACAAAACCCTAGAAGTGCAAGAGAGTGCCTACTTACAAAAATTTGTGGTACAAGAGGAAAAGAGAAAATCATCAAATGGAATAGAATGCTGAAAAAGTTGAAGAATAAATTCATACCAAAAAAATATGATCTTGAATTTGTGAAGAGATTGCAGAATGTGAGGAAAGAGGAGAGATCTACGAAGAAGTATACTAAAGAATTCTACAAAATGATAATAATAATTGATCATAGTGAAGCATGCAAAGAAAAGGTTACAAGATACATCAATAGAATGAGAACAAATATTCAAGAAGAAATTATCTTGGTAAAGATGAAATCAATTTAAGAAGCATATCAATTTGTATTGAAAGTGGAAGAGAAGCTAAACAAGAAGTTTGAACAAAGGAAAAGAAGTGCAAGAGGAAGATTCCAATCCAAAGAAGAATACCTTATGTAGAGAAGAATAAAGATGTCAAGCCCTATAGAAGTGAATAAAAGGATGTCAATTCATATTGTAAAGGAAGAGAAGATAGAAATTTCTACTCCACTGATAGAGGAGGTCATAATTCTTACTACAATGAAGGATACAGAAGAGATGAAGGAATATCTAAGAGAAGACCATTTAGAGGAACCTATTTCAAGTGCGGAGGTGAATGACACAAAAAATTTGAGTTTCATCAAGGAAGCACTGAGAGAAACCTAATCATACCAAAAGAGAAAATTATGTGGATGAAGAACATATTGAATCCCCTAATTCATTTGGGTAACTTGAGAAAGGTGAATCATTAGTGATGACGAGAGCTTTGATGCATGAAGAAGTGACTGAGGAACCATTGCAAAGGAAAAGTTTGTTCAAAACTAGATGTAAGTGTAGAGGAAAGGTATGTAAAGTTATCATTGATAGTGGTAGCACTAATAAGCTAGTTTTAGAGGAGATGGTAACTAAGTTGAAATTTAAGAGATTAAAAAATCTAAACCCTTATAGGATAATATGGATTCAATATTAGCATAAGATATTTTTGAATGAGTGATGTTTGGTGAAATTTCATATTGGATTATATAGGGATGAAGTATTGTGTGATATTATGCCAATGGATTCTGGTCATTTATTGCTAGGAATACCATGGAAATATGATAAGAAGGAAATTCATGATGAAAGAAGGAACACTTAAACTATGACATCAAATGGAAAAATAACTGATTTGATACCTTTAGAGGAATAGGAGAAGATTGAATTTTGTGGAGCTTCCAGAATATGTTTGGTAGATAGAAGAGTTTTTTTTGATGGATTGAGGCATGAGAATGTGTGTTTTGAATTGATTTCAAAGAAAGTGGGTAGTCTAGAGGTAGCAAGAGGTGAAGATCCACCACAGAAAGAAGTTGCAAAATTGTTGAGAGAATAAGAAGATATTATGTCAAAGAATGTACCTAATGGACTCTTGCTAGCCTGGAGTATTCTAAATAAGGTAGGAAAAAAGTATGGCACCAATAAAAAATACAGAGTTGAATTGGAAAATGCAAGAGTTAAGAAAAGGATTGATTAGATAAAGTTTGAGCCTGTGTGTGGTACCTGTTGTACTGGCACTAAAAAAATATGGAGTGGAGAATGTGTATAGCCTCAAGAGAAATCAATAGGATCACTATCAAATATAGATTCCAATTGCCAAGTATGGATGACATGATGGACTATTTGAGTGGAGAAAATTATTTCACATAGATTGACCTAAAGAGTGGATATTGTCATATTAGAATTAGAGAAGGAGATGAATGAAAGCCTACATTTAAGACTAATGCAAGATTGTATGAGTGGTTAGTAATTCCTTTTGGGATGAATGATGCACCAAGCACTTTCATGAGATTAATGAATGAGGTACTAAATAAATTTTTTGGTAAGTTTGTCATTGTTTACCTGGATGATATTGTAATTTTCAGTAAGACTAGAGAAGATCATTTGTTGCACATTAGAAAAGTATTGCAGAGGTAGAGAGAAGAGGAGTTCTTGATTAATGTCAAGAAGTGTAGTTTCATGAAGATAAATTTGGTATACGATTTTTTTTTGTTGTTGAAGGATTGAAGATGGACCTTGAGAAAATGAGAGAAATTATTAATTGGCTTGTACACTAGTTAAAATTGGAGAAGTGATACCATTCTATGGATTAGCTACTTTCTACTAAAAGTTTATCAGAACTTTTAGTAGCATTTGTACACCTATGATAGAGATAATGAGAGGAGATAGAAGGACTTTAAGTGGACATCTAGAGCACAAAAAAGTTTTGAATTGTTAAAGAAAAATGTGATAGAGTAGCCAATGTTAGCATTAGTAGATTTTAAAAAAGTAATTCAAGTTGATTGTGATGCAAGTGGAAATGCACTTGGAGTAGTGTGGAGTTAAGAAGCAATACCTATAGCTTATTTCAATGAGATTTTGAATGATACAAGAAGGAGATATTTAGTTTAAGATGAGGAATTCTATGCCATAATTTAAGCCTTGAATAAGTGGAGACATTACTTGTGTCCTAAGGATTTTGTGTTGTATATAGATCATCAAGCTTTGTAGTATTTGAACAGTAAAGGGAAGTTAAATAAGAGATATGAGATGGGTTGAGTTCGTGTAGAGTTATACATTTGTGTTGAAGCGTAGGAGTGACAAGACAAACAAAGTTGTGAATGCAATAAGTAGAAGATAGAATTTACTAATAGAAATGAGGATAGAAGCATTGGGATTTGAAGAATTGAAGCATATGTATGAGGATGTGTATTTTGGTGAAGCCTAGAAAGCATGTAAGAAACCAATAGTGACAAACCGAAGCAAATGGTTGGACTATTTCATTCAAGAAGATATGTTGTTCAAGAAAAAATAGTTGTGTATTTTGAGGAGTTCAATGAGGTAGAACTCGATCAAGGAGAAACATATTGGAGGTTTAGTAGTACATTTTGGAGTGGATAAGGCACTAGTTTTGGTGAGTGAACATTATTTTTGGCCACATATATATAACGATTTTAGGAAGTGTATTCAAAGTTGTAGAATTTGTCAATTTGCAGAAGGGAGTAGTCAGAATACTAGATTGTATAAACCTTTGACAGTATTGAAGAAACTTTGGGAAGATATAAGTATGGATTTCATATTGGAATTACCAAGAACACAAAGTAGATATGATTCTATAATGGTAGTAGTGGACAAACCTTCTAAAATGACACATTTCATTCCTTGTAATGAGACTTACAATGTTGTGCATGTTGCTAAATTATGTTTTAAGGAGATTGTAAGATTGCATGGGTTACCTAAGCGTATAGTTTCAGGTAGAGACTCAAAATTCATTGGATACTTCTAGAGAAATTTGTAGACGAAGATGAAGATAGACCTAGAGTTCAGTTTAGCATATCACCCACAAATAGATGGACAAACAGAGGCTGTAGACAAAATTTTTGGTAACTTGTTAAGATGTTTAGTTGGAGATAAGGAAAGAAATTGGGATATAGTTCTACCGCAAGTAGAATTTGCATATAATAATCTAGTAAACCGGAGCACAAGGAAAAACCTTGTTACGAGAACACATCTTAGAGGAGCTACAAAAAATAAGATAAATCAGTATGGAGAATAAAAGGAGTGTGGAAGTAGAAGAGCTAATAGATTTCATGGAGATGTTACATAATCAAGCCTAGAAGCACAATTTGGAAGACATGAACAATAAGTATAATGAGAAGGAAGATGAGCACCAAAAACAAAAAAGAATTTATTATTGGAGATGAAGTGATGGTGTATTTAAGGGAGGAGATATTTTCAATTGGTACATACAATAAGTTCAAGATGAGGAGGTTTGGACTAAGTAAGATTCTAAGGAAGTTTGATTCTAGAAATGCATATGAAGTGGAGTTATCAAAGAAATTGGTTATATCAACTATTTTCAATTTTGTAGATATATATGAGTATCATAAGGGAAAATCAAGTAGTAGTAGTAGTGAATTTGATTTGAAGTAGTTACCACATCAAGAACTGAAGGAAATTGTGTAAATTTTGGATACTAGAGTTGGAAGGAGCACTAGGAACAAACAATACAAAGAATATCTTGTGAAGTGGAAAGGTAGACCAATGGAGGATTCATCATGGATTTCTTAGGATGAGGTGGAACGTCTTGGTTTTCCTCTTATTCCTATAAAGTGGGGGAATCACATTTCTTCCAACCCCGGGTGTCGGATGTAGGAGAACCCTTGGTTGTAATGCAATCATGTATCAACTAAAAACATTTATTTTCTTTCATTGTACATTGTAGAAGTTTCAGTATTTCATTCCAATTTATTACATTATCATTTCTCAACTCATGGATCAGGATATAGCATCTACACATCAACATCTATCACATATCTAGATTTCAATTTACTTGCATTTCTCTACCCAAAGTTATGACTCTCAAAATTTCACTATATTTCATATTTTGAGGAGCTAACATTCATATGTGATCATTCATCGGGTTATGAACCCTTTTTGGAGAATGCAAACATTTGTTGGAGCTTGAGAAGCATATTTGTAATAATTTTTATTCATTTAGGATTCATTCAGATCAACTAGTATCTCATGATTAGTTAGATTTTTGGATTTCCACATCAACCCTTCTTGAGTAGAATTGAAGTGCTAAAATTGCTGGTCAACAATTCAAATTTTGATGTTAGCTTAATATTTCACATTTTTAGTAAGTCATTATTTTTTATGACATAGTTAGTCATCATATTAGGTTCAAATATCTCATGAGGAGGGATCTTAGTAAATTTGATAGATTTGAGGAGTTCTACATGCCTCTAATTTTGATTGAGGAGGGTGAGAATATGGCATATGTGGACTGGAAGTCAAAATTTGCAAATCTCCTCACTCCTATGTATAATAAGATAAATGAAGGTTGAGGTATATTTTGATTAGCTCAATGCCAAAATTGATGCACTTAGAAAAATGAAGCACATTTTATTAGGTTTATGAGACCTAACTTGCAAATTTTGATTGGAGAAGATTACATATTGCATTTGGAAAGAGTCTAAAATTTTCACCACCAAGGAATAACACTTCAGCAGAATAGGTGGAGCACATGGAAGAATAGTATATGTAAATTGAGTTGTATTTCAATCGGCTTCAAACAACTATGTATAATTGATGCATAGGTTTCTCAAATGGACAATGTCACATGTGTTCTTTCAAATACAAAAGGGAAATTTTTGAAAGATCTCTTTCCATACACTATCTTTAATGTTACAAAAGATCTCTACCTAACTTTTGGGTGGTTATCAACTTTTTGAAAAAAAAAATCCCTTTGTAAATATTAGCACAACTTGGATTTTTGTGTTCTAGTGATTAGGCAGTTGAATGAAGCCTTTTTCTTGTTGCTTCCCTTATGTCTATGAAAGGGAATTTTATGGCTCATTCAAGTGGTTCTAATTCTCAAATTTGTAAGTCTTTTGTATAGGTTTTAGGTTGTATAGGTCATTCCTTATAAACTCAAAGAAGTGTTGTAATTTTTCTCTCTAATAACAACAAATGACCTGAAGAATCATTGTATTATATCAAGTGTTGAATACTAGTTTATAATTCTCTCCATAATTGTACACACTACCATTAAATCAATATAATCAAGGATTATTTCTTAGTTCTCATCTCACATTTTATGTTATGAATACGTGAATTGCTTATTTTTGTTCAAGGAATAGATTAAATTTTATTTCAATTCATCTATCCATGGTTGTGTTATTATAATATAGATCTTTAATAGGTTTATAATATTATTAGAAGCCAAAGGTCAGTGTGTTATATAACTTTTCTTCATTTCTATACTCTATGTGGATAAGGCACTGGTCAATCTAGTTCTCAAAGACAAAGTCTAAGATAGAATCAGATATAAAATCTAAATAAACTTTACTTTGTGGTATTTTCAATTTTTTTATGTTCAAATCCGCACAAGTCATAGTAGACCATATAGAGGTTTTTAAAGGTGATTTAACCCTTTAGATACACCTCTTATAAATCTACTGTGAATAATTGATTAGCAAAGGAATCAATGTAAGCTGCTAAATTATTGCATGTTGTTATAGGTAAACCCACCTTAGTTTTGAAGAGCCTAAAGTGTAGAGGAGAAATTATAAATTTTTCTCATATTTGATGGCCATTGACCTAGGGTTTTTGAACATAATAGTTAGCTTATCTTTAGGAAAACCTAGACAATCAGTTGGAAACACCAAGTTGGTTTTACTGCATGTTACTCGATTAATAGGTCTCCTACATCAACTCTTATTGATAAGATTCCTATAGAGGCATGGCTGGGTCAGATGAATTCATTAATATATCTTAGAGTTTTTGATTGTGAGGTATATACACATGTTACAAAGGAGAAGTGAATGATGTTAGAGAATAAGGCTGTAAGGTTGTGAAATGTATCTTCATTGGATACAATTATGGTATGAAAGGATACAATCTTTGGGAACATGTCGCACAAAAGGTAATGTATTGTAGAAGGTTTAGTTTTAGAGAAACTAAGCCTTATTCTATTACATTGCAACCAAAAAAAGTAAACAAGAATATGTGATTCAATTTCCTTCTACACCTAAGAAATTTGAATCGAGGCCCATGGATAGAAAAGAAGTTGAGGAGAGATCATGTCTAGCTTTAATTCCTCAAAAGAGGAGGAAGAACCTCAAACTTAGTTTTTTTTCTAGGCCTATAAAGCTTAAAAAACCACTCGAAAGGTATTCATCTAATTATTGGAGATGTATTTTTTCGTTGAATACTGATTAGGTAGAAAAGCGGGTTTACCAAAATGAATTGATCAAGATGATAAACCACTATTCTTTTCACCTCAATATTATGTGATTTTGTGTGTGATAAGATGCCAATAATAATCAGAAACTAGCCCTAACTAATATAGCAACTATGAGGGCAGTTTTTAGAGCTTAGAATAGTGTGTACCTTGCTACAAGAAGCCTGTTTTTAGGGAAAAAAGGACTCATTCGCCTTTAGTAGTGAATGGGTCCCTATTAGGATTTTTGAAACTAAGATCTAGGTTATTTTCCTTGATGTTTGCACTTTGAGATCCTTGGTTTTCAGCTCTTGAAAACCTATAACAAATCTTGTAGCTTCGATTCTTTGTTCTTTCAATATGAAGGTCAATTTTGCAACTTGACTACTTTTGTAATTTTTCCTTAAACTTCTTCTCCAATTGATCTTCAACCTATAAATCTGTAAACACACACTCAAGGGAAGAAAAACTTGATTTTTTTTAGTGAATAGGGGTTTTCCTAAGTCAAACCCCATTTAGGTAATTAAACCAAATGATGAAACAATATAATTGAATTATGAACATGAAATATGTAATTGATGATACCTTGGAAGTTGTCTTGGAAGATAAATTTGCAATCTAACATGTAGTGCCCATGAATAATGCATATGTTGATACTTGAATAAGATGTGAAAGAATGCTTGCAACTAGATTTTCAATGTTACATCAACAATATTAGCTCAACAACATTTAGGTATGCACTATACCTTAGACATGATGAAATGATCTTGAATTGTTGCAATAAACTCTTGATAATCTTCCTTGAAATTCCTTTGAAAATTTTCTTGTAAACTCTTGTGTAAGTTCTCTTGATTTCTTATGAATTTCATGCCGACACCAGATTTGGAAATATTCATTATTAAAATCTTGCCAGAATCAAATTCAAAAAGGGGGTCCTCATTAAGGGAGGACCCATTTTCCACCTAGTGTGAATGAGTTCTGGAACAAGCTTCCAAGACCATTCCTTTGGGGAGTGAAAGAACATCATAAAACCATATGAAATATGCAAAGAAAGGGGCTTCCTATAGAGGGAGGACCCATTCACCACTTAGGGTGAATGGGTCCTAGCACCAATTTCTACGACCTCAAAATTTCCCAATTAAATGTTTTACAATTTGAATTATGGGTGTCAAGATAGATCTTCGGAAGGTGTCACAAATAAGGCTTAAATTTGAATTAAATGGGCTAATTAACTCTAATTAACACTAATTAATTAAGATGACCCTAGATAAGTGTGAAAGTGTGTTACAACACTTTGCAACACCTAACATAAGGTACAATTTAAGTACATTTTATTAGAGGGGGGCAAGATCAATGTGAATGTGTACAACACATTACAACATTAAACCTAGGGAAAATTAGGTTAATTCAATGATAATTATTCTCAAACTAAGGAAAAAGGATACTTTTTCTGTTACTACATTATTCCCCCACTTTAGTGAGAGGATGACCCCATGTTAAACTCACACTAAATTAGACATTCAAGAAACTTAAGTATTGAATAGTAACAAGGATACATAATAATACCCTGTTAAAGGCCAAGAAAAAAAAAGAAAAAAAAAGCATCAAGCACAACCATTCCAACGTGATGTGGAATGTGGCTATTTTTCCATAACATGTATTGGTCACTCTAGGGTAGTGGAACCTTAATATGTCCACTAGGTGAGTTATCCAAAAATATGTATATGCTCACTTTGGGGTAATGGAACCTCATTCTATCCACTAGATGAGTTATCCCAATAAGGTGGAAAATGAGAGAATCATATTAGCCTCCCATTCCATATCAAAGTACTCCTCATAAAAACTTTGATAAGGCACCACAATTTAATTCTTTTTGTAAATGCTTTTATAATGTCATGTAAAATTTTGTTCAAGGGGATTTTCTTTGTTCATGTAAGGTCTTCTTCTTATGGAGCATTGTGCCTAATTTCTTCAAGAGAGGATAAGTCAATGGTATCATATTGTCTCTCATGGGATACCACATTTGCATCATGCCACGAAGGGATATTGTACACTCTTGGAGGACATCAAAACCAATGACACCACCAAGAAAAGGACATTTTACAAGAAAAAAGAAAAATCACACCTTGAAATATGTCAAAAGATGTCATTGATGTATACTCAAACTTTAAAGTGGTTGCTAACACCATTATTGTGAGCAATTGATTTAAATGAGACAATTTTTTTCGTAAGACATGAGAGATTTCCTCAGAAAACCCTATGGCAAGTCATATGTTTTTGAAATAAGATACATCATGAAATAGGAAGGAAGGGTCTCCCCCACAAATACATAAGGGATTTATGGATTAGGGTTAGTATGTCTTTGCTACAATTTTTTCATAGAGCACGAAACTGTCATCATTCCCCAAATACTCATAGAACCAGAAGAATGACACAAAGATAGTGAAAACAAAGAAAAATCCTTTGAGGTGAACATGGAAGAGACTTAAATGTCTAGAAGCCTTGTGTCATCCCAAAAAGGAAAATGAAAGACAAATGAAAAATATAAAGAAAATATTTTGGCTCAAAATGGAAGAGAACTAAATGTCTCCACACCTTGTTTCATCCCCAAAAGGAAAACACAAGAAAAATGAAAAATACTACAACATATAGAAGAGTGAAAGGTACATATATAGGAATACACAAAGACAGAGAGATACATAAAATGAAACAACACTGGGGATCACATTATGCACATGCAATCACATAAAGAAAACATGAAAATACAAAAGACTAGTAAGGAACATGTGAGTCAACCTAGAGCAGGTCATCTACATTCTAATATTATTTGGTATAAATGGAAGGAAAAAAAATAGTGAAAGGGACAAGAATAAGTGTTGAACTAGGGGAAGCACGAGGTTCAACACTCTTTTTAGGAGATTTTTCATTTAATTTCATAGAGGAAGAAAGAAATGCATTCAACTCATCATGCACTTCTTCATAAATGTTTTCAATGTCAATGTCTTCATCTAGATTTATCACAATGGGAGGTCAAATGAAAATTTCCATGGAATATTCTTGTTTATGTTACGACGAAGGTATAGAGTCATCATGTATTGCTTCAGGTAAGTTCATATTTTTATTTTCTATGTTGTTCTTGTCTTATTTAGTTTGTAACTTATGATAAATGTCATGTAGTCTACACCTACACTCTATATCACTTAAATTCCTTTTCAATATATTGTCAGGTTGTTTTTGCGTAAGAGTCAGCTTGTCAATCATAGGTTCCTTCTCTTCCTTGGGAGGAATAGAAGGAACAATAGTATGTTGTTCAACCAATTTCTCTTTAACTTTGTAAACTTGTTTGAATCTAGGAGGGACAATGGGATTGTTTGTGTTATCTCATGGTCTCTTCTAGGAAATAGTAGGAGGTTTTTCTATATGTTGCTCTTGTATGTTCAAAAGGGCTTTCAGTTCGATCATTGCTTTGTCAAGGATAGGTGTTTTACTTAAAAATTGAGGAATGTTTTGAAGGGATAATTTTTCTATTTTATTTTCCTTGAAATTTTGATATGATTTGAAAAAGAAATCCTTGTGAGGATTGATAGGTTTCATAGGCCTTAGCCAAAAGAAATCTAATGAAAAATCTGCTTGGGACAAGGTAGGAATAAATCCACTATGATGTAGAGTAAAGATATCATTTCCAAATGGAAAATTTAGACATTTATGCACAACCAAAGGGATGATATTCATGGAGAAAATCCATGGATAGCCTAGCTTCACACAAAATTGATCCAATTGAGGGATGATGGTGAATGAGACAGTTAATGTTTTAAGTCGAACCTTTAAAGGGAGGTCTATCGTGCCTATCATAGGGAAAGAAAACCCATTATTCATATTGATCCACACTTTTGGTTTGTCATATGTTTCTTAATATACTTCATGCACATATAGGAATTCTTCAGTGATCACATTCTTTCCACATATGGGATCAATCAATATCCCATTAGTGGGCTTGTCATTGATTCGACTAGCTATGTAAAGAAGACCATCAGGCGCATGCTTAAGTATGTCACCTTATGAAAAAGCAATGTCAAGATTCTTTTTAGTTGAGCCGTTATGAGGTTTAGCTTCAATAAATCCTACCATTTTAATTTATTATTCTTCATTTATGTTTTCATCATCCCTGTCAATGTTTATGACATCATTATTTGTTTCACTAACAAGATTGACTGTGGCATGTATATCACTATTATTTTCCTTATTCCAATACGCATGAAAGAAGTGACTAAGACTATAGATAATTTGTGTTTCATTTCTAGTTTTCAACACTTTCCTTAGATTTTGTATGATGGGAACCAAGCCAATGTCTATGCATTGACTAAGGATATGGGCTTGTAAGTTTTCAAATGTTTCATCTATTTTTTTAGGTCATCTTGCGATATTTGAAGGGTAGTATACAAATTGTGAGCCATAAAGGATGTATTACTAACACTATCAGAAAGAGAGTTAGGAAACTCAAGATCCACAATGAGTGAGATATCATGGGATGACACAAGCCTCAAACTATGTCTTACAATGGTATTGCTAATAGGACACCAAGTTCTAAAGCTCATACAAGTTTTACAAACCGAGTGTGCAAACCCAAAAATAGAAAAAAGGAAATGCAACAACCTAGAATGAAATGCAATTTTAAAATTATAAGTAATGCAATTTACTAATTACACAATATAATAAACTAAAAAATGAAATATTTGAATGCAATTTTGAATTTTAGGAATGCATTGAAATGAAACAATTTAAGCTATATGCAATGAATTTGATGAAACAACAAATCAAGAAACTAAAATAGGAAAGTAACAATAACAAAGAGAAGCCTAAAAATTCTATTTTAATTTCTAGAAAATGCAAATTAGTAGCTAACATGGACTCATTTGCTAGTAAGGGTGAATGGGTCCTAGTTAGATATTTCTAAGATGTTTTTTTAATTTATGAGTGATTTTTAATACTTTTTTCAATGCCAGAAGGTTCAAGTTTGACCTAACCAGGGATTGATTCACCAATAAAGGTGAATGGGTCCTGGTTAGGTATTTTTAAACTACTTTTGAATGATTTTAAAACTTTTGGTAATTTCTTTTAGTTCTATGTCTAAGGTAGTAGGGTTCGGTTCTAGATTTTCTAGAAATGCAATGGAACAATGAAAGAAAAAACCTAATTTGAAATGCAATTTTGTTTTTATTTTCAAATGAGATCTAAATGATATGTACAATGACTAATTTTTTTTTGTATTTTTTAGAATTAGAGAAATGTAAATCAATGCAAATATAAACCCTAGATGAGATGCAATTTTGAATGTAAAGCAAGAAACCTTAAATGATATCTAATTCAATGCAAATATAAATGTAAATAAATGAAAGATATAACCTAGGATGCAATGAAAGACTTCAAAATCAGAAAATTCCAATATTCAATATGTTGAGTTCACCATTAATGATTAGTTGGAAAAGTGGGTTTACCAAAATGAATTGATCAAGATGATAAACCACTATGATTTTCACCCTAATATTATGTTATTTTTTGTGTGATAAGATTCTAATAAAAATTAGAAACCAACCCTAACTATTATAGAAACTATGAGGGGAGCTTTCAGAGCTTATAATGGTATGTACCTTGCTACAAGAAGCCTATTTTTAGGGCACAAAGGACTCACTCGCCTTTAGTGGAGAATGGGTCTCTATTAGGGTTTTTGAAACTGAGATGTGGGTTATTTTACTTGATGGTTACACTCTTAGATCCTTGATTTTCAGCTCCCAAAAACCTATATCAAATTATGTAGCTTTGATTCTTCATTCTTGTACTATGAAGGTCAATTTTGCAACTTGACAACTTTTGTAATTTTTCTTCAAACTTCTTCTCCACTTGATTTTCAACTTATAAATATGCAAACACACACTCAAGGGAAGAAAAATTTGTTGATTGGTAGTGAGTAGGGGTTTTCCTAAGTCAAACCGTATTGAGGTAATTAAACGAAATGATGAAATAATGTAATTGAAGCATGAACATGAAATATGTAACTAATGATACCTTGGAAGTTGTCTTGGAAAATAAATCTACAATATAACATGTAGTGGTCATGAATAATGTAGATCTTGATCCTTGAATAAGATGTGAAACAATGCTTGCAAGTATATCTCCAATGCTACATCAACTATCTTAGCTCAACAAGATGTAGGAATGCAGTATGCCTTAGACATGCTAAAATGATCTTGAATTGCTAGAATAAACTCTTGATAATCTTCCTTGAAATTCCTTTGAAAATTCTCTTGTAAACTCATGTAAGTGCTCTTGATTGCTTATAAATTTATAGGATGAAACTACATGAATTAACCTCATATTTATACTAAATCTAGAGATTAACCCTAAAATTCAAACAATTCAAGCCGACATGAGATATGGAAATAAACATTATTAAAATCCCACTAGAATCAAATTCAAAAAGGGGGTCCTCATTAAGGGAGGACCCATTCACCACCTAGGCCGAATTGGTCATGACACAAGTTTCCAGGACCATACCTTCAGGGGGTGAAAGAACACTAAAAACCCATATGAATATGCAAAGAAATGGGGGTCATATAGTGGGAGGACCCATTCGCCACCTAGGGAGAATGGGTCCTAGCACCAATTTTCCCAATTAAATTTTTTACAATTTGAATTATGGGTGTAAGGACAAATCTTTAGAAGGTGTCACAAATAAGGCTTAAATTTAAATTAAAGGGGCTAATTAACTCTAATTAACCACAATTAATTAAAAGGAACCTAGATAAGTGTGAAAGTGTGTTATAAAACTTTACAACACCTAATATAATGTACACATTAAGTACATTTTATTAAAGGGTCCCAAGATCAATGTGAATGTATACAACACATTACAACATTAAACCGAGGAAAAATTAGGTTAATTCAATGAAAATTATTCTCAATTTAGGAAAGGAAAATGATACTTTTTTTGTTACTACAAATACTAACATGGATGAACCCAGATTGATAGAAGAGCCATTAGGTATGAATGATGTAAAATCTTGGGATATTGTTATTGATTAAGAAATGAAAGCTTTGTAAAATAATGATACATGGGATCTTTTACCATTTACCAAGGGAAGAAAACCTATTGATTGTAAATGGTTGTTCAAGAAATTTTTTGGTTTAGATGGAGGTATTGAGAAGTATAAAGCAATGTTAGTTTTGGAAGGGTACTCTAAAGTTGAGGGTGGCTATTATTGTGAAATATTTTCTCCTATTGCAAAACTAACATCCATTAGATTTTTGATTTCTATTGATGCTTTTTACAATTTAGAGTTTGAGAAAATGGATGTGAAAATTGTTTTTCTTCATGGTTACTTGGAGAAGGATATTTATATGACACAACTAGAGAAATACATGGTGAAAGGTAATAATAAATTGGTTTACAAATTGATAAAATATGTGTATGGCCTAAAATAGAATCTTAGGATGTGGTACCAAAAAAATGATACATATGTATTGATTTTGGGATTTGAGCATTTTAAATGAGATAATTGTGTTTATTATAAAACTGATGGTGATTGTTTCTTGATTATTGTATTGTATGTTGATAGTATGTTATTTATTGGTAAAGGGAAAGGTATGATTTCAGAACTAGAATCTCAACTTGTCGCTAAATTTGAAATGAAAGACCTTGGTGTAGCTAGACACATTATTGGGATGGAAATTAAAAGAGACGGAGTGAGCATAAAGCTATGGATTGGGAAAATTAAGTATGTCAATTCAATTTTATATGAGGTTTGATATGCAAGATTATAGAACACTATGTGTTCTTGTATAAATTGGAACAAATTTATCTATTTCAGATTATCGAACATCCCCGTCAGAGATGGACCACATGAGCAGAGTGCCTCCAATTTTGATGTATGCTACTTTATACAAGACCAGGCATTGCCCAACTAGTGGGAGGTTTTTTTCTAGATATATGTCTAATCCTAGTAGAGTTAATTGGTATGTAGTTAAAAGAGTTTTCAGATTTTTATGTGGTACTTCAGATTATTCCTTATGTTATTGTTGTAATATGATTGAAGATGGGATTTCCATTGATATTTATGGTTATGTGGATTCAGAATGTGTGGGTAATGTTGATAGTAAATGATCCACCAATGCTTATGTGTTTACATTATTTGGTGGTGCAATTAGTTGGATGAGTAAGTGATAGGTTGTTGTTACTTTTTCCACTACAAAAGTTGAGTATATGGAAGATACTCATGCTTATAAAAAATCCATTTGGGTAAAAGCACAAAGTTGTGTCACACTTTATAAAGGAAATGGCCAACGCTGATCCAATTTTAAAACTTGAATCACTAAAAAGTGGCACATATGTTTTGAATTTTGAAATGATGTAAACTAGTAAAATATATATATTTTAGTATATTTTATGTTTTTTATTTTAAAAATAAAAAATAAAAAATTATTTTAAACTAGTTTTGAATAAATTAAAACTATAATTTAGTTGCTGATAAAATGCTGAAAAATGAAGTTGCATGGGACGTCAAACTTTTTATAGTAAATTTTATTTTTTTTCTTTCAAATTTTTTGTGTGTATCTAACTTGAAATTTTAGTGCATGGATATATTTTTTCAAATTTTGATAAATATATATTTTTCAATAAATATTAAAATGTGTGTGAATCAAAAACAATGTTTCCATCAGACGTCAACTTTCATATTAAATATTTACCTAAAATGAAACAAAATTATACTATCTTAAAATAGATTCTTTTATCTAGTGCATCATATTTTTTCAATTTTTTTAATAAGTTTTAGTATTTTTCCTTGGCATAGTAATCAACCTAATATTTTGTGTTGAAAACCTACTTTTAGTAAAAATAAAATGTAAAATACAAAAATAATTAAACTATTAAAATAAATATATTTTTGAAAACTACACTTATGATCTACAAAAGGGTATTTTTATATTTTAAAAAAATGTTGTTTACATTAGCAAGAGTTATTCAAACTTCAAGTTTTTCAAATAATTTAATATTTTTAGTAAATTGGACTCAAAGTGGCTCCATACATTTTTAGCCAACAATTTTAGTTGAAAATTTTGTGGAAGCATCTAACTTAGCTAGAATGAATCTTACTAGATCATATGTTTGTCCAAAATTGATTTTTAGTTAGAAATACTTAAATTTAGTTGTGCTGATAAGTTGGTTGAAAGTGTGACACAACTTTGTGCTTTTACCCATTTGGATTAAGATAGTGTGTTTAGATATTGGAATATAAGAAGATGCAATGAAAATTTATTTCAATAGTTAGAGTGTGATATGTCTAACTAAGAACCTGGTGTTTCATGCTAGGATGAAGCATGTTGATGTATAGTATCATTTTGTTAGAGATATGGTTGAAGATGGCAATGTGAAGCTAGTTAAGGTAGAGAAATTGATGAATTTTTTTGATTTTTAACTAAGCATATGAGAACAGACAAGTTTAGATGGTATTCAGACACTATGGGCCTTTTAGCCCCTAGAAATTAAGAGATGATGTTTATACACCCTCTCATTGCTCTTGCAAGGTGTTTGAAAAGTGGGATATTTTTGGGAAAATGTGTCTCAACCTTGCAAATAAATAAGGTATTGTTGATATGTCCAAGGTCCACACATTCTAATCGGGGCTCGGGGGAACTTCCCTTGAAAGCTAGATTTTATTTATATTTTATTATTGCAGATTTGGACCATTCATCATTAGGTCTCAGATTTGTTGGTTGATATTTTGTTGGCTTGAATTTGCCTAGAAGGAAACCCTATTTTATGAGGGTATTGTATTATGATTGACTATTGTGATGTATTTTGGGAGTCTTTTAGCGGTCATGTTGTAATATCCTCAATAAATCATTAAATCTGATTTTTGCAATGCTTTATCAATTTTTGAGATTTTATGTGTAAGTAGCTAAAATTTGTGAAATCGGGTGCACTGAAAATTGTACCAATGAAGCCAACCACACTAATAATTTTATTGAAAAAATAAATATGAGAGTACTTATGAAAATTTGGCATCATAAAAGCCTCTAAAAGGGAACTTTTTAAATTCTATAGATCTTCCCATGTATATTTGCACAAATCCCTCAAGTTTTACACATATAAATGACACTAAAACCCCAACAAAAGCATAAAAAAGCTCTCCAAAAATAATTACATTCATGGAGGTCAAATATACACATTCTAGAGCTGTTCATAACAGTAATATAACTCACAAATGACAGCAAAAAACACCCAAAAACTGATTACAACAACAATCCAAATGTACTTCGAAACACACATCAAAAAATCTTGCAAACACATAATAAAATTCGTAGAAAGCACACTATGTAACCTTTGATTGAAGTTTCCTTTGGAGACATAAAAATATAGCTTCTAAAAGTATATATATTTCTATTTTAGCATCCTATAATATCACTCCTTCAATGGTTTTCAAGCCTTGAAGAAGAGCAGCAATTTCCTATAAGAAACATCATAGAATGAATGCAAATTAGATGAAAAAAGAATTAATATGGAAACCCCAAAAGCAACTAGATTTGAGTACCAAAATTTCAACGCCTCCTGCAAATATGCTAAATGTGAAGCCCAATAATAATCACCACAAAAATTTAAACAAAATCATTTTCCTTCCAATTAAAATATCTTTCCTTTTTGCACCACCATCACATAAGCCAAAAATCTGTGTTTTACTTTTTCCAAAAAACCCACTCCCAACTTGGATGAAATTAAATAATGTATAACTTATAATGTTTGGTCTCCAACATGTTATAAATTAGATTCCTTGAAAAATCAACCTTTCTCGGTTAACTTGCATATCCTTGACTTAATATTTTTGGAAACAAAGTCTGCTATAATTAGAAAGTTTGTAAATTTAGAAAGGGGACATGACACATGTTTCCTTTGGATCTCTAGTTGGTGAAAATCCTTTGAGAGTCTTTCTCTACAAGTATATTGTAATATTTTTTATTTTTGAATAATATATTGGGAACCTTTTGGAGTGTAGGTTTTTTCTCCTAAAAGTGTTTTCCCTATGTAAATCACTCTATTGTGGTATGCATGATATTTATTTTTGTTTATTTTTTCTAAGTGTTAAAAAGATTTATAAGGTTTTGCATTATCCTCCTCTCAAGATTAGTGTAGGAAGTTGTTTCACTACCTTCACTTCTTTATAGAGCATAGGTTATCATTAATATCACACTAGTGGCAACAAGTCAATGTTCCTGATAGTGGTTATCAAAAGGTGTCAAGTTTGTTAGATGTGAAGCTTGTCAAAATGAAGAATATTATAGGAGTACTAGAATTGTCATCTAACTTAAGCATCTAAAAGTCTATTTTTTGACAGTTTGTAGACTTTCTAATCGTTTAAGGTATCATGAAGAAATTTTCATTGTGGCATGTCTTCCTCCAAATAGTTAATTAATTCATTATACCATGCTAGGTATATAGTCAACATGAGTGTGTTGGTCTACAAGGATATATTTTGGGCATCAAGATTTATTAATATGGTTAGCATTTATTTAAAAAATGTAGTGTTTCTCTACAGTTTGGAAGGAGATTATGTCTACACTATTGTTGTTAATTTCTTTTGTTTTTTTTTTATGTGGGATAATATGCAAGATGTTTGAAATATCAAAAGTTTCATCAAGCTATTCTAGGTTTGAGGCATGTGTGATATTGGCTATTGGCATGGAAAATTTAATTCAAGCATGTGGAGTAAGGATATGAACTATTTAAGGCTCCCATGGTGGTGTAAGGTTTCATGTTCTTTTGGAAGTAAGTTTGGACCATTGTATTACATGTTTCATGTAATTTGAATTTAGGTCCTCCTTATGTTGTCTAGGTTGGTGCAGATCCTTGGCCGACATAGAAGAGTGTTAATGTAATTTCATGTATATATTTTGAAATTTTAGATGCATTGCAAATTACCAAATGTATTGATGATTACAATGAAATTACTATAGTGGGATGTACAATTGTGTTGTAGAAAAAGTGTGAAGAAAAGAGGGATTGTCTATTTCATTGGGTCATTCTGAGTGTGAGGGAGTGTTTGTTGTGTCTTTGGCGTAAGTCAGAGTTAAAATTAAAATATGCCATTATTTTGGTATTTTTATAAGATTGGTGTTCTACCTAATGTATTGTTTAGGTAGGGATTGGTGTCTCTATTTCAGTGGGGATTGGTGTCTCCTATAGGTTGGTACCTACTAAGTATTTTGGAGATTGGTGTCTTTGGTAGGTTGGTGCCTACATCTTATTATACAATTCACTTATTCTATTCTTGCTTGTGAGAGTTTCTCATAGTGTTTTTTCCCATTCTTGGTTTTCACGTAAATATGGTGTTATGTGCCATATTGTGTTGTGCTTTACTTACTAGCTTATATAGTTAAGTGCTCTTCATGTTGAAAAGCTATAAAGTAGTTGTAAAGTTTTCTTGAATTGTTATATTTTTTTGTATCTATTGATTCACCCCCCCTCCCAGTAGACTGTGTGACCTTCAAGGGCATGCTACATATTTATGGTTTGAAATATATCTTTTTGGTCTTAGCATTCTTCTTGGTAAAACATAGATTTTTGGGACCCTGTGGACTTCTCTTGCACTCTTAGGGTTTTCCACCTAAAAGGAGAGAGGTAGGAAAAAATGCACAATGTTTAACTCAAGATTAATGTAAGATGGATGGTATATTGATGTGAAGTGTGTGTAGATGTGTTTGAATGCTTACATATGCAAATAAAATGAATGTAAAATAACCTAATGCAAGATGTTGGAAAACATAATGTTGATTGCAAATATGAACTAGAAACCTAAACATACGAATATAGAAATTGATGAAACTAACCAGAGTGCACCTAGAGGCAGATTGATGTTACTGGAAGATTCTGGAATGTCTCAGAAATCACTGTTGATGGCTGTTGGGACTGATTTTCCACAGATGGTAAATTGGTCCTGCTTCTAGTGAAAACTTTCAGAAACAAGTTTCTGAATGCACTTTTGTCTTCTACAGGTGTCCGCTTTGGAAATTGTCAAATTTGGGTCTGAAAATGACTTTTTTTGTTGATTCATTGACTTGAGTGATAAAGAGATGACTTGAATGACTTTACAACTTGATCTCCAATGATTTCCAAGCTTCCAAGAGTCCTAAATCTATAAACACAAAAGACAAGAGAGAGAAATGTTGAATGTTAGAGGATGGGGGTTTGCCTTGGTAAAACCCCATTTTAGTTAATTAAACCAAAGTGGTGAAATAAAGTAATGAAACTACAACAATGGAAATGATTACCTCACCATGGTGATTTATCTTGAAATTCTATAGCAATACATGAAGATTCAACCCTTGAATGCTTTAGAAAGCTAACTTGATGATTTCTAATGAAGAAACCCTAGCTTACTTGTCTTGGATGAGAATATAGATGATGAATTAGTGATGAGAGATGTAAGAATGAGTTGTTAGATCTAAAATGAGGATAAAAATACTTATTTATAGACAATTGTGCCTTAGTACATGATAACACCTCATCACAGGTCATTATGTAGTGAAAATAAACTTTAAATTTCACTTTTTCCCACTCAAAGGTCAAAATGGGGTTTAGAGAGGACTCATTCACTACACATGGTGAATGGGTCCCACCTAGATGGGACTGATTTTCGATGCATGGCGAATGGATCCCACATGGGAAAATTTGACAACTAGGAGGTGGAGGGATAAGGAAATAAGGTTTAAATTGCAACTTTGTTGGGTGTTTGATCAATTAAAGCCTCAGGATGCACAATATGGGTCAATTAGGGCCTATTAGTGATGATGTAAATGTTAAATAGGGCTTGGGACAAAAAATTCAATGTGAAAGTGTGATTAAGTACACATTACAACACTAAAATGAGGTCCACATAGCCTAGGAAGGCACAAAAATCATTGTGAATGTGCAAGACACATTACAACACTAGTTTAACATTAAGTTTAAGTTATAAGCCTTCTAGAATGATGTTAAGATGTATTTAAATATGTTTTATAATTTTGAATCATGGAGAAATGGGTTCATTAGGTCTAGAAAAGCATGAATGTCCTTTACAAGACTCTACAACACCTTTACAAGACGTCGTTAAGAGAATTTTATTTAGTTTACAAAGGTCCAAGAATTAGTGTGAATACATAAAATGCCTCACAACACCTAAATCAAGGCATCATTAAGTTTGATTATCATTAATTATTCCCATGTCAAGCAAAGGGTCCTTTTTTCTATGGCGCACTTGGATGTTCGAATTCACATTACTTTTGATATGAGATTTTGGGTGAACCTATGGTGATCACTAGTTTCTAGTCACATGTTCTCACTTTGGTGATAACATGTAGGTTTCTTTATCTCCTCTTTTTTCAAATGTGAAGAACTTGAGAGAGAAGTGGAGACTTATTGAGAGATATATTTCTTGTAGTAGTGTTAAATGATTTTCATATCTTTGTTGATGGTTCTTGATACTACATGGTTTAAATTTCTATGTGATACTATTGGTAGACTCTTTATGCCTCAATCTTTCAGATTAAGAATTACCCATGTAGTGGGAGAACTCCTAGAGGTGTTTTACTTCATCATTTGTTTGACACTTGGAGCTTATGATTGTGGTTTATTGGTTGGATATGTTGTTTCAATGAATTTATTGATGATTGATACCTTTAAGGTATGGCTGACTGGATGAATTATTATTTATTGTGCATTCTATTTTGGGCACATTATTTTATTAGTTGGATGTAAGCAACCAATTTTCTATTACTCTTGTGCTTGATGTTTTATCTTTTTATCTAGATGATTCTTTAGTTTTTGGGTTGTGTTATGGTTGTGGGTTTGGATTTTTTTGATGCTTTTGTATAGTTCATGGGCATAGTGGAGTTGTGGAAATATCCTATCGACATTGAGATCAGTTGGATCAAATGCTTGTGTTCTTTGTAGTGGTGCATATACAGCTTCGCTTGTTCCTTTTCTTTTGTCAGTGGTAGATTGTAGGATTATTGGGATTGTTTCCTAATATGGTGGACATCTTGGATGTCAGTGTAGATGTCTTGTCAGAGCATGAGCGCATAGTTTCATATTCATGTGTGATAGGTAGGAATTTTTCTCCACTAGGGTTTAGGACCTAGGGAAACAATCTTCTATACTTCACATTCAACGATGACCCTAGAGACCTCAACCGAATGAAGAATGAAGGAATAGATCTGAAAATAGGGTATCTTAGAATATGATTTCAGATTACAAGAGGGGTTCACCACCAAGTGTAAACTTTGAAAAGACAATGAAATGAAAAACACAATGTGAAATGAAAACAAACTCTAAATGACCTAAGAAAGTGAACAAAATGTAACAAAAATCTATGAAACTTGAAGTGTGCACCTGAAAGACTAAGGAAGATAGAATGGAGCTCTGGATAACTAAAAAAACTATTGTTGATGCTAACTGGGACTCATTCACCAAGTTGGGCGAATTAGTCCAATTTTTGGGAAAATGTGTAGGAACAGGTTTCAGCAAAAAGGGTATCTAGATCTATAAAAATCTTTATTAGGCCTGTACAGTGGGACTCATTTTCCAATAGTGGAAAATCAGTCCACTTCTACTTTTCAAGGAATTTTTGAACTAGATTTTGTGCCTCTCAGTCTGCTCTGCTATTTTTAACTAGTTTCTAGATCTAAAACTACAAATTGCCACATGTAGACCTTCTCCAAGCTTCTCCAAGGCTTGGTGGAAAATTTAGGGATTTTGAGGACTTGAAAAATTTTCTCCACCTTTTCTTCATATAAAATCTACAACCTAGCCCCACAAATCACACACAAGAAGAGGGAAAAATGTTTTGAGGGTTAGTGAATAGGGGTTTTCCTTGGTCAAACCCTATGTTGGTAATTAAACCTTGAAATGAAAGCAAATATAAAATGGGAATGATGAACAAAAAAAATATAATGTTCCAACTCACCAAACCATAGTAATAAGGTGTTGTAATGATGCTTGAAATGGGTGCAATGGATGTGGTTCTTGACTCTTTCTTGGAGGATATGGATCTCGCTTGAAACACTTGCTTGGATCATGAACTCTACATCAAAAATGCTAGCACAATAACAAACATGAAGAATGCAATCTTTGACATGATGTATTATACTTGAAAAATGCTTTGAAATGATTGATAATCTTCCCTTGAAATCCCTTGAATGCTCTTGTGAATGCTCAAATACTATTGTGAACTCTCTAAGTGATCTCTTGAATGCTAGGTATGAATATGAGTGAAAGAACCTTGTATTTATACTTAATTATGCAAGAATTCGTGAAATTACAACACTACAAGCCGAAATTAGATCTAGGAGAATAAAATCCGACTATAAATTTGAATTAAATTTGAATTTTGGTCACACGAGACTCATTCACCCAAGGTGTCAAATGAGTCCCATCACACATAATGTATGCGACCAAAAATGGAAAATGCTTAGAAATGTGTGAAACATGCATCGGGGCCAAAAAGACCTAGGTGGGACTCATTCATCCAAGGTGGTGAATGAGTCCCTAACACTAAATATTAGCCAAACAAGCCAAGAACACCTGAATTATGATTGGTTACTGATTGGTGTTAGTATTATTCTCAAAAAGATACAATAAATGAGGCTTGTGGATGCAAAATAGGGCCAATTAAAGAATAAGAAAGCCCAATTATTAATGACAAGCCTAGAGGAATGTGAAAGTGTGTTAAAACACTTTACAAAACTCTAAATAAGGAAAGATTAATGTTGATTTTGATTAAAAATAGGTTTATTATGCTTAGTTAATTAACAAATCCCTATAAAAGTGTGAATGTGTGTTACAACACTTCACAACACTTTAGCAAGGCACCATTAAATTCCATTAGTTCACAAGGGCCCATGACCTAATGTGAAAGTGTTATCCAGATTACAAAACTAAATCAAGGAAACATTAAGCAAAAGTCCACAAGGAGGACCCAAATGAGTGAAAATGTTAAAGGACCCCTTTTTTGACACTAAAATGTGGTTGCATGTATGGATGGTAGTGTTGTTTTTCATCAGTTTGACTCTTAGAATTTTTTTCATGTTGGATCCATGGACCCTTGGTAGGTCTTTCACAAGTGCGAGAATGTTGGGATTAATGTTTCTCAACCTTTGGGTCCTAACATTATTTATTGGGATTAAATATTCAATTAATTGGATTAATTGTGAAAATATTTGATATATCCTAAGTTTCTAACTTTATGGATGTTATAGCACTTTGTGGGACCCACCGGGTATTATTATATCCTACATGCAAGGTGCATATATTGATAGAGTGCAACTTTTCACCTAGGCACTTCATGGGGGACTTGTAGCTTGCAAAAACTCCATAGGAGTGCACAATAGTGCCACTTGTCACTTGGACGCTCATTTGGAGTGATAAATTTGAAATGAACTTCTTAGAGTTCCATGGTGGTGACACGTGTCAAGGAAATCAAGTTAACTATGACCAGATCCCTACTTTTTAGGAAGTTGGTGCCCACTATGAAAAGTCAAGATTGGATGTTTCTATATAAGAAAGATGAGTTGTGCAGCAACATATTTTTATTTTGAGTTGAGTTAACTTAGAATGTGGTAATCTTGTGAAGCACAAATTTTTGGTAGGTGCTTTTTGCATGTGTATGTTGCATGTCATTATATATGTTGCATGTTTGGTATAGGAGCACCTTGTTCATTGAATGCCTCCAAAATGAAAATTTGTAAAAATTGAACTTTCAAATGTAAAAGTGTGTAAAAGAGTCATGTAAGGGTCAATACTAACGTAATTGAGTTATCAATAGGTCTATAGGAGGTTAAAATGAAGGAAAATGTAAAACTTGCAAAAAATGCAAAGTTGCCAAATAGGGAAAAGTGCAAAAAATCAATTAGTTAGTTGAAGATCAAAAGGAAAGTGTTGTAAATGACGTAAATCACTTTAAAAGAGAATTGTGAGATCTAGGAAGCAAGAGAGATTGTATTCTTGGAAGAAATATAGTAAATAAAGTCCTTGTTTTTTGAAATTTTTGTGTTTTCTCTCTTTACCAACCCATTGTATGGATTGTATAGTAGTCTAAATATTATTAATTTGTTTGTTTACTTAGTTCATGGTGTTAGCAATCATTTAAATTTTTTTTGAAAGGTTTCCATCAAATTTAGAGGCCAAGTTCTATGGTCTAGCCTGAAAACATATTCAAGGGTTTTGAGAGTCTTGTAGGGTTTATATTTCCCATCCCACCATTGTAGGGTTATTAGAATGGTGAGATGGATTTTTTTATTGTGTATTTAGTATTCCTTGAATATTTTTTGTGTTGAAAAAGAGTAGGGAAAGTCGAGATGCAAAGTCTAGTTGTTGTCCTCCATGAAATTATGAGTTTTATCATGAAATGTGATGGTTTCAAAGTAGAATCTATTGAAAAGGTATTCAAGCAGGTTGGAGAAAGGTCCCTATAGTTTTGGCATACTATTTAAAAGATGTTTGAGGTATAGGTTAAGGAAAATAAGGTTGGAAGGAATATTTATATTAAACCCTCATCTATTCAAGCATGGTTTGAGTATAAAACAAGGGTTTTCATTTTAGTGCAAATAAAGGACTTTCAATCCTTAAAATTTATTGAATCTTCAATTTTAAGGAATTATGAGGGATTTTGAGTGGGTATTGGGAGTTGAGAAAGAGTTTAAATGAGACATGCTTTGTATTTGTCACCTAATTGGTGAGATTTACTAATGGTACAATCATGTTTACAAGAATTATTTGTAAAATAATAAAATATGAATTTGAGATATGTTAAACTTGGAAAAAATGGGTCCCTAGAATAGTGAATGGATTATGGGGTTTCTATATGGGTTGCTTGTAATACCTATTTTTTTAATGTTGTTGTACTACCAAGGGATTGGTGTTTAAATGCATTAAATTGTGATTTCTAAATAAACAGTGTTAAATGTGATTGGTTTTGTGTTGAAACTACTTGAAAAATGATGTTAGTGATGTATCAATGTTTGGGGAAAAGATTAGCTGATAAACTAGATGATTTTATGTTTTGAGCTATCTAAACCCAATGTGCAAGAATGGTGTTTCACTACACAAAGTAGGGAATCTGGTGGTTTAGTGTTTGGTAAGTATTTTATTGGTTTATTTAGGTTTGAAACATGATTTATGAAGTGTTTTGGAAGTTTGGATCTCAAAATCTCTAGCTCCTTCCTAGGGTTTTTCACCTAGGAATGGACAATGGGAAAGAATGACTTTGTTAACACTAGAAGAAATGGAAAGAGGAGTATGGAATGTGTGTGAAGATGTGTCTAAATGCTAGAAAATTGTTGGAAATGTAGAAAAAAAGAATGTATTCTAATATAATGCAAAAGTGTTGGAAAACACAGTGTTGATTAAAAATATGAGCTAAAAACTTAGGCAAATGAAAATAGAAATTGATGAGACTGAACAAAGTATACCTAGAGGCATATTGATGTCACTGGAAGATTTTGGAATGTCTTAGAAACATCTGTTAATGGTCACTAGGATTGATTCACCATGCATGGCGAATTACTCCTACTTCTGGTGAAAAGTTCTAAACACCTATTTTTGACTGTCAGGAACTAAATTCTGACAAAACCACTTTTCAAGTATACAAATGGGACTCATTTTCCATGGGTGGTGAATTATTCCATCTACAAAAATCTACAAAATTAGGAGTTGATTTTCTATAGCTAGATCTGCACTTCTGCTTTTGAAACTGTCAGATCCGGGTCTAAAAGTGACTTTTTGTTGATGTTTTTACTTGAATGACGAAGAGAGATATTCAAAAACCTTGCAACTTGATATTAAATGGTTTCTATGCTTCCAAGGGACCTAAATATGCAAACAAACAAGACAAAAGAGATATATATTGAATGTTAGGGCATGGGGGATTTCCTTGGTCAAACCTCGTTTAGGTAATTAAACCAAAATGATGAAAAAATGTAATGAAGAATGAAACAATGGACATGTTACCTTTTCATGACTATTTGATTTTTAAATTCTACAACATAACATGAATATTCAACCCTTGAATGCTTTAAAAAATTAACTTGAAGACTTCTAATGAAGAAACTCTAGCTTACTTAACTTGGATGAGAAGATGGATGATGGATTAATGATGAGAAATGTAATAATGAGTTAGATGTAAAATGAGGATAAAAAACTTATTTATATGCAATTGTGCTGTAGTACCTAATAATACCTCATCACAAGCCGACATGAATAAAAAATAATTCAAATTTCACTTTATTTCTTGCTCAAAGGTCAAAATGGGGCCAAATAGGACTCATTCACCACACATGGTGAATGGGTCCCACCTGGATGGTACTAATTCACCATGCATGGTGAATGGGTCCCACAGGGGCCATCTCGACACCTAAGAAGCCAATGAATTAGGAAATAAGGTCTAAAACGCCATCTTGTTGGGTGTTTGATCAATTAAAGCCTTGGGATGCACAATATGGGTTAATTAAGACTATTAGTGATGATGTAAATGTTAAATAGGGCTTGGGACACTTAAATCAATGTGAAAGTGTAATTAAATGAATTTTACAACACTAAAATTAGGTCCACAGCCTAGAAGGGCACAAAAACCAATGTGAATGTGCAAGACACATTACAAAACTAGATTATCATTATGTTTGCATTAAGAACCTTCTAGATTGATTTAATAATGTTATTAAACACATTTTATAATGTTGAGTTAGGGAGAAATAGGTTAATTAAGTCTAGAAAAGTGTGAAAGTCCATTACAAGACTTTACAACACCTTTACAACACATCATTAAAAGCATGTTATTTGATTTGAAATGGTGCAAGACCTAGTGTGGATGCATAAAATACTTCAAAAAACTAGATTAAGACCTCATTAAGTCCATTTTATCATGAATTAATCCTGTGTCAAGAAAAGTGTCCTTTTTTCTATGGCACATTTAGCCCCCACTTTAGTGAGAGGATGAACCTACTTCAAACTCACACTAAAGTAGACATTCAAGAGAGGTGTCCATGGAAAGATGTAGATGACAAAGAATGACAAAGATCAATGAGGTTGGACAAGCCCCCATGATCGAAGATCCTTAGTCAAGCCCCCAAGATGCAAAATCATGCAATGACAAGAATGAAGGATGAGGTGGAAAAGATGTACTCACTTTGGGTGGACAAAACTTCTTGGTTGTTTACTGGGTGAGAAAGGCCAAAAAGGTAAGATATGCTAGTTGGTATGAACTCACAAACACAAAAGTGGCTATTGGGAAAAGTCATGCTGCTAGGTGGGATTCCCTTTCAATCATGTCAAAGTTATGCCTGTTGATAACTCTAACAAGATGCCACAAAGAAAAAGGAATGGGTATCAATTTGAGCTTCATGAGACAATAAAAGATTCATATTCTTAGAACTGGTGAACAAAACAAGATGGCACTAGAGGCATGCAAGTTGTGTTATGCAAGGTGGCCATACAAAATGCAACAATGTAAAAATGCAATCATGTAAAATGTCAAGGATGTTCAAAGTAGTTGTGTTCAGCTTATGCAAGGTCAATCACTTAGGGATGATTATGTCTAATGTCTCCAAGAGAGGACCAATCAAAGAATAGTATATCCACAACTTAGGGGATGCAGTGTGTCACATCAAGGCACAAAGAGGAATGTAATATGCTAAGAAATATCACACTTATTAAGGACATCATGCCCAATGTCATCCACAAAGTAATAAACACATCATATAAATGACAAGGCTACACTAGGAACAAAGAAATGCAAATGAATTATGCTATTGTATGCCCCCCACTTTAAAGGAATTGCTACAAACTTGTCTATGTGCAATTACTTTCAAGTAGAAGAGAGGAAGGGAGATCATGAGAGCTTATTCAGAAATACCTATGACAAGTTTTCAATAAGGTGGGTCATGAAAAAGGGTAATATGTCACATTAGAGGGTATGTGCAGGATCATGATGGGCCAAAAAGTGGCAACATGATGGGTATGTAGCTGACGACTATTTTTTTACCCAAAATTGATGAAATGAAAAGGGTTTTTAAAGGATATTCTAAGCTTTCCACCAATATAAATTATGCTTTACTTTGAATTTAATAAATAATTGTTATTCATTTTCTATTTGAATTACTACTAAAGTCCTAATTGATAGGTTGATTGAAAAACATCTATAGCTTTCAAACAATATCATATTTTTTGAATCCAAAACATGCGTCACATTCTATGCTTTGCATACTATAGGATTAAAAAAATAAAAATTGAATTTCATGAAGTTTTGACCAAGTAAAGGTGGTCAGACATACAATTTTTTATATTTTTAAAAAGTTGTAATAAAAATTCATAATTAATTATTTACTTGGAAAAAATTACAAAAAATATGCATCACATCAGGGCATGAGTCCTCTACTTATATCTAAAATCTTATAAAAAATATTATCATTTTATTGTGGTTAGGTGGTCAGACAAACACCTACTTCTTATTTTTTCCACTGAAATTTAAGTACCACTACATTAAAATTTCAAATTTTCACCAGATAGATTTTTTTTTTTAAAAACAAACCTAGTAGTTTAGAAACTACATTCAATTTTCTACAAATTCTATTCTTACATATTTTTGAAATAATATAGATAACTTATTCAAATTTTTATGTCAAGTTACCTAACTCTAATTTTTCTAAATTTTTTGCCACTTAAGGAACTGCTTTTTCCATGATGATCCTGCACATACCCTAGAGTCAATCTTAATACATGTCTTCCACATCCCAAGATTTCTCATATATGTTCATGAAAGTTTAACAATTATTCAAAAGAGAGAATGACAAGTGACATACAGGGATAAGGATTTCTAACCTTTTTCCCCCAGTTAGTGTAGGACAAGGGTGAGCCTAGAATGAATGATGGTATGCTTCCCCTTGTGATGGATGTAAGAAACATAATAGTCAGAATTTGATTATCCTACAACTATTACATGGAAAGGAGCAACAAATAAGGTTATTGGTGTGAATAAGAAAGAGTCTTGGAAGAGTCTTGTGTGATAGTATTGATGTTCAGTGAAGATTTGGTGCTCTTGGTCAAAGAAGGATAACCAAGACCATGAGTTGTTTTTTTTGTGTTAAGCTCTATAAGACTGTAGATACCTTGCTCTCGAGCACCACAACCTTTTCCATTATACCCAAATTGTTTCATGAATTCATACCCTTTTCCATAAAGTTGTTTCAGTACTTTGGAATTGGGTGGTTGTTCGTTATTGTGTTCGTCAAGGGTTATTGTAGAGTTTGTGGCATTATCAAAAGTGGTTGAGGCAGATGCTTCTAAAAGGTTATCTGAATGTTGTGTTG
Organism: Sequoia sempervirens; assembly: GCA_007258455.2. Lineage (NCBI taxonomy): Eukaryota > Viridiplantae > Streptophyta > Pinopsida > Cupressales > Cupressaceae > Sequoia > Sequoia sempervirens. Next base: position 244,151,233 of record VDFB02281492.1, read on the forward strand.
TGAATATAGTTGGTTTTTCTTGTTTCTCATCTTTCTTTTGTGTGAATATGTATTCGCCTATAACTGATGGTGTGAATTCTAAGGATCTCGAATCATCACCAAATAATTTAGATGGCAATTCCTTATCGTCATGTTCAATTTCTACATTGGAAGTTGGAATCAATGTGTTTAGAGGACTTGTAGCTTCTTTTTCAAGGTGCAAGCAACTTTCAGGCTTGGGATCTATTTCAATTTGATAAATTCAATTGTTGTAGACATATTTCATTGTACGATGAAGGGTTGAAGGTACAACATTCATCTCATGAATCCATGGTCTTCCTAGAAGAAGATTGAACAAAAGATCATAAGGCATGACATGAATAGGAGTTTGCAAAGTAACCACCCAACCATAATAGGAAAAGTGATTACTTCAAGCAATTTCTTGGTTGAATTATCAAATCCTCAAATAGGTGTAGAATCAGGTATGATTTTTGACCTATCAACTTTTAATTGATCCAGGAGACTCACACCACACACATTAAGGGAAAAACCATTATCTATGAGAGTGCATTTGATACCTGTGTGATGGAATTGAGCAATTATCATAAAGGAATCATGTTGTTTTCACAACTCCAAAGGAGGGTGCTCATGTTGATGAAAAGTAATATCAAGATTATTTTTTTGGATGAGAGTTGTCACATCATTAAGAGTTGTACCATGAGAAGGTGCAATTTTTTTTAAGGTTGTTTGAAGAATATTGTTGTAATTTGGCAAGGTCTAAAGTAAATCCCAAAGGGAAATTTTTGTAGGAGTATTCTTTAATTGTTTAGTAATATCATACTCCTTTGTTTGTGAGATGTAAGGAGGAATGCTAGGTAGATTGGGTAAAGGTAAAGAGGGTGGGATTGGTTGCGGTGGGTGTGAATTATTTCAAGTGTTATATGTATGAGAAACAGTATCATTACTATATTTTTGTGATACATTGGTATTAGGGGGATAGAGGGTGTGACAGGGTTGATTAGAGGGATGAAGGGGATGGCATGGTGGGTAAAGGATGAGTTTAGGTTTATTAGAAGGACGAAGTAGATGTGAAGGTGGGTAAAGGGTATGGTGAGGTTGAATATTGTTAACATCCCTTAACAAGTGAGATTCTTCATTGTCTTTGAAGGGGGTATTATCTTTGTCTTGGATCATAATATCCTCCCTAGAAGGAGTGTTCCTAGGAGAACAACAAACCATATTTTAGTGACAATTAAGGTTTGTTTCATCCAAAATAACTTCATCGCCACTAAGGGAGATATCAATGGGTGAATGTGTTTGATTATTGATAATGGGGAGATTAGATGAAGATTGTATTTGATTGTTGATTGTTTATAAGGTCATGTTCTCTCATTCCATATTATATACCATACTAGGAGAGCTTGTAATATGTTCATCTAAGTGTGAATTTTGTAAAGTAGCTTCATCCCAAGTATTAGGAGGATCAAGGATTGAATTGATTTTCTCAATAAAGTTTTTTGTAAGTGAAAGGAGATAACTAAGATTCTCATGACTCGCATTGGTTATGTTTTCTAACAAATTATCGTCGTCACAACAAGGGTAGATACTAGGAGAAGAATAGATTCGATTATCATGATCATTTATGACTTCATTGCTTTGTTCCCTAATATCTTCCACAATAGGAGAGGTAGGGGAAGTATCATAAAGAGGGTTGTCATAGGTATTAAAGATTTGATCATTTAATGTCAACATATGCTCCTCACAACTAATATGATTGCTCACAAAAATAGTCTCACAAGTACGAGAGATGTTGGGAGATGAATAAAGACTAGGTAAAGTGGTGAAAATGCATTCATTTGGTGTTGCTATTCTATCTTCCCAAGGGGAATGAGGAGAAGGAAAAACAAGACTGTCATGATGCTCAACAAGTGTACCTTCTTTCGTCAAGATACCTTCATCACAAAAAGGAGAGATATCAAGGGAAGGACAATTATGATCATCATTGTTACCTATTTTTGTATTCCCTTCTAACACATCATCCTCACAAATACGAGAGATAGGGGGGAGTGTAAGTTTAATACAAGTGTTAATATATTCCTTCTCTTGTGGTAAGAGACTATCATAAGTAGGGAAAGCATTGAAAGAATGATTGACATGCTTATGAACTAAATTTTTCTTTGGAATTTTGGAGAAGATTGAAAGTAACATTTTGAAATAAAAATCTATGATAAGTCAAAATGCAATGTAAAAGTTGGAAATGAAATGCAATTTTTAGATAATAATTGATGAATTATGCTATGAGAATGCAAAATTGAAATTGAAACCTTGCATGAAATGAGCTAATTAAGGCTAAATTTTATTAAATGCATGCTATAGAAATGCAACTAACTGATATAGGTATAAAATGGCACTAAACAAAAGCTCAAAAATAATGTTCTGATTTCTATAAAATGTTGTTTCAGTGGTAAGAAGGCACTAATTTTCCTAGGGTGGAAAATGAGTACTAGTATGGAATTTTTTCAAAATTTTCAAGAATTTGTGATTGATTTTTTTTATTTTTTCAGAATGCTATGATTTAGATCTAAATGAAAAATGTATAATTTTAGAACTTTTTAAGGATTAAAGATGCAAAAAGGCAACCTATGATGCACTTGTACACATGCAAAAATGAAATTCGAGAATGCAAGATAACTAATTAAAAATGCAATGTAAGCTAATCTAGGATGAACAATGGACCCCAAAATCAAAAAAGAAGGGATTCAAATAGCAGGTTCACCAAAATGTAACAAAAATTTTGGATCCCAAAATCTCAAGCTCCTTCTTAGGGTTTTTCACCTAGAAGGAGAGGACAATGGGAAAAAATGACTTTTTTAACACTAGAAGAAATGGAAAGAGGAGTGTGGAATGTGTGTGAAGATGTGTCCAAATTCTAGATACTTAATGGAAATGCAGACAAAAGAATGTATTCTAATCTAATGCAAAAGTGCTGGAAAACATAGTGTTGATTGCAAATATGACTAAAAACTTAGGAAAATAATATTAATGGAAATTGATGAGACTAAATAGAGTGCACCTGGAGGTAGATTGATGTCACGAGAATATTCTAGAATGTCTCAGAAACCTTTTTTAATGGTCATTGGGATTGATTCGCCATTCTTGGCAAATTAGTCTTGCTTTTGGTGAAAAGTTTTGGAAACCTATTGCTGACTATCGAGAGATGAATTCTAACAAAAATACTTTTTAGGCCTAAAAATGGAAATAATTCACCATGGGTGGTGAATTAGTCCACCTATAGGAATCTTCAAAATTAGGAATTGATTCTGTGGAGCTAGATCTGCACTTCTACTTCTTACAGGTAACCGCTTTTGAAACTATCGGATCTGAGTTTGAAAGTGAATTTTTGTTGATGCTTTGAATTTAATGATGAATAAAGAGCTTTGGAAACATTGAAACTTGATCTTCAAGGGTTTCTATGCTTCCAAGGGACCTAAATCTATAAAAAAAACAAGACAAAAGAGAGATATGTTGAATGTTAGGGCATGGAGGTTTGCCTTGGTCAAACCTTGTTTAGGTAATTAAACCAAAATGATGAAAAGATGTAATGAAGCATGAATAAATGGACATGTTACCTCATAATGATGATTTGATCTTGAAATTATGCAACATAACATGAATATTTAGCCCTTGAATGCTTTAAAAAGCTAACTTGAAGACTTCTAAGGAAGAAACCCTAGCTTGCTTAACTTGGATGAGAAGATAGATGATGGATTAATGATGATAGATGTAATAATGAGTTTTTAGATGTAAAATTAGGTTAAAAACACTTATTTATAGACAATTTTTCCTTAGTACCCGATAATACCTTATCAGAGCCCGACATGAAGCAAAATTAATTCAAATTTCACTTTATTTCTCGCTCAAAGGTCAAAATGGGGCCAAATAGGACTCATTCACCACACATGGTGAATGGATCCCACCTAGATGGAACTTATTGACCATGTATGGTAAATGGGTCCTACAGGGGCCATTCTGACACCTAAGAAGCCAAGGAATTAGGAAATAAGTTCTAAAATGTCATCTTGTTGGGTGTTTGATCAATTAAAGTGTCAGGATGCACAATATGGGTTAATTAAGACCTATTAGTGATTATGTAAATGTTAAATATGGATTGGGACACATAAATCAATGTGAAAGTGTAATTAAATGTGCTTTACAACACTAAAATTAGCTCCACATAGCCTAGAAGGGCACAAAAACCAATGTGAATGTGCAAGACACATTACAACACTAGCTTATCATTAAGTTTACATTAAGAACCTTCTATATTTATATAATAATTTTATTAAACACATTTTATAATGTTGAATTAGGTAGAAATATATTAATTAAGTCTAGAAAAGCATGCAAGTCCATTACAAGACTTTACAACACCTTTACAAGACGTCATTGAAAGCATGTTATTTGATTTGCAAGGGAACAAGACCTAGTGTGGACACATAAATAAATTCACAACACTATATTAAGACCTCATTAAGTTCATTTTATCGTGAATTAATCCTGTGTCAAGCAAAGGGTCCTTTTTTCTATGACACAAAATGGTTGGTTGTTGTGTTTTGGAACTAGTTGATAAAAAGTGAAATTTGGTGAACAATGAAAGTGTTGAATGGTTCAATGTTTCATAATAGTTTATTTGATGATGTTTAATATGTTTTTGATTCTAATTATGGTTAAGAGACAAGTTTGGTGATCTGAGGTCTTGTGGTATGAAGTGAATTTGAAGAGATTTTAAAGAAAAGTTAAGTGAACCAATGGTGTTTGTTTAATTTGATCTTCTCCATTTGGATTTGGGTTAAAAGCACCCTTGAATTTCTTGATGTTGAGTAGATTCTCTACATCAATTGGTATTAGAGCTAGCTGATTCTGAGGATTTGTTGAATTTGTGGTTTGTTGAAGTTGGTTTGTTTAGTTGGTTGTAGGTGCTTGATCCATCTAAGCTACAAAGAGAGTTTGGTGTTTGAGTTTTTGAGTTTGCATAGGTTAAGAAGAACTTCATTACTGGTTTCCAAGAGACTAGGGAGAGAAAAGTGGAGACACCTATGTGAGGGAAATAAGTTGTGTGGTGGAGCAGTAAAGAAGATGGATACCTGACTAAAGAAGCATTTGAGTTTGCATCCTAAAGAGTACTCCACTGATGGGAGTAGATGAGAAGATGACAAGATGATTTGTGAAAAAGATGAAATCTTGCTTAGAAAAGAAAAGTGGAAGGATAGTCATGTGAACTTGTGAAAGAAAAATTTATTGAGAACCTGATAGGGAGAAAAGAGAGATGGCAAAAGACAAGTGGAGATGAAGACAAAGTTGAAGGCAAGATTGGAACCAAGACAAATGAAGATCCAATAGAAAGAGAAAAGACAAAGTCCAAGGAAGATTTGAAGTTTTTTTGTGGTTGAAAGAACATGCAAGGTTGATACCACATGTTTCCAAGGGACTTGGAAAGTTTTGTTGGTTGGTTGTATGGTGTAAGAGCACCTTGTTCACTGAATGCCTCCAAAAGGAAAAAATTGTTAAAATTGAATTTTCAAATTTAAAAGTGTGTAAGAGATTCATGTAAGGGTCAATACTAATTTAATTGAATTATCAATAGGTCTCTAGAATGTTAAAATGAAGGAAAATGTAAAAATTGCAGAAAAACTACAAAGTTGTCAAATAGGGAAAAGTGTAAAAATGCAAAAAATTACAAGAATATGAAGGGTCATCTCGGTGTAGAAGGTGGTTAGTTAGTTGAATATTAAAAGGTAATTGTTGTAACTGATACAAACAACTTTAAAAGAGCATTGAGAGGTTGAGGCAGCAAGAGATATTGTATTCTTTGAAGAAATATAGTAAATAAAGCCCCTATTTTTGTAATTTCTTTGTTTTCTCTCTTTACCAACCCATTGAATGGACTTTACAACAGTCTAAATGCTATTAATTTGTTTTTTTACTTAGTATAGGGTGTTAGCAATCATTTAAAAGTGATTTTAAAGGTTTCCATCAAATTTAGAGGCCAAGTTTTGTGGTTTGGCTTGAAAACATAGTCAAGGGTTTTGAGAGTTTTGTACGGTTTATATTTCCCATCCAAACATTGCAGGGTTAGTAGAATGGTGGGATGTATTTTTTAGTGTGTATTTAGTATTCCTTGAACATTGTGTGTGTTGAACACAAGTATGGAAAGTTGAGATGCAAAGTCTAGTTGCTATCCTCCATGAAATTCTGATCTTTATCATGAAATTGTATGGTTTCAAAGTAGAATCTATTGAAAAGGTATTCAAGCAGGTTGGATAAAGGTCCCTATAGTTTTGGAAGACTATTTGAAAGATGTTTGAGGCATAGGTTAAGGAGAATAAGGTTCGGAATTTATATTTATGTTAAACCCTCATCTATTCAAGCATGGTTTGAGTATGAAACAAGAGTTTTCATTTTAGTGCAAATAGAGGACTTTCAATCCTTAGAAGTTTTTGAATCTTCAATTTTAAGACATCACGAGGGACTGTCAGTGGGTATTGGGAGTTGAGAAAGAGTTTAAAGGAGACATTCTTTGTATATGTGGCCTAATTAGTGAGATTTACGAGTAGTAGAGTCATGTTTATAAGCAATCTTTACAAAACAATAACGTCTGAATTTGGGATATGTTAAACTTGGAGAAAATGGGTCCCTATAATGATGAATGGCTTATGGCATTTCTATACGGGTTGCTTGATATACCCATTTTTGTAATGCTGTTGTACTATTAGGAGATTGGTGTTTGAATGCATGAAATTAGGATTTATGGATAAACAATGTTATATGTGATAGGTTTTTTATTGAAACTACTTGAACAGTGATGTTAGTGATTTATCAATGTTTTGGGAAAATATTAGATGATAAACTAGACGATTTGATGTATTGAGCTATCTGAACCCAATGTGCAAGAATGGTGTTTGACTACAACGAATAGGGAATCTAATGGTTTAGTGTTTGGTAAGTGTGATATTGGTTTATTTCAGTCTAAAACATGATATATGAAGTGTCTTGGAAGTTTGATAGAAAGCTTGAAGCATAAATGGTTGGTTGTCTTTTGGAACTGGTTGGTAGAAATTGAATTTTGGTGAACAATGAAAGTGTTGAATGGTTCAGTGTTTTAGATCAAGTTATTTGATGATGGTTAAGATACAAGTTTAGTGATTGATGCCTAGTGGTATGAAGTGAATTTGAAGACATTTTGAAGAAAATTTAAGTGATTCAATGTTGTTTTTTTAATTTGATCTTTTCCATTTGAGTTTTGGTTAGAAGTACCCTTGAAGTTGTTGGTGTTTGGTAGATGCTCTACATGAATGTTCTTGTATGGGCATGGAATTTGAGATGATGTTGTTGCATGCACTAAATACTTTATATATATAGATTATTTTTCTTCAGGAGTTAGTTTAGAGTGTTCTCCACAAGGGTTATGTTTCCAGATTTTCTCTAGATATGGAACAAGATGTAAATCTCTTGTAAAGTCCATGAGTTTGATATTGTATTGTAACTTGTACTCTTGTTGCTGAATAATATAATGGCTCTATATTTTTAGAGTGGGCCTTTTTACTAGTAAGGGTTTTCCCCACATAAATATATGTGTTCAATTCTCATATCTTACTCTTTCATGATTTATTATTTTGCATTGAATCTATTTAATGCATGTTGCTAAAATTATTATGATCTCAAAAGATCTAAAATTTCAATCACTTTCTTCTAAGGATTAATGCGGGAAATAAACTATACCATATTCCACTTTATAGCATATTAGTATGTGTTTTATAGGTTTCTAAATGCAAAAGAATGTTATAGAAGAAACTTAATGATCTTAGATGTCATTTATAGGATTCCCATTTTCCCTTCAAAACAAAATCATGGACAAAACTCAAAATTGATTTCCTACATATATTTTCTTTTTACAATCAAGATAAACACATACACACCATACTTCTTAGGGTTTGAGAAGTAATAAAAATACCTGACATAGAAAATTAAGTATCATAGTCATAGCCTACTTCCCCACTTCCTCAGATAGAAGGAATATGGAAATATATTGAATGGATGGATAAAAAGACAACTTGTAGTGAAAGGAGATGTTATAGAGCACAAAAAGAATATGAGGATAAATATAACATGGAGATAGAGGTGAATCAAGGGGAGTGGGAACTAGAATCTATTGAATCTAAGAAGAAATACAACCAACCAATTAAACTTAGAGAGGAAAATATTGCTAAAGAAGGGAACCCTACAGTTGAAAAGATAGGGACTACTGTGGTTGAAAAGTGGTAGAAAAAAATGTACAGATCATATCAAATTTTTAAGAATTGTTTCCTAGAACATTCATATATTTAATGGGAATAAAAGAAGAAGATGCCACAAAAATAGAACCAAAAGGAGTTATTTATGAGTAAAGAGAATACCTTATAGACTCAATCCAAATATGAAAAAGAAAGTAAAAGTAGAACTAGACAAAATGCTTGTTGCGGGGATTATAAAACTAGTAGAGCATGCAAAATGGATAAGTACCATAGTAGTGCAAGAAAAAATATAGGATAAGTAAGAATATTTTTTTATTACAGGGAGTTTAATAAAGCCTACATACATGATCCTTTTCCTACACCCTTTCTAGAAGAAATAGTATAATCAGTTGTTAGTGAGGAGATGCATTTATTTTCTAAGAGAATTTTTAGGTATCATCAAGTCAAAATAAGGAAATATGAACAATATAAAACTATATTTACAATATAATAGGGATCCTATAGGTATATAGTGTTGCCATTTGGCCTAAAAGTGCAACTATAGTATTCAACATAATCATGATAAATGCATTCAAGTACTTTATACATGTTAACTTTTAGAGGTATATCTAGATGATTGGATGGTGTATGGATTGGTTAAAGACCATGTGCAAGTGATTATAATGATGTTAAATAGGTACAAAATTATGAAAATGTTGATCATCAAAGCTTGTGCCTCTCTGACAGTCTTATGGGAAATTCAGCGAGTGGGGGACAAATTGCGTCTCACTAAATACCTCTAGGTTTTTTATAAAATGCTAACTCTTATTTTGGGGTTTTGAGATAAGGGATAAAGGAAATTTAAATATAAAACATAAAAGGGGATGCACAAAATCTTTTACAACATTTCAAACCCAATTTATTCCTATGTTTGATATAAAGGACACAAAACGTCACAACCCCTCATTGTTAGAAAGAGAATGAATAGCAAAGGCTAGCTTTAACCACAATGTAGACTTTCAAATCTTTCTATAGGAAGTGTTCATTGAGGTACGACCAAACATAAAGATTCATTAGAGTAAAATAACAATATTTCAGAAATTACAAGAACTCTGTCTCCTAGTACAATATAGCACAACAAAATAACAATTTTTAGAAAAATAGAAAAAGTCCAATGACATAGTCCAATTATTCTAAATTACTATTCCATCACACAAGCATAAAGCATAGAAATAAGATATTTAAAGTTCTAGGATATAGCTTGTAGGACACAATGTTTCATTCAAAATGACAATATAAATAAAGAAATCTTGAAAAAGGACATACATGCATAGTCTCAATAAATTCCCCTTAGTAGTTCATACTTAAATTAAAACTAAAATTGTAAACACAAGTTGAATCTGACAATAGTTTAAACCTTAATAGATATAATTTTCCAGAATAAAGTAGTTCTAAAACTTGCTTTTGAAAAATAGTTCTTAAATTTTTTAGAAAAACTAAAAAGAAACAGTTCTTTTAACAAAGTAAAAAGTTCATCTTGGAAAATCCTCCTTTCTTGTGTTGTCGTCCCCCTTTTATAGTTGTTGAAGAAAGAAAACACCACCTCAACTCAGAAGTAATTACTGCTAGATGTTGATACCTAATAACTCATGATCTGATTTGTAACCCCTTGGTTAGGTCATAAAAGATCTTTGCATTAACTCTCCAGCTACAACATTAATCTCTTTTAGATATTTTAAAGAAAGAGTCCTATACTTGATGAAATCTTTAAAAAAATAGTTCATCAAATGAATCTTGCTAACTAATCACATCATATCAAAGCATCAAATGGAAGCTTTTCTCCCAAGAAACAAGCAAAGAGAAAACAAAAAGTTTCATTAGCCTTTAAAAGATATTACTTTAAAAGACATAGTCCTCCTTTTGATAGAGAGATGACATGTCACATGGTCAAAAAATTATTCTTTTTGAAGAATGTTTTTGTAGAAAATTTCTAACATCTCGACATGTGTCTTGGGTGCTCCTCGGAAAAGAAAACTGATAAGGAAAAGTCATGCAGCCACCCCATGGTACATTTCCCACCTTCCTGACTGGCCTTACATTATCTTGAACACTTCCACAATAAAAAAAAAATCCAAAAACTAGAAAGCTAGGGAAATGATAAGAAAAACCACTTCATAGTTTTTGGTGACTCACAAGGGCCTTCCCTTGTGGAGGTATGGACCCAACTCTCTAGAAATTCCTAAAGTTTGAGGAAGGAGGAGTGTTGTGCCTACCATTCTTCTTCAGTTGGTAAATACATACTACAAATGAGCTTGTAGGCTTGATCAAGCTAGAAAACTTCTTTGAAAGACATGACCCCCCATCTTGCAGTAACCACTCCAAGGTAATGATAAAGGCGAGAAAGGTGAAAATTTTTATTCTCAACCTCATCAACTATACGCACCGTACTTGAACTTCAGAGCTCAGTAGTAGTCTGGTCTTTGTGTTTAATAGCCTCTATAATGTGCTCCAATATTTGCACATTTCCTTCTAGGGAGAAAAGGGGAGGTAATTTGTAGTTGATCCAAACATTAAAGTCCTTTTTTATCTCTTCAACTCTCCTCCCCAACATCACCTGACAATCTTTACACTTTTTAGCAATCTTCTAGGAGTTGAAAATTTCACTAGCTTTGATATAGGTGGTTCTTTGGTCAGCAATTCTAGCATCTTTTAAAACCTTGTCAAAAGCCACACAAAGTCTAGAAATGAAACTTTGTGACTCCACCACTCGAGAGTCACATATCTGCAAAACATAATCAACCATTGAGTCAATTTTCCCATTTATTTCCTTTTCATCCTTCAAGAATTAAAAAATAGACCTAAGAACAAGAACTGTAGCTGCAATCCACTCTCAATGTGAAGATACAAGTTTTTTTAGTAGTGGGAGACACTCGGTCTCTCAAGTAGTAGCCAACTCTTGATTGAGGCGAGTCTCCTTAGTCTTTGCATTTTCCTCTATTTGACCCTTTTCTTTGAGAGCATCTACTAGTTCAAATCTTATACTTCATACCTCTAAATCATGGGTTTTCTATGCAGACACGACCTCTTGTTTTTCTAGCTTCAATTTCTTTATGTTTGCTTGTGCCTTCTAAATAGCATCGAAAAACTAAGATCAGACATTACCTAGCTCATTCTATAAATTTTATTTATTACTTTTGTACCCTATGTTAGTCTGATGCTAGATGGAAAGATCAACTTTTAATCTTTCAATTTTGGCATGTAGTCGAACCTGCTAACTTTGCACTTCTTCCAACAATCTAGAGTCTTCCCCTTGTCTACTTTGAATTTTCATTATGCGGGTCAACTCAACATCCTTAGCGTTGAGCTTTGTTTGCAATCTTCCCATTGTTTCCCTTACATTTACCAACTCTATCTCATGTTTTTTTAACCTTCTAGCTAGCTTTTCATAGTCCAAATATATCATTTGTTGGGTGGTCTTAGCTAAGACCACCTTGTCGCATGGATGTGATTCAGATAGGTCTAGGCCCATTTTCTAGATGTCACAATCCTCTAGCTACATGTACCCTTCAGGATTAGCCACGAGTGGTTTCATGGTGTTGATCAAAAGAGAATTTTGCTCCTCATTATAACAAGCTTCGATCTTCTTAGCAACCAATAATTCAACATTTTTCATAAGCTGCCTGTATTTAGCTTTTTATCAGGCCATCTTTGTTGCATTGAAATGATCCTAGAGAGTTTGAGGAACATCGACATTCTATGCTACAATAGGGGTACCAATAGGGAAACTAAAAAAGGTAACAAAGGGGGAGACTTCAGATGTATGAGTATGGGGAGAGGCGAAAGGGAGCATTATCATGGAAAAGGGTGGTACATGTAGTTGAGACTAAGCAGGGGATTTGTGAGTGGAGGTAAAAAGAGCCACAAGGGGGTGGAAAAGTATTTGGTTAGAAGTTGTCGAACTAGGAGTGGTGGTTAAAATAGATACTTCATCTCTTTGAAGAGGGGCCCTTGATAGGGCGAATAAAGAGTCAATAGTGGCCAAGATGGATGTTGCTCATTCAACATGTGAGGTAATCTTAGGAATTTCATTCCAAACAAGGAAAGATGCATTTAGGATTATTAAATAAGGATCCATGGATGGAGAATTCATTCCCAAGGGAGGAGGAGAGGGGTAATCAAAGATGTAGAAATAGGAAGAGGAGTAAAACTTATCTAAACCACAGTGGTTGACACATCCTAGAAAGCAGACTCCACTTCTTCACCTCGGGCCAACATTTCTGAAATACCTAGCCCTTCAAACCACCTTATTTTCTCCCGACCAGAGCTGACATGCTCTATTATTTTGACCACTGACCCCTTTGAAAATTGACTCTCGAAAACTACAATGGGTAACACTCTTGTAGACTATTGGGGTTTCTTTCCTTTACTTTGGGTACTAAAGGCAGAAAGAGCTCACAAATCCTTTTGTCTCAAATCTTTTTAGCCACAAAATTCTCGAGGTTGGTGGTTCCAACATGGGACTTGTTCCACATTGATTTCATGGATGGTTTCTAGATTACTATTGTCAAATTTGGCCTCTTTATCATAAAAATACTCAAATTCCTCAACTTGTGGGAACTGTCCAACAAGAAGGTTGGGACAATGCAACTCTTGTCGGAACCTCTAGAAATATGCCTTCTTCCTTTCCGACCATCCCCTCTTCTTTAGTTGTGCGTTAATGGACATATTCATTGGGAAGTTCCTATCATACTGGACCTTGGGCGTATAGAAACTTAGCCATTCTGGTCACTTGAAAGGAATATTCTTCAAGTTGATGTATACTTGTACACTTTCTTGAGTCATGTTCTTCCTTCTTTCAAAGTATTCCCACTCCTTATGCTTCATGCTATAAATTCCCCTTGTATTATAGTCCTACTTATCACAAATGATGACCAGGATCAAAGTTTCTAATAGATTGTTGATTTCTTCCTCACAAAATGGCTTTGTAAGTGTTACCTGACTGTTAGCAATATTGAGAGGGAGCAGATACAACTTTGTCTTATTTCTTCCTATGGTGTAGATTTTATCGACAATGGTCAATTGGTGGCATGCTTCCAACATGAAAACTCTATCTGTTACAAACTTGGGGAGTCAAAAGACTCATTGGGAAAACCATGAAATTTGATAAATGTGAAATCTGCACCCAAGAAGTAATCCATTGGGTTATGCAAGATCCTTATCCATTGTAAAACCTCATGAGAGAAACACCCCGTAGGATGGGGTAGCAATTCTTGGAGGACGGGCCTCAAAAAGTAATCTACAAACCCATAATAATCCCCTATTTTAGAAAGCAGATGGGTCCATACAAAAACCAGTTGAAGACAGTTCCTTTCATCCAGCCTATACACTTTCACATTTTTCCCAAAATATTCAAAATTATGATGCAAAACTAAATGAGCTAAGAAGGAAGGGTACCTGAATTTAGAATCAATCCCATAATTTTTTAGTTGGTTCAATATGTTCCTAGCTATCACCTCGACAAAATCATAGTTCCTCTAGAATTTTTCTCTCTTGAGCTCATAAGCTAAGCTAAACTGAAAAGGAAGAACTTGGGCATTGTTGTCAAGACTAAATACCTAAGCCAACATTGAGAATACCGCCTGAGTGTCCCTCTTGAATATATCATATGGTAGAGGGAAAGGGACATGACCTCTATCTAGCCATTCCCTTGTTTCTTCTTCATAAAATTTTGTTCTTATGGCCTTTTCTTCCCCTAAAATATTCATCTTTTCTTAACTAAATAGCTCAATATCCCAAGCTCTATGGATACATAGCATATCTTGTATGGCTTGAGCAGAAATAGTAGTCCTAACCTTCCACTTTTGATAATACATGTTACCTCATCAAATTTCCTGGCACATGCATCAACTAATTTAGGGCATGGATGTACAGTGTGAAACATGAACTACAACAAATTGCAATCCGATAGCCAAAGTGAAAAATCCTCAGATGCCCCATACTTTTCCTTTCTCTAAAACACACCTTCTCTGAGGCTTTTAGGGTTGAATGACAACTTGGGAACAAAGACATTGTCAGAAATATCTTGTACTGCTTCTCTTTTCACAGGATTATCTACAAGCACCTTCTTGCAATACTTGAAAGGTTGTTCCTCTATAGCTGGGGCATTGGTGAAAGACTTTCACCCAAAAATATTGGCATAACCAGGTCATTGGTTTGGAGTTGTGGCCTATCTTCTAGAAGTTGAGGGTTCTACCCTGACTATATCAAAAGTTATAGAGAACCTTCAGGAATAATGGTCAGCAACCCTTTTTCCTTCAAAATAAAAGTATATGTTTTAGTGTAATAAATTATTTTCTGGTACATCCACACAAGGCTGTGCTATTACTGTTGGGCTATTAAATGTTGCCACTGGGATGATATGTGTGGATTAAATATTTGTATCTCTTGGAAATTCCAAAAAAGTCACGAGGATGAAATTAGTGCATTCCTTTCGCCGCCTTTTGATTAAAAAGAAACATTACCTCAAGAAGCATGCTTTTTGTCGCACCAAATGTGCTAAAGTGGTGCAAAGTACCCTTGAAAAATGTAACCATTAATCTATCAGAGATTTTTTTTAAAAAAGCATTAACCATGTCTTTTCTCATTAATGAGATATTTGGCACTAATGACGGTGATGGACACACATCAATAATCGGCGTGCTAGAGCATTTACTCGCAACGCCTCAATTTATTTCTTAAGAAATTCTATGGGATCCTCCATTTGATTTATCTACCTTGGTCCATTCTACCTCAAATTTTCCCATTGTTGTCTGGCTAAAAAAAGATATTTCGGTGATCAATTTTGCCAGTCAGCCTTTTCTATATATAGTCACGCCACCTTTTGCAACATTCATTCAAACATAAATTTCTCTAACTTATTTGGCCTTCCACGTACTTTCTTTCCATTTTGCTACAATTAGCTACTTTGTAAAAATGTCTCTTGGCTTGGGAACTCCTATTTGGCTCCTTCCACGAAGGCCACAATACAACTTTGCAGGAGAAATTATTGGTGACTGAATCAAACGGTTAGTCAAGAAATGTGACCCACTTATCATGAATGCATTTGTATGGGTGGTGGGTACTAACTTCGTTACTGATGAGAACCAACTTCGAAACAACTGCAACTTTCTTTCTTGCTTTGTGGCCTCATTGCTGGATTTGAACATGTCCAAACCTATGATGATTGAGCTATGTTGAGAAATGTTTGACACCTTGCTGATAGAAAGGATCAAAGAAATAGTACAAGTGGCCATCCATGGTGTTGGTATCTCAAGCGCCGTGGACCTTCTAAGGCATGTGGACTTCAATATATACATGCCCCAACCACCTTTCTCTCTGATTTTTGCACTATGGATGTTGCAACACATAAATTTTCTTCATAGCCAGTGGGCATTTTTCTGCTTTGTGAGTACGGTGTGGAGTGGGTTATAGGGATGGCCTAGAGAAAACACTTTAACTTCTTGGTGCAGAGTAGTAATGAGTAGGCTTTTGGCCTACCTTCATGTCCATTGTGCTCTTTAGCCTTCCTCTTGTAACAAGGCAGAGAATAAGAGAAAGAAAGAAAAAGAAAGAAGGCCCGATAGCAGACTTCTTCTCATTCCTAGGTGGCAGCCGAGGGTGCCTCCAGACTACTTTTGCATGTTACTCCTTCCTTCTAAAATTTTTTCTTGTAAATCCTTTTAGACTCACTCGAGAGAGTCTCATGTTTGAATCCGAGCCTTGGGCTTGCATATATGTAGAATTTATGATAGATATAATACAAGCTACTTATTTCTTAGTGTTTCAACTAGGTTTTATTCTGAAAAAACTTTGAAATAATTACCAAATTTTACATATGATAAATAGATGTTAAAGTTTTCAAAGAGCTATGCATTCTAATTGAAAATATTCAGATAAATACCATTCACCGCTATACCTAAAGCATTTATTTCCATATCTTCATGTTCATATGTGTCCTCTTTACATGCATTGATTTAGAAGGGTCCCTTCCACAGTGCTTCAAATTTTGTGTGTTGTCCTAGTTTTGTAGTACGTACATCATATTTTATCACTAATCTCCCTTCCTTGAATTTTGGACTAGAGGCCTTTTTGTCAAACCATCGCTTGACTGCTTCTTGATGGTTGATCATAGCTTCATGGACCTTCTCTCTGTCTTCCTCCAATTTGAGGAGTTCTACTATTCGTACTTACATTCCACCATTTTCCTCAACTTGCAGGGCCTTCAGTAGTTGTAGAGCAGGGATTTCTATGGAAATGGGAATTACTACCTCTTTTTCGTACACCAACTCATAAGGAGAATTTTTCAAAATCTGCTTTGGGGTAATTCGATCTACCCATAGAGCTGCTCGTAGATTCTTATGCCAATCTCTTTACCACTCTGACCTAATGCATTTGATTAACCTAATTAGGTTTTTGTTAGTGGACTTTTCTAGCCCATTCCCTTGTGGATAGTAATTTGATATCCCTGACCCAATGAAATCTTGGGCATTGTCAGATATGATGGTTCTGGGTGGCCCAAATCTGGTCACCAGTTCTTCAAGGAAATTAACAATTTCTCCTTCTATCACATTTTTTAGGGCTACAACTTCCACCCACCTTGTAAAGTAATCAATCATTGTGAGGATCGACTTATGTTCAACACTAGAAGTAGGGTTTATCATACCGATAAAATCCATACCCCATTGAGTAAAGGGTTCCTCAGTTACAATAGGGCATAGGGGTTGAGCAACATTCCTCCTTTTTCCAAAAAAAAATTGAAACTAAGTACACCTTTTTACTAGATGATGTGCTTCAGTAAACGTAGAGAGACAATAATATCTTGCCCTCATTATTTTTAAAGTGGTGGTCTTGGCAGAAAAATTCCCACCCTCAGGACTATGGTGAAATTCGTTAAGAACCCTCTCTACCAATAGAGTGTCAAAACATTAGAGTAGCATACCATCATAATTCCTTTTAAAAAGTACATCTTCAATTAGTACATACCTTGCACCTTGCAAATGATAGTACCTCTTTTCATTGGATGACAAACTAGTTGGGTAATATCCCTTATGCATGTGTCGTGTCCGATCAGCAACCCAAGATTCATCGAACTCAAATTGATTCGAGTACACCCAATCAGTCTCTCTTTCGGCCATGGAACTCATTTATTGTGTGATATATTCTAATAGACCTCATCTCATACCCTTTCAAAGTTCTAGAATGGAATGTGACAATATGTTCTCCTTCATTTTGAATGCCTTTTTGAGTGAGTACTGAAGCTATACTATCCTGACCACTATACACATAGAGTAGGAAATCCTTGGAAAATTTTGGATTAGCTAAGATTGGAGCAACATAAATTACTATCTTTATTTTATCAAAGGCATCTTTCCCTTCAGGGGTCCATTTGAATGGTAGATTCTTTTTAAGCATTAGCGTAATAGGCTTTACAATACTAGCAAAATCATAAATGAATCTATTAATGAAATTGATTTTCCCTAGGAATGACTGGAGTACCTTTTGGTTTACTGGTGGAGGTAATTCCATTATGGACCTAACCCTTTCGAGATCTATTGATATCCCCTCTTTTGAGACTACAAAGACAAGTAGCTTACCTTGAGGCACTCCAAAGAAAAATTTCTTTAGATTCAGAGAAATCCCAAACTATTGAAATTTCTAGAAAACCTTTTGTAGATGGTCAAAGTGATAATCTTTTGATTTTGAAAATAATATTAAGTCATCTAAATATATCAAAATGACCAGGTTAATTATACCTTCGAAAGTCATATCCATTTCTCATTGAAAGGTTGCGCCAAAATTTGACAAGCCAAATGACATTTTTCCATATGAAAATTTTCCCCACTTAGTGGTAAACATTATTTTGTGTTGGTCACTCTCCTTCACATATAGCTAGTTATATCCCAAAAAAATTGTCAAGTAGTGAGAACATTTTAAACCCAACTACTGCCTGCAGAATCTGCTCCTTTGAAGGAAAGGGGTAATGGTCCTTAAGTGATGCTTTATTTAGACTTCAAAAATAACACAAAGTCTAATATCACCATTCTTCTTTCAGATAGGTACCAAGTTTGACACCTAGGTGGAATGTTTAATTAGATATATTATCTTGGACTCGACCAACTTGGTAAGCTCTTGTGCCATTATTGCCTCAACCTTCGGGTTGACAAGCCTTTTCTTATGTTGGATAGGTTTAGATCCATCCTCCAAGTCGATGGTATGTTGAATTATACTAGGGTCATAAACTTTAAGGTCGTCATAAGATCAGGCCATAACTCCATCATATTCATAACATATATTCCTTAATCTTTCTTTATCTTTAGTTGGAACCCCTTTTCCAACTTTCAAACTTCTGCCACTCCTGAAATCAACTTTTTCATAATCTCTTTCATCTGCCATGACCTTTGTTTGTCGTTTCTTGCATCTTCATAGTAAAAAAGATTCTCAAGGGAAATCAATCCTCTCAGAATCTTATTCACTTTAATTGGATGACCTGTCCATCAGAGAATTTTGTTCCTAGGGTTGCAGTTTTAGGAGTCATTCCTCCCTTTTGTATGAAGGTGGCTATCTAAGTATCATCATTGAAAACCTACCAATTCTTGTCATTGTCTAGAATTAAGGGTCGGACAATGACCTGAATTGAATTTTTCCTAGTTGAGTTGAAAGTTGGTCTAAATTGCGCTCTGACTAATGCATTTGATCAGCTATGTTGTTCTAGGATCAGGGAATAATTTGTATATTGAAGGCTTCAAAACTTTGAATCAGGTCCCAAACTCGGTGTTTGTATGACCTCATTTAGGTATTCTTTGCTATTACTTGACCACAAACCTCGCTCACCACCAAGTTTGAATCTCTAAAAACTTGTATTCTCTTTATACTCATTCTTTGTGCAAGGTTTAGATCGTGAACTAAGGCCTTGTATTTGGCATCATTATTCAAACACAAGAACATGAAATGGTAAGCTCTGAGTATCTCAGATCCTATTGGAGAGAGTAAATAGACACCTACACCAACGCCTACCTTACACTTGGAATTGTAAAATAAAAAGATTCCATAGCCGATTATCAAATGGGTCATCATATTTCTCCTCATCCCTTACTAGTTTTGAAAAAGTTTGATCATCATCAAAAATTACATAAGTGTTGAGCCCGCTCACATGGAAGTTTTCAAATGAATCAGAATCAATGAATTGGGTTAAGCAACACTTCTTCTTTAGGAGTTCACTCACTTGTGTCCTCTTCATCCTCTAGCATTTTAACACAATATTTCTCCTATTGAGATATAGTAGTGTGTGCAGCTTCAAAGCATATGAACACATTGTTTGTAATATGTTCGGGATGGAAAGGCTTTGAAAGAATCTTCATTTTTTCCCCTTACTTAGTCCTTAAAATCAAGTGGGACCAATCAAGTGCCAGATATCCACCAATTTTGGTGGTGAAATCCCTTGATAGACACATCACAAAAACTGGTGGGATGTCTATTACTACCACTTCCTGAGTGACTATTTGGGTTGGGTAGGAGAAAAGGGTTATAGACAGACCTTTTATCCGACCTATGGTAAAGACCTTTTTTTTGTCTAGCTGCATGATTCCCCTTTCAAGGTGTTCATACTTAATCCTTAAAGCATCCACCACTTTTTTTGGCATAATAGTTATGTTAGCCCCCGAGTCAATCATATTATTATAATGTAATAATTTGTCTCCTAATATAAGCGTTAAAAAGAAAGGTGTGGGATTTTTTCTACTTACCTCTTTTTCCTTAATGTTTCTCACATTATTTGTAAAATTTTTTTCCTTTAAAGTCTGAGGGGGAAGTACAAATCTATCATTTAAACTTTGATTATTCAACTAAGCCGCACATACCTACAAACTTTCCCCTTCAACTAATGCTTCCTAAAGTAGGGTCTTCTACTCAGGAATTGATATGACAACCCATAATGACACATTGGAAGGTTCCTTCTTTAATTATCCACCATGTTAAGCATCCCAACTGGTTGGGACTTTGGCTTAAATAGTGGTATTTCATTTGTATTTGGGAGAGAAAGTTCCATCATGATTTAGCTTGGTGCTTTATTCGCCTCCTTTTCCACTAATAGTATGTTATGTGACTGTGAATGAGGTCAAATGATGGGTGGCGAAGTCTGCGTCTCTAGGGAGAACAGTAGTCATGGCTGTGGACATGGCGGGGCTTGTGGTACATATTCCCCTATGAGCCTTCTTTTAGATCTCATGTTGTAATTGGACCGTACCGATGGAATGCCAGTAGTTGGAGCCCCATTTGGATATACTACATCTTCTTCCTCCAACTGTGAGAACAATGCTTGATCAAGTGCTATGTCTGCTCCTTGTTCGATGTACATCCCTTGCAATTGTGCTCCAAAATGAGCATTCTCCATTTTAAATGACCCACATTCATCCATATTCAGGACTAGGCCTTTGCTTCTTTGTTCTGCCATCCATTTTTCCATATTTTCCTTTAGGAAATTCTGTGGGAAATGACTGTCACTGTAGGTGAGGCACCATGCGTTATCCTCTTCCACCAAGTTATTCTATCTTGGGATGAATTCTTTACTTTGACTACCTTTTATTATTTGAAGTGGCATGGTGATTAGAACTATCTAATCTATGGATGGCGTCTATTAGCTTCTTCCCCAAGAAAGAGCTTGGTATGAGTTTTGTTGATAAGGAAGCTTTTTGTTGATAAGGAAGCTTACTTCTACCATAGGTCTAAGCATTCACCTTCAAAGGCATTACTTTCTATTGTTTGACAATGACCAATTCATTAACAAAAGTCCACATGGGATTCTTCATTTCATTAATGTCAGTCATGACTGAACTTGAACTCGACATGTTACTTTGTGTGGAAGGATACATATGCATATACTGGGGCATACCTAATGTACTGCTTTGTATAGTGGGGTACTTGAATAGGATCCTTCTTGTAAAATTCTAGAGGGTTCTACGAACATAGGCATAGGAGATTGAGGTGATAGTTTCCCAGCATCAATCAAACTATTTTCTGCTCATACCGCCAACTCATAAGCATCAGGCAAGATATCTCACCCATAACATTTATCATATCTGTGATGTTTGGATTGATAGCCTTCAGATACAACATGAATGCTATCATAGCTAGGGGTGAGAAGTCAAAGGAATCCTCCACCAATTTTTATTGAACCTGGAGTTGAAGTTGCTCATGGCTTCTCTCAGAGCCCTTTTGATTGTAATTAATTGATGCATCAGTGAGACACGGTCTCCCTTTTTAGAGAATCATTTGAATAGGAATTGCCTGAGCTAGTCCCATGAGATGATAAAACCCAAGACTAAATATTGATACCAATCTTACGAATTTCCTTTAAAGGAAGTGGCTAATAGCCTTAGAGTGATGTTTTCCTCCACTATATTATGCATCCTCCATACCTCCTCTATATCCTCAAGGTGCTTAAAAGTGGTTTTAAATTCTTCTTCAAAAAACTTTGGAATAGCCTCGAGGGAATTAGTAGGTATGGCAGGCCATACATTTGGGGGTGTGGGAGGTTGTAGTGGACTACCACTATCCCATGTTACAAAATTTCTAGGAGCAGGAGGAGGTACTTGATCCATGAGGAAAATATTCCTATGAATCAGATATATAGGAAATCTTATCTAGAAATTTAAGACTCCGGGTGGAGTAGACAAGGCTCTAGATAAAGGGCTCTAACTTCTCGCTCCATTACTCCTTACATTTGATACAAAACATGTAGTTCTTCTTTTTCTGGGATTTGAGGTAGGTAACTGAGAGTACTAGAAGTGATCTCTTGAGCATGCTCTCATTTGGACTCTGGGCATGAAACTTCAAGTTTCCTTAGCCTAATTTAAGGGATATTCCCCACTTCTAATCAAACACTTGAAAAAAATTCAGTCCCACTAGGCATACCAATAAAATAATTGTTGATCATCAAAGCTTGCACCTCTCTGAGAGTCTTATGGGAAATTCAACAAGTGGGGCACAAATTGCGTCTCACTAAATACCTCCAGGTTTTTTATAGAAAGCTAGCTCTTCTTTTGGGGTTTCGAGATAAGGGAGAAAGGAAATGTAAATATAAAAAATAAAAGGCCATGTGCCAAAGCTTTTACAACATTTCAAACCCAAGTTATTCCTATGATTGATAGAAAGGACATAGAATTCCACAACCCCTCATTGTTGGAAAGAGAACGAATAGCAAAGGCTAGTTTTAAGCACAATGCAGACTTTCAGATCTTTCTACAGGTAGTGTTCATTGAGGTCTGATCAAACATAAAGATTCCTTATAGTAAAAGAAAAATATTTTAGAAATTACAAGAACTCTATCTCCTAATACAACATAGCACAACAGAATAATGGTTTTTAGAAAAATAGAAAAAGTCCAATGGCATAGTCCAATTATCCTAAACTTCCATTCCATCACACAAGCATAAAGCATAGAAATCTGCTATTTAAACTACTAGGATATAGCTTGCAGGACATAGTGTTTCAATCAAAATAATAATATAAAGAAAGAAAACTTGAAAAAGTTCTATATGCACAGTGTCAATAAATTCCCCTCAATAGTTTGTACTTTAATTAAAACTAAACTTTGAGACAAAGGTTGAATGCCAATCTGACAATAGTTTAAACCTTAATAGATATAATTTTCTAGAATAAAGTAGTTCTATAACTTGCTTCTGAAAAATAGTTCTTAAAAATTTTAGAAAAACTAAAAAGAAATAGTTCTTTTAACAAAGAAAAAATTTCATCCTAGAAAATCCTCCTTTCTTGTATTGTCACCCCACTTATATAGTTGCTAAAGAAAGAAAACACCACCACAGCTCAGAAGTAATTACTGCCAGATGTTAATACCTGATAGCTCATGATCTAATTTGTAACCCCTTGGTTAGGTCATGAAAGATCTTTGCATTAACTCTTCAGCTACTGCATTAATCTCTTTCAAATATTTTAAATAAAGAGGCTTATACCCAGTCAAATCTTAAAAACAATAATTCAACGAATGAACCCTATTGGCTAATCACATCATCTTGAAGCATCGAATGGAAGCTTTTGTCCCAAAAAACAAGCAAAGAGAAAAAAACATTTTTTGTCAGTCTTTAAAAGATATTACTTTAAAAGACATAGTCCTCCTTTTGATAGAGACATGACACGTCACGCGGTCAGAAACTTATGCTTTCTAAAGAATGTTTTGGCAAAAAAATTATGCCATCTTGACATGTGTCTTGGGCACTCCTCTAAAAAGAAAAATGATAAGGGAATGCATGCAACCACCCCATGGTGCATTGCTCGCCTTCTCGACGGGCCTTATATTATCCTGAACACTTCTACAATAAAAAAAGGAAGCCAAAAACTGGAAAGCTAGGGAAATGATAAGAAAAAAACACTTCATAGAAAATATCACTGAACTTAAAAAACATTGTGTGCTACCCTTTGAAACATTTTTGGGTCACATAATATGTAAACAAGCATTGATGGTAGACCCTCTAATAGTCACATTAATCATGAGACTACCACCTCCTAAAACCACTCTTGAATTTAAAACCATTTTTGGATATACTGGCTATAACTACAAATTTATAAGAGGTTATGCTAGTATATTTGCACCCTTGGAGCAATTATTGAAAAAGAAATTCAGTAATAACATTGAGTGGAATGAAGATTGTCAAATTACATTTGATACATTAAAGAAAAAATTAAAGAAACCCCTATATTAATTTTTCTACATTGGAGCATACCATTTTATCTATATGTGGATGCATCTGGAATAACAATAGGAGTAGTGTTGGCTCAATCAAAATGAAACAAAGATCATCCAATTGAATTTTCCAACACTAAATTACCAAAAGTAGGGAAAAATTATACTACAACAAACGAGAATAATTAACCACAATCTATTCACTATAAGAAAATAGATATTATTTATTATCTACCCATCTTTTCTTCTTCATAGACCATGAACTACCCAAACATCTACTAAATAAACCTATCATACAAGACTGGATATGCAGATGGCTACCCTTATTTTAGGAGTTTAACTTTGAAATAATGGTCAAACCAAGAAAGAATAAGCAATGTCCTAACTATTTATCTAGGATACAAAATGGGAGAAGAATCAAAGGATCAACCAAAGAATCTCTCTAGAACATATTTATTTAGGGTAAATGTGGTACTAGATGAATTACATGATATTGTCATACTATTGTCAACTAGTGAATTCCCTAAATATATTTGAAAATGGGATAAACAATCACTATTACAAAATTCCATGCCCTACATATTGGTATAAGGAGAGCTACATCACCTAGGAAGAGATGAAATCATGAGAAGGGTGGTATATGAACATGAGAGGCAATCAATCTTAGGGGAATCAAATGAAGGAATAATTGAAGCACATAATTATGGTGAAACT
Organism: Sequoia sempervirens; assembly: GCA_007258455.2. Lineage (NCBI taxonomy): Eukaryota > Viridiplantae > Streptophyta > Pinopsida > Cupressales > Cupressaceae > Sequoia > Sequoia sempervirens. Next base: position 244,175,929 of record VDFB02281492.1, read on the forward strand.
ACACCAAAAAGAGTAAAATTAGATGAAATTTGGTGGAAAAATCTTCAAAGGGATGCAAAGAAATACACAAAAAAGTTTTGATATTTTTTGAAAGGGTAGGAAAACCTACTACAAAATGAAACATAGAAAAATAGGGGGTTCCTAGGGTTTCCCAAAATGGAAAATTGGATTAAAAAAGGGGAAAGGGTTCCTACTCTAATTTAATTAGGAAATGAGATCCCAACAAAGAATTGACTAACTACTATTAGGAGAATCAATTCTATCGAAGAATCTTCAGATTTCATTTTTGTGTCAAGATAGGGCTCTAGGTCGAACAACACTTTGGGGAGAAAGATTAAAAATACAAAATTAACTCCAAATTGCACTCTATCACTTGGATCTAATAGATTAAGTATAAAAATGAAGGAACCAAAAAAATTTCTAGAAAATATGAGAGGAATAAATATTGTGTACCTTTTACAAAACACTATTTTTGTAACCCTAAGAGGGACTCATTTTCCCAAGGGTGAATGGGTCCTAGAAGAATTTTCTAGAAAACTATGAATTTCGTATTAGAGTTTGATACCTACAATTATTTCCTATAACATTACAACTTTGCTCCTAAATTTGGATTTGTGAAAATTCTATTAAACAAAGGTTTTTTTTGGTGGATAGTGGTTTTCCTCAGTCAAACCCCAAGTTTGGAAATTAAATCTTGATGACAAACATAGATCTAAAACATGAAATGTGTGTGCAATCCTTAACCTCAAGTGTTTATAAGATTAAGGAATCTTAAGATGCAAAGGAACCCTATTCAAGTGTGTTTGAATAATATCCCTAAAATGAACATGAACAATGATGAAGACCTACTTTGGGAGATCTAAAATCACCTCAATAAGTCATAAAATAGATCATACCTTCCTTTAGGCAGAAATTAGAATGATAATAGAAGATGGAACCACTTAAGAAACAATTCATTATGCTTCATTGAATTCCTTGTGCATCTCCCAAAACCTAGAACCCATGATCATCCTCTATAGGAATCTATCATCAATCCTTTGGAAATGGTTGATCTTGATATCAAAATGAGCTTGAAGACCTAGAAACACAAATAAAATTCTACTCCAAGACTTCAATTTTGAATTATTGATTAACTTCTCCTTGCTCTCGATTGTGAATAATTGATCTCATGTGAATTTCTCTTTCATGCTAGTGAAAAGTGAATGTGAAGCTTAGTTTTATAGGTTTCCTTTCTAATTTTCCAATTATCAGATCTCGAAAGTTGTAATTTGAATTTTGAATTTGAGACTTTAAAATGCCACCAAAAATATGTTCTTAACTTTAGTTTAATGAACTTAATGAGGACCCATTCACCCATGGGAGAATGGGTCTTGATCTAAAACTTTAGGACTCCACAAATGTCAAAGCATTAATTTAATCAATAGCATTTAGTCAAGGTGGTTTGTGGTGTCGAGAAATAAATAAAATAAGCCTTGGGATACATAATAAAGGGTATTAGGGTCCTATTAATGAGGTTTTGAAATGCATAAATGAGAAAGGTCACTAAAAAAGGTCCAAATAAGTGTGAAATTGTACTTTTTCCTAGAAAGGGATACAATTTTCTACACTACACAAAATATGAAATTCCCATATAAAATGATTGTAATAGAATTTAATGGTCTAATTGATCCTCCCATGAAGCATTAAAAATAAAGATTCATTATAAAAAGGGTGAAATACCTAACAAAGTGGATAGAAGTAGAACCCAAAACAAATATACCATAAATATTCACACAAGGTTCTTGTACAAAAATATAATCACAAGATATGGTTGTCCTTTATTAATAAAATGATTGCAAAATTATTATAAAACTTTGTCATCACATATAAAAAAGTATCACCCTATTATCCTTAAGAAAAAAAGGAAAGTGAAGCATTAAATAAGATAATTGGGATAGTATTAACTAAATTGTGTTATTGAAATAGATCAAATTGGGAAATGAAGGTACTTTGGTCTTACCATACATCATATTAAGATGAGTCCTTGGCAAAAAGGATAGAATAATTGTAGAAATTGAATGAAACTAGACTTATATCCCTGTATAAACAATAGTTAGAATGGAAAAGAAAAAAAATCTTAGCATGATAGGAACCTCTAGCTTAAAACTTTCAAAGTAGGTGGTTTAGGCCTACTCTATCAAAAGTTCAAAAATCAAGCAAAACTGAAAGTAAGGTGGATATGACCTTATTACATACATGATATTTTGGAATCCAGAGTGGTGAGACTAAGAAAAATAGATGGAAAATGTGTAACATACTATATGAATTGAGTAAGAATAAGAAATTATCACCAAATGAGAGGATGAATAACATAAATAGAAATAGCAATACATTGTATATTACCTATTATATGACAATATATGACAAAATTATTAAGATTAAAGGAGGGAAATACATAGAAAATATCATGAAACTTAATAAGAAAAATAAATTAAACAACACATGGATAATCCTAGCCCTACATAAGATGTAGTTCATTTACTCATTTCTCACTTTACACTTAAATCCTCTAGCTAACTATTAACTAGGCTTTTCCATGAAGAAACCCCACTAAGCTAAAAACACAAGATGACCACACTAATTCTCATGGATATCTCTAAGAAAATGGAGATGGAAAAATATAGTAAAATTTTTCTAAGGAAATGGAGATGGAAAAATATAGTGAAATTTCTAGTGTACTAGTAGATATGTATATAAGGGGTGTAAAAAAATATATCCATGAGCCTATAACTAAAATTTATAATATAAATTTTGAAGATATTTGCTATACATTAGTTATCCTAGAATAGAACACATATCAACCATAATTATAAGAGGTAGGAAAAAAATCCTATATATATGGAATGATTACCCATATTTCAATGATGGACATGATTTGGTTAGAATAATTATAAGTAGTGTAAATGAAAAATTCATTTATGTAGACAAACCCTACTAAATCACAAAGGAAGACATTCATGTTGTAACAAGGTCTTGAAACTATAGTAGGGGATATACCAACAAAGAAAGCTATAAGGAATGATAGAGTAACTAAGCTAATTGATGCCAAAATTGATGGCCCAAACTAAGTATAAGGGTAATTGAAAACCCTATAGTGCAATACACAACCATGGGTAACACTTGCAATATCTATCATGTAAATCGAGAAGACTTGACCATAGAAAAAATTATCCACACCACATATCAAATGGTCATGGAAGGAAAAGAATTTGACCAATGTGATGTGATGAGGGAGCAATTAGTGAATATTATCAAGTAGATAAAGACTTCTCGATATAATTTTTAGTACGGTACACTACTTATTTTCCTAGTTTCCTATTTTCTCAATGAATTTATCACATTTGAAGGAAAAATGGAAAGCACACATTATAGTAGTAGAAAATATAAAACAATAAATGCTACAATTCAAAGATGGATAGCCATATACCACCACCTATTGGGGCATTTTTGAAATCCTTCAACAATAGCTACAAGCTAGAGAATAGATCTATTATATGAATTTGTAAAACAATACATAAACAACATAACTTTCCTAGTTGATAAGGATTATACATACATGGAGGCACTAGAACTAAGAAAAAAATAGATACCCAAAATCCCATATGAGGTGAAAATGCAAGATGTAGATTCAAATGTTGCAAATATACTAAGCAAACCAAAGGACACCAATCTAGAAAAATTTGAGACATAGGGAAATCATGAACAACCTACATGAGAAAAATATAGAGTAAAAAATAGAAAAGAACAAATAATGGGTATGTGCAGGATCGTGATGGGCCAAAAAGTGGCGATATGATGGCTATGTCTAGGGTATGTGGCTGAAATTTTTTTTACCCAAAATTGATGAAATGAAAAGGGTTTTTATAAAAGATTCTCAGATTTCCACCAATATAAATTATGCTTTACTTTGAATTTAATAAATAATTATTATTCATTTTCTATTTGAATTATGACTAAAGTCCTGATTTATAGGCTGATTGAAAAACATCTATAGCTTTCAAATGCTATCACCTTTTTTGAATCTGAAATATCCATCACATTCTATGATTCACATACTATAGGATTAAAAGAAAAATTGAATTTCATGAAGTTTTGACCAAGTTAAGGTGGTCATACATACAATTTTTTATACTTTTAAAAGTTGTAATAAAAAATTCATAATTAATTATTTACTTGGAAAAAAATTACAAAAAATATGCATCACATCAAGACATGAGTCCTCTAATTATATGTAAAATATTATAAAAAAATTATAATTTTATTGTGGTTAAGGTGGTCGGATAGACACCTACTTTTATTTTTCCCTGAAATTTAAGTACTACTACATTGAAATTTCAATTTTGCCAAATAGATTTTTTTTTTAAATAAACCTTGTAGTAAAGAAACTACATTCAATTTTCCATAAATTCTATTCTTACATATTTTTGAAATAATATAGATAACTTATTCAAATTTTTATGTCAAGTTTCCTAACTCTGATTTTTCTAAATTTTCATCACCACTTAAGGGCCTTTTTTTTCCATGATGATCTTGCACATACCTGAATAGTTGTAGAGATAGTGGGGCATCCCACCAAAATGGTCGATAAAGAATTCTTCTACACCATTCCTACAAACAACAACACTAGTAGCAAGAAGGTCCAGGACATTACATGGAAACAACTAGTACACACTCTGAAGGACCAAGTTCATATTCATAGACATTTTCGACTCTAGTGTTATAGGAGGTCTCAAAGACTATTACAAATGAGTAAAAATAAAGGGAATCAAAGTGCACAAAAAAAAAATGGTGAAAAGGAAAATAATTTAGACTACCAAAGAGGGGGAGGAAGATGAAGTTGAAGAGCTTTAAAATCCTTCTCTACAAAAGGAAAAAAAGAAAAAAATTGTAGAAATTTCATAAGGAATTCCAACACAATAAGAGCCCTTAACAATTGATATTAATACTTCTACAAATTCCATTATTTATCATGGCATGCTATTGCAAGCATTACATATGTATATAGAAGTCAATGAGGAGAACAAAAAAGGGATGATTAAATGCTTGATAAAAGCTATCAGAAGACTTAATAAGACCTTAGAGGAAGTCATTGAAGGCTTACCAAAACTAATAATTTCCACACCTTGGGAAAAAAGAAAAAATGACTTGAAAATGGAATAATAAATAGGGGAGAAGGAAATAAAAGATGTGGGCCCTGACTTAACCATAAAAAAGGACCAACTAGCACAGACACATGCAAGACATATGGTGAGAACAGAAGAAAGCAGGAAGAGAACCAAGGGAGGAAGCTTGTAATCCTCAGTTGATGGCAATGATGTTGAGGATGAACTAGATGTAGATCTAGTGGCTTCAAAGGCTTCCTTCTCTCCTGAGGGTGCACCTATTGTTTTCTTTCTAGTTGTTGTTTCATGGGAGGTTGGGTTCGTGTGCTGGCTAGCTCTTTCCTTTTTGTCAGTCTTTGTGGGACCTTTGGCTTTCATGTTTCTGGCCTTGCTGGTATTTGATGAGGCATTTGTGGATGAGATGGAGGGATCACCCTTGCGTTGGTTCTTTGGCTGCTCTAGTGATTATGTCATAGTTTTTTCCATGTGTGGATTTTTGGCTGCCCTTCATTTGTGTTTGCAATCCTATTTGAGTGAGAATTACTCCTTTGGAGCTCTTTTGTTGTGTTTTCTAAGCTCAGCGCTCAACTCTAGGACTTGCTTCAAGATATTTATGTATTGGGGGTTTTATTTCCTCTGTTTGTAGATGTGCTCTTGCTCTTGGCAAATCTTAGCTATTGGGTCCTCTACAGTTTGGTGAGTTCCCCTTTGGGATCTTTGTATTTGGTCCCTTTTGGGCCAAGTTTGGGCTCTCTTGTTTTGTGTCACTCCCTTTGATGGGCATGGGTTTTGTGGGCTTGAAGAGGGTGGGGCTTCTGCAATCTTTGATATGAAGCTGATTATGTGTGACCATCGAGTCGTAGTCCTCCTTAAGATGGTGAAGAGTATTAATTTTTTGAGGGCTGATTTTTTTTTTGGTTGAAGGCTCTTGTATTTTTGAGCTCTATTCTGAGTGGTTTCGGCCTTAGTTTTGGCTCTTTAGTGTTCTATTGTTATAGTACTAAAGGATTCTATTATTTTCTTTTGAGGATCAAGGGTATCGCATGGGAAAAGCTATTTTATTTTAAGATATATGCAGGATTGTCATGGAAAAAATAGGCCCTTAAGTGGCAAAAAATTCAGAAAAATCATAGTTAGGCAACTTGACATAAAAATTTGAATAAGTTATCTATATTATTTCAAAAATATGTAAGAATAGAATTTATAGAAAATTGAATATAGTTTCTAAACTACTAGGTATTTTATTTTTTTAAATCTATTTGGTGAAAATTTGAAATTTTGATGCAGTAGTACTTAAATTTTAGGGAAAAAATAAGAAGTAGGTGTTTGTCTGACCACCCTAACCACAGTAAAATGATAACATTTTTTCATAAGATTTTAGATATAAGTAGAGGACTCATGTCTCGATGTGATGCATTTTTTTTTGTAATTTTTTTCCAAGTAAATAATTAATTATGAATTTTTTATTACAACTTAACAAAAAAAAAACTCGTATGTCTAACCATCTAAACTTGGTCAAACGTCTTGAAATTCATTTTTTTTTAATCCTATAGTATGCAAAGCATAGAATGTGACGCATGTTTTGGATTCAAAAAATGTGATACCGTTTGAAAGCTATAGATGTTTTTCAATCAGCTTATCAATTAGGACTTTAGTTGTAATTCAAATAGAAAATAAATAATAATAATTTATTAAATGAAAAGTAAAGCCTAATTTATATTGGTGGAAAACTGAGAATCTCCTTTAAAAACCCTTTTGTTTCATCAATTTTGGGTAAAAAAAATCGTCAGTCACATACCCTACAAAAACCCATCATATCGCCACTTTTTGGCCCATCATGATCCTGCACATACCCTTTATTTTTCTTAAGGCTTAGATGTTTTTTTTTTTTAGTCTAGTGGTTGAAGTGAATTCTTCCTCTTTCTTGGTTCAGTATCTTACTTTACCAAATGTGGTTATGACTTCCCTTGCTTCTGAATTTTTCCCTCTAAATCTAAAGTTGGTGTTTTCTACAGAGGTGGAGACTACTCCTATTGAGGTAGAGCCTTAATCTATCGAGGTGGAGCATGTGTGGGAAAAAGAGTGAAGGATTTGGAGGTTTGGGATCTCATTTCTTCTTCTCCTATAGAGGGGAGCTCCCTCCTATTAAGGTGGAGTTGGGGTTGGTGATTCTGGTGGGGTGTTACTACAAGTTAGCTAATGTGCTTTAGTGTTCCATTGTACTCTCTAACTCTATTTATGTGGGGTTGTTGTATTTTCTAGTGTTGTTTTTTAGGGGTTTGATGGTGTTCTACACCATTAAGTTGGTTGTATCTCTTGGCTCAGTGGTGTTTTCCATGAGAAGCTAGTTTGTTAATGCCTAACTAGGGAAAACAATGTCTTTATTTATCTAAGGGTTTCTAGTCCAAGTTAAAACTTGGTTGTAAAGGGATCTTGGTCTCTTGCTTGCTTTTTTGATGCAGCTTGTGTAGTCATGATTTTTTTGTAACAGTTGTTGTTGGGATGTTTTTGGTATGCATATTATCTTATTTGCAACATGCTTTTCTTTGACCCATAACCATATGTATTGGTTTTCAGGTCCCATCAAAACCTATTTTACCCCTATTCAAGAACACATGCAAGATATATTTTTAAAAGTATAGGGTAAATACCATAATGGATGATGAAAAAATAAAAATAACCAATATATAGAAATAAACCATAGAGCTCATAAGGAATCTCCATGGCTCCATCTTGGAGGAAGAAAGAAAAAACAACAAACGTGCTATCTCAATCTAGAGTGACCAACCTAGTGCTAGAGATGATAGATAATAATAGATAAGCATTGTGGAGGCCCCCATATGTACCTCCCCCATATAATCAATCAAATATTTCTTGAAGTAATAGAAGAAGTTGCATCCTACACAACACCATAACTATTCCCTTTGTGAGTGGTAGGTTCACAACTGAACTTGTCCAACATTTCCTCACATTAAAACCATCAATTAGGGGATATATTTCATGATATTACTAGGAAGTAAATTTTATAATATGTGGAGAATGTGAAGTAGTTACAAGAGGTTGTGAACCCACTACATAGTAGAATACCACATATACAAAGGGATACTTTCTTTCCTCTAACTCAAATAATTGGTGGATAGACTATAATTTGATCTACAGTCACAAAAGGCTAGCATAAAAGAAGAGGCCTAATAGAAGATGTTTAAGAAGAGGACTGGTGATGCAAAAAATAAGTGTGTAGTAGCACATTATTAGTTAGAGGTCCAAATCATAAATAATATTGAATGATGTACATAGTAGAAGCTAATGTAATCTAGGAATATATTATTTTGTGGCCCAATAGTACTAAAAACTTTAGAGATTAGATCATTCAATTGGAGGCCCAAATAGCACAAATTTTCTCTACTTATGGTCCCCTAAAGGACATGGATGGATCCATTAGAGAACACACAAAAATTTGCTGGCATATGGCTTGTTTGATGGCATGTGGCTTCTAGTGTTGTCATTGATGGTAACCTAAGTCATCTCTCTAGTCTGGGTATGTGCAAGATCATAATGGGCCAAAAGTAGCAATATGATGGGTATTTGCAGGGTATGTGGCTGATGACTTTTTTTTAACCCAAAATTGATGAAATGAAAAGGGTTTTTAAAGGAGATTCTCAACTTTCCACCAATATAAATTATGTTTTACTTTGAATTTAATAAATAATTATTATTCATTTTCTATTTGAATTATGACTAAAGTCTTGATTGATAGGTTGATTGAAAGACATCTATAACTTTCAAACAGTATCACATTTTACGCTTCACATACTATAGGATTAAAAAAAGAAAAAATGATTTTCATGAATTTTTGACCAAGTTAAGGTGGTTAGACATATGAGTTTTTATAATTTTAAAAATTTATAATAAAAAAAATCATTATTAATTATTTACTTGAAAAAAAACTGCAAAAAAATATGTGTCACATTTGGACATGACTCCTCTACTTTTGTCTAAAACCATATAAAGAAATATTATCATTTTATTGTGGTTAGGGTGGTGAAACAAACACCTACTTATTTTTTCCCTCAAATTTAAGTACTACTGCATTGAAATTTGAAATTTTCACCAAATAGATTTTTTTTTTAAATAAACCTAGTAGTTTAGAAACTACATTCAATTTGCTATTGATTCTGATCTTACATATTTTTGAAATAATATAGATAACTTATTCAATTTTTTATGTCAAGTTGCCTAACTATGATTTTTCTAAATTTTTTGCCACTTGAGGGCTTGTTTTTTCCATGATGATCATGCACATACCTTTCCACACATCAGAATTTGTCCATACTACCATAAAGTATGAAGAACAGGGTATCTGGTTAGTTAATTGATCGATATGCTTCACTGGATCATCATTTTGTGTTGTGGATCCCTAGGATAGGTTGTTAAGCATATATGTTATCTCATTGTCATGTTGCATTAATCAGGTATGTGCAGGATCATCATGGGCCAAAAAGTAGCAATATGATGGGTATTTATAGAGTATGTGGCTAACGACTTTTTTTTACCCAAAATTGATAAAACAAAAAGGGTTTTTAAAGGAGATTCTTAGCTTTCCACCAATATAATTTATACTTTACATTGAATTTAATAAATAATTATTATTCATTTTCTATTTGAATTACGACTAAAGTCCTGATTGATAGGATGATTGAAAAACATCTATAGATTTGAAACAGTATCACATTTTTTGAATCCAACACATGTGTCACATTCTATGCTTCACGTACTGTAGGATTAAAAAAAAATGAATTTCATTAAGTTTTGACCAAGTTAAGGTGGTTAGACATAGGTATTTTTATATTTTTAAAATTTGTAATAAAAAAATCATAATTAATTATTTACTTGGAAAAAAATCACAAGAGAATGTGCATCACATTGGGCAATGAGCCACCTATTTAGAACTAAAATCTTATAAAAAAATATTATCATTTTATTGTGGTTAGGGTGGTTAGATAGACACCTACTTCTTATTTTTCCCTGAATTTTAAGTGCTTCTACATTGAAATTTCAAATTTTCACCAAATAGATGGTTTTTTTCTTTAAATAAACCTAGTAGTTTAGAAACTACATTCAGTTTTCTACATATTCTATTCTTACATATTTTTGAAATAATATATATAACTTATTCAAATTTTTATGTCAAGTTGCCTAACTCTGATTTTTCTAAAAAATTTTCCACTTAAGGGCTTGTTTTTTCCATGATGTTCCTGCACATACCCAATCAATGTACGAGCGTGGAGATCAAACATGATGTTTTCTATTTATTTTCTCATTGTGTCTGACCTAGTGAATATCACATGTTGTAGATGTATAAGGAGTAATTGTTTAATTGTTCCTTATGTTGGATATTTTTTTTGGGTCCTAGCTATGTCTTATCTGACTTTGATAGGTGCAAATTATATTTAATTTATGATTTGAGCCGACCATTGAAGGATATTTCATGTTTTGTTAAAGCCAACTTGAAGTGATGAAATATTTGTTAGCGGAGATATATATATATATATGTGCGATTGGTAATTCATTTTGTGTGGAAGAAGGTGTGTGAAATTGTGGGAATGTGTGTGAAGAGCAGAACATATGTGTGTGTGAGTATTAGAAGGGTGATTGAGCGATCTATGCATAGTTTCAAAATGGCAGAAAAACAAAGAAGAGCAGAGCAGAGTAGAGTAGAGCAGAAATACTTGGAATCAGTCAAAAGGGCTAAAGATCATCTACTAAGCTTCACTGGAACTGAATCCAAGAATTTTTTGATGTTATCCTCTCAGTTCAACCTTTTGTTCTAACTCAAACATTTTTTAAGGCAGTGAACCTTCCTATAAGTAGTGTGCTTCTTGAGTAGTGAGCTCTAGGCAATGTGCCTAAATGCATGTGCATTCCCTTTTATTCATACATTTAACAGAGTATAATTGTGGACTAATCTCCATGATTTTTCCCCTAAAAGGGTTTCCATGTAAAAATCTTGGTGTTATGGTGCTTTGACTATCTTGTTCATGTGTTGCATCTTTATTTATGTTTATGTGTTATAAATGGTTTATGATCAGAATTGAAATTTAAATCTTGTTGAACACTTATTCACCCCCCCTCTTAGTGTTCCTTGAGTCCAACAATTGGTATCATAGCACAGTTCCTCTGTATAAGTTTAATAGTTTGAGGTGGATCTTGGATTGCAATGGACTCTGGTGGTCTTCAATAGTAACTTATGGTGGCACTTGATGATCTTGATCAGTCTAAAGAAGTCATCAAATTAAAAGAGAATCTTGTGGATGCTGATAAATTCAATCAATCATTGAAGGATAAAATCAATGAGTCAAGAGAAAAGAGGAAGGAACTTTGTGATTAGTTGAAGCAGAAAGAAAATAAAAGCTTGGAAGATGTTCACCTAAATCAAACCCTAAAAGAAATAATTGAAGAATGTGAAAATATTGCTAGGGACGATGCTACTCTAAAGCTTGAGATGGAATATGTGGCAATGAAGCTAACTAAGGAGATTGAAGAAATAAAGAAGAATGAGGAGAATATGGCCCAGTATTTAAAAGAAAATTCTTGAAGAATGCAATAAAGTAAATAGTGGATTCGTTCAGCTAGAGACTGAACTACAACAATCCAAAAATAATTAACAAGAGCTTGAAAGATAAATAGTTATTCTAAAAGATGAACTCACTACTGCAAATGAGTACAAGAAAAATTTTAGGACTAGTTCTACTAAGCTTGATGAGCTGACTAAAGGACAGAATAACGAAAATGATAAGCGAGGTCTTGGATATGAGAAGGAAGAAAGCTTTGGATTTGACCATAAGGATTCCAGAAAAAAATTCTGATGAACAAAGGCAAAAAGTATCTGATAAGACAACCTAATGCTTACAAGTTTAATGGTTACTAATTTTCTTACAATAAATTTGGTCATATGGCTACTTAGTGTAGAAGTAAAATAAATTCAAGCAGTCCATCATTTCGTAGTCAGTGTTTTAGTTACAAAAAGTTTGGTCATAAGTGAATTGAATGCAGAAGTATGTCTGTCAGTGTAGGGAATGTTAAATGCTACACTTGTGGAAGAATTGGGCATGTTTCTAATTAGTGCAGATCAAAGGAAAATCAATGGAATGAATGTTCTAGACAAAGAATCTAGTGTGTTACAATTGCAATATATTTGGTCACATTGTAAGATTCTACAGGAACAGAAACATGGATAGAAGAGGTCTGGTATACAAAGGAAGAATCTCACAGAAAGATGAAAAAGGAAAAGGGAAAGTGACTATGGAAGAGATTACAGATCAGATGAAGAAAACATGGGTAAGGAAGAGTGACTCTGATGAAGGGAATAAGTCCGCACCAGAATATTCTTTTGGTAATTCCTCTAAAAATTGATCTTAGGCCATGGGCCTAGGGGAGTTTTTACATAAAAATCCTTCGTCCCCCTATCAGTAGCTGGCACTAGAATACAAGAAATTGTCAATAGTTGTGATAAAAGTTTGCAAATGCATTAGTGATCGCTTATGTAGAAACATGGGAAGTAGAAGGTTCGCAAACAAATTTTTCTTTTGTTGTCTAAGAAAATAGAGTACCTGGAACTCCTAGGGAAAAATATTTAATGTAGCAAAAGGGTTAGGTGCGAAAAGTTAATAAAGGGTATTTAGAACCCTCATTTGACACCTTGCATTGAATAAGAATAGAAGGAGAGCCTCTGCAGTGAAATTTCAAAGAAGTAAAGTAAATTTGGCGATGAATTCATTAGGAATTTTTGATCGCTTGTTAAATTTCTAATTTTGTGCTCGGAAGAAAAAATTGTTTGGTACAGAAAGAAAAATGAAGAAAATCAAAGGAATGGTGAATTTGGATGAGTATAGCAGTGGAAAGATTAGGGCTGTGAGAATTTTTTTGCTAGTCGGTGAATTGATGTTGCTTGAAGGTGCGAAACATAAAAGTTTGGACATTGGGAATGATTTTCCTTATTTGGTCAATGCAAAAGTAGTCAAGTTTATCCTGAATAGATTGAATGAGGACACTATAACCTTGGATAAACCCTATATTATTTCAAAGGATGTGATTAAAAATTTAACTCGTCTATGCAATGTTGGGGATATTCTAAAAAAGAAGTTGATTCAGAATAAGGAAGTTGAAACCCTAACCAAAGTGACAGGAGATCAGAGGGCTCTATAGTTTGCTGATGACATTCCTCTGACACACAAGTCTCCTAAATCTAAAGGAAAGGAAAAGGGTAGGTAATTGTGGATATACCAGATGAATTTTTTGATGAGTACACTCTAAGAGATGAACCATAATCAGTTGAATTGGATGTGTTGATGGAAAAAGGAAGTGAAGAAGATGATTCCTTATTCAAAGCTAAGATATTGTAGCTTGTTCAAGAAAAAGATGGGATGAATAAAATTTCTGACATATGGTTAGATGGACCCTCATATGAGTAGGACTTGATTGAGAGCACTCTAGGAAGTTACTTTGTGCATAACAACATTGAGTTGGAAAGCTTGTAGAATGTACTTCCTGAAGAGTCAACTGATTGAATATATTAGGGAAACTATGGCCTCTGAGTGTTAGGATAGGAAAGAGGAAGAAGTAATTCTACATCTGAAGGAGCAATTTATTTTGTCTCTTATCAAACTAAAAAATAAAATGAATGTGTTGAGGCAATTCATTAATTCAACTAATAGCATCTACAACTATTGTCTTCGGTGGCCTCATGTTGTTGGGAGGTATAAGGAAAAGTTGGAGCAGATTGAAGGTGAGTTGATCAAAATTGGTCAAGATTACAATATGTTTCAGGACTAGGATGGAGCAGTCAAAAAAAGGATATAAGAATTGCAGTTTAAGCATGCAAAAGTCCATTTTGCTAGAAACAATCTTGTGGACACCTTTTGGAAAGTAAAGGATCTGGTTGAATGTAGGTTGGAGCAGTTGATTGAGGTTTTGAGGAAAGGAGAAAAAATAGAAGAAGCAATTACAATCTTGGAATCCTTCATTCAAATTATTAAAAAGACATCTGAGAATAATAGCATGATCTTAATCATTGGGATTTCTGTAGAAGCATGGAAGAAAATTTTTCTGGGTATGAAAGATAAGTAGGGTAAAAGCAAGATGTTGGGTACACAAAGAGGGGAAGTGTTGGCCAAAACAAAAATATCACAGAAAATGCATACGTATTATTAAAAAAATGTGTATGTGTTATGCTTCGGGTACCCAAACCAAAAAAATGTGTATGCACTAAAAAACATGTACACCTTATATAACACATACAAGTTTTTTTAACACGTACAAATTGATTATTTAAAAAAAAAATACTTTTTAGAAATGGGTACACATTTTAAAACACATAAGTGTTTTGTAACAAAAATGGCTACGCGTTTTAAAATGCATACCCGTTTCTAAAAAGTATTTATTTTTTAAAATAATTAAGAAAATAAAGAACGCATATGCATTTTTTAAAGTGTACACATTTTTTAAAAACACATATGCATTTTTAAAATTTAGAATTCCCAACCCACATGCTTCCTCGGTTTTAGGCTTGGGAAAGGCTTGGCAATCCGAGCCTTAGCCTTTGACCTACAACTAAAAAACTAAGGTAGATTGAAGAAGAATGTCCAACTTTGGCAATATGGTTGATGGACTTTTTTTCTAAATCAATCTGTAAAATTAAAACCCATTAGAGAAAATGATGTCTACTTTCCAAATATATAATTTTTATTAAGATTGGATTATTTTTTTCTAGTTTTGAATTAATTTCTAAGCAAACTATTCCTTAAACTTGAAATATTAGGCCTTTTTTATTTTTTAATAATTTTTTTTTGGTTAAGTTTCTTGTAAAAAAAATTATATGGCATCAAACTTCAAAAAATTCTCTACACAATGAAAAAAAAGGATTCAAATTTTTTTTATTTTAGGTCCAATTATTTTGTCCATACACGTTGATTTTTAAAAACAACAATTACGGCCAATAAAAATTCAATAAAAAAATATATTCAACAAAAAAATACAAAAAAAAATCCACATCAATCTTCATATTGTTAGCTCTCTTTTCCCAAAAGCAATTAGCAAAATACTTTTATTTGGGTCAAAAAGTGGTGTCCGTACACATGCTTGGTATGGTAAAAAAAAGGGACTTTTAAAAAGTGGTTTTAATAGATCCCTATCAAAATTTAATTTCTATAATTTGGGTATTTGAATAATTTACATATTTGAAAACTAGATTCAAAATTTTAAATTTCATACTAGTGAATTTTTTAAGATTCATTGTCTAAGTGCCTCAAATTTTCAGTCCAAGTGTGAGAAATTATGGAAAACAACAAAAACACTTCCACTTTTTGAGCTTTTTGTGTACCCAACTTCTTGCATCAACCCAGTACAAGTTAATTTTCTAACTTAAATAACAATTGTACTTCAAATTTTGAATTTTTGAAAGGGGGAGAGAGCTTAGTGAAGAATACATTTTTCAGTGATGTCAAAGGGGGAGGAGAGTAGTGAAAAATGCTTTATTATTCTAAGGGGGAGTTTGAGTTTTGAAATTTTGAATTCTAACACTTAGTCATTTTTCACTAAGTGTTGCCATCAATGCCAAAGGGGGAGATTGTTGGCATATGGATTGTTTGATGGCATATGGCTTCTAGTGTTGTCATTTATGGAAACCTAAGTCATCCCTTTAGTCCATAGCTCAAAATTTATCCATACTAGAAAGATAAGTAAAGATCAGAGTTTTATCAATAGAAAGTATGAAGAACAGGGTATCTGGTCAATTAGTCGATTAGTATGCTTCACCGGATCATCATTTTGTGTTTTGGATCCCTAGGATAGGTTTTTAAGCATATATGTTATCCCATTGTCATGTTGCATTAATCAGTGTATGAGCTTGGAGATTCAACATGATGTTTTTCTATTTATTTGCTCATTGTGGCTGACCTAGTGAATGTCACATGTCGTGGATGTATAAGGAGTAATTGTTTAATTGTTCCTTGTTTTGGTTTTTTTTTTTGGGTTCTAGCTATGTCTTAGCTGACTTTGATGGGTGAACATTAAATTTAATTTATGATTTGAGCTGACCATTGAAGGATATTTCATGTTTTGTTAAAGTCAACTTGAAGTAGTGAAATCTTTGTTAGTGGATATATATATATATGATATCGGTAATTCATTTTGTGTGGAAGAAGTTTTGTGAAAGTGTGTGAATGTGTATTAAGAGAAAAATAGATATGTGTGCGAGTATTAGAAGGGTGATTGAGCAATCTATGAATAGTTTTAGAAGGCTAGAAAAATAGAGAAGAGCAGAGTAGAGCATAGCAAAAATACATAATCGGTTAGAAGGCTTGAAGATCATCTCCTGAGCTTCACTGGAATTGAATCCAGGAATTTGGAGATGTTATCCTCTTAGTTCAACCTTTTTTTGTAACTCAAACATTTTGTAAGGAAGTGAGCCTTCCTATAAGCAGTGTGCTTCTTGAGGAGTGAGCTCTAGGCAGTCTGCCTGAATGCATGTGCATTCCCTTTTATTCATAATTTTAACAAAGTATAATTGTGGACTAATCTCCGCCATTTTTTTCCCCTAACATGGTTTCCACATAAAAATCTTGGTGTTACGATGCTTTGACTATCTTGTTCATGTGTTGCATCTTTATTTCTATTTATGTGTTGTAAATGGTTTATGATCAAAATTGAAATTTAAATCTTGTTGAACATTGATTCATGCCCCCCCTCTCAGCGTTCCTTGAGTCCAACAAAATCTGCATACATAAATACAAAGAGTTGATGATCAAAGAGAGTAGATTAAGATGTAGATTAATAAATTAAGGGAGACAATAAGTATAGATTTTGTTCACTAAACATGGATTTTGGGAGAAGTAAATAATGTGGCACAAAAATTCCAGATACCTAGTTGTCTTGTTAAAGTAGAGGAAACACAAATGAATATTCAAGGACACATAAAGGTCCTACAATACACAAAGAAATAATGGGACACTATAGTTGTGTTCAAACTTAAGGTGATCTACAAGGATATACTTCCCAAAAACTAAACATCATTCTTCAAGAAAAGATAAATTTTAAAAGTGAGGACGATGTTAGCAAGATACCATAGCAATACCAATTCCGACTACAAGCTACTACATATGATCTAGAAAACCTGAGGCCGACATGGGAGATCAAGCTAGAGTTGTTTCATAAGTGTAACATCTCTGTAAGAGACAATATTCAAAGATATATATGTAATATATGTAAGAAGAAAGAGATAAGGAAATGAAAATATATAAAAGGAAAAGACTAAAAGCTACCTTTGTATTTAATACAATATAATATATTCAAATATATAAGCGTTGATATAGATGTGTTATGAATTGATGAATGTTTCATTTTGATGCTCACTAAATAAGGAATACATGTTAGTATATTTTTCATTCTGCAATTGTTCTTTTCTCTCACTGTATCCTCTTGGGCATAAATTAACTACATAATAGATATTTGGGTTTAGATCTGCAGACATTGTTTTGTCTCTTTCTCTTGCTAACACTCTTCTAAGTAGAAAGGAAACCATGTACAGTACCAAATATATATATATATGAATTATTATCCTCAATGGTGTATTTAATATAAAATTTTGTACTTTGTACATAAATATAAACAAGCAAAGAACACATATTCATCTAGAGGCAATACTTAAGACTTGAAAGTTGTAGTATTGCTAATGTAATATACTATCTAGGGGTGGTAGAATATCTAGAACTAAATAGATTTTAGATTATCTCATAATCTCTTTTAATCTATAAATTCGAATAATGAGAATGTATGAATATATTGTAGATTCATGCCTAGATCTTGTCAGTTTGACAAATTTAAATATTAAAACTAACAGAGTGAACTATGTGTAATCTAAAAATGTTATCAGACAAAGGATAATAAAAAATGACGAAGTATTGTGTTCACACACATAAGTTGGGCTTACTAAATAGAAGACACAAGACTATGAAATTATAAAAATAAATAGTGGAGTATAATTCAATAATCTATAAACAAACATATGATTCAAATATTATTATGAAAAGATACCCTATGAATGCTTCAAATGAATTTTATAACCTTTTATGTTGATCCACTAGTCAAATACAATATTTAGATTAGAAAATAAATTAGGTGACTAACCAACATTGTATAAAGCATGTCAAAAATTTATTGGAATTCATGGAAACATAGACCTTCTTGAAAGTCACGCACTATTAGACTCTTCTTAAATGGATTACAAGAATGCATTTATAGAATGGATTCAAAGCTAAATATTACATATTACAACATTCCTTGTAAATACTATAAAAATATGAACACGACAACATTACGATTCTAATCTTTCTTAAAACCAATCTACCTTGTTTGTTATTTTTGCATATATAACCTTAAATTCTAGTTCGAACAAGAAGGATGGAGTCAAATGAGTGTTCAACATATTTATAGGTCACCCAAATCTAGTTGCATCACGTACACATGCACCTAAATTCACACTATCTATATGAATCTATTTTTTGTATGAGTCAATATATAGAATCAAGTATTTAAATTTTTTTCTAGGTAATATTGTCCTCATATAAGGGCATAAGAGGTGTTCCAATGCAAGTACTAGAATAGGCTTTATTCTTTATTTACATGATAGAGTATTGAGACAAAGATTGAATTGGAATTTACACATTGTAAGGTTGGTGTCAAAGTCTTGAATGTGAGGTTGTGGTGGAAACCTGAGGTTCAACTACAATTTGAAATTATAAGGAAGAGGAAAATGTACATTGGCTAAGTGCACAATGAAATGAAGAAGATGGAAAGCAATTGAACAAACTATAATCATTATAAAATTTTATGAATGTTGTAAGGGTTTGCAATGTACCTCAAGAAGTAGATGGAAGGTATTCAATGTGTAAGTTAGTTATTGGAGAAGAAATTCTATTGACTACATGGGCTGTAAAGAAAGAATGTGGGGAAGTAGAGTAGCAATGTGGCTCATCCATAGGAGAGGAATATCTATGGATAATGCATTGTGGGATAATGGAGTGGGGATGCAAGCAAGAAAGAATTGTAGAATTGCACAAACCATATAAAGCTTCATAGGGAGACATTAGGTGAAGATGTGGGGTGCAAGCATAGGGGTGTAAAATACAATTGTTGCAATGTGCAAGGAGAGGTCAACAATCCACTCAGCATAAATTGGGTGGGAAGGGATGGATGAAAGCAAGAGGGTAGTGAGTAACTTCATAACAAGAGAAGGAAGTCCTGACGCAATGGAAAGTGGAAGAGTGGAGGGGAGAAGAACAAGAACAAGAACAAGAACAACTCAAAAATTGCATTCAAAGAAAAGAAGATTATGTGCACCAAATGTGGTAGGTAATCAAGGTTGAAGCAAATCTCACGAAAATTACATGATTTCTTAAAAGGCCTAAATATTTTGAAAGAGAAAATTATGTTTAAAAAAGAATCAACAAATAATTTACAAAATTACAATAATGTAACAAGATTTTAAAGTTCCATTATAATTCCAAATTAATGTTAAAACTATGATATTGCTATCAGGATTCAACCGTGTAGTTTCGAGTCAAACTCATTGACCCATGTTTCATGAGTAGTGGTTCAACAAGAACCCATCTCTCATGATATCGAATGGTCCACTTAGCACTCATTGCATCTAGGTGATGCTCACAGAGGTGAAGCACTGGTCCGTCCCGGGAGGTCACCCATCCCAGTACTGCTCCAGCTCAAGGGCGCTTAACCAGGGAGTTTTCTCCAAGGTTAAAACTTTCAAACTTGAAATCTTCAACAAACTAAAATAGTATAACACACAACACAAACCATCAATTGACTAACATCTCCTCTTTAAGATCTCTAGTCAATTATTTATGATGAGCCAAAAAGAGATTAAACAAGCAAATAGTTGCCTTTGATATTGTCTTTATGAGCTGCTTCTTCAACGATTGAAAGCTATTTCTCTGAATACAAGCAAAGCTGAAGTCCTCATTCTTATATAAATGTGGAACTCTATTTCTCTGAATATGGAGGAAAGAGATGGGAAGATGTGGGTAGAAATTAGACTAAATGAATTCACACTACTATTCAAACAAAAATTGAATTGAACATTTAAAACTATTTCACCGACTCTGTCGTGGGAAACATTCGTGTCACTTAATTGCACGTCACTCCAAGGGAAACATTCGCAAGTCAGTTATTTATGCAAACAAAATTTGAATTGAAATTTTTAAGTTGTTATTGAAACATTCGTAAAAGACATAGGTATATTATGCAAACCCAATCGGTCATGCGAAAAAACTCTCACGCCACTTTTATTTAAAGTCCAAAGTGCGAAAAATTCAAGAAAACTAATGTAGCTTTTGTCGCTATTATGAAATTCAACAAGTGCAATATGTTTGAAAAGGACTGAGTTGAATACTTGGAGATAACAATTGTTACAGTTATAGTTTGTTGTTATATAGTGTAATGACGGTGAAGGTGCTTTCCCATTTAAGAGGAGGTCCATTCCTGTCTTTATGGAACTTTTCTCTCCTTACGAGGGATCCATTGGAAGACGTGAGAAAATTATTTATTTAATATTTTTCAAAATAACGTCAAATTGTTGTCTTCCAAATGTTAGCAGGGCAATTTTGTTCTTTGAAGTAATGAAAAAATGAGAGTAGTGATTTTTCTAATAATGATGAGGAAATATGACTGAAATGTTGTTGTCAAATATAAAAACTCTTTGATCACACCTATGTATGAATGATTTTTTGTCTTTTTTTAAAGAACAATTATTTTCTTTTCTATAGGAAGACCTATTAATAGCAAACCTTTTGTTTCCTAAACAACAATGTCTATTATTTCTATGTTAGAATTTAATTAGACTAAAATTTTGAGTTCAATTATGGTTCTTGTTTAGTTATGGTTTAGGTCAAGTTTCAATTAAGGTTCTGATTTAATTAGGGTTGAGAATTAAGGTTAGAGTTCAATTAGGGTTGGGGTTCAATAAATGGTCAATTAGAATTAGGGTTAGGGTTAGGAATTCATTAAGGACATGGTTAGAATTACATTAGGATTACGGTTCAATTTGAATTATGGTTTAATAAGGGTTAGAGTTTAATTAGGCTAAAAGTTTGAGTTCAATTAGGGTTACTATTAACTTGGGCTAGGGTTAGGACTCGGGATCAAATAGGGTTACGATAAGGCTAAGGATTAAAGTCAATTAGGTGTTTGATTTAATTTAAATTCAATTAGGGTTCTATTAGGTTGCAATCAAGGTTTAATTAAGGTTATAATTTATTTAGGTTTCAATGTTAACATTATAGTTCAATTAGGGTTAGGGTTCAATCAAGGTTCAATTTGGATTAGGGTTAAATAAGTTATGGTAAAGGTTAAATTACAATGAGTGTTATGATTCGTAGATCCTCCTAGATAATCAAGTCATGCAATTATAACCATACTTGATATGTTACAATGAGGGATAATTTGTTTGAGGATAAATTTTCACAAGTTACATATCAAATAAATAAGTTAGAAATTTGATAGTACTTGAAGTCCAAGAGATTATTCATTTCAAGGATTGCAAAGGGATTAGAATTTGAGGCCAAACCCATGATTACCTTCTAGGACTTGAAATCTAATTACATGAAAGATTACTTGATTGAATGATATTATAAAGGAATTTATATTTATATTTAGTTTTTTGAGTATATTGGTATCTTTTAGAAAAAAAAAATTCTATTTATTTTCATCTCAAACAAGTCATTACGAATTCTCATCTAAAATTTAAAAATATATTATTTTTATGTTGCATTTTTTTTATAAATAAATGTTTATTCAATATATTTCTATTAAAAAAAAAAATTAAAAATATATTTTTATTGCGCTATCTATATTTTTATTAACAAATAATTTCATAAAGCTAAATGTAAAAAAAATCAATACTTTTACAATATATTTCTTGATAAATAAATAATATTATAAACTCAAATAACTTTGGTATTACAATTTAAGGAGATTTATTTTATAATTTCCTTTTATGTAAAAGTGGGTGCACCTATCATAAATATTATATTTATTAATTACATAAAAACAATTATTATTGTAATAAAAAAAATTAAGTAAATATGAAAAAAAAATGTACATATATTTAGCTCTAAATTTGGTGAAGATTTTATATAATTATTATTAAGAGGGGTAAATGCTTTTGACCTAGAGCTATAAACCAGTGAGATCACAAAAGGGGGACCGCATCCCCAATATAAATTATCAACAATTCCACCCCAACAGGGTTTGAATCTTGATGCCAAGAAAAACAACACAACAACTCAACCATCATCTATGTTATATCTATGCATGTGGACTTGAACTTTGTGGATCTAAAATTTTAACTCATACACTTGATGTCAGTAAATTATATTGTTTGAAGCATTTTTGTGTCTATGTATGTGCTTTGAGTTTGGTAGGGAGCATGTGTTGTTTATAAGACACTTGTAAGAAATTGATTTTATTGTGATGGTCATGTTCTCCTAAGTAAAACCCCTAAATGTATCGATTCAACAATGATGAACCAAGGTGGAGAAAAATAGTTTGCATGAATGTAATATGCTACTACAATAATAATGTAATGCCAATGTAACAAGATTATTTTTATTTTTGATTCTCCTTGCCAAGTTCATTACAATCGAAGGAGATTTCTTTTATAATTTTCTTTTGTCTAAAAAGGGGTGCACCTTTCATAAATATTAGGTTAATTAATTAAATAAAAATATTTATTATTGTAATAAAAAGTTAAGTAAATACAAAAAATAAATTAAATGTATAAGTATTTAGCTCTAAGTTTAATGAGGATGTTATTATACAAATATTAGGAGTCTATTTCTTTGGTATAATTTAAAATAGATTCCTAATATTGAGCTCCATCATAGTCATTGAGAAACAACTCAAATTAAGAGGCTTCATACTCACATAATAGAATGAAATATAGATCTACTTTAACTCAACTTTCTCTACATCAATAGGAAAATAAATCATGTAATGATATCTCAATTTCACTCAACATCCTTGACATCTCTTTTCTACTAACACATCATTTTACATATACATTTTTCACAAAGACTCGCCACACTACTCACACACATTTTTCATAAAAAATGATTTAAAATATATCTATTCCAACATATTATAAATATCTCATATCAACCTAAAACCATCTAACACCATTAGAAATAATCCATGTTAGCCAAATACAAAAACTTAATTTTAAAATTATATATGAAATGTGTAGTCAGTTCAATCATCAATCAATTGTGTTACAACTAGTGTAACATAAAGTTATGCAGTTCCTTCAATTATCTTAACTAGTTATATTTTACCTTTACATGCTTCCTCCAGTTGGTTCATGCTTCCCTTCTTTGTCGCAAACACTCATACATTATTCATAGTTAACCAACAAACACAGACTTCAGTCTGTCACTTTTATCTTGCAGCTCTATGATTCAATGTCATTGAAATTGGAGACCAAATTACTTCATATGTAGACTTATTTAACTTCCAAACCACAAGCTAGAACTATCAATAGTATTATAATTTGGTACCAAAAACAAAGAAAATTTAGTACAATGCATATTTTTCTTTTGAGCAGAAAACCATAAAACACTACCGCAAACACTTCCAAAATTTCATATAAGTAGTATACATACATGAACCATAAATACCATATGTACCTAAAATTTCCATGTTTCCCTTCTTCAATAATAACATTGACATTCTTTAACATTTAAAATTGAGATACTAAATTCACATATATTTGACATTAATGATGGTCAGCAACACTATGACATTAATGGCAACATAATGTTCAATAAAGCTTACAAAGAATACATGAACAAAAATGTAACAAACATGGCCCAAACATGAATCATATATGATTAAAACATGATAG
Source organism: Sequoia sempervirens (assembly GCA_007258455.2). Classification (NCBI taxonomy): domain Eukaryota; kingdom Viridiplantae; phylum Streptophyta; class Pinopsida; order Cupressales; family Cupressaceae; genus Sequoia; species Sequoia sempervirens. The sequence continues at coordinate 244,200,040 of VDFB02281492.1, forward strand.
AAATGAAGATAATAACTAGGTTAGTATACTAACCTCATTACGAATTTGTGTCTCAATATCAAATGTCATCCATCAAATGAATAATATATAATTCTAAAATGATCAAAGGATGGTAAATAAAAGTTCTCATAAGACTAGCAAGTTGTGTTATGCTATTTTGTTCATGAGATGCATAGATCTACTATCTATAAATTTATGTTATGCTCCAGGTTTCCATGTAAAATTAGAGTGGATAAGTCACATAAGGCTATCAAGCTATGTTGTGGTAGTTTAATCATGAAACACATATATCTACTAGATAGCAAGTTGTGTTATGCTAGGTATCTGTAACGCCTGACGTGCAAACCCCAGAGAACACACACAAAGCAAATATTTTTATTTTTAAAATAATTAGATTAAACATGTAATAACATTCAATTATAATCACATAACACATTACAAAACATTAACACACTTAGTTCTCTGGGGCACGCGAGGTTAAATCGCAACAACTAAGCGGGAATAAAAATAAAGATTACAACAATATCATTTATAATGATAACCAAGGATAAGGATACATCCAATAACCATGATGCGAGAATAATAAACATCGCATAATTAAATCCATGATACATCTCTTAATAGAGTTACAAATGATCCTAACTATTACATCATTGTCTTAATATTACATTACAATTTTCTGAAAATTGATTTACAATAAATTCCCAAACATGTGGGATGATACAATTACAATGAAATCTGAAATATAAGAGATTACTGGTACAACTCCAACTGGACATGCTAAGAAGACAGGATGCTGATGGGGAATCCAACCAGTGTGGAGCACGTTCCACCCAACCATGTGAATTACAAGTAACTCACCCCCCGTGCTCAGAGGTGACGAGGAAGTGAACCCGACCATGAATGTCAAACCGACTCAACAACAACATGACACAAAACAAGTACAACTCAAGCATACAATGGACAACCATCAACGTTCACAAATCACATAACAAGTTAAAACTTAATAACTCATCACAATAACATGAAGTACCATCAATTACAATCATGAAACAAGTTCACAAAATCAAAAGCATCATAAAGATACAATATCAAGAAGAACCACAACAACATTCAAAATACATTTCTAAATAAATCTGAAACAATAAAGAGTACATGATTCCATATAAATCTAAACAACCATTCAGTACGCAAATCCAGAGGCAACCAAAACCAACGCAACAGGTGTCAAGTGGAGAGGGCCATCACATAGCTCTCATAGGATCCCCTGGCTCTTCCTCCAACTGAGGCGTCGGCACCCATCTATGGATCCCCTAGCCCTAAAATCAGAAACAACATAAATATAACAATATCCAGAGGCAACAATGAACAAGGACAAGGATGTCTAGTGGAGAGGGCCATCGCATAGCTCTCATGGGATCCCCTGGCTCTTCCTCCAACTAAGGCACCGGCACCCATCTATGGATCCCCTAGCCCTAAAATCAGAAACAACATAAATATAACAATATCCAGAGGCGACAAGAAACAAGGACAAGGATGTCTAGTGGAGAGTGTCATCGCATATCCCTCATGGGATCCCCTGGCACTTCCTCCAACTGAGGGGCCGACACCCATCTATGGATCTCCTAGCCCTTCCTCCTAACTAAGGCGCAGGCACCGTAGGGTAGCTAATGCAGAGCTGATAATCTCTCGTGAAGATGAGACTATGACTTTGTCGACCATGGCCTACTCAGTCTATCACTAGTCTATGGTAGCCCTAATGCATAGACGAGGAATCCAGTTTTAATTATCTTGTGTGTTTTACTACCCATCCCCCTAAATTCTATTTTTAGGTTATCACTTGTTTAACTACTCTTGCGTGGGTTCCCCTAGCACTTCCTCCAACTGAGGCACCGACGCCCACGAAGAGCCACTCTCCCTATGACCCCCAACATATCTCAAAACTAGGAAAGGGTTGAACTAAAACATAAAAAAAAATATAATACCACAACAAGTACACACGAGGCATTAACCCTCTCGCAATAATTCATAGTCCAAACGTCTTAACAAACCGTTCAACCCTTCCTAACATAAAACCAATAACTCCAATAGCATAACCAAGCTGAGAATAACATTTTAACATAACAAGACTCTGGAACAAGGATTACAAAATCAAAAATAGGTTCCCACATCGAAGAGTAAGGCTACAACAATTCAATGGAAAATGATAACCAGATCACGTAAATTCATAACTTAAAGTAAATGATTAATTCAATCACACAAAACACTCCAATTTAGAAATGATATAAAGAAACACAAGGAGTTAATAATTCTACGACAAAATGTTTAATTCTTAACAAAAGACATCCGACAAATATCTAAAACAAAAATACACTTAAATCTTCGACCAAGGAAACTCGAGAAACCATTGAAATTAAAACATGCGATAACAAGATCACAAGATTTTCTACTCAAGAAGACGATTCGACCAATTACGTATGATATCTCTATTTTACTCGACATAGAGTCACAAATAAGGAACAATAAAATTAATGACGACTTCTCAAATTTGCTTTCTTTAATTACCCAAAGACAATAAATTTCATATTCACTCAACTTAATCATATTCCACAAATAATAGTTATTTATTTATTTATTTATTTATTTTTATTCATCTTTACACAATTTACTGCATATATATATATATAATTTAATACATATCTATAATCATAAAATATATTTTTTATATTTTCCTGACCGAACTGATCAACCACACATAATTATATATAATCATAAAATGATTTTATACTATTCTAACCCAACTGAACAAGAATCTATATCATCATAAAATAATACATACCAAATAACATTTTATTTACAAAATTATTTTTAACAACTTAAACAATATTATAAATAACTTTATAAAGTATTTTAATAAGATAATTAACTATATATATATATATATATTTTATTAAATATAAATATAAAACGAAATTATATAAATATGAATTTTATTAAATACCAAATAAAATAAAAGTAAAACGAAATCATATATATAAATTTTATTAAATACAAAATAAAATAAAAATAACACAAAATCATTTAATACCTCCCAAAAGGCATGGGAGAGGGCCGACGGCCCTCCCTGTACCGCGTATAGCAGTCATAATGACTGCTGTGCGCAGCAGTCATTATGACTGTTGTGCGCAGTACACAGTGCGTGGGGGGGCTGGCGGGTACGGCCCAGCGCTGACCCTTCCAGGTCCTCCCAAACTTTTATTTAAAATTTTATTTTTTTATAAAAGTTCATTTATAAATTTTTATTTTATTTTTGGTTTATTTTAATAACATAAATTTTCGTCGTTTTCCAGGCACGGGTTTTGACAGACGAATTCAGCCTTTGTAAAGCACGAAAAAAAATCAATTTAATTTTAAAATACATATGATAATTTATAAATAATATATATATATATATATATATATATATATAAATTTAAATACAATTATTTATATATATATATAGGAAAATATAAATAATTACAAAGAACATAGTTTTATGTATAAATACAGAATAGTGTATATTTACAGTATATAAATAAATAGATGATTATTAAAATAATACAACAAAATCATCCAAAATACGAAGATTAATTACTTTTTCTATAGAAAAATACAAGAGAGAATTAGGGCTTAATTAAACAAATTCGAAGAGTTTCTTTTCAGTTTGATTACAAAATATGATTCCCAAAATTTAACAAGAATGTTTCTTTTCAAAGCAGGCCTATTGGTTTATTCATTTTTTAATCTCAAGGAAATCATTTTAATCTAAATCACAGAAGATTTTCTTTTTCAACCAGAGATTGATTCTAACACACCTTTTTATTCCATTTACAGATTTAAAAATATTAAGAGAAAAGAGTGGAACCTGGAGTCCTATGCTCTCGAAAAATTGATGAAGCTGATTTCTGATGGCCTCGAAGAGCTTCTTGTTTGCACTTCAAAATCTCCTCTACAGAATTTCGTCCTTGAACTTGAATCCATTCCTTTGTTCAGAAGACTCCTCCAAAACAACACCAGTAATAGATTTCCAGTTCCTTTCTAAAACTCTTCTCAAAGTATAGCCAAAGGATTGAAAAATATTCTCTTTCAGATTCAAAAATACATCACCAATAGCTTATGCAACTTCTATCTCAACAAAACCTCTGTGTGTGTGTAAACCCAAAAATTATTCATTCCATAAAAATATATTGTCCATCTCTTACAAAAACTCTAAAAATCAAAAATAAAAGAAAAACATTCTTTAAAAGCAAGCTTTTTACTCAGATCTCTTTTCTTATTTGCTCTCACAATCTTTTCCTTCTTTTATTTGTTTTATTGTTTTAATTTCTATTTTTGCAGCTTTTCTTGCACATCACATTACTTATTTAATTTAAATAAATTATTCTAATAATTATCCTCCACCAGATAATTGATTAAAATAATTAAAACACATTTAATATTTAATTATTATTTAATTGAAACACATGACTTTATAAAAATTAAATAAAACATTTAAATATTTTCATACAAATAAATCAACATTAAAAAAAAACACAATTATTATCCACATTTAATTAACTAATTCACAACTTATAAAATATCAACATCAATCAAATAATCATAACTTATAAGATACCACATTAATCAAAAAACGACAAAATACAAAACACAAACCACAAATGACGACAATTAAAAAAATGAACAATACTAAATCAATGAGACGACCTAACATCATGGAACAGAATGACTTCATCGTCACCTCTGTTTCAACATTTAACCGTTGGGCTATAGGTGCTCGCCCTGTCCTGCCGAAGCAGGTGGAATCGAGACTTATACCTGCAAATCCTGCATACGAACGAAGTTGTGTACATGTGCATACATATATATATAATCATCAACGCATTAAATCGAAGTACTGTATTGTGAGAAGGAATCACAACATAGCAGGGCACTCACGAACGAGTGATGCCATATTGTCCTTCATCGCCCTATTCTAACAATTATACTATAACCAATAAATCAACATTTCTAACTAACAATCATCTCATAACATAGCTAATTAAATCACTACATCATATCATAATTCTGAAAATCAACTAACATTACTAACCACAATGTCATATGAAATAATCATGTCTACTAATGGAATAACAACATCATCAACAGTCTAACTAACCAAATCACACAATAACAGTACCATCATAGTCACAAGTAGCAAACGAACGCATAGAAAAATAATAAATCCAAACAGTAAGAGGAGGGGTATTACATCCTCCCCCCCTTAAAATTGGCTTAATCCTGGAAGCCGGTAAACAAAAAGGAAAAAACATTCTGAAATACGGGAGGCATCCTCACACACTAAGATAGTGAACTAATCACCATAAGAAACTAGCATCAAGCTCACACATAAGAGTAACAAATAATATTAAAAGTATTAATAATATGGGGGTATTACATCCTCCCCCCCAAGGATATGGCTTACTCTAGGAAGCCATTAAATAGATAAGAGTAAGCACACAACAATCATGTAGAGATCACGCCAAAACCCACACACATAACTCACATCACTGGAAACCACAACACACAATGACACAAGGGTTCATAGTGCATCCTTGATAGGAAGGATATCGGCGCATTACACACTACACCGAGGGTCCTATCCTTTCCCATCAGTTTCCTGCACCATTGCCCTGAGACCGGCTAACGGAAGAAACTTAGGTTCACAACAAACACAACAAAAAAAATAAAACTCTAGACTCTGGGAACTAAACACAAGGTTACATAGTGAGCACACATAGTGCCGAGTGTATGAACCTACGCTCTAATACCAAGTTGTAACGCCTGACGTGCAAACCCCAGAGAACACACACAAAGAAAATATATATATTTTAAAACAATTAGATTAAACATGTAATAACATTCAATCATAATCACATAACACATTACAAAACATTAACACACTTAGTTCTCTGGGTTACGCGAGGTTACATCGCAACAACTAAACGAGAATAAAAATAAAGATTACAACAATATCATTTATAACGATAACCTGTAGTACTCCTCTGGCTAAGGAGTCAGAAGAGAAAGATAGGTCAAGGGCTGCTTCTGGTATTTCATACGTTGTGATTGAATTAATTAAATAAAGCTAACTTTTTTATTAAAATGCTAGATTAAATTGTATTTAAATATTTAAATGTTTTATTTATTTAAAAAAAATAATAATGTAGTTTATTAAATGATAATTAAAAAATTAAATTGTGTTTTATTATGTTAATAAATTATTTTATTGAGGATAAGTGTTGGAATAAAGCAGTAATTTCCTCGCGTGAGGAGATAAAGAAACCTGCATGTTTTATTTTGTAATAGATTAAAATTATGATTTAGTTTTTTTTTCTTTTTGATGTTTGCTTTGTTTTAAAGCAGTTTTATTTGTAGCTTTTCTTATCATCATATTCTGGGAAGAGAGGCTGCTCTAACTTCTTTTAATAATAAGAAAAATAAAACTGAAGTTTGGGGGGGGGGGCGGAGAGTATGTGCTAGGGAACGGGTATAGATGCACTGCGTGAGATTTTGATCAATATATATCATGTGCCTCGGTTAATATGGCGGAAGAAGAGGTCATACAGCATCCGAGCCACTCAAGGAATTGGCTCAGCTATGTTCGATATCCATGTTCCTATACATGCAACAGTTGTGGAGAGGCTGTGCACGGGAAAGGGTATAATTGCGCTGTTTGCAATTTTGATCTGCATGAATTATGCGCCACAGCTCCTCCTGTTTTGCACCACAGTTACCATGGTGGGAATGAAAACTGGGTCCATTCCCAAATGGAGTCTCCCGGCGGAAGTCAGATGTGGTGCTTGAAGTGTATAGGAAGTGTGTCAGGATTCGGGTATTATTGCACAAGCAGCTCGTGTGAGTACGCTCTGGACCCACCTGTGCATTGCTTCCCAAACACCATACTCAAGGGGACAGAGCTCCCCCGCAACCAGAGAGTTTTATCTGGCATTGATCCGTTGGAGGAAAGGCTGGTAAATTCAGGAGAGGAGGATCATCGCTACAGGAGATTGGTCTCAGTATTTCGTTTCTGTCTCAAAGCATAGGCACCCAGGTAGGCATCATTCTTTATTTCTGATTGTTATTTGCTCGATGCAAATGATCTTTTCTTCGTTGCGGTTGAAATACGATTGTATTATAAATGCAATAAGGGTTACTGATGTGTGAAGTATGCACAACCTCATTAAACCGTGTGGTCGTATGTACCTAGAAGACTAGCAAAGTTTACAATGTGTGGTTTGAGTATGATCATGCGAAATGCTTGCCATACTATTTCTAAGTTTCTTATTTTCAATCTTCTTTACCGAAGCTTCATTGGAAACCTTTTTCTTGGCCGTGGGTTCTCTACGTATGCCCACCAACATCCTCGAGATGGTATCTCTAGTGGCACTCTATCGAGTAATCCATAAGGCTTCTTCGTTAATTTTAATATTTAGCATGCATGTCTGTAGCCTCCTTACACCAGCCAATTGCATTTGTTTTAAATGTTTTAAAAAATGTTTCAATGAATTCTTGGGTATCTATCTTCGGGCTATCTTCTAAACTTTTATTTATGTTTGAATCCAGTATAGGGCAGTCATAGTTTGCATGGTCACCATCATCACGCGCAGGTGTAAAATAATATCATATTTCAATACAATAGTCTATGGTGTAGTTAGTGGATTAAAAGCTATACACCAACTATTAGAATAAATACCACTCTTTGCTCTTTCAATAACATGCCTAAACTGCTGTTCATATTCTGCAATAAGAATTACTTTGGTGCTCAACCTTCACCTACTAAACCCGCGCTACTTCATGCACTCGAACACAACAAGCTCACAATGGTAGGTCGTGCCTATTGTGCTTCATTAATTCAAAATATCTTAAGAGCTTCATCATCCAAGTCGACACTCCTCGGGCGACCATGCATTCTCTGTGTGTCTTAAGAATGGAAAATACTCAACCTATTTGCATATCTGATCCATAGACACCATTGGCATAACTGGTTTTGAGTTATAAGGTTTAGGGTATCTCCAAGTTAGTCAGCACGGGCATGTAGGTCAACCACGCACTCCTAATGATCAACTTTATAAGGGTTACTGCTGTGTGAGATTTGCGCAACCCCATCCTCTATAAGTCTACTCCAATGCTTCACAAATCTGCTCATACAAACTACATAGACCTGAACTTTAATCTTCTTTAAATTTGCACCTTAATCTGCTTATAAGGTCAGATAATAATACCTTCAAATCTACTAACAAGCCCGCTTTATAACCTGGGAACTTATAATCCTTGACTACCATTATTTATTTATATTATAATGAAAATTGAGCTGCATAATTATTTTTAAAATTATGAGAACATAAAACTGTGTAAAAATTATACTCCATAACTCATCACTTCTCTCATATTTTATATTAATCTAAACTTCCTTCTTATTATACAATAAATGAAGTCCCTTATTCGTTCACCAATGCTACGGATGTCAAAACAGAATTGTTGGATGTTTAAGATTAAAAAAGAGTAAATAAATTTTTGAAATTTGAAAATTACATAACTTTATAGACATCGTTGCTGGAAATAGAGGGATAACAAAAAAATCAATGATAGGTTTAATAAAATATTAATAGTAACATTATTTATTTTACATGTTAATTAAATATATATAAATAATAAGTATATATTTAATTTAGTTTTAATTGTGTAGTTAGATCATTCAATGATTGTGTTAATTGAATAGGATGATAGGGATGTTTATTTTTTTAAATATACTTATAAAAAAAAAATATTGTTGATAATAGGTATAATTCAATCATTAAAGTATAAAAAATTATTTTTCACTATTTCATAAATGTTTAGAGCTTTATATATGTTTAGAATTCTTAAAGGTTCACATCTAAGATCTTAGAATTTGCACCTAATTGTTGTGGCCTTAAACTTTTGTGCAAGAATGTACTAGTCCACATGAGAGTGGATTGATAAAATGTGTGCATAGAGAGTTATTTTGTTTCATCCTCTTGTGTTTCAAACTATCACAATAATTTTGCAAACATGTTAGAGGAACTCAAGTCATCTTATGTTGATCCCCTATTTAGAGTGGCTTTATGGTTATAAGTAAATGATCAATGACAACATATATGACTTGCAAATAATTTATATGATTCTAATGTAGATTAAGTTTCATTATCTCTTAACAAATGGAATGTGCTCTACTACTCTTGTACTTGTAGTCTCATGCTTTTCTTATTATTTTAAATTTTCACAAGTCATTTTTTTTAAATAGCTAAGTTACAAGTGTTAAACAATGGAAGGGAAGATTTAAAAACTATTTGCAATGGTTGATGATACAAATAGAGGCGGCCCTTAGTGGGGCCACACAACTATAATAGTTGGGATGCACATGAGTCATGCCCCAATCCAAGATTAGCACTAATAAGGGAGGGCCCAACCCCTTGATCAGGTTTTGCTAATAGATTTTTGTTATTATTAAACTTGGTCTTCTCTAGAGGCATGAATTATTTCTTTCAATGTTATCCTCATCTTAGCCATACTTTTGGAATTGAAACTCCTTGGTTTAATGCTTGGAAGAGACGAACGGTTTTTAGTAAGACCTTTAGTTATGAGTTGTCGTGAGAGAGTTAATGCCTTGCATTTTCTCGTTTTGAGTATTATGCTTATCTAGTTCATCAGTCTTCGGCTTCACCTAAGTGGGTGGCAGCCGCCTAAGAAACTGTCTGGGGTGATGGACCCTAGAAAGGGTTGCATACCCACTCTTCTTGTATGTACTTTTGTATGGGTCACGTAATGCTTATGAGTAGAGGTTTGAGGTAGTGTGTATTTGTGGTGTTGTGTTACTTTTGTGTTGAATAGATTCCTCCTTGAAAGTCTTCTGAGTGAACCCTTGGTTGGTCAGTCAATGAGTTGGAGCAGCTCAAGTTGTCGAACTGCGATGCCTCTGCGAATTATATACGTAGGCAAGGCCATCGAGTGATGAGCTCCCGAGGCATTAGGTCGGGCCCTAGGACTGTTCTTCTGAGTCTTGATTTGAGTCTTGTCATTATTTCCGATAACGTATAACTGCCATTGATTATATAGTTTCTCTTAGTGATCATGTGTTAGCTATCTTTGATCTAATGTGTGTTCCAAGTCATGTAGACCTTGCAGGTATAGGCATTGGGAGCAAGGACTTGTTGATTAAATAGAATGTAAGAGGTATGTTAAGCTGACCTAAGTAAGTAGACTCTATTGCCAAGTTAGTAAATCACTTCTATCTTTTCTTGTAGCTTGTGTGATCATTGAGTATAGCTATAAGTAGTGAATAGTGTTGTTGCTATCTTTGTTTCGTAGTTAGTTGTTTGTGAAGTAACCTCGCGTGCCCCAGAGAACTAAGTGTACTAGTGTAATGTAATGTGTTATGTGTTTATGGTTAGTGTTCTTGTATGTTCAATTGTAATGTTTAAAAAAAAAAAATTATTTGCTTTGTCTGTGTTCTCTGGGTTGCATGACGGGCGTTACAACTTGGTATCAGAGCCAAGGTTCTGACACTGGGCACTCTGGTTTCATATGAGCCCATTATGTTGTCCGGTTTATATATTCTATCTAGAAGAAAAGTTAGTCTACATATGCATATGTTATGAAGGAAAAAATGTTATACTGAATGGTTAGAGGTGAATGTGAATTTATTAATTGGAGTTGTTAAGTGATCATAGTAATCGTGATACTGGCTTGTAGCATCATGAGATATATGGAAAATAGTACTTATGGAATGTGATCTTTTGAAGAGTAATGAAGTTGTGCATGTAATTGTAACCCCTGTAAATGTAAGAAACCAGTAACTGTGCATTGATTGAGTGTTGTGAGTACCCTGTGCTTGCTTTGTATGCCATGCGATGGTGATACTATGTAGCCATCCATGGGAAAACTATTGTTTTTCTTGGTGTGGAAATAACCATACCATTCATGTGTCGCATGTTTGTTACCTGATTGAGGGCCAACCCACGTGTGGTTGAAATTTATATATGAGTAGCCAAAAGATAGTTTCACAGATTCTTTTCTTTTGGTTCTCCAGTCCCTCAATCTGTGAAGGGGTAGTAGCAGCCACAAATTTCCTTGGGCGAGTGTATAGCGTACGCATATTGCGACGCAGAGTATTCTTAGCTCAACCGATCTCGAGGAAACGTACTCACTACTTCCCCTTATGATGGATCAGGGTACTTGATTCATATGTGCCAGCCTAAACCCCACAGTTTTGAGTATAGCAGCATTGGTTGTTAGTATTGGTCTGGCCGTCCATAGGGACGTTGAGCTGACATTAGCGAGTGAACCTCGTCCGTATGAGAGGTGAAGCTCGAGTAGCCCCATATTGATATGCCCACATATGTATTGCATACACCGTATTTGCACATGTTCCGACATGATGCAATGGATACGATGCCACACCCCACTGATGTTCCGACATAGTGCTGGTGATGATGCCGTGTTGTTGATGGTAGCGAGCTGGGCTCGAGGACACGATGCCACGTGCTTAGACACGTGAAGGTGCACTATGAGATGTGCTATGATAGCCTACTTGTGTGATGAGCGTAATGGGGCCTCACACATTTGTAGAGGGATACTCATGTTTGCTTTCGACAGTGTTTGGGTCGGTTAGCATATGGGTAGGTCCTGGCCATGTATACCTCTGGCGACGGCGAGTACCTGCGTGTGCCTTTTCCATGAGGTATCGCTATGCGGGGTGTGTCTAGCGCGTGCCTACTTCCGCGGAGCCACGGACACACTGCCATGCGGCATACGACCAGTGCGTGCCTTCTCCGGCTGGTGTATGACCACGCCGCACTGAGATGCGATGCAGGATGGAGGCCGAGGTGCACATCCTATGCGGGCAACCAAGGAGTGCGAGGGCCACTTGGTTAGTCCATGTCGCGTGACGACGCGAGGCAGAGTGTAGCCGAGGAGCACACTCTGGGTCATGTGGATGGCGTGCTCACTCCGCACCACATGGGGGCTATTGTATAGCCGGACGTTGTTCCCTCCTTCCTCGTTGGTGGCTAGTATCTAGTCACGCAGTGTTGTATAGTGCAATTTCTAAGGTTGTGAACTTTCTTTATAATTATTGATGATTTTCTAGTGATTGTGAAAGCCGACACCTTGTTATATTTGATTGTGATGGTTTAGCCACACTTTGTGATTTTATTTGCTCGTAGCCCTCGTGGTTACATTTGATTTAGTGTTGAAATTGTGCACATTTGTTTCTTTATTGTTGAAATTGAATACTTGTTTTCTTTTAATTATGGCTTTGGTGGCTAAACTAATTTATCCTTATTGTTTTCGAGGTCGGCTATGTGTTGTATTGTGATTCCTCTCCAAGGACGTATGAGACGGACTTGAGAGAGTGTATACGAGGAAGTAGACGCAGGGAACCTTGAGGATGGGGGTATGTGAGGCTATTTTAATAGCTAGGACCCACTACCCACCTATGTGTGATGACTATCTTTTGGAGGCTAACCACCTTGTACAACAAGAGATGGGTCATAGTGGTCTTGTTTGGATGGTCTCGCCATGTGTGTGTGGCCTAACACCATCAAGCCACTGAGTGTGAGGTATGGATTATGTGAGATGGATATTGGCTCTTGGCTCATGGATTATGTATCATGGATTAGTATGCTGCTTTCCGGCGTCCAGATGGACTCTTGTGTAGCCTTGTGATGTGCTTTTACCAGTGATGTGATTGTGTATGTATGTGTTAGATGTATATTTCTTATGTGTTGTTGTTTATTGATGTAAAAGAGGGATAACCACACTATCTTAAATGTGGGTATATTGTGACTCTGTGGTATAAATGGATTGGATATTATTGAGAATCACAAATTGTGACTTAAATACGTTACTGAAATATGATATGGTGTGTATTTTTGTTAATTTCAAGTAATCATTTGATGTGTTCTACCTTCTAGGATATTTTGAAGATGATGTTGTGTAAATGGAAAATTGAGTTAATAGGAGTACTTGCTATTGTTATTAATGCTGAAACCCAGTATGTTATTGTGAGAGATGTAAGGAATTATAAATAAAAGTAGTTAAGAAGATATTGTTTTCAAATGTGAAGCCGAATAATGATTCTAATTGCAATGATGCAGAAAGAGGGTGTACATCAATTATAGATTAGATAAATTTTGGTACTAGTATGGTTATGTTTCCATTTTGAGCCATGTGACTTCCAGGAGTAAGTCGAGTTTTAGGGGGGGAGGATGTAGTACTCCTCTGGCTAAGGAGTCAGAAGAGAAAGATAGGTCAAGGGCTGCTTTTGGTATTTCATACGTTGTGATTGAATTAATTAAATAAAGCTAACATTTTTATTAAAATGCTAGATTAAATTGTATTTAAATATTTAAATGTTTTATTTATTTAAAAAATAATAATAATGTAGTTTATTAAATGATAATTAAAAAATTAAATTGTGTTTTATTATGTTAATAAATTATTTTATTGAGGATAAGTGTTTGAATAAAGCAGTAATTTCCTCACGTGAGGAGATAAAGAAAACTGCATGTTTTATTTTGTAATAGATTAAAATTATGATTTAGTTTTTTTTTTTCTTTTTGATGTTTGCTTTGTTTTAAAGCAGTTTTATTTGTAGCTTTTCTTATCATCGTATTCTGGGAAGAGAGGCTGCTGTAACTTCTTTTAATAATAAGAAAAATAAAACTGAAGTTTGGGGGCGGGGGAGGGGCGGAGAGTATGTGCTAGGGAACGGGTATAGATGCACTGCGTGAGATTTTGATCAATATATATCATGTGCCTCGGTTAATATGGCAGAAGAAGAGGTCATACAGCATCCGAGCCACTCAGGGCATTGGCTCAGCTATGTTCGATATCCACGTTCCTATACATGCAACGGTTGCGGAGAGGCTGTGCACGGGAAAGGGTATAATTGCGCTGTTTGCAATTTTGATCTGCATGAATTATGCGCCACAGCTCCTCCTGTTTTGCACCACAGTTACCATGGTGGGAACGAAAACTGGGTCCATTCCCAAATGGAGTCTCCCGGCGGAAGTCAGATGTGGTGCTCGAAGTGTATAGGAAGTGTGTTAGGATTCGGGTATTATTGCACAAGCAGCTCGTGTGAGTACGCTCTGCACCCCACCTGTGCATTGCTTCCCAAACGCCATACTCAAGGGGACAGAGCTCCCCCGCAACCAGAGAGTTTTATCTGGCATTGATCCGTTGGAGGAAAGGCTGGTAAATTCAGGAGAGGAGGATCATCGCTACAGGAGATTGGTCTCAGTATTTCGTTTCTGTCTCAAAGCATAGGCACCCAGGTAGGCATCGTTCTTTATTTTTGATTGTTATTTGCTCGATGCAAATGATCTTTTCTTCATTGCGGTTGAAATACGATTGTATTATAAATGCAATAAGGGTTACTGATGTGTGAAGTATGCACAACCTCATTAAACCGTGTGGTCGTATGTACCTAGAAGACTAGCAAAGTTTACAATGTGTGGTTTGAGTATGATCATGCGAAATGCTTGCCATACTGTTTCTAAGTTTCTTATTTTCAATCTTCTTTACCGAAGCTTCATTGGAAACCTTTTTCTTGGCCGTGGGTTCTCTACGTATGCCCACCAACATCCTCGAGATGGTATCTCTAGTGGCACTCTATCGAGTAATCCATAAGGCTTCTTCGTTAATTTTAATATTTAGCATGCATGTCTGTAGCCTCCTTACACCAGCCAATTGCATTTGTTTTAAATGTTTTAAAAAATGTTTCAATGAATTCCTGGGTATCTATCTTCGGGCTATCTTCTAAACTTTTATTTATGTTTGAATCCAGTATAGGGCAGTCATAGTTTGCATGGTCACCATCATCACGCGCAGGTGTAAAATAATATCATATTTCAATACAATAGTCTATGGTGTAGTTAGTGGATGAAAAGCTATACACCAACTATTAGAATAAATACCACTCTTTGGTCTTTCAATAACATGCCTAAACTGCTGTTCATATTCTGCAATAAGAATTACTTTGGTGCTCAACCTTCACGTACTAAACCCGCGCTACTTCATGCACTCGAACACAACAAGCTCACAATGGTAGGTCGTGCCTATTGTGCTTCATTAATTCAAAATATCTTAAGAGCTTCATCATCCAAGTCGACACTCCTCGGGCGACCATGCATTCTCTGTGTGTCTTAAGAATGGAAAATACTCAACCTATTTTCATATCTGATCCATAGACACCACCGGCATAACTGCTTTTGAGTTATAAGGTTTAGGGTATCTCCAAGTTAGTCAGCACGGGCATGTAGGTCAACCACGCACTCCTAATGATCAACTTTATAAGGGTTACTGCTGTGTGAGATTTGCGCAACCCCATCCTCTATAAGTCTACTCCAATGCTTCACAAATCTGCTCATACAAACTACATAGACCTGAACTTTAATCTTCTTTAAATCTGCACTTTAATCTGCTTATAAGGTCAGATAATAATACCTTCAAATCTGCTAACAAGCCCGCTTTATAACCTGGGAACTTATAATCCTTGACTAACATTATTTATTTATATTATAATGAAAATTGAGCTGCATAATTATTTTTAAAATTATGAGAACAGAAAACTGTGTAAAAATTATACTCCATAACTCATCACTTCTCTCATATTTTATATTAATCTAAACTTCCTTCTTATTATACAATAAATGAAGTCCCTTATTCGTTCACCAATGCTACGGATGTCAAAACAGAATTGTTGGATGTTTAAGATTAAAAAAGAGTAAATAAATTTTTGAAATTTGAAAATTACATAACTTTATAGACATCGTTGCTGGAAATAGAGGGATAACAAAAAATCAATGATAGGTTTAATAAAATATTAATAGTAACATTATTTATTTTACATGTTAATTAAATATATATAAATAATAAGTATATATTTAATTTAGTTTTAATTGTGTAGTTAGATCATTCAATGATTGTGTTAATTGAATAGGATGATAGGGATGTTTATTTTTTTAAATATACTTATAAAAAAAAAATATTGTTGATAATAGGTATAATTCAATCATTAAAGTATAAAAAATTATTTTTCACTATTTCATAAATGTTTAGAGCTTTATATATGTTTAGAATTCTTAAAGGTTCACATCTAAGATCTTAGAATTTGCACCTAATTGTTGTGGCCTTAAACTTTTGTGCAAGAATGTACTAGTCCACATGAGAGTGGATTGATAAAATGTGTGCATAGAGAGTTATTTTGTTTCATCCTCTTGTGTTTCAAACTATCACAATAATTTTGCAAACATGTTAGAGGAACTCAAGTCATCTTATGTTGATCCCCTATTTAGAGTGGCTTTATGGTTATAAGTAAATGATCAATGACAACATATATGACTTGCAAATAATTTATATGATTCTAATGTAGATTAAGTTTCATTATCTCTTAACAAATGGAATGTGCTCTACTACTCTTGTACTTGTAGTCTCATGCTTTTCTTATTATTTTAAATTTTCACAAGTCATTTTTTTTAAATAGCTAAGTTACAAGTGTTAAACAATGGAAGGGAAGATTTAAAAACTATTTGCAATGGTTGATGATACAAATAGAGGCGGCCCTTAGTGGGGCCACACAACTATAATAGTTGGGATGCACATGAGTCATGCCCCAATCCAAGATTAGCACTAATAAGGGAGGGCCCAACCCCTTGATCAGGTTTTGCTAATAGATTTTTGTTATTATTAAACTTGGTCTTCTCTAGAGGCATGATTTATTTCTTTCAATGTTATCCTCATCTTAGCCATACTTTTGGAATAGAAACTCTTGGTTTAATGCTTGGAAGAGACGAACGGTTTTTAGTAAGACCTTTAGTTATGAGTTGTCGTGAGAGAGTTAATGCCTTGCATTTTCCCGTTTTGAGTATTATGCTTATCTAGTTCATCAGTCTTCGGCTTCACCTAAGTGGGTGGCAGCCGCCTAAGAAACTGTCTGGGGTGATGGACCCTAGAAAGGGTTGCATACCCACTCTTCTTGTATGTACTTTTGTATGGGTCACGTAATGCTTATGAGTAGAGGTTTGAGATAGTGTGTATTTGTGGTGTTGTGTTACTTTTGTGTTGAATAGATTCCTCCTTGAAAGTCTTCTGAGTGAACCCTTGGTTGGTCAGTCAATGAGTTGGAGCAGCTCAAGTTGTCAAACTACGATGCCTCTGCGAATTATATACGTAGGCAAGGCCATCGAGTGATGAGCTCCCGAGGCATTAGGTCGGGCCCTAGGACTGTTCTTCTGAGTCTTGATTCGAGTCTTTCCATTATTTCCGATAACGTATAACTGCCATTGATTATATAGTTTCTCTTAGTGATCATGTGTTAAGTATCTTTCATCTAATGTGTGTGCCAAGTCATGTAGACCTTGCAGGTATAGGCATTGGGAGCAAGGACTTGTTGATTAAATAGAATGTAAGAGGTATGTTAAGCTGACCTAAGTAAGTAGACTCTATTGCCAAGTTAGTAAATCACTTCTATCTTTTCTTGTAGCTTGTGTGATCATTGAGTATAGCTATAAGTAGTGAATAGTGTTGTTGCTGTCTTTGTTTCGTAGTTAGTTTTTTGTGAAGTAACCTCGCATTCCCCAGAGAACTAAGTGTACTAGTGTAATGTAATGTGTTATGTGTTTATGGTTAGTGTTCTTGTATGTTCAATTGTAATGTTTAAAAAAAAAAAATTATTTGCTTTGTCTGTGTTCTCTGGGTTGCATGACGGGCGTTACAACTTGGTATCAGAGCCAAGGTTCTAACACTGGGCACTCTGGTTTCATATGAGCCCATTATGTTGTCCGGTTTATATATTTTATCTAGAAGAAAAGTTAGTCTACATATGCATATGTTATGAAGGCAAAAATGTTATACTGAATGGTTAGAGGTGAATGTGAATTTATTAATTGGAGTTGTTAAGTGATCATAGTAATCATGATACTGGCTTGTAGCATCATGAGATATATGGAAAATAGTACTTATGGAATGTGATCTTTTGAAGAGTAATGAAGTTGTGCATGTAATTGTAACCCCTGTAAATGTAAGAAACCAGTAACTGTGCATTGATTGAGTGTTGTGAGTACCCTGTGCTTGCTTTGTATGCCATGCGATGGTGATACTATGTAGCCATCCATGGGAAAACTATTGTTTTTCTTGGTGTGGAAATAACCATACCATTCATGTGTCGCATGTTTGTTACCTGATTGAGGGCCAACCCACGTGTGATTGAAATTTATATATGAGTAGCCAAAAGATAGTTTCACAGATTCTTTTCTTTTGGTTCTCCAGTCCCTCAATATGTGAAGGGGTAGTAGCAGCCATAAATTTCCTTGGGCGAAGTGTATAGCGTACGCATATTGCGACGCAGAGTATTCTTAGCTCAACCGATCCCGAGGAAACGTACTCACTACTTCCCCTTATGATGGATCAGGGTATTTGATTCATATGTGCCAGCCTAAACCCCACAGTTTTAAGTATAGAAGCATTGGTTGTTAGTATTGGTCTGGCCATCCATAGGGACGTTGAGCTGACATTAGCGAGTGAACCTCGTCCGTATGAGGGGTGAAGCTCGAGTAGCCCCATATTGATATGCCCACATATGTATTGCATACACCGTATTTGCACATGTTCTGACATGATGCAATGGATACGATGCCACACCCCACTGATGTTTCGACATAGTGTTGGTGATGATGCCGTGTTGCTGATGGTAGCGAGCTGGGCTCGAGGACATGATGCCACGTGCTTAGACACGTGAAGGTGCACTATGAGATGTGCTATGATAGCCTACTTGTGTGATGAGCGTAATGGGGCCTCACACATTTGTAGAGGGATACTCATGTTTGCTTTCGACAGTGTTTGGGTCGGTTAGCATATGGGTAGGTCCTGGCCATGTATACCTCTGGCGACGGCGAGTACCTGCGTGTGCCTTTTCCATGAGGTATCGCTATGCGGGGTGTGTCTAGCGCGTGCCTACTTCCGCGGAGCCACGGACACACTGCCATGCGGCATACGACCAGTGCGTGTCTTCTCCGGCTGGTGTATGACCACGCCGCACTGAGATGCGATGTAGGATGGAGGCCGAGGTGCACATCCTATGCGGGCAACCAAGGAGTGCGAGGGCCACTTGGTTAGTCCATGTCGCATGACGACGCGAGGCAGAGTGTAGCCGAGGAGCACACTCTGGGTCATGTGGATGGCGTGCTCACTCCGCACCACATGGGGGCTATTGTATAGCCGGACATTGTTCCCTCCTTCCTCGTTGGTGGCTAGTATCTAGTCACGCAGTGTTGTATAGTGCAATTTCTAAGGTTGTGAACTTTCTTTATAATTATTGATGATTTTCTAGTGATTGTGAAAGCCGACACCTTGTTATATTTGATTGTGATGGTTTAGCCACACTTTGTGATTTTATTTGCTCGTAGCCCTTGTGGTTACATTTGATTTAGTGTTGAAATTGTGCACATTTGTTTCTTTATTGTTGAAATTGAATACTTGTTTTCTTTTAATTATGCCTTTGGTCGCTAAACTAATTTATCCTTATTGTTTTCGAGGTCGGCTATGTGTTGTATTGTGATTTCTCTCCAAGGACGTATGAGACGGACTTGAGAGAGTGTATACGAGGAAGTAGACGCAGGGAACCTTGAGGATGGGGGTATGTGAGGCTATTTTAATAGCTAGGACCCACTACCCACCTATGTGTGATGACTATCTTTTGGAGGCTAACCACCTTGTACAACAAGAGATGGGTCATAGTGGTCTTGTTTGGATGGTCTCGCCATGTGTGTGTGGCCTAACACCATCAAGCCACTGAGTGTGAGGTATGGATTATGTGAGATGGATATTGGCTCTTGGCTCATGGATTATGTATCATGGATTAGTATGCTGCTTTCCGGCGTCCAGATGGACTCTTGTGTAGCCTTGTGATGTGCTTTTACCGGTGATGTGATTGTGTATGTATGTGTTAGATGTATATTTCTTATGTGTTGTTGCTTATTGATGTAAAAGAGGGATAACCACACTATCTTAAATGTGGGTATATTGTGACTCTGTGGTATAAATGGATTGGATATTATTGAGAATCGCAAATTGTGACTTAAATATGTTACTGAAATATGATATGGTGTGTATTTTTGTTAATTTCAAGTAATCATTTGATGTGTTCTACCTTCTAGGATATTTTGAAGATGATGTTGTGTAAATGGAAAATTAAGTTAATAGGAGTACTTGCTATTGTTATTAATGCTGAAACCCAGTATGTTATTGTGAGAGATGTAAGGAATTATAAATAAAAGTAGTTAAGAAGATATTGTTTTCAAATGTGAAGCCGAATAATGATTCTAATTGAAATGATGCAGAAAGAGGGTGTACATCAATTATAGATTAGATAAATTTTGGTACTAGTATGGTTATGTTTCCATTTTGAGCCATGTGACTTCCAGGAGTAAGTCAAGTTTTAGGGGGGGAGGATGTAGTACTCCTCTGGCTAAGGAGTCAGAAGAGAAAGATAGGTCAAGGGCTGCTTTTGGTATTTCATACGTTGTGATTGAATTAATTAAATAAAGCTAACATTTTTATTAAAATGCTAGATTAAATTGTATTTAAATATTTAAATGTTTTATTTATTTAAAAAAAAAAAAAATGTAGTTTATTAAATGATAATTAAAAAATTAAATTGTGTTTTATTATGTTAATAAATTATTTTATTGAGGATAAGTGTTGGAATAAAGCAGTAATTTCCTCGCGTGAGGAGATAAAGAAAACTGCATGTTTTATTTTGTAATAAATTAAAATTATGATTTAGTTTTTTTTTTCTTTTTGATGTTTGCTTTGTTTTAAAGCAGTTTTATTTGTAGCTTTTCTTATCATCGTATTCTAGGAAGAGAGGCTGTTGTAACTTCTTTTAATAATAAGAAAAATAAAACTGAAGTTTGGGGGGGGGGGGCAGAGAGTATGTGCTAGGGAACGGGTATAGATGCACTGCATGAGATTTTGATCAATATATATCATGTGCCTCGGTTAATATGGCGGAAGAAGAGGTCATACAGCATTCGAGCCACTCAGGGCATTGGCTCAGCTATGTTCGATATCCACGTTCCTATACATGCAACGGTTGCGGAGAGGCTGTGCACGGGAAAGGGTATAATTGCGTTGTTTGCAATTTTAATCTGCATGAATTATGCGCCACAGCTCCTCCTGTTTTGCACCACAGTTACCATGGTGGGAACGAAAACTGGGTCCATTCCCAAATGGAGTCTCCCGGCGGAAGTCAGATGTGGTGCTCGAAGTGTATAGGAAGTGTGTCAGGATTCAGGTATTATTGCACAAGCAGCTCGTGTGAGTACGCTCTGCACCCCACCTGTGCATTGCTTCCCAAACGCCATACTCAAGGGGACAGAGCTCCCCCATAACCAGAGAGTTTTATCTAGCATTGATCCGTTGGAGGAAAGGCTGGTAAATTCAGGAGAGGAGGATCATCGCTACAGGAGATTGGTCTCAGTATTTCGTTTCTATCTCAAAGCATAGGCACCCAGGTAGGCATCGTTCTTTATTTCTGATTGTTATTTGCTCGATGCAAATGATCTTTTCTTCGTTGCGGTTGAAATACGATTGTATTATAAATGCAATAAGGGTTACTGATGTGTGAAGTATGCACAACCTCATTAAACCGTGTGGTCGTATGTACCTAGAAGACTAGCAAAGTTTACAATGTGTGGTTTGAGTATGATCATGCGAAATGCTTGCCATACTGTTTCTAAGTTTCTTATTTTCAATCTTCTTTACCGAAGCTTCATTGGAAACCTTTTTCTTGGCCGTGGGTTCTCTACGTATGCCCACCAACATCCTCGAGATGGTATCTCTAGTGGCACTCTAACGAGTAATCCATAAGGCTTCTTCGTTAATTTTAATATTTAGCATGCATGTCTGTAGCCTCCTTACACCAGCCAATTGCATTTGTTTTAAATGTTTTAAAAAATGTTTCAATGAATTCCTGGGTATCTATCTTCGGGCTATCTTCTAAACTTTTATTTATGTTTGAATCCAGTATAGGGCAGTCATAGTTTGCATGGTCACCCTCATCACGCGCAGGTGTAAAATAATATCATATTTCAATACAATAGTCTATGGTGTAGTTAGTGGATGAAAAGCTATACACCAACTATTAGAATAAATACCACTCTTTGCTCTTTCAATAACATGCCTAAACTGCTATTCATATTCTGCAATAAGAATTACTTTGGTGCTCAACCTTCACGTACTAAACCCGCGCTACTTCATGCACTCGAACACAACAAGCTCACAATGGTAGGTCGTGCCTATTGTGCTTCATTAATTCAAAATATCTTAAGAGCTTCATCATCCAAGTCGACACTCCTCGGGCGACCATGCATTCTCTGTGTGTCTTAAGAATGGAAAATACTCAACCTATTTTCATATCTGATCCATAGACACCACCGGCATAACTGCTTTTGAGTTATAAGGTTTAGGGTATCTCCAAGTTAGTCAGCACGGGCATGTAGGTCAACCACGCACTCCTAATGATCAACTTTATAAGGGTTACTGCTGTGTGAGATTTGCACAACCCCATCCTCTATAAGTCTACTCCAATGCTTCACAAATCTGCTCATACAAACTACATAGACCTGAACTTTAATCTTCTTTAAATCTGCACTTTAATCTGCTTATAAGGTCAGATAATAATACCTTCAAATCTGCTAACAAGCCCGCTTTATAACCTGGGAACTTATAATCCTTGACTACCATTATTTATTTATATTATAATGAAAATTGAGCTGCATAATTATTTTTAAAATTATGAGAACAGAAAACTGTGTAAAAATTATACTCCATAACTCATCACTTCTCTCATATTTTATATTAATCTAAACTTCCTTCTTATTATACAATAAATGAAGTCCCTTATTCGTTCACCAATGCTACGGATGTAAAAACAGAATTGTTGGATGTTTAAGATTAAAAAAGAGTAAATAAATTTTTGAAATTTGAAAATTACATAACTTTATAGACATTGTTGCTGGAAATAGAGGGATAACAAAAAAATCAATGATAGGTTTAATAAAATATTAATAGTAACATTATTTATTTTACATGTTAATTAAATATATATAAATAATAAGTATATATTTAATTTAGTTTTAATTGTGTAGTTAGATCATTCAATGATTGTGTTAATTGAATAGGATGATAGGGATGTTTATTTTTTTAAATATACTTATAAAAAAAAAAATATTGTTGATAATAGGTATAATTCAATCATTAAAGTATAAATTTTTTTTTTTCACTATTTCATAAATGTTTAGAGCTTTATATATGTTTATAATTCTTAAAGGTTCACATCTAAGATCTTAGAATTTGCACCTAATTGTTGTGGCCTTAAACTTTTGTGCAAGAATGTACTAGTCCACATGAGAGTGGATTGATAAAATGTGTGCATAGAGAGTTATTTTGTTTCATCCTCTTGTGTTTCAAACTATCACAATAATTTTGCAAACATGTTAGAGGAACTCAAGTCATCTTATGTTGATCCCCTATTTAGAGTGGCTTTATGGTTATAAGTAAATGATCAATGACAACATATATGACTTGCAAATAATTTATATGATTCTAATGTAGATTAAGTTTCATTATCTCTTAACAAATGGAATGTGCTCTACTACTCTTGTACTTGTAGTCTCATGCTTTTCTTATTATTTTAAATTTTCACAAGTCATTTTTTTTAAATAGCTAAGTTACAAGTGTTAAACAATGGAAGGGAAGATTTAAAAACTATTTGCAATGGTTGATGATACAAATAGAGGCGGCCCTTAGTGGGGCCACACAACTATAATAGTTGGGATGCACATGAGTCATGCCCCAATCCAAGATTAGCACTAATAAGGGAGGGCCCAACCCCTTGATCAGGTTTTGCTAATAGATTTTTGTTATTATTAAACTTGGTCTTCTCTAGAGGCATGATTTATTTCTTTCAATGTTATCCTCATCTTAGCCATACTTTTGGAATTGAAACTCCTTGGTTTAATGCTTGGAAGAGACGAACGGTTTTTAGTAAGACCTTTAGTTATGAGTTGTCGTGAGAGAGTTAATGCCTTGCATTTTCCCGTTTTGAGTATTATGCTTATCTAGTTCATCAGTCTTCGGCTTCACCTAAGTGGGTGGCAGTCGCCTAAGAAACTGTCTGGGGTGATGGACCCTAGAAAGGGTTGCATACCCACTCTTCTTGTATGTACTTTTGTATGGGTCACGTAATGCTTATGAGTAGAGGTTTGAGGTAGTGTGTATTTGTGGTGTTGTGTTACTTTTGTGTTGAATAGATTCCTCCTTGAAAGTCTTCTGAGTGAACCCTTGGTTGGTCAGTCAATGAGTTGGAGCAGCTCAAGTTGTCAAACTACGATGCCTCTGCGAATTATATACGTAGGCAAGGCCATCGAGTGATGAGCTCCTGAGGCATTAGGTCGGGCCCTAGGACTATTCTTCTGAGTCTTGATTCGAGTCTTGTCATTATTTCCGATAACGTATAACTGCCATTGATTATATAGTTTCTCTTAGTGATCATGTGTTAAGTATCTTTGATCTAATGTGTGTGCCAAGTCATGTAGACCTTGTAGGTATAGGCATTGGGAGCAAGGACTTGTTGATTAAATAGAATGTAAGAGGTATGTTAAGCTGACCTAAGTAAGTAGACTCTATTGCCAAGTTAGTAAATCACTTCTATCTTTTCTTGTAGCTTGTGTGATCATTGAGTATAGCTATAAGTAGTGAATAGTGTTGTTGCTATCTTTGTTTCGTAGTTAGTTGTTTGTGAAGTAACCTCACGTGCCCCAGAGAACTAAGTGTACTAGTGTAATGTAATGTGTTATGTGTTTATGGTTAGTGTTCTTGTATGTTCAATTGTAATGTTTAAAAAAAAAAAATTATTTGCTTTGTCTGTGTTCTCTGGGTTGCATGACGTGTGTTACATAACCAAGGATAAGGATACATCCAATAACCATGATGCAAGAATAATAAACATCGCATAATTACATCCATGATACATCTCTTAATAGAGTTACAAATGATCCTAACTATTACATCATTGTCTTAATATTACATTACAATTTTCTGAAAATTGATTTACAATAAATTCCCAAACATGTGCGATGATACAATTACAATGAAATTTGAAATATAAGAGATTACTGGTACAACTCCAACTGGACATGCTGAGAAGACAGGATGCTGATGCGGAATCCAACGAGTGTGGAGCACGTTCCACCCAACCATGTGAATTACAAGTAACTCACCCCCGTGCTCAGAGGTGACGAGGAAGTGAACCCGACCATGAATGTCAAACCGACTCAACAACAACATGACACAAAACAAGTACAACTCAAGCATACAATGAACAACCATCAACATTCACAAATCACATAACAAGTTAAAACTTAATAACTCATCACAATAACATGAAGTACCATCAATTACAATCATGAAACAAGTTCACAAAATCAAAAGCATCATAAAGATACAATATCCAGAAGAACCGCAACAACATCCAAAATACATTTCCAAATAAATCTGAAACAATAAAGAGTACATGATTCCATATAAATCTAAACAACCATTCAATACGCAAATCCAGAGGCAACCAAAACCAAGGCAACAAGTGTCAAGTGGAGAGGGCCATCGCATAGCTCTAATGGGATCCCCTGGCTCTTCCTCCAACTGAGGCGTCGGCACCCATCTATGGATCCCCTAGCCCTAAAATTAGAAACAACATAAATATAACAATATCCAGAGGCGACAAGAAACAAGGGCAAGGATGTCTAGTGGAGAGGGCCATCGCATAGCTCTCATGAGATCCCCTGGCTCTTCCTCCAACTAAGGCGCCGACACCCATCTATGGATCCCCTAGCCCTAAAATCAGAAACAACATAAATATAACAATACCCAGAGGTGACAAGAAACAAGGACAAGGATGTCTAGTGGAGAGTGTCATCGCATAGCCCTCATGGGATCCCCTGGCACTTCCTCCAACTGAGGTGCCAGCACCCATCTATGGATCTCCTAGCCCTTCCTCCTAACTGAGGCGCCGGCACCATAGGGTAGCTAATGCGGAGCTGCTAATCTCTCGTGAAGATGAGACTACGACTTTGCCGACCACGGCCTACTCAGTCTATCACTAGTCTAAGGTAGCCCTAATGCATAGACGAGGAATCCAGTTTTAATTATCTTGTGTGTTTTACTACCCATCCCCCTAAATTCTATTTTTAGGTTATCACTTGTTTAACTACTCTTACATGGGTTC
>VDFB02281492.1:244226525-244275295 GCA_007258455.2 Sequoia sempervirens
TCATAACTTATAAAATACCACATTAATCAAAAGACGAAAAAATTCAAAACACAAACCACAAATGACGACAATTACAAAAATGAACAATACCAAATCAACGAGATGACTTGACATCATGGAACAGAAGGACTTCATCGTCACCTCTGTTTCAACATTTAACCGTTGGGCTATAGGTGCTCGCCCTGTCCTGCCGAAGCAGGTGGAATCGAGACTTATACCTGCAAATCCTGCATACGAACGAAGTTGTGTACATGTGCATACATATATATATAATCATCAACACATTAAATAGAAGTACTGTATTGTGAGAAGGAATCACAACATAGTAGGCCACTCGCGAAGGAGTGATGCCATATTGTCCTTCATCACCCTATTCTAACAATTATACTATAACCAATAAATCAACATTTCTAACTAACAATCATCTCATAACATATCTAATTAAATCACTGCATCATATAATAATTTTGAAAATCAACTAACATTACTAACCACAATGTCATATGAAATGATCATGTCTACTAATGGAATAACAACATCATCAATAGTCTAACTAACCAAATCACACAGTAATAGTACCATCATAGTCACAAGTAGCAAACGAACGCATAGAAAAATAATAAATCCAAACAGTAAGAGGAGGGGTATTATATCCTCCCCCCCTTAAAATCGGCTTACTCCTGCAAGCCGGTAAACAAAAAGGAAAAAAGATTCTGAAATACGGGAGGCATCCTCACACACTAAGATAGTGAACTAATCACCATAAGAAACTAGCATCAAGCTCACACATAAGAGTAACAAATAATATTAAAAGTATTAATAATATGGGGGTATTACATCCTTCCCCCCAAGGATATGGCTTACTCCAGGAAGCCATTAAATAGATAAGAGTAAGCACACAACAATCATGCAGAGATCACGCCAAAACCCACACACATAACTCACATCACTGGAAACCACAACACACAATGACACAAGGGTTCATAGTGCATCCTTGATAGGAAGGATATCGGTGCATTGCGCACTACACCGAGGGTCCTATCCTTTCCCATCAGTTTCCTGCACCATTGCCCTGAGACTGGCTAACGGAAGAAACTTAGTTTCACAATAAACACAACAAAAAAAATGAAACTCTAGACTCTGGGAACTAAATGCAAGGTTACATAGTGAGCACACATAGTGCCCAGTATATGAACCTACGCTCTGATACCAAGTTGTGACGCCCGACTTGCAAACCCCAGAGAACACACACAAAGAAAATAATTTTTTTTTTAAAACAATTACATTAAACATGTAATAACATTCAATAATATTCACATAACACATTACAAAACATTAACACACTTAGTTCTCTGGGGCACGCGACGTTACATCGCAACAACTAAATGGGAATAAAAATAAAGATTACAACAATATCATTTATAATGATAACCAAGGATAAGGATACATCCAATAACCATGATGTGAGAATAATAAACATTGCATAATTACATCCATGATACATCTCTTAATAGAGTTACAAATGATCCTAACTATTACATCATTGTCTTAATATTACATTACAATTTTCTGAAAATTGATTTACAATAAATTCCCAAACATGTGGGATGATACAATTACAATGAAATCTGAAATATAAGAGATTAATGGTACAACTCCAACTGGACATGCTTAGAAGACAGGATGCTAATGGGGAATCCAACAGGTGCGGAGCACATTCCACCGAACCATGTGAATTACAAGTAACTCACCTCCCGTGCTCAGAGGTGATGAGGAAGTGAACCCGACCATGAATGTCAAATCGACTCAACAACAACATGACACAAAACAAGTACAACTCAAGCATACAATGAACAACCATCAACGTTCACAAATCACATAACAAGTTAAAACTTAATAACTCATCACAATAACATGAAGTACCATCAATTACAATCATGAAACAAGTTCACAAAATCAAAAGCATCATAAAGATACAATATCCAGAAGAACCGCAATAACATCCAAAATACATTTCCAAATAAATCTGAAACAATAAAGAGTACATGATTCCATATAAATCTAAACAACCTTTCAGTACGCAAATCTAGAGGCAACCATAACCAAGGCAACAAGTGTCAAGTGGAGAGGGCCATCACATAGCTCTCATGGGATCCCTTGGCTCTTCCTCCAACTGAGGCGTCGGCACCCATCTATGGATCCCCTAGCCCTAAAATCAGAAACAACATAAATATAACAATATCCAGAGGTGACAAGAAACAAGGACAAGGATGTCTAGTGGAGAGGGCCATTGCATAGCTCTCATGGGATCCCCTAGCTCTTCCTCCAACTGAGGCGCCGGCACCCATCTATGGATCCCCTAGCCCTAAAATCAGAAACAACATAAATATAACAATATCCAGAGGTGACAAGAAACAAGGACAAGGATGTCTAGTGGAGAGTGTCATCGCATAGCCCTCATGGGATCCCCTGGCACTTCCTCCAATTGAGGCGCCGACACCCATCTATGGATCTCCTGGCCCTTCCTCCTAACTGAGGCGCCGGCACCATAGGGTAGCTAATGCGGAGCTGATAATCTCTCGTGAAGACAAGACTACGACTTTTTTGACCACGGCCTACTTAGTCTATCACTAGTCTATGGTAGCCCTAATGCATAGACGAGGAATCCAATTTTAATTATCTTGTGTGTTTTACTACCCATCCCCCTAAATTCTATTTTTAGGTTATCGCTTGTTTAACTACTCTTACGTGGGTTCCCCTGGCACTTCCTCCAACTGAGGTACCGATGCCCACGAAGAGCCACTCTCCCTATGACCCCCAACATATCTCAAAACTAGGCAAGTGTTGAACTAAAACATAAAAAAAAACATAATACCACAACAAGTACACGCGAGGCATTAACCCTCTTGCAATAATTCATAATCCAAATGTCTTAACAAACCGTTCAACCCTTCCTAACATAAAACCAATAACTCCAATATCATAACCAAGTCGAGAATAACATTTTAACATAACAAGCCTCTGGAACAAGGATTACAAAATCAACAATAGGTTCCCACATCAAAGAGTAAGGCTACAACAATTCAATGGAAAACGATAACCAGATCACGTAAATTCATAACTTAAAGTAAACGATTAACTCAATCACACAAAACCCTCCAATTTGGAAATGATATAAAGAAACGCAAGGAGTTAATAATTCTATGACAAAATGTTTAATTCTTAACAAAAGACATCCGACAAATATCTAAAACAAAAATACACTTAAATCTCTGACCAAGGAAACTCGAGAAACCATTGAAATTAAAACATGCGATAACAAGATCACAAGATTTTCTACTCGAGAAGACGATTTGACCAATTACGTATGATATCTCTATTTTACTCAACATAGAGTCGCAAATAAGGAACAATAAAATTAATGACGACTTATCAAATTTGCTTTCTTTAATTACCCAAAGACAATAAATTTCATATTCACTCAACTTAATCATATTCCACAAATAGTAGTTATTTATTTATTTATTTTTATTCATCTTTACACCATTTACTGCATATATATATAATTTAATACATATCTATAATCATAAAATATATTTTTTATATTTTCCTGACCGAACTGATCAACCACACATAATTATATATAATCATAAAATGTTTTTATACTGTTCTAACCCAACTGAACAAATACACAAGAATCTATATCATCGTAAAATAATACATACCAAATAACATTTTATTTACAAAATTATTTTTAACAACTTAAACAATATTATAAATAACTTTATAAAGTATTTTAATAAGATAATTAACTATATATATATACATTATATTAAATATAAATATAAAACGAAATTATATATATATGAATTTTATTAAATACCAAATAAAATAAAAGTAAAACGAAATCATATATATAAACTTTATTAAATACAAAATAAAATAAAAATAAGAGAAAATCATTTAAAACCTCCCAAAAGGCATGGGAGAGGGCCGACGGCCCTCCCTGTACCATGTACAGCAGTCATAATGACTGCTGCATGCAGCAGTCATTATGACTGTTGTGCGTAGTACACAGTGGGTGGGGGGGGCTGGCGGGTACGGCCCAGCGCCGACCCTTCCAACTCCTCCCAAACTTTTATTTAAAATTTTATTTTTTATAAAAGTTCATTTATAAATTTTAATTTTATTTTTGGTTTATTTTAATAACATAAATTTCTGTCCTTTCCCAGGCACGGGTTTTGACAGACGAATTCAGCCTTTGCAAAGAATGAAAAAAAATCAATTTAATTTTAAAATACATATGATACTTTATAAATAATATATATATATATATATATATATATAAATTTAAATATATATATATATATATATGCAAATATAAATAATTACAGAGAACATAGTTTTCTGTATAAATACAAAATAGTGTATATTTACAGTATATAAATAAATAGATTTTTATTAAAATAATACAACAAAATCATCCAAAATACGAAGATTAATTACTTTTTCTATAGAAAAATACAAGAGAGAATTAGGGCTTAATTAAACAAATTCGAAGAGTTTCTTTCTAGTTTGATTACAAAATATGATTCCCAAAATTTAACAAGAATGTTTCTTTTCAGAGCAGGCCTATTGGTTTATTCATTTTCTAATCTTAAGGAAATCTTTTTAATCTAAATCACAGAAGATTTTCTTTTTCAACCAGAGATTGATTCTAACACACCTTTTTATTCCATTTACAGATTTAAAACTATTAAGAGAAAAGAGTGGAACCTGGAGTCCTATGCTCTCGAAAATCTGATGAAGCTGATTTCTGATGGCCTCGAAGAGCTCCTTGTTTGCACTTCAAAATCTCCTCTACAGAATTTTGTCCTTGAACTCGCATCCATTCCTTTGTTCAGAACACTCCTCCAAAACAACACTGGTAACAGATTTCCAGTTCCTTTCTAAAACTCTTCTCAAAGTATAGCCAAAGGATTGAAAAATATTCTCTTTCAGATTCAAAAATACATCACCAATAGCTTATGCAACTTCTGTCTCAACAAAACCTCTGTGTGTGTGTGTAAACCCAAAAATTATTCATTCCATAAAAATATATTGTCCATCTCTTACAAAAACTCTAAAAATCAAAAATAAAAGAAAAACATTTTTTAAAAGCAAGCTTTTTACCCAGATCTCTTTTCTTATTTGCTCTCACAATCTTTTCCTTCTTTTATTTGTTTTATTGTTTTAATTTCTATTTTTGCAGCTTTTCTTGCACATCACATTACTTATTTAATTTAAATAAATTATTCTAATAATTATCCTCCACCAGATAATTGATTAAAATAATTAAAACACATTTAATATTTAATTATTATTTAATTGAAACACATGACTTTATAAAAATTAAATAAAACATTTAAATATTTTCATACAAATAAATCAACATTAAAAAAAAAGACAATTATTATCCACATTTAATTAACTAATTCACAACTTATAAAATATCAACATCAATCAAATAATCATAACTTATAAAATACCACATTAATCAGAAGACGACAAAATACAAAACACAAACCACAAATGACGACAAT
This sequence comes from Sequoia sempervirens, assembly GCA_007258455.2. Lineage (NCBI taxonomy): Eukaryota > Viridiplantae > Streptophyta > Pinopsida > Cupressales > Cupressaceae > Sequoia > Sequoia sempervirens. The sequence continues at coordinate 244,232,108 of VDFB02281492.1, forward strand.
TACAAAAATGAACAATACCAAATCAACAAGACGACCTGACATCATGGAACGGAAGGACTTCATCGTCACCTTTGTTTCAACATTTAACCATTGGGATATAGGTGCTCGCCCTGTCCTGCCGAAGCAGGTGGAATCGAGACTTATACCTGCAAATCCTGCATACGAATGAAGTTGTGTACATGCGCATACATATATATATAATCATCAACGCATTAAAGCAAAGTACTGTATTGTGAGAAGGAATCGCAACATAGCAGGGCACTCACGAACGAGTGATGCCATATTGTCCTTCATCACCCTATTCTAACAATTATACTATAACCAATAAATCAACATTTCTAACTAACAATCATCTCATAACATATCTAATTAAATCACTGCATCATATCATAATTATGAAAATCAACTAACATTACTAACCACAATGTCATATGAAATGATCATGTCTACTAATGGAATAACAGCATCATCAACAGTCTAACTAACCAAATCACACAATAACAGTACCATCATAGTCACAAGTAGCAAACAAACGCATAGAAAAATAATAAATCCAAACCGTAAGAGGAGGGGTATTACAGTATCCATATAAAATGATAAGTGATAGGTCCCATAAGGCCATCCAATTGTGTTATACTAGTTGACTATGGATAATGTATAAATATTTAATATGATTAATCATGCTTCAAGGAGCACATAAATATTTAACATCATGAGGAATAAAGTGGTCATCACACCTTAGAGAGCACATAAATTTTTAATGTCACAAGTTAAAAATTGGTAATCAAGCCTTAATGAATGCATAAATGTTTAACATCATGGGGAATGAAATGATAACCACACCTCAAGGGGAATTATGAAAAATACCAATATAAAGGGGGAACATGAAAAAGTCAAAGATCATCAAACTCCAATTTGTTGATTTATGAAAATGGATAGGGTAATATGCCCCCCTTAAAATTTTAGCATACTTGTTATGCTGATATTTTTAGGAAAATAAAGGAGGAGAGGGGTTCCTCAAGAAGGTGCACAGCTCCCAGGCTAAAACTAGTAATCCTTTCCCTTGAATTGTATAAGAAATGGAAACCGAGCTAGATACTATCATGTCGACCCCCATTGATTAAGTATGGTTACACTCATTGTACACTTGTTATACCACCATGAAGGACAATGAGCACATATATAAGGCTACAAATTCCACATAGTGAGGAGTAAAAAAATAGGATCTAAATTATTATATTAGAAGGATTGACATAATGGTAAATATATATCTAGTTATATTTAAATAGGTATCTTAATCATGGTATTATGTTGAAGAAGATTTTGTATTTATCTCTTTAAAGAATGGTAATCATCAGTAGAATATTTGAACACATGATGATATGTGTGCACAAAAAGATAAATTTTGTTATTTTTTCTTCGTATATATTTCTCTCACATGGCGGAGGAAGAGTGATTAGGACAACTTCAAGAAGTGTCCATAACATTTATTCTATCTCAAATAAAGGATGTGGAGTAAGAAATAATCCCGCTTCTTGCAAATAAAATTTTGACGGTGAGCCAGAGGATACAATGAATGTTTCATACAAGGGTAATGTAGAGTTTGTTGGTAACCTAGTTCATTTGTGGAAAAATATGGTGTGAGATCTTCCAAAACCTTAAATCATTGTTCTATATTTTTTTTTGAACCCTTGTTTAGAGAGATGTCAAAAACAAGGCCCATACTATTTCTTGATATTGGAAGGAGTTGAAAATGGAATATTATTAATTTGGCTTGGATGAGGGGTAAGAATATTTTGGAAGAGGAAGAATCATGAGAATGATAACCAAATCCATTTTTAATGGAATTGATCCATGTTATGTTATTAAGTATGATGTTGAGGGGAATAATTTTTATGTATAACCAATGGTTGGGGGATCAATTTTAAGGAGCTCTCTCTATAAGAGGAAGAAAGACTATTGAGTGATGGAATTATAGGCTTTGTAGGTTCTTGGAAGATGTGGGGGATGTTAGTAATGTGGAGTATTGGAATTGATTTTCATTGATGTCAACACTTGATGAGATTTTTGTGATGTCAACACTTGGTGAGTTTGCTAGCATTTGTTGCCATCACTTGGGAAGATTGTTGCATATGTTTGTGAGATTGTTGTTTGGAATTGGTTGTCATTGTTTAAAAAAATATTTTGGGCTATTCCTAATGTTCATGGTTGGATGTCATGCTTTCACTCTTTTTTATATTCATGGTTGGATTTCATGCCTTGTTTGATTATAACTAAAGGTGTATTGTGTATGGTTGTTGTCGAAGGAGATGATATTATAAAAATATATTAATATATTTATTAAAAATAATGTTGGATAGATGTTTCTGATGGTCTCTAGTATGTTGTATTATATTTCCTATTGTTCTTGAGGAAGTATGTGTTGTTAAGAAATTTTTGGTCTCCACAAGTTGGTGAAAGTTTTCAATTCAAGAAGTATTGAAGTCTATTTGGTAGAATGCTCCACATTAATTTGTTTTTGAAGATGTGATATTGTGGTTTGGGATTCAATGTTTGTTTTTTGTGGATGATGTACTCCTATCTTTTCAGGTAACCAATGTTATAAAGGAGTTTTTTTTAATTCTAGAAGGTTTGAAGTTTTGTTAGTTGTTTAGATTGGTACAAAAAATTCTTTTCAAATGTTTATTTGCATTTATGTCTCTCCTCCTATAGCTTTGTGGATGTTCTCTCACTGTATGTGAACTATCTTAGCTCAATTTTGATGTGTTGAAGTGGTCTACAAGTTTATGTGTTAATGTTGTATCTCATGGTTGTGTATTTTGTGCTTCTGTGAATGGAGTACTTTGTATCTATTTGGTTTATGGTAGCTAGTTGTGGCATGATTGTATAAAAGAAGTGTCTAAAAATATTTTTGGATGTTCATGTAACATCTCTTTGTGGTCTTCACATCTTTGGTTGATCTCTTTGGTTCTACATTATGTTTGAGTTGGTCTTTTATGCAAGTTTTGGATATTTGGTTGACAGTGCTTGTTTTCTTGCTTGTGTCATGTGCTTGGGGGTTTGTGTTATCATATGGATTTGGGTTAAGATTTATTTGGGTCTTGAACAATCTTGTTGAAGATTGCATTAAGTAAATTTAGTTGGAGTTATTTTTTGGGTCAACTTGTATCAAGTTCTACATGTTTCATCTATGTGTTTACTCATTGCTGACTTGGAATGATGTACACTAGCGTGTGAGTTGTTTGGGACCACATTGGAAGATTTTGGAAGCAAGAAAATTGTTGTTGATTAGAGTTTAGGACATAGAACAACAATCTTCCTAGCTCTCATTCAAGGAAAACCCTAGAGATCTCAATCTTAGGTATGCCAAGGGGAAAGAGATCTTACAATAGGGTTGTCCTAGGATTTGATTATAAACAAAAAAGTGGTTCAAAACCAAGCTACGACTTGGAAAGATCAATGAAATACAATACCTAATGCTTAAACCTAGTGTAATGCAAAACTTCACTAAATGACCTAGAAATGCATGTAAAATAGAATAAAGAGTTAAGATATTATAGGTGTGCACTTGGAAACTTGAAGAGGACTAGATGAAGAATTGAAATGTTGAAAACACTGATATTATTGTTGACTGGGAATCATACGCTAGACTAGGTGACTTAGTCCCAGATTAGGTTTTTGGGTAGGAATAGAAATTTCATAGAGATATGTTTGGAACTCCTAAAATCTGCAATTTTTCCTACATTCAGACTAATACACCAGAAGTGGCATATTAGTCTAGTTAGGATTTTATGGAAATTCAAAGTCTAATTCTACTCTTCAATGTTTGCTTTGTCCTTCCCACTTGATTGTTGGATTTGAAACTCTGATTTGCAATGTGTAGGTGTCTTCCAATGATCTCCAATGCAAGGTGACAACTTTTACAACCTTGAACACTTTGACAACTTTCTCCAAAATTTCTCTTCAATGTGTCTTCAACCTAGATCTACAAATCACACGCTAAAAAGACGGAAACATGTTGTTTTGTTAGTGGAAAGGGTTTTCCTTCGTCAAACCTTGAAATGAAATGAAATAAGATGAAGGAATGATGAATGAACAAAATGCAATTTTGCAACTCACCAAACCCTAGCAATAAAGTGATGAAAACATGTATGAAGTGCCTCAAATTGATGTAGATCTTGACTCTTACTTGAATATGAAAGATCTTGAATTGAGTGATAACTTGAATCTTGAAACCCTACATCACAATTATTACCTCAAAAACAAACATGATGCATGATGACTTTGACATGGTGCTTGATACTTGGATTATGCTCCAAAACACTTGATTAGCAGCCCTTGAATGCTATTTAATGCTCTTGTAAACACTTGAATTCTCTTATGAACTCTAATTTTCTATTAGGAATGCTCTCATAAAAGTCTTGGCTGAAAATGAGTGAAATAACCTTATATTTATACTTGCTTATGCCAAATTTCTTGAAATTACAACACTACAAGCTGACATCACATCTAGGAGGATAAAATCCCATCAAGAATTTGAATTAAATTTGATTTTGGGCCACAGGGGACTCATACACCAAAAGTGGTATATGAGTCCCCTTAGGCATTAATTATGGGACACATTTTAAAAATGCTTAGAGTGATGTGAAATCTAGATCAAGGCCCTAAAACCCAGGTGGGACTCATATGCCCAAGGTGATGTATGAGTCCTAGATCACTAAATTTGGGCCACACAACCTAACAACACCAAAATTATGATTGGATATTAGTTTATGTCAAGATTATCCTCGAAAAGATGCTTTAATTAAGGATTGTGGATGCAAAATATGACCAATAAAAGCATAAAGAAGCCAAATTATTTAATCAAAACCTAGAAAAGTGTGAAAGTATGGTACAACAATTTGTAGCACCTTAAATAAGCTAAAACTAGGTCCATTTAGTTCACAAGGGCCCAAGACCTAATGTGAGTGTGTTAAACACATTACAACACTATATCAAGGCAACCTCGAGCTCAAATTTAACAAGGAGGACCCAAACAAGTGTGAAAATGTCATGGATGACATTTTTTGACACTACATATGTAATAAGAATTTTTTTGTCCTATCTATCCCTTGGATACCACTGTGCTATGTTTTTTTGGCTGACTTGTTTAGATTATTGTTTATCTTCTTTTTGGATGACCTAATTGATGTTTTTTAATCTTGTGGTGGATATAAATGGAAGATCAAATTAGTTTCAAGATTGAGGGGGTGAAATGTATAGAATATCATGCAGAAGTATTGTGAAAGTGTGTGGAAGAAAGATCAGATTTGCTTTAACACCTTAATCAACAAAGTGTATTATTGACATATATTGTAAATTATAACTCTCCATTATCCTGCTCTGATATAGTGAGTATCATCAAGTCATTCTATCTTGTGTTGTATTTGTGTGATTCAATATACAAGTCCTTTGTATCTTTCACTAAGGTTGTGTACCCTACTTTGCAATTCTTTTGGGATGTTAGCCTTTTTGGAACATTTTTAAGTAGTGAGATTCATATTTTGTGAGTTAACTCTTATTGTGGTTTTTTCCCTTAATGGGTGTTCCATCTAAGTATGGTGTTATCTTGTGCATATGTTTTCTCTATTTTTTTTTTCATTGTTGATGATTGTTGACAATGTTAAAGAATTTAACAACTATATCTTTCATTGTTGATTTTTTTTAATCATCTACGACATGGTTAAGAAGTTTAAGTTTGCATTGGGATGAAGGGTTTGTGTTTTGAAAATACTGATTCACCCCCCTCTCAGTATTTAGGGGTTTTCAACAATTGGTATTAGTAACAAGTTCCTTAGAAGAAGCTTAATTATTTGAGGAAAGATCTAACATAGAAAATGATGAATCTCACAAAGGTCCTAGGTTAGATGGGACAAATATACCTTTTTGAAATATAGAATGGAAGGCCATATAAAATCTCTAGGGTTTGGTCTTTAATAATATGTCAAGGATGGTTATACTACTCCTACTACTCCTCCAATAGATCCATCTAGTTATATGAGAATAATTCCAAATCTAAGAATGTTATCTAGTGTGGGTTGGTTGATTCAATAATTTTAAAGGCGATGAATTCTAGTTATGCTAAGGATGTCCGGGGAAAACTTAGTAGAATCTATGGAGATAATAAAGTAAATAAATATAAGATGTAGATCTTCAAGAGTATATAAATTGGGTATGTGCAGGATCATCATAAAAAAATAGGCCCTTAAGTGGAAAAAATTTCAAAAAAATTATCTAGTTAGGCAACTTGACATAAAAATTTGAATAAGTTATCTATATTATTTCAAAAATATGTAATAATAGAATCTGGAGAAAATTGAAGGTAGTTTCTAAACTACTAGGTTTTTTTTTAAATAATCTATTTGGTGAAAATTTGAAATTTCAATGCAATAGTACTTAAATTGCAAGGAAAAAAAAAAGTAGGTGTCTGTCTGACCACGCTAACCACAATAAAATGATAATTATCTTTTATAAGATTTTATATATAAGTAGAGGACTCATGTCCCGATGTGATGCATATTTTTTTGTAATTTTTTTCCAAGTACATAATTAATTATGAGTTTTTTATTACAACTTTTAAAAAATATGAAAACTCGTATGTTTGACCTCCTTAACTTGGGAAAAACTTCATGAATTTTATTTTTTTAATCCTATAGCATATGAAGCATAAAATGTGACACATGTTTCATATTCAAAAAATGTGATACCATTTGAAAGCTATAGTTGTTTTTCAATCAACCTATCAATCAAGACTTTAGTTGTAATTCAAATAGAAATTGAATAATAATTATTTATTAAATTCAAAGTAAAGAATAATTTATATTTGTGGAAAGCTAAGAATCTCCTTTAAAACCCTTTTTGTTTCATCAATTTTGGGTAAAGAAAAAGTCATCAGCCACATACCCATTATATCACCACTTTTTGGCCCATCATGATCCTACACATACCCATTTGGGACCCTGAGGATGATAAAGGCTGGAGACATTTCAAGATATATGATCTAGGTGCATGAAGTAGTTGCTATCATTACTTGGTGGAGAAGTTAAAGAATATGAGATTGTGAAGAAGGTTTTGAGATCTCCCCCTAAAACTTATAATCATAAGGTATTTGCTATTGAATAATCTAAGGACTTGGATCAATATTTTGTAGATGAAATGTCTAGTGCTCTTATAGCCTTTAAAATGCAATAATTTGACAAAGATTTTCCAAAGAAAGAAGCAACATTCAAAGCTAGTAAAAAGATAGAAGATGAAGCAGTTGATCAAAATGATGACTTTGATGAGGCTGGAAATTTTCTATTAAGAAGATTGAAGAAAGGAATTGACAAATACAAAGGTAAGTTACCTTTCAAGTATTTCAATTGTGGAAGGATTGGCCATTTTACATCTAAATATACCTATAAAGAACCTAAAGATGGTAACAAAAGAGAGAAGGTTAAAAGAGGTCTCTATTATAAGGAAAGAAGTTCCTCAGAAGATGAGGATAATAATTCAAATGATGAAACACTCTTCATGGTCTTAAAATCTAGAGACAAAAAGCAATTTTGGAGAAAGTAAGTGGTCTAGTACCTTGTATGTTGATAATGTGTTAAATAAATATTTAGTTTAATTTCTCAGATTTAATGCAATCTCTGAAATGTTGCAAGTATGAGCTAGTCTGGTGGTGTTGTCGTTAATGTTGTCATTGATGTCAACATAGTTCAGTATGTTGCAAATTGTACATGTATGGCTGAGATGCTACTGAGATGTTGTGAGTACATGGAGCTATCTTTATGTCATTGCAGATGTGTTATGTTGTTGAATTTCCAAGTGATTTTGAGAAAATTAATAAAGAAGAGAAGTCAAAGTGATGAATGTGTTCATAATGTACTTTGGTATGTGCTCTACATTTCTCTTGTGTTGATCCTATGCTTGTGTGGATCTGAATATTTGATAATGGTGATCTTGTGGTGATATATACTATGTTTTAGCTTCTAGTGTGATAGTACATGAAAGTTACATTCATTGGTGTGTGAATTGTTCTAGCAAAGTTGATCTTTTGTGGACTAAGAGAAATGTTTATGCTCTACAGTCCTCCACTATTTTGTTTAAAATCTTGTAGATCTAGGATATGTCTTGAGATGGTGTTCTCTAGGTTTTGGAAAATAAGGTTAAAGTTTGGTGATTTGAAAGTTATGTTTCAATGTTTCAGTATGGTTTTACACTGTCTAGATGAACTGGTGAAAGGTGTTCATAGTTTGAAGCATATTACATTTTTTGGGGATGTATCTAAAGAAATATGAGATTTATTCTTGTGCATAATGAAGTGTGTTGTGGAGTCTATGTGTCATCTTCTTGTTGGGAAGCGTGTACATCAATGTTCATTTGTGTTCTCATTAGGTTTAGTTGACCTGGTGTCTACAGTTCATTTGAAGAATAAAATTAAATTGAGGAAGTGTGTGGTTGATCCGAGACATTATTTTTGGTCTTGGTTAAATGTTTTATTAGTCCACTCTCATTCCTTCCCACCGCGAGAATGTTGAGTTGTCAACCTAATTTGAATTTATGAAATGAGGTATTTGTGGACAACCTTGGAGAAAGTTTCTAAGGTTGAGGATGGTATAAAAGCAAGTCAAATTGTGAAGAATTGTATGATAGTGTGATGCAAAGTGATGAAAGTGAGCCACAAATCATAAGAGAAGTGTGTGTGAGAGTGAGTTGAGACAAAAATTCTTTATTTTGTTGGATTCGTGAAGGTAGTGAGCTAAAGGTTTCTACAATCCTTATTCAAAGTTGTGGATGTGTGTTAATTGTTGTGGTGGATCTTTTTTTCTCTTTTGTATCTGTAGGAAGTGAGCCTCCCTATTGGACAATGAATCCTTTCTGTAGGCAGTGAGCCTTTGTAGTTGGATAGTGAGTCCTCTTCTAGGTAGTGAGCCCTTGGAAATGAGTATCTGTATTCATTTTTATAATATTTTTATAGTGTGAGTTAACCCTACTGTGGTTTTTCCCTTATTGGGTTTTCCACATAAAAGTTTGGTGTTCATTGTGTTGATTTAATTTTTGTTATTTGTGTTTCATGCTCTTACTTAATTACAAAATAGTGTGGTTGTGAATTGATAAGTGTTGAAGTATTGAGTTTGAATTTTGCGACAACTGATTCACCCCCCCTCTCAGTTGTCATGTGCTTGTTTAAAAATTGGTATCATAGCTTTGGTTTTTTGGTGTAGAGCTCAATTGCTTAAGGAAGATTTGACGGTGCATAAGTTGGCGATTCTTGTGTTCAATGGAACTGACTACAATGGTTGGAAGGGACATATGAAAGGATATATTATCTCTTTTTATTTCAAGACCTAGAAGGATATTGAGACAAAGTATACACCCTCGTCTGGTGGTCTTACTACTATAGATGAGATTTCTGTTTATGAAGAAAATGAGAAGGAAAAGTATGCTATTTGTAGTGGCTTATCTAAAAATGAGTCAGCTAAGGTTCTTTCTTTGGATACTACATATGAAGTCTGGAGGAAGTTGGAAGACATGTATGAAGAAAATGAAAGAGTTAAATTGACAAAGAAGTTGGTGCAAAGCGCAGATTTGTAAATCTTAAAAATGGAAGGTGAAGAATTTAGAAGCTTCTTTTAGAGGGTTGAACTGACTAAAAATGAAGTTAGAAATCAAGGAGGAAAACTATCAGATGAAGATATTGACCACCCTACCAAATTCCTATAGTGATAAGATCTCATTTATTGAAGAAATGTATGATCCTAAGAAGTACACTTTATAATAGTTGTTCAACACCTTGCAAGCATTTGAGATGAGAAATTTCTGGAAAGAAGACAAGATAGAAGAAAAGACAAAAATGGAATTTAAGGAAATGAAGATTGAAGATGAACCGTATAGTGATGGTGATGATGAGTTGGAAGCAAACTTCACTAGGAAGTTGAAGAAAGGAACCGAAGAGGATAAAGGTATGTTGCCATTTAAATTTTTTAGAAGTGGTAATATTGGTCATTATGCTTCAAGATGTTTGAATAGAGATGTACATAAGAAGAAAAAGGATTATAAGGATAAAGATAGAAAGGATAAGAAATATAAGAAGTTGTACTATGTTAAAGAAGAAGCAAGAATTTTTGATGATGAATCTGAGAATGAGGTTGATGATAGTATTCTTAGTTTTGGAAAGTAAATTTGTATCCACTAACCCTAGAAAATGTGTAAGCAAGAAGGCTCCAGAGAATAAGAGGAATAGGATGGAAGGAAATTTAGTTACCACCTTTCATGCAAGAAAGGATGAAGACTACTAGGTAATTGATAGTGGATGTTCTAATCACATGACCAGAGATAAGAGTAAGTTCACTAAAGTTGAGAAATATGATGCTGGTTAAGTTATGTTTGGTGATGATTTAGAAGATAAGATTTTTGGGAAATGTTTATTAGTTTTGATGGAGTGCATAGTATTTATGATGTATATTATGTGAAGGGTTTGAGGCATAACCTTTTGAGTGTTGGTTAGATGTGTAGCAATGGTTTTCAACTTGTGTTTTAGAATAATACCTGTGAAATCAGAAAAGGATCTAGAAATGGAGGTATGGTTATTGCTGGATGAAGAACTCATGGAAACATCTATCAACTTAAGGGAGTTGATGGTCAATTCCTTGTATCTCAAATCAATGAAAGTTGGTTATGGCACTAGAGAATGGGACATGTAAATTTTGATAACTTGGTCAAAATTAGTTCAAAGGAGATTGTTCGAGGGATGCCTAGAATCACAAGACTTGCTAATGCTATTTGTAAAAGTTTCCAATTGGGGAAACAAACAAGATCCAACTTTAAGGGAAAAGAGCACTCTACTACTGAAATGTTGGAGTTAGTTTATACTAATCGATGTGGTCTGACTAGAACAAGAAGCCTAATGGTGACACGTATTTCATGATGCTTATTGATGATTATACTTGAATGACATGGGTTGCTTTCCTTAGAGAAAAGACTCAGGCTCTAGATAGGTTTAAGGTATTCAAAGAAAGATTGGGAAATGAAGTAAATTTGAAAATCAAGTGTTTGAGATCTAATAGAGGTGGAGAATTCATTTCTGGTGAATTTAATGCATTTTGTGAACATGGCATAAAAAGATAATTTTTTTCTCTAAGAACCCCTCAGTAGAATGAAGTAGTTGAAAGGAAAAATAGGACAATATAGGAAGCTACTAGAACCATGATGAAAGAATCAAATGTACTAGATGTGTACTAGAGAGAGGTGATACACACTATTGTTTATGTTATTAATAGAGTTTGGATCAAATACAACAACACAAAGACTCCTTTTGAGTTATGGATTGGTAAGACTCCTATTGTGAAGTATTTCAAGGTATTTGGAAGCAGATGTTATATTAAAAGATATAATGAAAATTTTGGAAATTCTTATGCTAGATGTGATTAAGGAATCTTTCTTGGATACTCTACTACTAGCAAAGCATATAGATGCTTTAATAAAATATTGAGAAAGATTGTTGAAAGTGATAATGTGAAAGTTGATGATGACATACATAGACCTATTGAGATAAGTGAAGTTGAACTTGATGATTCTATATGTACAAATGTACCTAAGGAGAATAAGGAAAAGGAAGAAGAAGAGAAAGAAGAAAAAATGGAAGAAGAAGAAGAAGAGAATGAGTTGGAACCTATTTTTAAGAATCCTAAGTATGCACAGAAGAATCATTCAGAAGAGAAAATTATTGGAGATAAAAGTGAAGGTGTGAAGACAAGAAGTAGAGTTGCAACTGAGGTAAATATATGTTTACTCTCTAAAGTTGAAACTAAGTCTGTAAGTGAAACATGTGAAGATGAGATTTGGATGAAAGCTATGAAAGAAGAGTTGCAGCAAATAGAAAAGAATCAGACATGGGAACTAGTCCCTAGGCCTATGAATAAAAATGTGATTGGCTTGAAATGTTTGTTCCAAAATAAGCTAAATGAAAGTGGAGAAGTTGTAAGAAATAAGGCAATACTTGTGTGCAAGAGATATTCACAAGTTGAAGGTATATATTTTGAAGATACATTTTCCCCTATGGCTAGAATGGAAGCTATTAGGATGTTTTCGGCATTTTCTACCCACAAGGACTTCAACATGTATTAGATAGATGTTAAGTCAACATTTTTGAATGGCGAATTGGAGGAAGAAATGTGCATGGAACAACCTAAAGGGTTCCAATTATCTAACAAACTGGACATGGTTTGTAAGTTGAGGAAGGTGTTGTATGGACTAAAGCAAGCTCCCAGAGCTTGGTATGCAAGATTGGAAAAATACCTGAAAAATCAAGGATTCAACAAAGGCTCTACTAACAACAATATTTACTCCAAAGTGCAAGGTAACAAAATGTTGATAGTAGTTGTATATGTTGATGATATCATTTTTGCTGGAAATGAAGGCATGTGTAAAAAGTTTGTTGAAGAGATGCAGAAAAATTTGAGATGTCTATGATTGGTGAATTGAATTTCTTCCTTGGTCTACAAGTGAATCAAATTGATAGAGGTATATTCATTTCACAATCTAAGTATATAAAAGAGTTGTTGAAGAAGTTTGGGATGGATGATTCCAAACCGATTTGTAATCCTATGGTAATCAGATGTAAACTAAGCAAAGATGATGAACCTGGTAAGACTAATTAGAGAAAATTTAGATCTATGTATCTTACTATTACTAGACCGAATATTATGCATGCAATATTTTTAGTTGAAAGATTCCGAGAAGATCCTAAAGAAGCACATGTTCTAGCTATAAAGAGGATATTTAGATATCTTAAAGGTACACCAAATTATTGATTATGGTATCCTAAGAGTGATGATTTCACCCTGAGTGCTTATACCAATGTTGATTGGGTTGGATGTGTCAATGACTAGAAGAGTACTAGTGGTGGTACTTTCATTCTTGGTAGAAGATTGGTTTAATGGTTGAGTAAAAGGAAAGACTCAATTTCTTTATCCACTGTAGAGTCATAATATATTGTTATAGCATCTTGTTGCACATAGGTTTTGTGGATGAAGCAAACTCTAAAAGACATTGGAGTGATATTTAATGAGACTATTTTTATTTTCTGCATCAACACAAGTGCAATAAACATTTCAAAAAACCTAGTTATGCATTCAAGAACAAAACACATATATATCAATATCATTTCCTAAGAGTAAAAGTGTTGGAGAATGAAGTCAGATTGGAGTATGTGACAACAAAGGAAAAAATTGTAAACATATTTACTAAGGCTCTTCCGAAGGATACTTTTGAGCATCTTATGGAGAGGTTGGGGGTCATTGACCCTATAAAATAAATGCACATGAAGGTGCATCAATATAGTGAATTCATAGATTCTTTATTTGTCTAGACTGATAAATGGATCTACTCCATAGGGGGAGTAAAAAATATTTTCATTGTTGAAGCATGAGTGTGCTCCTAAGGCGGGGTGATCAAAGTTGTTGGTATTTGTCATTGATGTCAAAGGGGGAGAGAAAAGGATGTGAAAAAGAGTTGCAGAGGAAGAGAAGGTGTTCTCTTAGGATATTGTGAAGGATGTTGTCTTTGATGGTTTTTCACATCATGTGTTTACATCACTGACAAAGGGGGAGATTGTTGCAAGTATGAGCTAGTCTGGTAGTGTTATCATTAATGCTTTCATTGATTTCAACATAGTTTAGTATGTTGTAGATTGTACATGTATAGCTAAGATGTTGTTGATAAGTTGTGAGTGCATGAAGCTATCTTTATGTCATTGCAGATGTGCTATGTTGATGAGTTTCCAAGTGCTTTTGAGAAAATTAATAAAGAAGAGAAGTCAGAGTGATGAATGTGTTTAGAATGTGCTCCAATATGTGCTCTGTGTTTCTCCTATGTTGATCCTATGCTTGTACAGATCTAAAGATTTGATAATGGTGATCTTGTGGTGATATATTCTAAGTTTTGTCTTCTAGTGTGATAGTACATGAAAGTTACATTCACTGGTGTGTGAATTTTTCTAGCAAAGTTGATCTTCTATGGACTAAGAGAAATGTTTATGTTTTGTAGTCCTTCATTGTCTTGTTTCGGATATTCTAGATCTGGGATAACTATTGAGATGGTGTTCTATGGGTTTTGGAAAAGAAGGTTGAATTTTGGTGATTTGGAAGTTATGTTTCAGTGTTATAGTATGGGTTTGCACAATTTGGATGAACTAGTGAAACGTGTTCAGAGTTTGAAATATATTGCATTTGCTATGGATGTATCTGAAGAAATCTTAGATGCATTCTTGTGCATAATGAAGAATTTTATGGATTATGCATGTCATCTTTTTATTGGGAATCATGTACATCAATGTTCATTTGTGTTCTCATTAGGTTTGGCCCACATGGTGTTTACACTTTGTTTGAAGAATAAAATTAAATTGAGGAAACGGGTAGTTGATACAAGACATTATTTTTGGTCTTGGTTAAATGTTTTATTGGTCCACTCTCATTCCTTTCCACTGTGGGAATGTTGAGTTTCTGACCTAATTTGAATTTATGAAATGAAGTATTTGTGGCCAACCTTGGAGAAAGTTTCTAAGGTTGAGGATGGTATAAAAGCAAGTCAAATTGTCAAGAATTGTATGCTAGTGTGATGAAAAGTGATAAAAATGAGCCAAAAATCATAAGAGCAGAAGTGTGTGTGTGAGTGAGTTGAGCCAATAGTTCTTTATTGTGTTGGATTCCTGAAGGTAGTGAGCTAAAGGTTTTTGCAATCCTTATTCAAAGTTTCAGATGTGTGTTAATTGTTGTGGTGGATCTTTGGTTCTCTTTTTTATTTGTAGGTAGTGAGCCTCCCTATTGGATATTGAGTCCTTTATGTAGGCAGTGAGCCTTTGTACTTGGATAGTGAGTCCTCTTCTAGGCAGTGAGCCATTGGAAATGAGCCTCTGTATTTAGTTTTATAATCTTTTTATATTGTGAGTTAACCCTCACAATGGTTTTCCCCTTATTGGTTTTTCCACGTAAAAATTTGGTGCTCATTGTGTTGATTTACTTTATGTTATTTGTGTTTCGTGCTCTTATTTAATAACAATATAGAGTGGTTGTGAATTGAGAAGTGTTGAAGTCTTAAGTTTGAATTTTGTGACAACTGATTCACCCTCCCTCTCAGTTGTCCTACACCTATTTAACACCAAAAATGTCAATAAAATAGATGGTTAATAAGTGTGATTAGGAACATGCACTTAGGGGAGCCAAACATTGTTTAAAATTTTAAAGGATGAAAATTTATAATGCTACATTGATGATAAAACTATAGCTAGATTGATAAAAATCATACATTTAGAAGATAAATGTGACACTACAATTGAAAAATATTCTAAACACCATAGTATTGTAAAATTTTGGTTTGATAGATGAGCCAAGATTTTAAAAAATCACATTTCATACCAAGTCATTTATTTGAACAAATATCACAAGAGGAAACGTGAGTATCATAAATTTGAATTTTTTTGGCAAGTTGTCCTTTCTAGATTTCTAAAATTCTATGAGATAGTGCTTATAGGATAAAAATTTTAACTCGCAAATATGTTCCACTACTTATCAATGGGTAGTTTTTGAAACATTACTTTCAGGCCTAGGTCACCTTAAGACCTACCACTTTATACATAGTTAATTTAGGTTTTCTTTCAGTTTGGTTTGGTTTGTTATCAATTATGGGGTACTCATTTATTTTGGGTGCATTTTCTATTATAGAAATATCATTTTTGAGGTTTACTTGAGTCTTTCTTTGAGGAAAAATCACACATGACCTAATGAGTAGATAAAAGTATTCCTAACAAGTGTTGGATGATAGGATTTCCTATTCTTGGGAGATGAATTGATAGCTTTCTATAGCTTGAAGTATTATGAAAGCTTGTACCTTTCACATCTTAAGGATCCAAAAGTATCTAAAGGTTGAACTTTTTGATATTATATTAAGTGAAAACTATTTATTTTCCACCTTAACTACCACTTCAATTCCCAATCTAGGTAAGTATAAATGAAGCATAAATAAGATTAAAATAAAATGAAATGAAAAGGTAAAATGCAATAATAGGCTATACTTTATAGTACTTCCATCATTTGAGTTAGCTAGCTTAAGGATTCAAGTATTTCTATCGAAGCTATAGATGCCTAGCTAGTAGTAGAGTTATGCTTTGAGTAGGGTCAAAACACTAAGTTTGCCCACTATGATAATAGGACACCAGGTCATAAAAAACTAAGTTTTCCCATTATGAGAACTAAAGTGTTAAATAATCACAGTAATACATTTAAAAAAAGAAAGAAAGCAAAAACAAACATAGAACATAGAGACAAATGTTTGGTAGAAATATGAGCCAAAAAAGGTAGAACTACGGCACCCATGGTGCCTACGTCCTAGAAAATATTTTTCAAAATTAATATTTTGGTTGTCTGTGATACTATTTAAGGTTTTTGTGTCTATGTGAAAATAGGTCTAATAGTGAATATTTTTTCATAATTTCCTCAATTTATGATAATGTGATTCAAGATACAAGTATGCAAGATTGTTTCAAATGCTTGAACAATAGATGACAATTGTAAGTGCAATTTCTAGATCTAAGATGAAAAAATTGACTAGTTCTAATATGCTAAATCTAAAGATGATGATGTGAATATGATTTTTGAAAGAAAATAATGAAATTGTTCACCTTTTAGCTATATGAAAGATACCTAAATATATACAAATGACACTTTCAAATTTTGTTTTTAAATTTTAAATTGCCTTAATGCAGATTTGTAAATAAAATTGGAATGTAGATCTAAGATATAATTATTGAAACTAACCCTATTTCAACTTATGATGCAATATGATATGCAATTTTTGGAAATTTTATGCTTTTTATGATGCAAAAATGGATGCCTAAATTAAAATTATAAAAAAATACAATCTAAAACCTTAGATCTAGGTTCATTTGCTTCAAAGTTTAGAAGGTATATAATGTTAGCATGTCAAGTTCACCAAAATGAAACATAGAAAAAGAGGAGCCTTAGAGTTTTCGCCTTAGGGTTTAGACACCTTTCCCTAATTTCATTGAAAATATGGTGTTTTTATTGAGATGTGGGGATTTGATTAGATTTGGATAAGGTATATGATTGACTTATAGCCTGAAAGGTGAGTCAACGAACCCTTAAAAAAAATGAAAGTGAACTAAGAGTGAAATTCAATGATTGAATTGACCTAATGATGCAAATTATTGTACAGATGTAAATAATATAGACTTGAGAAATCACGGACTATAGAAAAGAACCAAGTAGGACATTGTGCACTTTTGATATAAATTTGGAGCTAAAAAATGTAGTACATAGATGTCCTAGGTGAAACTATCTTCGTAAGGATAATTTAGATCTATTTTTGTAGTCCTCTAGTGTTAGAACAAATATTCCATTTCCTGCTTGTCACACTTTCAGATCATAGTCATATAGTTTTGTAACTGATTTTTTGTGAGGTGTCAAGGTGTAGGGTTTCAATTGCAACAATGCATAATTTATATCTTCAAACTTACTTCAATCTTCTCCAGACTTAAAACCTACACATTCAAAGAGGGAAGAAAGATAGTGTTGTTTAAGGGCTTGGATTTCTCAAACCCTATGTTAGTGTTTCCACTTCCACAATGGAAATATCAATGATAAATGGATAAATGATAGGTGTACCATAGAAAAAATGAAACTTGCTTGATTTGGGAATAATTGATGACAAATTGGACTTAATGAGGCCTTGATTTGGTGTTGTAATGTTTTTTATACATCCACACTATGTCTTGGACCCTTGCAAACTGAATAAAATACATCTAACAATGTGTTGTAAAGGTGTTGTAAAAGACTTTCACACCTCTCTACACTTAATGAACCCATTTTCCCTTAATTCAACAATGTAAAATGTATTTAATTGCATTATCACAACAATATAGAAGGCTTGTAAAATAAACTTAATTTTAATCTAGTGTTGTAATGTGTCTTACACATTCACATTGGATTTTGTGCCTTTCTAGGTTGTGTGGACCTCATTTTAGTGTTGTAAGGTGTATTTAATCACACTTTCACATTGAATTCTATGTCCCAAGCCCTAATTGACCTTTACATCATCATTAATAGGTGCCTATTGCCTGATATTGTGCATCCCAAGGAATAATTTGAGCAAATACCCAATGAAATCAACATAAGAATTGAAATTCCTCATTCCCTAACATTCCAGCTGACAAATGGGCCCCTCTGGGACTAATTCACCATCTATGGTGAATGAGTCCCTGCCAAGTGGGACAAATTTTCCTAGCATGGCGAATTAGTCCCATTTGGGTCATTTTTTGAGTTTTAAGCAGGAAAAATTAGCTTTTAAGTTTAATTTTTCTTCATGTTGGCCTTGGGGATCCAATTAAGAAGAAAATTAGGAGAATTTCTTATAAAATCAAGCCTCTAAACCCTAATTCACATCTCTTATCTTTCATTCATCATTTATCTTCTCCCTCAAGTCAAATAAGATAGGGTTTCAACATTTCAAGTCATTGAGATAACATTTTTCAAACATTCAATGGTAGATTCTTCATGTTTTGTTGTAGAAATCCAAGATCAATCATCATGGTAGGGTAATAATTCCATTGTTACATGCTTCTTTACATCATTTCTCCATTTTGGTTTAATTACCTAAAAGGGCTTTGACCAAGGCAAACCCCTATCCTCTAACATTCAACATTTCTCCTTCTTTTCTTTGTGTAATTGTAGGTTTGCAGATTGAAGAAAAATGCCAAAAATGAGAAAGTTGCAAATGTTGTCAAAGTTGTCATGAAAAGTTGTCAAGAATCACGGAAACTCATATCTATGGTAAAATATCCATCCAATCTACATGAAATCAGTGGGAAAGGGCTTATTTCATCCATCTTTAGAGGCTTCCAAAGTTTCAGCTCGAAATTCCACTCTTGGGACACTTTTCAACAAAATGGTACTTGTCCTCCAATAGTGGTAAATGAGTCCTAGAATGGCAAATGAGTCCCACCAGGCCTAAAAAGCAAGAATTTCATAATTTCAGAGATATTTTCAGTCTTCAACACATTTATGGGTGCATACAATTTACATCCTTGCATTTTTGTTTGACTTTATTTGCATTTCTAGGTCATTCTTTAGGTCTTTTCGCATTACATAATGTGTTTTCAAACAACTTTCATTTCAATAGTTTTGCATTAGTAATCAATTTCTTTTATTAGTTTTTTGTATTTAGATCATTACATTTAGACACATTCCATCTTACTTGCATTAGTTTGAGTGAACTACCTAGGTTTTTGGCCTATCTCTGATCTCCTTTTAGGTGAAAAACCCTAAGAGTGCAAGAGAAGTACATAACACCTAGAAATATATGGTTCCATAGGAAGAAATGATGAAGCAAAAATGTGTTGCAACTCACCACCCTTCAATGGTTTCCTTGAAGTACTGAATTCATACACATCTTCTGAAGGATTGAATCTTGCTTTCTTGATTTTCTTGAGTTGTTTGAATTACTTGGAGACCTACAAGGATTAGTCTTCACAAACAATATGAAAACATAAACATGGACACACTCACATGCATTTTGACATGATGTTTGGATCTTGAATTACTACAATAAATCTCTTAATTTTTTCTCTTGACTTGCTAATTGATAATGCTCTTAACAGTAAGTTCTCCAATAATTTTATTATTATTCTTGTTAGGTTTGAAATGATACAATAACTAGGTATTTGTATGTTATTATTCAAATTTCTAGAAAAAAATCCCAAAATTCAACTTTAGATATTTAAATTTAAAATAATAAAATGTCGACACATATATATTTGAATTTGGAGGCAAAATAGGGGGACATAGGTGCACTAGACACTAGTGTCCCAAGCCTATTTTTTAAAACTTAAGGAGTCAGGTGAAGTATTAAATGAGAGCATTTGTTTTATGCTTGTAAATTATCGTTAAATATTTAAAATGAGTTGTGGAATGCATAATTTAAGAAATTAAGTGCTTAATTAGGTATAATAACTAAAAGGGGAGTAAAAAATATTGTGAAATTTTCAAAGGTGACAATTCACAATGCTACATATACTAATTACAAAATGTAACCAAGGTCTTTCTTATATAGGAAACATCTAGATAGAGGAAAATATAATATTGTGACAAGTTTCTTAATCTTATGATATGAGACAACTAAAAATAAGATAAGATTAAATGAAATATTTTAAGATAAGATCAGATATGTGTTGAAGACTTCTAGAAATATTCCTAGATCCTTATGTAAACTTAACATGTGAACATGTGTGAATAAGACTTAATAGGTAATATACCCCATTCACACCAACACCTCCCCTTAAGTGTGACACAGGGAGAAGAAAAATATCTATGAACACAAAGAAATATAGAATATGCAAGGATGGGTCTCACTACTAGGCCATGTTAGGTAACCATTTCTAGTGTAGGAAAATGCGTACCCTTACATTTTCACACTTGTTTGGGCCTGTCTTTCTTTATTTATCCTTATTTATGTCTTAATTGGTCCTATTTTGTATCCAAAAGCCTAATAAATTATATCTTTTTATGGTTAATCCCAAAAAAAATCAAAGGGTAAATGATAATTTGATGATTCTAGTTGTGTGTCCCTGATTTTGGATATGGACTAAGACACCACCTAGGGCATCTTTTTCCTCCAAATATCTTGGGACCCTAATTTTGAAAGAACCTTAAATGGGTCCCTTTTTGGAGTTTGTGCCTCGAGTTTCATGCCTCGGGACTAAGATGCCACCTAGGGCGTCTTAGTCCCAAGTATGTGTAGGATCATGATGGGCCAAAAGGTGGTGATATGATGGATATGTGTAGGGTGTGGCTAACAATTTTTTTTTAACCAAAATTGATGAATTGAAAAGGGTTTTTAAAGCATATTCTTAGCTTTCCACCAATATAAATTATGCTTTACTTTGAATTTAATAAATAATTATTATTCATTTCTATTTCAATTGACTAAAGTCTTGATTGATAGGTTGATTGAAAAACATCTATAGCTTTCAAACGGTATCACATTTTTTGAATCTAAAACATGTGTCACATTCTATGCTTTGCATACTATAGGATTAAAAAAGAATTTCATGAAGTTTTGAGCAGGTTTAAGGTGGTCAAACATATGAGTTTTTATATTTTTTAAAACTTGTAATAAAAAATTCATAATTAATTATTTACTTTGAAAAGAAATTAAAAAAATATATGCATCACATTGGGAGATGAGTCCTCTACTTATATCTAAAATCTTGTAAAAAAATATTATCATTTTATTGTGGTAGGGGTGGTTAGACAAACACCTACTTCTTATTTTTTCCTTGAAATTTAAGTGCTACTACGTTGAAATTTCAAATTTTCACCAAATACATTTTTTTTCTTAAATAAACCTAGTAGTTTAGAAACTACATTCAATTTGCTACATATTTTATTCTTACATATTTCTGAAATAGTATAGATAACTTATTCAATTTTTTATGTCAATTTTCCTAACTCTGGTTTTTCTCAAATTTTTTGCCACCTAAGGACCTTTTTTTCCATGATGATCCTACACATACCCTCCCCCTCAATTTTTTTTTAGGATTTAATTTCAAATATTGGTGGGATTTAGCCTGATTTAATTAATGAATTCATATGGCAGCTTGTTGTGGTGTAATTTCAAGATATTAAGCATAGATAAGTATAAATACAAGGTTCTTTCACTCATCTCTTACCAAAAAATTTGAATGAGCATTCCTAATAGCATAATCGAGTTCAAAAGAGATTCAAGAGAAGTTAATCAAAAATTTTGAGCCAGATCATCAAGATTCAAGCATCATGTCAAATATATTCTTGCATCATGTGTGTTTTTGAGCTAACATTTGTGATGTAGGGTTTTGATTCAAGTAAGCAATTCAAGTCAAGATCTATCAAGCACTACTTCATGTCAAGATCTACATTCAAGCTAGCCACTTCATAGAAGTTTGTAGATTTCATAACAAGGGTTTGGTGAGTTGCAACATAGCATTTTTCTCATTCATAATTTCCCTTCATTATTCTATTTCATTCCAAGGTTTAATTACCAACAAGGGGTTTGACCAAGAAAAACCCCCATTTACTAACAATTAACAAGATTTTCCTCTCTTGCATGTTTTTGTTAATAGATTTAGGTTGAAGAATTGGATATCATTTGATGTGAAAAGTTGCAAAATTGTAAAGTTTCATTGCAAAGTTGTCATCTTCATGTAAACTCACTTATAGGCTAGATCTAGAAGTTTTACGACCTAAGATCTGAGAAGAATGAAGTGCAGACATTGAGCCTCAAGATCACAATTAGAGATTTCATAAATTCAAGATAGGGCTAAGAAAATATTAAGGGAATCTTAGTCCTCCCAAGGGTATTTTTTAGAGATTCTTTCATGATCATAGTAATGATGTTAGCAACTGCTTTAAAGTGGGGGCATGCATCGACACTCATGTTTCATTGTGTGATTTTATTTCTTACCGCGATGTATTTTTTTCATGGTGGTGTCATTGGGTTTGATTTCCTCGAAGAGTGTGATATTTATTTGACTTGTCCTCTCTTGGAGACATTAGGAACAATCTCCCCTAAGATTAATACCTCACACGAACTAAGTAAAATCCCTTCGAACATCCCTCTTTCTTGTTACATTGCATTTTTCTACCTTATTAAATTAGTGGAGGTATGACTTTGATATGGTTCCTTGGGGATCACCTAGTGGACAACTAGCTCCAATAGCCATTTGTGAGAATGCATTCTTATACCTTATTAATTTAATGGAGGTATGGCTTTGATATGGTTCGTTGAGGCTCACCTAGTGAACAACTAGTTTCACTAGCCCTTGTGAGCATGCATTTTATTTTCATTCTTATCATAGTCATGGGGTATGAATTTGATATGGGTCTCTTGGGGCTCACCTAATGGAAACCTAGCTTCATAAGCCCTTGTGAGCATGCATTTTCTTTGCATAGTGGACAGTGTGTTCCACTTGTAAACCATTTTTTGGACAAACAACCTAGAATTGGTCCACAGTGCATTGGACGGCCAATCGAAGCTTGATCCATAAAATTTTTCTCTTTTTTCTTTTTTTCTTTTCCTATCTTTGATGGTGTATGCTGGAGATTTTTTTATGGCTTCATATATCATCCACATGTATGTTCCTTTGTGCCTATGTTGTCTTGTCATTGGATCTTGATCCTGGGGGCTTGGTCACCCTCTTGATTATTTTCATCCTATCTTACTAGCAATTGTACATTTGTACCCCTCTTGATTGTGTGGTTGGGTACTATAGTGTGATTTTGAAGCAAGTTCATCCTCTCACTAAAGTGGGGGCTAAATTTAGTGTAGGAAAATGCATACCCTTGCATTTTCACACTTGTTTGGGCTCGCCTTGCATTATTAATCCTTATTTATGTCTTAATTGGTCCTATTTACCATCCACAAGCCTAATAAATTATATCTTTTTATGGATAATCCTAAAAAAAATCAAAGGTTAAATGATAATTTAATGATTCTGGCTATATTCCTAATTTTTGGACTTAGACTAAAATGCCACCTAGGGCATGTTTGTCATCCAAAGGTCTTCGAACCCTGATTTAAAAAGCACCTTAAATGGGCCCCTTTTTGGAGTATGTGCCCCAAGTTTCATGCCTCACGACTAAGACGCCACCTAGGGTATCTTAGTCCCCCTCAAGTTAATTATAGATTTCATAACGAGGATTTGGTGAATTCCAACATAACATTTTGTTCATTCACCATTTCCCTTCATTGTTTTATTTCATTCCAAGGTTTAATTGTGAACAAGGGTTTTGACCAAGCCAAACCCCTATTTACTAATATTCAACAACTTTTTCCTATATTGTATGTTTGTGTTTACAAATTTAGGTTGAAGACTTGAAGATCATTTGAAGTGAAAAGTTGCAAAGTTGAAAAGTTGCATTCCAAAGTTGTCATCCTCAAACAAACTCACCTACAAGCCAGATCTAGAAGTTTCAGGACCTGAGATTTGAGAAGAAGGAAGTGCAGAAACTGAGCCTTAGGATCACATTCGGAGATTTCAAAAATTCAAGATGAGACTAAGACAATAGTAAAGGTATCTTAGTCCTCCAAGGGTATTTTGCAGAGACTCTTTTAGATTGTTCTAATATCCAAATATTATGCATTTCCCTCGAAAAACAACAATGGGACTAAGAGAACAGTAAGGGTGTCTTAGTCCTCAACATATTTTGACAAAATTTAAGTATTTACAGAATCCTCATTACATTCCCAGACTTCTCAGGTATATACATCTTAACTTGTTACTTTATTTTAGTGTTTGCATCCATCATTCAGCTTGTATTACTAGGTTTTATGAGTTGAATATCAAGTTGTGTTTCCCAATCTTTTGCTTGGTGGTGAACCCTTCGAATCCTAAAGATCCCCCCTAGGTATTCCTATTGAGAATTAACTCACCTTTGTGTTGATAGTCAGTCCAATTTGGGATCCTAGGGCATCTTTGAATGATAATTGGAGAAGAGTGGTGTTATATGACCTAGGCCATAAAGCACCCATTCCCATATTGTTCACCATAAATATAAAATATCTCTCATAAATAAAGAAAAGAAAAAGATCCTTGTTGAAAAATACCCTCTTCAAAAGAGAGAATGCAAGAAAGAACCATTTATTATTGTTGGATAAAGTGATCAATGGAGGAATCAACATCACTCCCCAAGGACCACTTCCATAAAATATACGTAGTAAATATCCCCTCCATAAGATAGAAAGAGAGAGACTATAAGTTCCCTCCATAATGAAGTAGCTCCTATGTTAATGATCAATTATTAAAGATAAATAATAATAAACTAACTTCAAACAAAATTCCTCCCCTTGTAAATAAATAAATCCAGTGGTAGATGTAGAAGAAACTCCAACTCCAAGAAGAGAGATAAGAAAAGAAAGTTCATGAAGGGTGTCTCTAAAAATTAGTCAAGTGTCTCCATACTATAGTATGTGATAGAAAAAACAAGTGGTACCTCAATTAAAGAAGAAGAAAAATAAATACTATGTGAAAACTTATTAATACTAATCTCGAAAGACAATGATTATTTAAAAATAGTAGGACACTAACTATCTTCAAAGAAGAGATGAATATCTTCAAGTATGTCCTCCAAATCTATAATATGACACTCATAAAACCAATCTAATATACCTATCAAGTAACCATCGTACAAATTTGAATCTAAAACCCTATGATTATCCTTCTAAATTGGAGTAAACTCTCAAGAAGTAAGAGAGTCCAGTCTCAATCAATGATCCCTCATAATGAATCCTTGAAGGTGAAGGATCAATAACTATCTTTGTAGGAGGAGAAGGAGAGCTCAAATAAAATTTATCATCCAAAGATATTAATTACTCCAAAAAATAAAGTTTATTAATAGTGTAGACATGCAAAATTGGCATAATGCATTTGATTAGGTCATATTCATCCATTCATCAAATAAATCAAGTTTATTTGGTCAATCTCCTAAAGTCATCAGTTTAAATTAAATAAATCAACTTGATCCTAAAATCACCCTCCTTGATTAAATAAATCAATCCTTTATTTAATTAAGTCTAAAATCACCTTTCATCCCTTTTTGATTTAAATAAATAAAAATACTCAAATCAAAGGGGTCAAATCATCTAATCATCATTAAGTTAATCTAACCCTGATTAACCTAACCTAATCACCCATCACATCCTCTAGCTTTTCCCACTTGCACCAATAAATCAATTTATTGATTTATTAAAATCAGCATTTTCCATCAACATGGCATCTTTGAGGAATATTCCGTCAAGTTTGAATTCAAAAACAAGTGGACATGTACATCCAACAAAGCGTTTGTGAGGCCTTACATGGCTCTTACATGTTCCTTTCACAAGTCAAACTCAACATTTACTCTCAAATTCAAATTTGAAATCTCCCTCTCTTTGGCACATTGACCAAGATGTGCTCATCCTCCAACCTATCACAAGTTGACAAGTGGATTCATATCATTGGTCAAATATTTGTCCCACATTCATCCATTTGGCTATTTCTCTCATGAAAATAATCTATAAATGAGAAGCTTCATTCTTCATCAAATCCTCCACAATCATTTATGGAAAGTCACTCTCTTCAGGAGAACTAATTTTTCCCACCATCACTCCATCTTCAAGGAATTTTATCATTTAGTTTATCTATCAAGGATTGAGAAAGGGCTATTTTCCACAATAGCCCCAATCCACTATGAGATATAATTTGCTCCATGTTTTATTATATTCTTTCAATTTATCTATCTAAATCTGTGTTGCTTTGATTGCATTATTAGCATGTGGAGTTATTTCATAGGGATTTTGATCGCTGGTTTTGTTTTAAAATACTAATGATGCTTTGTGTGTGTTAGGATTTTAACCAAAATGCAGATTTTCACGTCCACATAATGGTGCTAGAAGGAGGGAAAAGTCTTTGTTTTTGCATTTTATGGATTAGATAGTAAAAGGAAAAAAAAAGTGTTTGTTTTCTTATCATGCATTTTCCATATTTCTGTTTATACAAAGACTGACTCATGCAATAAGTAGGGAGGTGAAATATTTGTTTTTGGTTGGTATTTACTTCCAGCTTTGTTTGATTCATGATTCAAATCAAAATGTAATGTGTTTTTTTATATAAACACGCAAAATTTTCATGCTTCTAGGTAGTAAATGGAAAATATTTGAATCATGTTCTTTATTATTTTTGTGGATGAAAGATAGCTACTAGAATGCCATTTTAAAAAAGCCTCCTCATGATAAGATGCAGCATTGATTTCTTGCATTTCTTCATGGGATGCCAGCGCATCACTGTCAATTTCTGTTTAGAGCTCGGAGTTAATGAGAGAAAAGCTTCCAATGGTGTGAACACATGACTTCATCCCTACAAGAATATTGTCTGGTAAAAACTTCTTTACTACGCTACTTTAGAAGCTCAAACACTATCAATAGCTTTCCTTATAGTGTAATTTCATGCTGCCATCGACTTATTGTTGCTTGAAGCTAGAATAGAAAAACAAACAAAAACTAAATTATTGTCTTATCTAGGGAAAAGGTGGGAACAATGACCTCTAGGACAGGTATTACAAATCTTTTTGGGACACAATAATCATGCCAAATCTTTGTTCATTGATTGATGGTGTAGAGGCATTTTTTGATAAAGATGTGAATACTCGTTTAACATTGAATGTTCCTATCTGAAGCTTGTGGGAGATATGATTTTTTAGGTTCCATTTAAAGATTTGATTGCCTTGTGAATTGCACTACCAACACTTCAATTATTTCCCAAATTTTGTAGACTGCACCATCATAAACATCTATTTTTTTGGTGGCATTAAAGTGTATGTCATCTATTTTATTCACTTATCTTCTCCATCTGATTTCGGACTAGTGACAAGCTCTATGTGTTATGTTTTGATGGATGTCCATACCCTTTCATAGTGTGTCATTCTTAACACATAGGAGGATGTTGTCAAAGGTTGTTGAAAACAGTTTTATAGCTGCCATTCGTAATTATTTTAAAAAAATGATTTTTAAGAGACTTTTAGGTGCATCTTTTGTACATGTGCAATAACTTGCAAGGGACGATAGATTGAACAGTGGACTGCAATCTGCATCATTGATTATTTCAAAAATATCATTATAATGTAAGCACAATTTAATTTTCTAAAGTTGACAAAGTGCTAGTTCTATTATTGGTATTGTTTCATTAACTTTCTTCTGGCTCAGCATATTTACTATAAAAAAAAAAAAATCTATTTTGGACCTATCATTTTAAAGTTTCTTTAGCATTATAGAAGCAAATTTATCATACAGATTCTGAAAACTTGAAGTCACAGACAGAGCAGGAGCACCATCACTCGTGAGATCAGGTATAGGACTACAAAGTCAATTCATTCAAAATCTTAGAATTGAATGGCCTCCTCAAAGTGACGTCTTTTCAGAATCTTAAGCTCGATATTCTGCTTTATGCAATCTGACTTATATTAGTATATGAAAAAACTCTGACATGATTTGTGCAGAATTTAATTTGTGAGTACTACTAACGTAGCTTGGACTTTCATAGACTACAAATAGAGCATGTCCTAGGCATCTAGGATTCGACATTATTTGTGCTTTTGTTAAAGCAAATCTAACTTGTGGTGTTGATTATCTATTGTATTGGCGTTGGGGTGCAATTAACTAAAGAATTTTGTGGATTTTAGCTTGGCTGCTATAGAAGAGTAAAAATAGTGGACTAAAGAGAATCAAATGTCTTTTGTACTTATAATTGTCAAAATTTTGTCATGCTTTTAAAACCTTGATTTTAATTGGTGCTCTAACAATTTTTTTTATTAGATACTTTGTTTGATGGGGAGGTGTGCATAAAGAAGGTTGACATTGGAATTAGGCATGGGAATCAAAGAGCCACAAGCAAATTGAAGTTGAAGGAGATTAAGCATCAAACTAGAAATTGACAAAGCATTTTTTAATGCTTAGAGCCTCTATTTTATGCCTTAATTTTATGTCTTAGACTAACTCATTTATTTTAGGCTCTAAAACAAACATAGCAAATTTTTTTCAATTTTCATGGCAAGGGGCTTAAAATGAACATTAGGAAAACCCACTACATTTTGTTTGAGGCTAAGAATTGAACAATCAACTTCACACTTCATCTTGGTGCATTAAAACGAACTCACTTTTGCTTTGAGGATTTAAAATAAACAAGTGTTTTCTTTTTTTTGCAATTACATACACAAAGTAATATCATCAAAAGATGTATGCGCTTCTCTCGCACCTCACGGTGATCTTGAGAATCAAAAGGCTTTTGGTGACATTAAGTTGTGTAAATAATTTTCCATACACACTTCAATTTGGGTTTAAAATTGAACAAAATATGGTGCGAGTGTGAATAAACTTATTGCATGTGTTCTCCCTTTGTTTCTAAACAAGGGTTGATCAAACTATGAATAAGTTTATTTAGTATTGTTTATCTTAGAGGGCTTGCCTTGAGGAAAAAGTACTCACCAAACAGAATGACTCAACTGGTAACACTCTAAAGCCAAGAGTATTTCCAACTGGGATATAAATGTGGGTATTGGAGTAAATGCCAATATCACACGGTTGGCTTCGACGAGATGGATCCAAAAGGGGACTCTCACCATATGGGTCAATCTCCATGAACAAAAAGTCTGAACTAGAACCCTTGTTTGTAGTGGCCTATTAACCCATTCACCGAGTTTATCAAAGTGGTGCATTGGAACTCAGATTCGAAGAAGTTACTTGCCATGTCCGATCTTGGTTAAAATATATAGGTTAAGACTTCATTCTTAACATACCTTTATATTTTTTCCTTGGTTTCATGTAAAATCATCTCTTCTTCTATGAAGGGAATGAGGCAAGCCCGCCAAGAAAATGGTACCAATTGAGTTAGGATGTTATATTGCTTGTGAGTCAATTTGAAAACATAGTGCTTTGATCAAAAACATCAAAACCAACATTCAACGAATCATCAAAATTGCAAACCCTTTAGGAGAGGCAAATATCCTTGAACAAATTCACATGTTATTGCTTTCCCTTGAAATTCGTATCCTTAAAGGCTTCTAAACATTTGGATTTCATCTCAATTTTCTCCTACTAAAGTCAAATTTAGGTAACCTTCATCTTGATTTCCATGATTTCCACATAATGCACTTTGTGGGATGAAAGAAAATTAGGAAATTGGACATTCAGTTTGAAAACTAATCAAGAAATGTTTGTGGTAAAAAAATCCATTAAGCAAAGATTGAATCAATTGGACCCCACACATGTGCTTGGCATCTTTTTGTCATATGGTTTTCATGCAAACATTGGTCTTTTGATTTTGAATTACTCTTAGAGAAAGGCATGTTCTTCACTATCTTGGTCTTGTAAGTAAGTCCTTCCTAGGTTCATTTAGTAGAAAATAAAACATTTCACCCATCCCAAACACTTATCAAAATCCATCCCACCAAACAACTTTAGATCTTTGGAAACATGATTTTGAGACTTGGGTAGATCATCAAAATCAAAATCACCTTGTTTAGTTAGGTGTAGGGGAATGCATCCTTTCTCATACATTTAATTGAATTAGCAATCCTTCGAGAAAATTCATCCTAAGATAGCATCCAACATCTTAGGGTTTACAAGTCCATTATCCAAATCCAATCAAACCAATCAGAATCAAACCCTAAGTCTAGCATTGATCCAAAGTCCCTAAACGTTCAACACTCATATCATCACCCCTTTTTCATCATTCATCTCATCATTAGTCCTAAACACCTTAGAGGTCAACAAGGTCAAAACACCAGAGGAACATGGAATATAAACTTGATCCATACATCATGAGTAATCCAAGTCAACTAAGCTATCAAAGCCTTACAATGCCGATTGATTATCAACACTCACAATTATACAAATATCAATGGTACAACAAATGTGAGTATGCCCAAATGAAAGTTTGGGACACCTTTCCCAATGGTAGATTTAAATCCAAGTCCAAACCTACAAATCCACCAACCAAACAATCAATGCATGAGCCTTCAAACGAAAAATTTCATCCCACAAAATCCCTACATGCCAAATGAGAATGTACCAAGTACAAGTTTTCCAAACATGAATTCGGAAAACTTTGGGATAAATGTGTTTGTGAATCATACAAATGTTGTTCAGAGTTCAAACAAGATGTTAACAACTCTAAGAAAAGGTAACACCATGCAAAATAAAATTTACCTAAAACAAGTCAATGTGATTCCCAACATCAACAATGTTCAATTTCAACCTATCATGCCAAGTCAAAACAATGTCCAAAATCAATTTGTCCATGATCCCATTCAAAAATCACAATTATGCATCCCAAATGTGCATGAACAAAAACCAAATCAACTATATCAAGGGAGTCAAGATCGAAACCAAGATCAAATTTGGCAAGATCAAATTGCTATACTTACCAAAATAGTTGAGTCATTGCGTCAAGAGACATCTCAACCACCATTACCTATATCAACATCATACCTTGGTATAGGGCTTCCCCCTTTACCTAGCACCAATCACTCCATACAAATCAATCCGCCTAACACCAATCAAACCATCACATCGAATCCTTTGAATATACCATCGACATCACACCAACAAATGGTATCTAATCAAATGACAACATCAATCTTGACAAATAAAAATATGGTCTCCCAAGGACCTATCACCTTGGTCATTCTGACCATTCCTATCACCTCGATCACTCCAAACACCCCTATCACACCCATCATATCTCAACCCCTCACTACCATGATCGCTCCAAGCGTATCTCAACCACTTGCCACTACATCCAACACAATTTTGAATCCGCCACCACTACCACCAAAACCAAACGTAGCAAGACAATATAACATTGTGCTAAAATCTCACCAAGCCTACCAAAAGGCCATCCAACATATCTAGCTACTGAACAAGCAACATGAGCTCAACAAGTGCAACAAGCCTCTCAAGCTACCCAACAAACACAAGTAAAAACACGAAAAATGATAACTATTGGGGATAACGATGAACATTCAACCACTAGTGATAGCATTAACAATCTCCCCGCCATAATTGTTGAAAGAAACGATCAAGATCTATCCATCAAAAATCACATGGAAGATGTTTTTATCTCGTCCTAAGATAAAATTAACATACATCAAGAATCACTTTTCAATCACAGGGTAAAAGCACAAACCTGTGTCACACTTTATAAAGGAATTGGCCAACAGCAAAAAAAATTCTGAACTTCGACCATATAAAAGTGGTCTTTATGTTTTGAATTTCAAAATGGTGTAAACTAATGAAATGTAGAACTTTTGATGTAGTTTATTCCAGTAATTTTTAAATTTAAAAAAAATAAATGTTTTCATTATGTTTTTATCAATTTAAGGACAAATTTTGGAATGCTGAAAATTTCAGAAAAGAGTGACTTCACGGACCGTCAAGAAACAAATTGAAAAAAACTTCATTTCTCCCTATTTTTTTTTTCCCCAAATAGGTAACTTAAATATCTTGTGCATGGAAAAAAAAATCAAATTTGGATGTATATTTTTCTCGTAATAACATTTCAAATTCAAACATGTTAGAATTTGATAGTTTTCACGGGCCGTCAACTATTTTCAATTTTTTTAATCATTTTAAAAAAAAAAATAATACCCTTTTGAAAAAGACTCTCTCCTCTTTTTCCCCATATAAGATTTTAAAAAATTTAATAAGTTTTACTATTTTTTTTTTTTTTGTAATCAACCCTTTTATTTTTAAAACCTACTTGCATTATTTTAAAATAAAATATATTAAAACTAATCAAAATATTAAAAAAATTATATATTTGGATTCTTCACTCTGAGCTCTACAAAAGGGTATTTTTATTTTTTGCAGAAAGGTCATTCTGACTAGAGAAATACTCTGCCAAAATTGAATGTTTCAGAAAATTCTGAAAAATGATGAGTTGGCTGCCATGTAGGATGCCAACTAGACATTCTCGGCCAACAGTGTTTCGGCCAAGCAAGTTTCAGCTGAAACGCTCTCGGGCAAAAATTTCTGGATATTTCCAAGCGATAAATACCTGATCCGCTTACTTTTTCCATGTTTTTGGCCAGCCGTACTCAGCCGAGAGGGTTTCAGCCGAAACCCTCTCGGCCAAAAATGTCCCCGCCACGTCGGCGCCACAATGTTTCGGCCAAAAGTGACTCAGCCTAATGTCTTCCAGTTGAAAATTGCTTGCTCGAAACCATAAATTTAGCCAAAAGTGTGACACACTATTGTGCTTTTACCCCACAATCAAAATCCACCAACAATACTCAAAAATGATCCAATTCAAGAAATGTCAATGTCACTTGACCCTATGGTTGAAGACATTCACAATCTCTCCACCACAATTGTTGAAAACAATGTTCATGATCTCTTAATTAAGGAGAATATTGAAGATTTTTTTACCCCACCTGATGATCAACTCACCATACATCAAGAGTCACTTTTTAGTGATCTATTTCAAGGAGTGTTAGGATTATTCGATCCTATCAACATAATGCATGATCCATCGAACAATGATCGTATTGAAAATGTCTCTACACTGCCTTATGAGTTAGAGGACATATCTCAAGAATTTAGTCCAAAGCATGATCAAAATCCTTCACCAAAGTCTAACAGTGGTCCTTTCCAAGACATATTGAAATCCTTTGACCTCATGGTTACAAATACTGAAGGAATCCTCAACTTGACACTTGATCCAAGTCCACTCAAAGATCAAGAGGATATCGAACCACTTACCATGACTATTGATGATTTCCAAGAATCCTTTGTAAGCAATCCATCCTTTGAAATTGACCCATGTCAAGAACTTGATCCAAAGCATGTCGAAAGCAACTCTGAAATCATTCAAGATCAAGAATTTGTATCTTCAAGATACTACAATAATCTAATGGACACTCTTCTATCTATGCAAGATGATCATATCCATGTAGTACATACTCCTCCATCTACCCATGAAATGCTTTCTATGAATGGACATGTAGATGATCTTCATCTAGAACAAGATTTTGTCACACAAAAAGAGTAGATTATTAATTCCTATAGTCAAACTGAGTTATCAATATTAGGATCAGATGTATCCCAAATTCAGACTAAGGACATCAGGTATACAAATATCCAACATTATCCACTCAAGGAAGTAGGTCAGACAGAACAAGATATTTCAAAGTCAACAGAGCATCAAATTGAAATAACATCACCTACATTGGTCATTCATCAAAGAATGCATTCTAAACAGGAACCCTCAAAACAAGTAGAATCAAGGAATGAAAGTGCCACTATCACAATACTGGGGGAAACTATGTCTCAAGAAAATGTCAACATAGGGAGCATGAAGAATCTTTATGGTGAAACCATTGTCAATACTACAACCAACCACATCACGAATCTTCATCCACCCATCACCCCATCCATGAATTGGGACCAAATTCAAAAGAAAGATTTGAATCAAAGTATGAAGAACGTTATCAAAGAAAAAGAAGCTGAGAAGCATAATGTACAAATCAAATACAAATGGATACCAAAAAATACAAAGAAAGATCATCCCTATCAAACTCCATTAGTCAAAGAAACTATGGGGAAAAATAAAAAAGGGAAAATTATCCATCAATGATGTCCACAAAAGCAAAATCAGGCTTTTCAAGTGACATACCAAGTGTATCAAGTAGTTGGCCCTAATTCCACACACACTTCTATATCCACCCATCATTGCTCATCTTCCCAAGTTTGGAAAGTCAAGGGTTTTAAACTGTCAACCAATCCATCTCTTATCCCTAAATGCACTTCATCCACACCTCCACGCATGATATCCAATTCTCACATTGACCATGTATTGTCAATGACCCTTCATCATAAGGATTCAGAAGACACTCTATCATGATGTGCGCACAAAGACAGAGTTAACCCCAGTATCAACAAAATAGATCAGAAATCTCAGAAGTTGCATTCAAGTGCATGTATCTTAGCAAAGCAACTTCTTCAGGTAGGATACCAATGGCACATTATGATAGGGGCATCTACATTAGCAACACCTTGTGATCTAGCATGAGCTTAAAATCTTTTGAAAAAATAAAAATAAAATAAAATATGAAAATCCAAAAAAAATAGAAAAAGGATTGAAAACAGTAAAGACAAAAATCGTTCTCTAGTGAAAACCACATGATTGGTGCTTTTGGAAAGACCATGATGAAAACCTGGAAAATAGGTGTCATGTGTGGAATCAAGCATCTATGTGCACCAATTTAGGTGAAAGCATCTTATCCCATCAATAATAAAGCTAGCATTCCATCCATCTTAGCCATAATAAATCCATTCATCTATAAACCATTTATCCAATCCATTTTCATCCATCTGCATCCATCATCCCAGTTATCTTGATCTTGATAATTTTTGTGCACACTTTACACTTGCTTATGGTAAACATCTTTGGCATGGGTCTTTTTCATGGATCCTATCCTATGCAGCATTATTTGAGCCATGAAGCATTATCCAAATAAGCATGTTCTTTATCCGAACACCTTATCTTATCGCAAGATAATCCTTGGCATCCCTTGCATGCTTATCCATATCCATCCATCCATACACTTATCCAAGAATCCACACATGACATTTGATACATTGCTAGAAACTAGGGGCAGATATTTACATCTTGCTTCGGGAATAAATCTTGATATATATCCTCAAACTTATGTGGTGATCTGAACATTGGAAAATGTGAAATAAAATTGGTCCACCACTAGTGAGCAAAAACCTAAATCACTAGCCCATGGCATATTTTGACAAGAAGATGTTCCTTATCAGTCTTCATCTTTCATCGAACATCAATCCAAATAATCACTATCAGTCGCATCTAATTTGCACATCAAATCTCACATCGAATCATTTGAACAAATTTTGTTTCAAACCAAGCTTCAACAATCCTGTTCAATCGAATCCAATCAATCCATAATCTTGGGATATACTTTCCGATCATTGTGTTTCTTAACACTATCCTTGCATTGTTGTGCATCCTCAACAATGTTATTGTCATCAATCCTCGCATTATTGTGCATCCTCAACAATGCTATCATCATCAATTCTGATCAATCAAATCCTTGCATTGTTATGTATCCTCAACAATGTTATCATCATCATCAATCCATCGATTTGATCAATCAACCTTATCTTGGTTTTTAGCAAAATCCCTAAATAGAAAACTGATATCGTCACACATATCCATATCCAAATCATCAAAATTGTGCGAAAAATCCAAAAAAGGTCATAAAAAGTTAGAAAACATGAAAAACATGGCATCTGAACTACGTCGTCTTTGAGCTTAAACGTAGGAAAGGCTCATCTTTGATCAGCCCCTGAGACATCAAAATCCAAAAACATTCGAAAAACACAAAACCTCAAAACATTGCAAAATCAAAAAAATTAAAACATTTGCAAAATCTTGAAAATACCAAAAACAGCCTCAAAACATTCCAAAAACACGAAAAAAGTCCAAATATTTTAAAAAATCCACCCATCCCATCTCGCTTTCACTTTAAATAATCAATCATCCATAATAAACTGATCATCACCTTCGTCCTTTGGCAACATAAACAGAAACAATCACAACAAATCAACAAAAGCAAGCTTCAATCGTAAAATCAAAAGCAAAGAACAAACTGTTAAACAAAATCAAACTCTTGATCATTTTCAAATATGTCAATCAACCTTATATCAATAGCCTATCAATTAACTTATCAAACCATCATCATCCTATACAATGCATGTCCTAGGATATATCATTTTGACAATGGGCATCATTTTGGATATCACTTGGGTTCTTATCCTTAAAAACACATCCCTTTGGCTAGAGATATGAAGAACATCGGCTTGTTTGTATACTTGATATTTTCTTTTGATTTATCTTATTGTGCTCATTCCAAGGACCTCTCGATGATATCCGAATGAAGGATTTAGAGAGATAGGAATGGGGCAACGATCATTATCTTTTGTCTGTTGTGCTTGTTGGATGTTCTTGTAAAATAACCTGTTGAATACTTGCTTTATTAGGTATGTCCTAGCAAGGTTTTTGTATGTCAAGTGTGAACAATAATACTCCTATCTATTTTTCGAGTCAAAGTCCAACACACTAGGTAAAATGCCATCCTGGTTCTTTATACCTTGATGCATCGTATCTATGTGTGTTATCAAACATAAGGTAAGTAGCCCTTTTAAAATCCCAATCCTTGATAAGAAAAACATCATCTATCATCATCATCATCTCTCATAAAGTTGGTTTGTTGGATCCTCTTGTCATCATCTAATCTCTTGGGGCTCACCTAATGGACACCTAGCTTCATAAGCCCTTGTGAGCATGCATTTTCTTCGCATAGTGGACAGTGTGTTCCACTTGTAAACCATGTTTTGGACAAACAACCTAGACTCGGTCCACAGTGCATTGGACGGCCAATCAAAGCTTGATCCTTAAAAATTTTATCTTCTTTGTTTTTTTCTTTTCCTATCTTTGATGGTGTATGCTAGAGATTTTGTTATGGCTTCATATATCATCCACATGTGTGTTCCCTTATGCCTATGTTGGCTTGTCATTGGATCTTGATCCTAGGGTCTTGGTCACCCTCTTGATTATTTTCATCCTATCTTACTAGCAATTGTACATTTGTACCCCTCTTGATTGTGTGTTTGGGTACTATAGTGTGAGTTTGAAGCAAGTTCATCCTCTCACTAAAGTGGGGGCTAAATTTAGTGTAGGAAAATGCATGCCCTTGCATTTTCACACTTTTTTGGGCCCACCTTGCTTTATTTATCCTTATTTATGTCTTAATTGGTCCTATTTAGCATCCACAAGCCTAATAAATTATATCTTTTTATGGATAATCCTTAAAAACATCAAAGGTTAAATGATAATTTAATGATTCTGGCTATGTCGCTAATTTTTAGACTCAGACGAAGATGCCACCTAGGGCGTCTTTGTCATCCAAAGGTCTTTGAACCCTAATTTCAAAAGCACCTTAAATGGTCCCCTTTTTGGAATATGTGCCCCAAGTTTCATACCTCAGGACTAATAGGCCACCTAGGGCATCTTAGTCCCCCTCAAGTTAATTGTAGATTTCATAACAAGGGTTTGGTGAATTGCAACATAACATTTTTTTCATTCATCATTTCCCTTCATTATTTTATTTCATTCCAAGGTTTAACTACGAACAAGGGTTTTGACCAAGGCAAACCCCCATTTACTAATATTCAACAAGTTTTTCCTATCTTGTATGTTTGTGTTTAAAAATTTAGGTTGAAGACTTGAAGATCATTTGAAGTGTAAAGTTGAAAAGTTGCATTCCAAAGTTGTCATCTTCAAACAAACTCACCTACAAGCTAGATCTAGAATTTTCAAGACCTGAGATTTGAGAAGAAGGAAGTGTAGAAATTGAGCCTTAGGATCACTTTCAGAGATTTCAAAAATTCAAGATGAGACTAAGACAATAGTAAATGTATCTTAGTCCTCCCAAGGGTATTTTGTAGAGATTCTTTAAATTTTGTTCTGACATCCAAATATTATGCATTCCCCTCGAAAAACAACAATGGGACTAAGAGAACAGTAAGGGCATCTTAGTCTTCAACATATTTTGACAAAATTTTAGTATTTATAGAATCCTCATTACATTCCCAGACTTCCTAGGTACATACGTCTTAACTTGTTACTTTATTTTGGCATTTGGATCCATCATTCCGCTTGCATTACTAGGTTTTGTGAGTTGAATATCAAGTTGTGTTTCCTAATCTTTTGCTTGGTGGTGAACCCTTCGAATCCTAAAGATCCCCCCTAGGTATTCCTTGTTGAGAATTGACTCACCTTTGTGTTGATAGTCAATCCAATTTGGGATCCTAGGGAATATTTGAATGATAATTGGAGAAGAGTGGTCTTATATGACCTAGGCCATAAAGCACCCATTCCCATATTTTTCACCATAAATATAAAATATCTCTCATAAATAAAGAAAAGAAAAAGATCCTTGTTGAAAAATCCGCTCTTCAAAAGAGAGAATGCAAGAAAGAACCATTTATTATTGATGGATAAAGTGATCAATGGAGGAATCAACATGACTCCCCAAGGACCACTTCCATAAAATATACATAATAAATATCCCCTCCATAATATAGAAAGAGAGAGACTATAAGTTCCCTCCATAATGAAGTAGCTCCTATGTTAATGATCACTTCTTGAAGATAAATAATAATAAACTAACTTTAGAAAACATTCCTCGCCTTGTAAATAAATAAATCCAGTGGTAGATGTAGAAGAAACTCCAACTCCAAGAAGAGAGATAAGAAAAGAAATTTCATGAAGGGTGTCTCTAAAAACTAGTCAAGTGTCTCCATACTATAGTATGTGATAGAAAAAATAAGTGGTACCTTAATTAAAGAAGAAGAAAAATAAATACTATGTGAAAACTCATTAATACTAATCTCGAAAGAAAAAGATTATTTAAAAATAGTAGGACAATAACTATCTTCAAAGAAGAGATGAATATCCTCAAGTATGTCCTCCAAATCTATAATATGAGAGTCATAAAACCAGTCTAATATACCTATCAAGTAACCATCCTACAAATTTGAATCTAAAATGCTATGATTATCCTTCTAAATTGGAGTAAACTCTCGAGAAGTAAGAGAGTTCAGTCTCAATCAATGATCCCTCATAATGAATCCTTGAAGGTGAAGGATCAACAACTATCTTTGTAGGAGGAGAAGGAGAGCTCAAATAAAATTTATCATCCAAAGATATTAATTATTCCAAAAAATAAAGTTTATTAATAGTGTAGACATGCAAAATTGGCATAATGCATTTGATTAGGTCATATTCATCCATTCATCAAATAAATCAAGTCTATTTGGTCAATCTCCTAAAGTCATCAGTTTAAATTAAATAAATCAACTTGATCCTAACATCACCCTCCTTGATTAAATAAATCAATCCTTTATTTAATTAAGTCTAAAATCACTTTTCATCCCTTTTTGATTTAAATAAATAAAAATACTCAAGTCAAAGGGGTCAAATCATCTAATCATCATTAAGTTAATCTAACCCTGATTAACCTAACCTAATCACCCATCACATCCTCTAGCTTTTCCCACTTGCACCAATAAATCAATTTATTGATTTATTAAAATCAGCATTTTCCATCAACATGGCATCTTTGAGGAATATTCCGTCAAGTTTGAATTCAAAAACAAGTGGACATGTACATCCAACAAAGCATTTATGAGGCCTTACATGGCTCTTACATGTTCCTTGCACAAGTCAAACTCAACATTTACTCTCAAATTCAAATTTTAAATCTCCTTCTCTTTGGCACATTGACCAAAATGTGATCATCCTCCAACCTATCACAAGTTGACAAGTGGCTTCATATCATTGGTCAAATCTTTGTCCCACATTCATCCATTTTGTTATTTCTCTCATCAAAATAATCTATAAATGAGAAGCTTCATTCTTCATCAAATCCTCCACAATCATTCATGTAAAGTAACTCTCTTTAGGAGAACTAATTTTGCCCACCATCACTCCATCTTCAAGGCATTTCATCATTTAGCTTATCTATCAAGGATTGGGAAAGGGCTATTTTCCACAATAGCACCAATCCACTATGAGATATAATTTTATCCATGTTTTATTATATGCTTTCAATTTATCTATCTAAATATTTGTTGCTTTGATTGCATTATTAGCATGTGGAGTTATTTCATAGGGATGTTGACTGTTGGTTTTGTTTTAAAATACTAATCATGCTTTGTGTGTGTTAGGATTTTAACCAAAATGCATATTTTCACGTCCAAAACTAGTATCATTAATCATATGCTATATTATCTAAATCATCAAGGGGTATAAGACCATAGAATATAGGATCATTTAAGAATGATTGCGCATCATGATTTTAATATATCTCTCAAACTTTGGGCTAAAGATCAAGAAGATAATCAACGTGTATAATGACATTCAAAGTGCCACCATCAACATGAAAAACAATCAATCATAAAATAAGTTTGTTTTTGTTAGTGTAAAAAGAGTCATTATCATATGTAGTTAGCTAATCATCTTTCTAGTATTGACCTATTCACACCTAGCACAATTTTACTTAGGTTTCATTTATTTATTTTCTGTCTTACTTCATATGGTTGAGACACATGTCTTAATGAATTGAGACACTTATTGATACTTTTTGACAAACTTGTCAAATGAGCTCACAAGTGTCCCGTCTTTGGAGGGATAGTCAAAGTTTCACTCCTACCTTCTTACCTCCTCATATTTCCCTAACTATGCAAGGCTTGATCATTGTATTTTCACACTCTTCATCATATTTATAGATATACTATTGTGCTTATTTTGTTCTATTGTGGAAGTTGTTTCATGCTCTTGACTTTGGAATTCTCGAACATGGTATCATACCCATGAGAACATGTTCCTTCTCGTATTGATGTCACTCTTACATATATAACTTTCTTTTTGTCAAATTCAATAAATTTGAATTTTAACAATTTTTTTGAGCCCCTATATTGATTGTACAAAAGTTATAAAAATTTGAAAAAAGAAAAGAAAAACATAAGATCAATTTTCCCTTAGCTAATCTACCCATATGTTTGGTTTGTTTTTTCCTTGTGTTTTGTTTTTTGTTTTTTTGGGCTATTTGCAAACTTATTTTGGCATATCCGACCTCCTTACAAGTCCCAATCGAAGGTTTTCGTGACAATTTTTTTTGTGGATATTTTCATATCCTCCAGCTTATAGTCTTCCACATTGAGCAGCGACTATCTCAGCTCCTTCACAACACCTACAAGGCATCTCCAAGCCTCCCACGCACTAGCCTCCTCAACAAACTGCATAGAGGTGACATCGCTGCGTCTTCCATAGGCGCCACGCACCCTCTAGAAGCCATCGCCCTTTAGCTTGAGTTATTTCACAATTGGCGGCTTTGACTCAACCCCACTACAACGGCTCCATGCGCCTTGCCTTTGACTCAACCTTACTATTCACATAGCGACATATGGTTATTTCTTCACTTAGCATATTTTGTTACGTAGGAAAAGTTTTAACATTAGAGATTTAATGTTTTCATTATCAACCAGTGTAACAATTAGTGGTTTATAGATCGTCAGTGACTATCTACGGTTTGTAAGGGTAGATTATTTTACTTTTTGTATAATTTGCAAATGGGGAGTATTTTTCGAGTGTAAATAGTCTCTGCAAAACTCTTTTGGATTTAGACAAATTGGTTTTAATACATTTATTAACCTCTAAAATCTATGTAACTTGTGCAATTTTTGGTGCGGAACTTTCACCCTATTTGTTGAAAATTCATAAACTTTCTTTGCTAATTCATCATAATTTTGCAAGGATTTTAGATTTGTAGTCAAATTTATGTTATGGAAAGCCAATTTTACACTATTTTTAAGAATCTCTGTGACTTATAAATGGATGGTTTGGATTCTAAGCATAACTAAAACTTGTAAATCTTGTCTTGCATCTTTTTGGGGGCAGTATACATTTAGATATAATACAGTTTTGTAGGGTTTGGTATGGCACGAGTAAAGTTCCTTTTTGTGTGCACATAATGGATCCAAAAATTGATTTTTTTTTGTTAACACCATATAATTTCCACACATGGAAAGTCAAATTACAAAAACTTCTTCA
The DNA here is from genome assembly GCA_007258455.2 of Sequoia sempervirens. Taxonomy (NCBI): domain Eukaryota; kingdom Viridiplantae; phylum Streptophyta; class Pinopsida; order Cupressales; family Cupressaceae; genus Sequoia; species Sequoia sempervirens. The sequence goes on from VDFB02281492.1 coordinate 244,274,406, forward strand.
AACTAATAGATTATAGCAAGCAATTAATGAACAACAAATATATTTTACTAGAGATTTTGAATTTTTTACTTCTTGAAACAAGTTAGATGAGGCAATGAGCATCATTGGTCTTCATGTTTCTGATAACTTGTAATTCCATATCCCATAATGGACAACTCCTAAGAAAACGTAGGATAAGTTTAAAGATCTCTTTGGTATAGTTGATGAGTTCAAAATACTAGAATTGGATGATGAACTAACAACTTTGTCTCTTGATTCATTTTATCTATTGAATATTTCTTGGTATAGTTCAAGTATTTTCTTTCTAGAATTAAGGGTTGTGGTAAAACAAAAAAAAGGACAAGGAATGTGTCTTCTTGATTTTGTAGAACATAAAAGGTCCTTATAAAAAAAAATCTTCTTCTTTCTACTCTTAAACGGATTCTCCTGGAACAAAACATACAATTCCTTCTTTTGAGTAGTTTTGTGATAGAATCACATGAGAACAATCATAGTTAATATCTATGGATGTTATCACCTCTTCAAAAAATCAAACATTATTTGCTCAATCATCTAAGGGAAAGAAACAAAATACGGATCAAGCTAAGGGACCAAAATAAAATATGCTACATCGGATTCATCTCCCTCATCAAAAGGGAAAGTTTATAAGGAGAAACTCAAATGAACTTATTATAAGAGACTAGGGCATGGACAATACTAATGTTTCAAAAAGGAAATTGATGACTTGAAGAATCTTCTTCAACAAACTCAAATTTAATTGCCTACATCTAGGATAAGATGGTTCTTCCCTCCCTACATCCACATCATCTGCATATTCAATTTAAAGGATTATAATAAGGGTATGACACTCATTTATTTTACAAACAACACATCACACAAATGGCTTCTTT
>VDFB02281492.1:244275395-244303109 GCA_007258455.2 Sequoia sempervirens
AAGCGTGCTATGATTTAATGGTGCTAAATCCAATGTTAAATGTATTTCAAATAAGGTAGAAAAAATTGGTGCAACATCCAATGCCGAAGCTGACCATGCCCTCCTGCTTAAGGCGCAGATTACCGCCAACCAAATTGTTTAATTCATTGTTTAATTCATGGCTCAAAATACACTAAAATCTAGTACAAAAGTCGGCGCTAATTGCTTGTTGTGCTATTGTGATACACAACTTAGGAATCCTAATGTAGTGCAAGTTTCGATACATGATTTATTCTTTTATTATATACTTTTCATCATCAATAGTCAACTAAAAAAATGAATTTTATAAATTTTGATTTCTCAAATTTGAAACACAAAAAAATTCAAATCAACTAAATATGTAAATGTTTTGAATACAAAGAATCATAAGAAATACATAATGTATTTTTGAACTTGTACATTTATCACCATGTTAAATTTTAATTTTTAACTAATTTTCATGACTATCAAGTGCTATTGCCAAGGTATTGATGAGGTTTATAGATCTACCTGAGCATTTTTTCTAAATTCAATCCTAGTTATCTTTTATTCTATTTATCGCATATATTACACTATCATTCAGATCTTGGACATCCTAACACTTTGATAAAGTTTTGTCTTTGGGAGCATCTTCATTTTTAGTATTGATCAATATTAGAGAGATTAAAATTTCTATCAATGGTTTTTGTTTTTGTAATTGGGATATCTTTCTTAGTTCTCTATGGGTTTTTTAATTTCATCCTTCTTTGATCATCTTGAAAAGGAAAACTATAAGAAATAGAGAGATGATATCTTGAAACATATTTTTTGGATTTATATTTTTCCCCATTTATGTGGTCCTATTCCCCAAATAGGTGTACTCCTTGTAGTTAATTTATTTAGACAACTTAAAACTATTGAAGAATTTCAAGATCGAGAGCATGAAATAAATTCCACAATTGAAAAAATAAGAATGATAATATGTCTAACAATATGATAAGGATTTTGCAAATACAATTATCAATTGTTGCATATATAGACAAGGATAAGGAGGTGAGGAGGTAGGAGTGAAACTCTTACTATCCATCCAACAATGGGACACTTATGAGCTCCCTTGAAAAGTGTGTGATAAAGTGTGAATAGGTGTCTCAAGCCATGAGGACACACATCTCAACCATATTAAGTGAGAAAATGCAAAAGAAAACTAAGTAAACTTAATTTATGTATACATAATTCAATCCTAGAAAGGCGATTAGCTAAATAGGTATGATAATGACTCTATTTACATTAACACCCCTCTTAAGTGAAACATAAGGAGTAATGTATGCACTATTGTTGAGTCCTAGCTACAAGGCCATGTTATGTACTCATGTACAATTTTTTCATAAAGTGGAGTAAAGGAGAAAAAACTAGTGGGAAATAAAAACCCCTCTCTAAAGGAGAAATCATGCAATGGAATGAAATGTACAGGTGAAAAAGATAGAAGGAATCATGATGACCCCTTAATGACTACTTCTATCACATAAGTACAAGAAACATTCTCCTTGTGGAGAGAAAAATAGAGACTATGGATCCCTCCATAAGATCATAAAACATGCAGTGCTAAGTAATGCTCGAAGAAGAATGCAAAATGTGATTCCTAAATATCAAACAAAATTTTTCCTCATGGAAGAAGACAAATTGTAGATAGGTGCATTACATCTTCACACATGATAAGAATGTAAGTCTCTAAATAATGCACAAGATCCAAAGATAATAGTGAAATATTTGAAATAATTTATGGGAAGGTTGATGTAGAACATAAACCAAAGATGTGGATGGGTTAACAACATCATTGATGTGGCTATCATCAAAGGTGGTTGCCAACTCTATAAAATGGAAATCACTAAACAAGTATGATATGTCATGTAAGTAATCATCCCAATCAACTTTAGTGGAAAAAAATTGTGAATGTCATGTTTCCCTAAATCATGGGAAACCAAACTATATATCCTTACATATGTTGAAGGTATTAGTTTCATCTATACTTAAACCATCACAAAATTTGATAGAACCAAAGAAAGAAAAGGAATATAATCTAGAATCATGATCAACATGACCCCCAACCAATGATGTCTCTACTCAACAAATCTTTTGTGATCATGAAATATTGTGTGAACTCAATTATTTTTCCTATGCCACAAAAATTACATCATTGAATGTTCCTTCTCCAATGCTAGAAATAGATCCTTTTCCAATAGATGACATATATAGGTGTTATTCACCATCAATCTTGGTGGGAATGAATAAGGATCAAATATATAAAATAGTTCTCTAGATGTATCCATGTGGTGTGATGCCCTAAAATAAAGAAGCCATTTGTGTGATGTGTTGTTTGTAAAATAAATGAGTGTCATACCCTTATTATAATCCTTTAAATTGAATATGCAGATGATGTGGATGTAGGGAGGGAAGAACCATCTTATCCTAGATGTAGGCAATTAAATTTGAGTTTGTTGAAGAAGATTCTTCAAGTCATCAATTTCCTTTTTGAAACATTAGTATTGTCCATGCCCTAGTCTCTTATAATAAGTTCATTTGAGTTTCTCCTTATAAACTTTCCCTTTTGATGAGGGAGATGAATCCGATGTAGCATATTTTATTTTGGTCCCTTAGCTTGATCCGTATTTTGTTTCTTTCCCTTAGATGATTGAGCAAATAATGTTTGATTTTTTGAAGAGGTGATAACATCCATAGATATTAACTATGATTGTTCTCATGTGATTCTATCACAAAACTACTCAAAAGAAGGAATTGTATGTTTTGTTCCAGGAGAATCCGTTTAAGAGTAGAAAGAAGAAGATTTTTTTTTATAAGGACCTTTTATGTTCTACAAAATCAAGAAGACACATTCCTTGTCCTTTTTTTTGTTTTACCACAACCCTTAATTCTAGAAAGAAAATACTTGAACTATACCAAGAAATATTCAATAGATAAAATGAATCAAGAGACAAAGTTGTTAGTTCATCATCCAATTCTAGTATTTTGAACTCATCAACTATACCAAAGAGATCTTTAAACTTATCCTACGTTTTCTTAGGAGTTGTCCATTATGGGATATGGAATTACAAGTTATCAGAAACATGAAGACCAATGATGCTCATTGCCTCATCTAACTTGTTTCAAGAAGTAAAAAATTCAAAATCTCTAGTAAAATATATTTGTTGTTCATTAATTGCTTGCTATAATCTATTAGTTTGAAGAAGTTTTTGTAATTTGACTTTCCATGTGTGGAAATTATATGGTGTTAACAAAAAAAAATCAATTTTTGGATCCATTATGTGCACACAAAAAGGAACTTTACTCGTGCCATACCAAACCCTACAAAACTGTATTATATCTAAATGTATACTGCCCCCAAAAAGATGCAAGACAAGATTTACAAGTTTTAGTTATGCTTAGAATCCAAACCATCCATTTATAAGTCACAGAGATTCTTAAAAATAGTGTAAAATTGGCTTTCCATAACATAAATTTGACTACAAATCTAAAATCCTTGCAAAATTATGATGAATTAGCAAAGAAAGTTTATGAATTTTCAACAAATAGGGTGAAAGTTCCGCACCAAAAATTGCACAAGTTACATAGATTTTAGAGGTTAATAAATGTATTAAAACCAATTTGTCTAAATCCAAAAGAGTTTTGCAGAGACTATTTACACTCGAAAAATACTCCCCATTTGCAAATTATACAAAAAGTAAAATAATCTACCCTTACAAACCGTAGATAGTCACTGACGATCTATAAACCACTAATTGTTACACTGGTTGATAATGAAAACATTAAATCTCTAATGTTAAAACTTTTCCTACGTAACAAAATATGCTAAGTGAAGAAATAACCATATGTCGCTATGTGAATAGTAAGGTTGAGTCAAAGGCAAGGCGCATGGAGCCGTTGTAGTGGGGTTGAGTCAAAGCCGCCAATTGTGAAATAACTCAAGCTAAAGGGCGATGGCTTCTAGAGGGTGCGTGGCGCCTATGGAAGACGCAGCGATGTCACCTCTATGCAGTTTGTTGAGGAGGCTAGTGCGTGGGAGGCTTGGAGATGCCTTGTAGGTGTTGTGAAGGAGCTGAGATAGTCGCTGCTCAATGTGGAAGACTATAAGCTGGAGGATATGACATCTCTTGATTGTGGAGGTATGTGGCAGCAAAGGGCCTGTGATAACATGTGCAAGTATATGGCACCTATGATAAATTCCACATATCTACAATACTTGACACAAATAAATCACGAGAAATAATTGTCCAGGTGAATTGACCCTCTTAATGGATCGGCCTGATACGTTGCTTGTGACCTCAAACGCCTAACCAACCCTTGTGAATCCTTTGTGCAGTAAATAGAATGAGATTTCTACCACACTGGTATTGTTAGATGTCAACACGCCTCAATATATGCAAAAGATGATAGCGCTTCTAAAAGAAGTTGATTGCAAATTAGGCTGCGAGTGAAGGAGTGGTTGAGGTGCTGCCACCTCCAAAATAAATGCCACTGTAGATAGATAGACTTCTTCAAACAACGCCAGGAAGCACGAAGAAAACCACGACAACGAAGACACAAAAATTACTGCAGGGCGCAAATAATTCCTTGAACTCTTCATAGTGTGATTTTATCCTGCAAAACCAAATATCCACAAAAAAAATTGTCACGAAAACCTTTGATTGGGACTCGTAAGGAGGTCGGAGAAGCCAAAATAAGTTTGCAAATAGACCAAAGAGTTTGAAAATAGCCCCCAAAAAAAAACATATGGGTAGATTGGCTAAGGGAAAATTGATCTTATGTTTTCTTTTCTTTTTTCAAATTTTTATAACTTTTGTATAATCAATATAGGGGCTCAAAAAATTTGTTAAAATTCAAATTTATTGAATTTGACAAAAAGAAAGTTATATATGTAAGAGTGACATCAATAGGAGAAGGAACATGTTCTCATGGGTATGATATCATGTTCGAGAATTCCAAAGTCAAGAACATGAAACAACTTCCACAATAGAACAAAATAAGCACAATAGTATATCTATAAATATGATGAAGAGTGTGAAAATACAATGATAAAGCCTTGCATAGTCAGGGAGATATGAGGAGGTAAGAAGGTAGGAGTGAAACTTTGACTATCCCTCCAAAGATGGGACACTTGTGAGCTCATTTGATAAGTTTGTCAACAAGTATCAATAAGTGTCTCAATTCATTAAGACACGTGTCTCAACCATATGAAGTAAGACAAAAAATAAATAAATGAAACCTAAGTAAAATTGTGCTAGGTATGAATAGGTCAATACTAGAAAGGTGATTAGCTAACTACATATGATAATGACTCTTTTTACACTAACAAAAACAAACTTATTTTATGATTGATTGTTTTTCATGTTGATGGTGGAACTTTGAATGTCATTATACACATTGATTGTCTTCATGATCTTTAGGCTAGAGTTTGAGAGATATATGAAAATTATGATGCACAATCATTCTTAAATGATCGTACATTAGATGACCATATACCCCTTGATGATTTAGATAATATAGCATATGATTAATGATACTATTAATAAATTTTATTTTTTGGAGTAATTAATATCTTTGGATGATAAATTTTATTTGAGCTCTCCTTCTCCTCCTACAAAGATAGTTGTTGATCCTTCACCTTCAAGGATTCATTATGAGGGATCATTGATTGAGACTGAACTCTCTTACTTCTTGAGAGTTTACTCCAATTTAGAAGGATAATCACAATGTTTTAGATTCAAATTTGTAGGATGGTTACTTGATAGGTATATTAGATTGGTTTTATGAGTCTCATATTATAGATTTGGAGGACATACTTGAAGATATTCATCTCTTTTTTGATGATAGTTATTGTTCTACTATTTTCAAACAATCATTGTCTTTGGAGATTAGTGTTAATGAGTTTTCACATAGTCTTTATTTTTCTTCTTCTTTAATTGAGATAGCACTTGTTTTTTCTATAACATACTATAGTATGGAGACACTTGACTAGTTTTTAGAGACACCCTTTATGAAATTTCTTTTCTTATCTCTCTTCTTGGAGTTGGAGTTTCTTCTACATCTACCACTAGATTTATTTAATTACAAGGGGAGGAATGTTGTTTGAAGTTAGTTTATTATTATTTATCTTCAAGAATTCATTATTAACATAGGAGCTACTTCATTATGGAGGGAACTTATAGTCTCTCCCTTTCTATCTTATGGAGGGGATATTTACTATGTATATTTTATGGAAGTGGGAAACACAACTCTATATTCAACTCACAAAACCTAGAAATGCAAGCTGAATGATGGATGCAAATTCCTAAATTAAGTAACAACAAGTTAGGATGTATGTACCTAGGAAGTATGGGAATGTAATGAGGATTCTAGAAATACTAAAATGTTGTCAAAATATGCTAAGGAGGACTAAGACTCCCTTACTGTTCTCTTAGTCCCGTTGTTTTTTTCTTAGGGAAATGCAAAATCTTTGGATGTTGGAACAAAATCTGAAAGAATCTCTCCAAAATACCCTTGGGAGGACTAAGACGCCCTTACTATTTTCTTAGTCTCATCTTGAATTTTTGAAATCTCTAAATTTGATCCTAAGGCTCAATGTTTGTACTTCCTTCTTCTCAAATCTCAAGTCCTGAAAATTCTAGATCTAGCTTGTAGGTGAGTTTCTGTGAAGATGACAACTTTGCAATGCAACTTTTCAACTTTGCAACTTTCCACTTCAAATGATCTTCAAGTCTTCAACCTAAATTTGTAAACACAAACATACAAGAGAGTAAAAACTTGTTGATTGTTAGTAAATGGGGGTTTTCCTTGGTCAAACCCCTTGTTGGTAATTAAACCTTAGAATGAAATAGAATAATGAATGGAAATGATGAATGAACAAAATGCTATGTTGCAATTTTCCAAACCCTTGTTATGAAATCTTCAATTAACTTGAGGGGGACTAAGACACCCTGGGTGGCGTCCTAGTCCTGAGGCATGAAACTTGGGGCACAAACTCCAAAAATGGGCCCATTTAAGGTGTTTTTGAAATCAAGATCCCAAGACCTTTGGATGAAAAAGACGCCCTAGGTGGCATCTTAGTATGAGTCCAAAAATCAGGAACATAGCCAAAATCATTAAATTATCATTTAACCTTTGATTTTTTTCTTGATTAGCCATCAAAAGATATAATTGATTAGGCTTGTGGATGCAAAATAGGACCAATTAAGACATAGATAAGGATAAATAAAGCAAGGCATGCCCAAACAAGTGTGAAAATGCAAGTCTATGCATTTTTATACACTACATTTAGCCCCCACTTTAGTGAGAGGATGAACTTGCTTCAAACATACACTATAGGAGCCAACCACACAATGAAGAGGGGTACACATGTACAAATGCTAGTAAGATAGGATGACAATAATCAAGAGGGTGACAAAGCCCCTAAGATCAAGATCCTATGACAAGCCAACATAGGCACAAAGGAACACGCATGTGGATGATATATGAAGCCATAAAAAAATCTCCAGCATACACCATCAAAGATAGGAAAAGAAAAAAAGGAAAAAGAGAAAAATTCTATCGATCAAGTTTCGATTGGTCATCCAATGTGTTGTGGACCTAGTCTAGGCTATTTGTCCAAAAAATAGTTTACAAGTGGAACACACTGTCCACTATGTAAAGAAAACACATGCTCACAAGGGCTAGTGAAGCTAGGTGTCCACTAGGTGAGCCCCAAGAGATCCATATCAAATTCATACCCCATGACTATTCAATAAGGATGGAAATAAAATGCATTCTCACAAGGGCTAGTGAAACTAGTTGCTCACTAGGTGAGCCCTAAGGAACCATATCAAAACCATACCTCAATGACTTTAATGAGGTATAAAAATGCATTCTCACAAAGGGATAGTGGAGCTAGTTGTCCACTAGGTGAGCCCCAAAGAAACCATATCAAAGCCATACCTCCATGAATTTAATAAGGTAGAAAAATGCAATGCAACAAGAAAGAGGAATGTTCAAAGGGATTTTTCTTAGTTCTTGTGAGGTCTTAATCTTAGGGGACATTGTTCCTAATGTCTCCAAGAGAGGACAAGTCAAAGAAATATCACTCTTGGAGGAAATAAAACCCAATGAAACTAGCAAGAAAAAAACACATCGCAGGAAGAAAAAAAATCACATAATGAAACATGAGTGTTGATGTATGCCCCCGCTTTAAAGCGGTTGCTAACATCATTATTGTGATCATAAAAGAATCTCTACAAAATAACCTTGGGAGGACTACAACACCCTTACTGTTGTCTTAGCCCAACTTGAATTTTTGAAATCTCTAAATGTGATCCTAAGGCTCAATGTTTGCACTTCCTTCTTCTCAGATCTCAAGTCCTAAAACTTCTAGATCTAGCCTATAGGTTATTTTCCGTGAAGATGACAACTTTGCAACTTTTCACTTCAAATGATCTTCAAGTCTTCAACCTAAATCTATTAACACAAACATGCAAGAGATGAATTTTTTTTTAATTGTTAGTAAATGGGAGTTTTTCTTGGTCAAACCCTTTGTTGGTAATTAAACCTTGGAATGAAATAGAATAATGAAGGGAAATTATGAATGAGAAAAATTCTATGTTTTAACTCAACAAACCCTTGTTATGAAATCTAAAAAAATGTGTGAATTGGATAGCTTGAATGTAGATCTTTACATGAAGTAGTGCTTGATAGATCTTGTCTTGAATTGCTTGCTTGAATCAAGACCCTACACCACAAATGTTAGCTCAAAAACACACATGATGCAAGAATATCTTTGACTTGATGCTTAAATCTTGATGATGGCTCCAAATATTTAATGAATTTCTCTTGAATTCTCTTGTGAACTCGATTATGCTATTAGGAATGCTCATTCAACTTGCTTGGTAAGAGATGAGTGAAAGAACCTTGTCTTTATACTTATCTATGCTTAATATCTCGAAATTACACCACAACAAGTTGGAATATGAATTCATTAATTAAAGGAGGCTAAATCCCACCAAGATTTGAAATTAAATCCTAAAAATAACTTGAGGGGGAGGGTATGTGCAGGATCATCATGGAAAAAAAGGCTCTTAAGTGGCAAAAAATTTAGAAAAATCAGAGTTAGGAAAATTGACATAAAATTTGAATAAGTTATCTATATTATTTCAAAAATATGTAAGAATAGAATCTATAGAAAATTGAATGTATTTTCTAAACTACTAAGTTTATTAAAAAATATATATTTGGTGAAAATTTGAAATTTTAGGAAAAATTAAGAAGTAGATTAATGCAATGCACCCTAACCACAATAAAATGATAGTATTTTTTATAATAGTTTAGATATAAGTACAGGAATCATGTCCCAATGTGATGCATATTTTTGTAATTTTTTCTAAGTAAATAATTAACTATGAATTTTTTATCACAAATTTTAAAAAATATAAAAAATTCGTATGTCTGACCACCTTAACTTGTTCAAAACTTCATGAAATTCATTTTTTTTTAATCCTATAGTATGCAAAGCATATAATGTGACACATATTTTAGATTAAAAAAATGTGATACCATTTGAAAGCTATAGATGTTTTTCAATCAGCCTATGAATCAAGACTTTAATCGTAATTCAAATAGAAAATGAATGATAATTATTTATTAAATTCAAAATACAAAGCATAATTTATATTGGTGGAAAGATAAGAATATATTTTAAAAAACCTTTTCATTTCATCAATTTTGGGTAAAAAAGGGTCGTTAGCCACATACCCTACACATATCCATCATATCACCACTTTTTGGCCCATCATGATCTTGCACATACCCGGGACTAAGATGGGCTAGGTGGCATCTTAGTCGTGAGGCATAAAACTTGAGGCACATACTCCAAAAAGGGGCCCATTTAAGGTGCTTTTGAAATTAGGGTCCCAAGATCTTTGGATGAAAAAGATTCCCTAGGTGGTGTCTTAGTCCCAATCCAAAATCAGGGACACACAACCAGAATCATTAAATTATCATTTACCCTTTGATGTTTTTTAGGATTAGCCATAAAAAGATATAATTTATTAGGATTATGGATGTAAAATAGGACCAGTTAAGACATAAATAAGGATAAATAAAGCAAGGCGGGCCCAAACATGTTTGAAAATGCAAGGGTATGTATTTTCCTACACTACAAATGGTTGCCTAATATGGCCTAGTAGTGGGACCCATCCTTGCATATTCTATATTTCTTTGCATTCATGGATATTTTTCTTCTTGCTATGTCACACTTAAGGGGAGGTGTTGGTGTGAATGGGGTATATTACCTATTAAGTATTATTCACACATGTTCACAAGTTAAGTTTACATAGGGATCTAGGAATATTTTAGAAGTCTTCAACACATATGTGATCTTATCTTATTTTTAGTTGTCTCATATCATAGGATTAAGAAACTTGTCACAATATTATATTTTCCTCTGTCTAGATGTTTCCTATATAAGAAAGGCCTCGATTACATTTTGTAATTAGTATATGTAACATTCTGATTTGTCACCTTGATAATTTCACAATATGTTTTACTCCCCTTTTAGTTATTGTACCTAATTAAGCACTTAATTTCTTAAGTTATGCATTCCAAAACTCATTTTAAATATTTTTCAATAATTTACAAGCATAAAAAAAATTCTCTCATTTAATACTTCACTTGATTCCTTAAGTCTTAAAAATTAGGCTTGGGACACTAGTGTCTAGTGCACCTATGTCCCCCTATTTTGGCTCCAAATTCAAATATATATGTGTCGAAATTTTATTATTTTAAATTTAAATATCTAAAGTTGAGTTTTGGGATTTATTATTTTTGGAAATTTGAATAATAACATATAAATACCCAGTTATTGTTTCATTTCAAACCTAACAAGAATAATAAGAAAATTATTGGAGAACTTATTGTTAAGAGAATTATCAATTAACAAGTCAAGAGAAAAATTTAAGATATTTATTGTAGAAATTCAAGATCCAAAAATCATGTCAAAATGTATGTGAGTGTGTCCATGTTTATGTTTTCATATTGTTTGTGAAGACTAATCCTTATAGGTCTCTAAGTAATTCAAGCAACTCATGAAAATCAAGCAAGCAAGATTCAAGCCTTCAAGAGATGTGTATGAATTTAGTCCTTCAAGGAAACCATTGAAGGGTGTTGAGTTGCAACATTTTTTTGATTCATCATTCCTTCCTATTGAACCATAGATTTTTGGGTGTTATGTACTTCTTTTGCACTCTTAGGGTTTTTCACCTAAAAGGAGAGAGATAGGCCAAAAACCTAGGTGGTTCACTCAAACTAATGCAAGTATGATGAAATATGTCTAAATTTAATGATCTAAATACAAAAAAATAATGAAAGAGATTGATTACTAATCCAAAACTATTGAAATGCAAGTTGTTTGAAAACACATTGTGTAATGCAAAAAGACCTAAAGAATGACCTAGAAATGCAAATAAAGTAAAAAAAAAGGCAAGGATGTAAATGGTATGCACCTAGAAATACGTTGAAGATTGAAAATGTCTTTGAAATTATGAAATTATTTCTTTTTGGGCCTGGTGAGATTCATTTGCCATTTTGGGACTCATTCGCCATTGTTGGAGGACAAGTCCCATTTTGTTGAAAAGTGTCCCAGGAGCGAAATTTTGAGCTAAAACTTTGCAAGCATTTTGAAGAGGGATGAAATAAGCCCTTTCCCACTGATTTTATGCAGATTGGATGGATATTTTACCCTAGATCTAAATTTCTGTGATTCATGACAACTTTGATAACATTTGCAACTTTCTCATTTTTGGCATTTTTCTTCAATCTGCAAACCTACAATTACACAAAGAAGAGAAGGAGAAATTTTGAATGTTAGAGGATAGGTACCGTTTTCCTTGGTCAAATCCCTTTTAGTTAATTAAACCAAAATGAAGAAATGATGTAATGAAGCATGCAATAATGGAATTATTACCTTTCCATGATGATTGATTTTGGATTTCTGCAACAAAACATGAAGAATATGCCCTTGAATGTCTAAAAAATGTTATCTTAATGACTTGAAATGTTGAAACCCTAGCTTATTTGACTTGAGGGAGAAGATAAATGATGAATGAATGATAAGAGATGTGAATTAGGGTTTATAGGCTTGATTTTATAAGCAATTCTCCTAATTTTCTTGTTAATTAGATCCCCAAGGCCAACATGAAGAAAAATTAAAATTAAAACCTAACTTTTTCTACTTAAAACTCAAAAATGACCCAAATGGGACTAATTCGCCATGCTGGGAAAATTAGTCCGACCTGGTAGGGACTCATTCACCATAGATGGCGAATTAGTCCTAGAGGGGCTCATTTGCCAGCTGAAATGTTAGGGGATGAGGAATTTTAGTTCTTGTGTTGATTTAATCTAGTATTTGCTCAAATTATGCCTTGGGATGCATAATATCACATAATAGGGGCCTATTAATGATGATGTAAATGTCAATTAGGGCTTGGGAAACATAATTCAATGTGAAAGTGTGATTAAATACACTTTACAACACTAAAATGAGGTCCACACAACCTAAAACTGCACAAAATCCAATGTGAATGTGTAGGACACATTATAACACTAGATTAACATTAAGTTTATTTTACAAGCCTTCTAGATTGGTGTGATAATGCAATTAAATACATTTTACATTGTTGAATTAAGGGAAAATGGGTTCATTAAGTCTAGAGAGGTGTGAAAGTCTTTTACAACACTTTACAACACCTTTACAAGACATTGTTAGATGTATTTTATTCAGTTTGCAAGGGTCCAAGACCTAGTGAGGATGTGTAAAAACCTCAAAACACCAAATCAAGGCCTCATTAAGTCCAATTTGTCATCAGTTATTCCCAAATCAAGCAAGTTTCCTTTTTTCTACGATACACCTATCATTTATCCATTTATCATTGATATTTCTATTGTGGAAGTGGAAACCCTAACACAAGGTTAGACCAATCCAAGCCCTTAAACAAAACTATGTTTCTTCTCTCTTTGAATGCACAAGTTTTAGGTCTAGAGAAGATTGAAGTAAGTTTGAAGTTAAATTATGCATTGTTGCAATTGAAACCCTACACCTTGAAACCTCACAAAAAATCAGTTACAAAATTATATGACTGTGATCTAAAAGTGTGACAAGCAGGAAATGGAATATTTGATCTAACACCAGAGGAATACAAAAAAAGATCTCAATTATCCTTACAAAGATAGTTGCACCTATGACACCTATGTACTACATTTTTTAGCTCCAAAATTATATCATAAGTGCACAATGTCCTGGTCAGTTCTTTTCTATAGTCCATGATTTCTCAAGTCTATTGTATTTACAATTGAATAGTAATTTGCATCATTAGGTCAATTGAATCATTGAGTTTCATCCTTAGGTCAATTTCATATTTTTTAAAGGGTTGGTTGACTCACCTTTCAAGCTATAAGTCAAACATATACCTTATCCAAATCTAATCAAATCCCCACTTGTCAACAAAAGCACTACATTTTCAATGAAATTAGGGACAGGTGTCTAAACCCTACGGTGAAACCTCTAAGGTTCCCCTTTTTCTACATTTCATTTTGGTGAACCTAACATGTTAACATTATATACCTTCTAAAATCTGAAGCAACTGAGCCTAGATCTAAGGTTTTAGATTGTATTGTTTTATAATTTTAATTTAGGCATCCATTTTTGCATCATAAAAAGCATAAAATTTTAAAAATTGCATATCATATTACATCATAAGTTGCAATAGGGTTAGTTTCAATCATTATATCTTAGATCTACATTACAATTTTGTCTATATTAAGGCAATTTAAAATTTGAAAACAAAAATTGAAAGTTTCATTTGTATGCATTTAGGTATCTTTCATATCACTAAAAGGTGAAGAATTTCATTATTTTCTTTCAAAAAGAATATTCACATAATCATTTTCAGATTTAGCATATTAGAATTAGTCAATTTTTGCATCTTAGATCTAGAAATTGCACTTAAAATTGTCATCTATTGTTCAAGCATTTTAAACAATCTTGCATACTTGTATCTTGAATCACATTATCATAAATTGAGGAAATTATGAAAAAATATTCATGCAATTAGACCTATTTGCACATAGAAACAAAAATCATAAATAGTATCATAGACAACCAAACTTTTAATTTTAGAAATTATTTTCTAGGAAATAGGAACCCTAGGTGCCCTAGTCCTACTTGTTTTGGCTCATATTTCTATCAAACATCTATCTCTAAATTCTTTGTTTGTTTCTGCTTTCTTCTTTTTGTTTTTGAATGTATTATTGTGATTATTTAACACTTTAGTTCTCATAATGGGAAAACTTAGTGTTTTAAAACTTGTATGAGTTTTATGACATGGTGTCCTATTATCATAGTGGGCACACTTAGTGTTTTGACCCTACTCAAAGCATAACTCTACTACTAGCTAGGCATCTATAGCCCCAATAGAAATACTTGAATCCTTGAGCTAGCTAACTCAAATGATGAAAGTACTATAAATTAAAGCCTATTATATCATTTTATATTTTCTTTTCATTTTATTTTAATCTTATTTATGCTTCATTTATGCTTACCTAGATTGGAAATTCAAGTGGTATTTGAGGGGGAAAATAAATAGTTTTCACATAATATAATATCATAAAGTTCAACCTTTAGATACATTTGGATCCTTAAGATGTGAAATGTACAAGCTTTCATAATACTTCAAGCTATAGAAGACTATCAATTCATCTCCCAAGAATAGGTAATCCTATCATCCAACACTAATTAGGAATATTTTTATCTACTCATTAGGTCATGAGTGGTTTTTCCTCTAAGAAAGACTCAAGTAAACCCTGAAAAATTATTTTTCTATACTAGAAAATGCACCCAAAATAAATGAGGGCCCCATATTGGATAACAAACCAAACCAAATTGAACTACCACTTTATACATAGTTAATTTATAAGTAATGGAACATATTTTCTAGTTAAACCTTTTATCCTAATGGGGCCCAATATGGATTCCTGAAGGTAGTGAACTAATGGGGCCTAAAAGTAATGTTTCAAAAACTACCCATTGATAAGTAGTGGAACATATTTTCCAGTTAAACCTTTTATCCTATAAGCACTATCCCCTAGAATTTTAGAAATCTAGAAAGGACAGAGCCAAAAAAAATCAAATTCAAGATGCTGACCTTTCCTCTTGTGAGATTTTTTCTAGTAAATGACTTGGTATGAAATGTGATTTTTTTTAATCTTGGCTCATCTATCAAACTAACATTTGACAATACTATGGTGTTTAGAATATTTTTCAATTGTCGTGTCACATTCATCTTCTAAATGTACGATTTATATCAATCTAGTTTTAGTCTTATCATCAGTGTAGCATTATAAATTATGACCCTTTAAAATTTTAAACTATGTTTAGCTCCCCCTAAGTGCATATTCTTAATCAAACTTATTAATTATCTATTTTATTGACATTTTTTGTGTTAAAAAAGACCAAGACAACTGAGAGGGGGGGTGAATCAGTTGTCACAAAATGAAAACTTCAGACTTCAACACTTATCAATTCACAACCACACTATTATGTTATTAAGTAAGAGAATGAAACAAAAAGAACAAAAAGTAAATCAACACAATGAACACCAATTTTTTAAGTGGAAAAACCAATGAGGGGAAAACCACAGTGAGTGTTAACTTAGAATATAAAAATATTATAAAACTAAATATAGAAGCTCATTGCCAAGGGCTCACTACCCAGAAGAGGACTCACTATCCACGTAAAAAGGCTTACTTCCTATAGAAAGGACTCCCTATTCAACAAGGAAGCTCACTGCCTAAAAATACAAAAGAAAACCAAATATCCACCACAACAATTAACACACATCCACAACTTTGAATAAGGATTGTAGAAACCTTTAGCTCACTACCTTCAAGAATCCAACACATAAAGAACTATTGGCTCAACTCACTCACACACACACACTTCTGCTCTTATGATTTGTGGCTTAGTTTTGTCACTTTGCATGACACTATCATACAAGGGTAAACCCAAAAAAGTGGTTTACAATTTGAGTGAGGAAGGAAAACTTGTAGAAAATGACCCCATGCCAAAAAAATTCATCATGGGGGTTCGAATGAACTCATTGGTTTAAATGAACCAAAAAAGGGTTTGGTTGAAATAGGGTTCGAGCGAACCCATTTAATGGAGGAATCTTCACAAAATCAACTGGAATCATGTAGTCCTCAAAATTAGCTATCCAACGAATATAATTTTAATATGTTTTGGTTCTATTATGTATTTGCTTTTTTAGTTTTATTAAACATAGGTTTTTCATTGAAAATGAAGGTCTTTGTTTTGCATATGTGGAAAAATAGCAGATTATCAAAAAAAGGTTTGAAAAATATGAGTGCACTAGATATTGAAGTCCTTGATCCAACAAAAACTAAAATTTGAATTTTGATATATATACAAAAAAAGTAACACATTATACGGTCACACTATGTCTGAATTGTAATTGGTTTGACTTCGAAACTTGATTAAAGAAAAAATATTCAATAAAAATCTATCTAACCAAGTGGAAGTGCTAGATATCAGAGTTACAAATCTAAATTTGAAAGAATTAGAATTTTATCCTTCATGGAAAAAAGGTTATGCGTTATACGGTGTGTGTGTCACTTTTTTAAAATGTTGTTTTCTGAAAAATAAAATGAGTTTTCATGGGAGATGGAAAAAGAAGTGGAATCTAATTCCAAAAAATCTGAATTTTTTTTTTTAGAATCTACCAGAAAAATTTGACGAGACTCTAGTTTGCATCATCTTTAAATTCCTCACAGTTTAGCTGCTATAGGTGCCCAAATGTGAAAATTTAGTTAAAAATAATAATTTCAGTGTCTAGTTTGGGCAAAAATTGTAAACCACTATTGTGGGATCACCCACAATTCTTCACAATTCAACTTGCTTTTATACCATCCTCAACCTTAGAAAATTTCTACAAGGTCCGCCACAAATATCTCATTTTATAAATTCAAATTAGGTTGGCAACTGAACATTCTCGTAGTGGAAAGGAATGAGAGTGGACCAATAAAAAATTTAACCAAGACCAAAAATAATGTCTTGGATCAACCACACACTTCCTCAATTTATTTTTATTCTTTGAATGAAGTGTAAACATTAGGTCAACCAAACCTAATGAGAACACAAATGAACATTGATGTACATGCTTCCCAACAAGAAGATGACACAAAAAATCCACAACATGCTTCATTATGCACGAGAATACATCTAAGATTTCTTCAGATACATCCACAACAAATGCAATATGGTTCAAAATATGAACACCTTTCACCAGTTCATCCAAAATATGCAAACCAATATTGAAACACTGAAACATAACTTTTGAATCACCAAACTTGAACCTTCTTTGCCAAAACCCAGAGAACACCATCTCAAGACATATCCTAGATCTACAAGATCTAAAACAAAACAGCGGAGGACTACGGAGTAAATACATTTCTCTCAAACAATAGAAGATCAACTTTGCTAGAACAATTCAGACATCGATGAATGTAACTTTCATGTACTATCACATTAGAAGCAAAAACTTAGAGTATGTCACCACAATATCACAATTATCAAATATTTAGATCCACACAAGAATAGGATCAACACAGGAGAAACACAAAGCACATTCCAAAGCACATTCATCACTTTGAATTATCTTCTTTATTAATTTTCTCAAAAGCACTTGGAAACTCATCAAGACAACACATCTACAATGACATAAAGATAGCTCCATGTACTCACAAAATCTCAACAACATCTCAGTTATACATGTACAATCTACAACATACTGAACTATGTTGACATCAATGACAACATTAATGACAACACCACCAGACTAGTTCATACTTGCAACAGTCTCCTCCTTTGTCATTGATGGCAACACATGATTCAAAAAACCATCAAATACTACATCCTTCACAATATCCTGAGAGAACACCTTCTCTTCCTCTTCAACTTTTTTTCACATCACTTTTTCTCCCCCTTTGACATCAATGACAAAGACCAACAACTTTGACATGACTTCCCCTTAGGAGCACACTCATACTGCATCAATGAAAACCATTTTTACTCCCCCTATGGAGTAGACCCATTTATCAGTATATATAAATAGAGAATCTATGAATTCACATTACTGATGCACCTTTTATGTACACTTAGTTTAGAGGACCAATGACCCCCAACCTCTCCTTAAGATGCTCAAAAGTATCCTTCAAAATATCCTTAGTAAATATGTCTAAAATTTGTTCCTTTGCTATCACATACTCCAATCTGACTTCATTCTCCAACACTTTTTCTCTTAGGAAATGATATTTTATAGATATGTGTTTTGTTCTTGAATTTGCATAATTGTGTTCTTTGTAATTTTTATTGCACTTGTGTTGTCACAGAAAACACAAATAGGCTCATCACATATAACTCTAATGTCTTTTAGAGTTTGCTTCATCCACAAAACCTGGGTGCAATAGGATGCCACAACAATATATTTTGACTCTGCAATGGATAAAAAACCAAGTGTTTCTTTTTACTCAACCATGAAACCAATATTCTACCAAGAAAGAAAGCACCAACACTAGTACTCTTCTGATCATCTACACATCCAGCCCAATCAACATCAGTATAAGCACACAAGGTGAAATCACCACTCTTAGGATACCATAATCCATAATCTGGTGTACCTTGAAGATATCTAAATATCCTCTTTACAACTGTAACATGTGCTTCTTTAGGATATGCTTGGAATCTAGAAACTAAACATATTGCATGCATAATATATGGTCTAGTAGCAGTAAGATACAACAGTCTGCCAATCATAAATCTAAATTTTCTCTGATTAGTCATAGCAGATTCATCGTCTTTTCTTAGTTTACATCCGACTACCATAGGATTACAAACTGGTTTGGAATCATCCATCCCAAACTTCTTCAACAACTCTTTTATATACTTAGATTATGAAATTAATATCCCTTTATTAGTTTGATTCACTTGTAGACCAAGGAAGAAATTCAATTCACCAATCATAGACATCTCAAATTCTTTCTACATCTCTTCAACAAACTTTTTACACATTCCTTTATTTCCACCAAAAATGATATCAACATATACAACTACTATAAACATTTTGTTACCTTGCACTTTGAAGTAAAGATTGATGTCAGTAGAGCCTTTGTTGAATCCTTTCTTTTTCAAGTATCTATCCAATCTTGCATACCAAGCTCTGGGATCTTGCTTCAATCCATACAATACCTTCTTCAACTTACAAACAATGTCTGGGTTGTCAGATAACTGAAACCCTTTAGTTTGTTCCTTGCACACTTCATCCTCTAATTCACCATTTAGAAATGTTGAATTAACATCCATTTGATACACTTTGAAGTCCTTGTGGGTAGAAAATTCCAAAAACATCCTAATACCTTCCATTCTAGCAACAAGGGAAAATGTCTACTCAAAATCTATACCTTCAACTTGTGAATATCCCTTGCATACAAGTCTTGCCTTATTTCTTACAACTTCTCCACTTTCATTTAGCTTATTTTGGAACACCCATTTTGATCCAATCACATTTTTATTCATAGGCCTAGGGACTAGTTCCCATGTCTAATTCTTTTCTATCTATTGCATCTCTTCTTTCATAGCTTTCATCCAACTCTCATCTTCACATGCTTCACTCACACACCTAGTTTCAACTTTAGAGCTAGTAAACAAAAATTTACCTTAGTTGCAATTTTGCTTCTTGTCTTCACACCCTCACTTTTATCTCCAATTATCTTCTCCTCTGGATGGTTCTTTTGTAAATACTTAGGAGTCTTAACAATAGGTTCTAGCTCATTCTCTTCTTCTTCTTCCTTCTCCTTATTCTCCTTAGGTACATTTCCACAAATAGGATCGTCAGGTTCAACTTCACTTATCTCAATAGGTCTTCATATGTCTTCATTAACTTTCACATCAGCACTTTCAATAATCTTTCTCAATATTTTAGTAAAGCATGTGTATGCTTTGCTAGTAGTAGAGTATCCAAGAAAGATTCCTTAATCACATCTAGCATGATCAAACTTTCTAAGATTTTCATCATCTTTTTTAAAATAACATCTACTTCTAAATACCTTGAAATACTTCACAGTAGGAGTCTTACTAGTCCATAACTCAAAAGGAGTTTTTGTGTTGTTGTATCTAACATAAACTCTATTACAAACATAAACAACAATATGTATCGCCTCTCTCCAGTACACATCTGGTACATTTTATTCTTTCATCATGGTTCTAACAACTTCCTGTATTGTCCTATTTTTCCTTTCAACTACTCCATTCTACTGAGGGGTTCTTAGAGTAGAAAACTATCTTTTTATGCCATGTTGGTCACAAAATGCATTAAATTCACCAGAAGTGAATTCTCCACCTCTATTAGACTTCAAACACTTTATTTTCAAATTTACTTCATTTTTCACTTTTGCTTTGAATGCCTTAAACCTATCCAGAGCTTGATTCTTTTCTCTAAGAAAAGCAACCCATGTAATTCAAGTATAATCATCAATAAGTAGCATGAAATACCTATCACCATTCAATCTTCTAGTTCTAGTCGAATCACATAGATCAGTATAAACTAACTCCAAAATTTTGATAATAGAGTGCTCTTTTCCCTTAAAGATGCATCTTGTTTGTTTCCCCAATTGAAAACTTCTACAAATAGCATTAGCAAGTCCATCAAAACCATTGCTACACATCTGAGCAATACTCAGAAGGTTATGCCTCAAACCCTGCACATAATATACATCATCAGTACTATGCACTCCATCAAAACTAATTAAACCTTTCCCACAAATCTTAGCTCCTAAATCATCACCAAACATATCTTAACCACCATCATATTTCTCAACTTTAGTGAATTTACTCTTATCTCTAGTCATGTGATTAGAACATCCACTATCAATTACCT
Organism: Sequoia sempervirens; assembly: GCA_007258455.2. NCBI lineage: Eukaryota > Viridiplantae > Streptophyta > Pinopsida > Cupressales > Cupressaceae > Sequoia > Sequoia sempervirens. Next base: position 244,296,431 of record VDFB02281492.1, read on the forward strand.
AGTAGTCTTCATCCTATCTTGCATGAAAAGTGGTAAACAAAGTAATTTCCAACCTATTCCTCTTATTCTCGAGCCTTCTTCCTTACACATTTTCTAGGGTTAGTGGATACAAATTTACTTTCCAAAGCTAAGAATAAGCATTCACTATCATCAACGTCATTCTCAAATTCATCATCAGAAATTCTTGCTTCTTATTTAACATAGTATAGCTTCTTATATTTCTTATCCTTTCTATCCTTATCCTTACAATCCTTGTTCTTCTTATGTACATCTCTATTCAGATATCTTGAAGTATAATGACCAATATTACCACTACTAAAACATTCAAAGGCCTGAAACATACCTTTATACTCTCTAGTTCCTTTCTTCAACTTCCTGGTGAAGTTTGCTTCCAACTCATCATCGCCATCACTATACAGTTCATCTTCAATCTTCACTACCTTAAACATTGTTTCTGTCTTTTCTTCTATCTTTTCTTCTTTCTAGAACTTTCTTATCTCAAATTCTTGCAAGGTGTCGAACAACTGTTCTAAAGTGTACTTCTTAGGATCATACATTTCTTCAATAAATGAGATCTTATCGCTATAGCAATTTGGTAGGGTGATCAAGATCTTCTCAATTATATCTTCATCTGATAGTTTTCCTCCTTGATTTCTAACTTCATTTGTATTTAGTTCAACCCTTTGAAAGAAGCTTGTAAATTCTTTGCCTTCTTCCATTTTTCATATTTACAAATTTGCACTTTTCCACCAACTTCTTCATTAATTTCACTCTTTCATTTCCTTGTTACATGTCTTCCAACTTCCTCTAGAATTCATATGCAATATCCAAAGAAAGAACCTTAGCTCACTCATTTTTAGATAAGCCACTCCAAATAGCATACTTTTCCTTCTCATTTTCTTCATAAGCAGAAATTGCATCTGCAATAGTAAGACCACCAGAAAGGGGTGTATACTTTGTCCCAACAAGGGATTACCAACTTATGCATCATCAGATCTTCCTTAAGTGGTTAAGCTTTACAACAATGAACCAAAGCTTTGATACAAATTGTTAAACAAGCATAGGAGAATTGAGAGGGGGGGTGAATCAACTATCAAAAAGTTCAAACTCAAGACTTCAACACCTATCAATTCACAACCACACTATTTTGTTATTAAGTAAGAGCATGAAACACAAATAACAGAAAGTAAATGAACACATTGAACACTATATTTTTACGTGGAAAACCCAATAAGGGAAAAACCATAGTAGGGTTAACTCATAATATAAAAAGATTATAAAACTGAATACAAAGGCTCATTTCCAAGGGCTCACTACCCAGAAGAGGAATCACTATCCAAGAACAAAGGCTCACTACTTACAAAAAGGACTCACTATCCAATAGGGAGGCTCACTTCCTACAAATACAAAAGAGAACAAAAGATCCACCACAACAATTAACACACATCCATAGCTTTTAATAAGGATTGTAGAAACCTTTAACTCAATACCTTTAGGAATCCAACACAATAAAGAACTGTTGTCTCAACTCACTCACACACACACTTCTACTCTTATGATTTGTGGCTCACTTTTGTCACTGTGCATCACACCGCCATACAATTCTTCATAATTTGACTTGCTTTTATACCATCCTCAACCTTAGAAACTTTCTCTAAGGCTGAACACTAATACCTCATTTCATAAATTCAAATTAGGTCGATAAATGAACATTTTCGCAATGGAAACGAATGCAAGTGGACTAATAAAACATTTAACCAAGACTAAAAATAATGTCTCGAATCAACCACACGCTTTGTCAATTTAATTTTATGCTTCAAATGTAGTGTAAACACCAGGTCGGCCAAACCTAATGAGAACAAAAATGAACATTGATGTACACACTTCCCAACAAGATGATGACACATAGACTCCACAACACACTTCATTATGCACAAGAATAAATCTTAGATTTCTTCAAATACATCCCCAACAAATACAATATGCTTGAAACTCTGAATACCTTTCACCAGTTCATCCAGACTGTGTAAACCCATACTGAAACACTAAAACATAACTTTCAAATCACCAAACTTCAACCTTCTTTGCCAAAAGCCAGAGAAAACTATCTCAAGACATATCCTAGATCTTCAAGATCTAAAACAAAGCAACGAAGGACTGCAAAGTAGAAACATTTGGGTATGTGCAGGATCATCATGGAAAAAATAGGCCCTTAAGTGGTAAAAAATTAAAAAAAATAGAGTTAGGCAACTTGACGTAAAAATTTGAATAAGTTATCTATATTATTTCAAAAATATGTAAGAATAGAATTTGTAGCAAATCAAATTTAGTTTCTAAACTACTAGGTTTATTTAAAAAATAAAATCTATTTGGTGAAAATTTAAAATTTCAATGCAGTAGTACTTAAATTTTAGGGAAAAAATAAGTAGGTGTCTGTCTAATCACCCTAACCACAATAAAATATAATATTTTTTTATAAGATTTTAGAATAAGAAGATGACTCATGTCTATGTGATGCATATTTTTTTGTAATTTTTTCCAAGTAAATAATTAATTATGAATTTTTTATTACAACTTTTTAAAAAATATAAAAACTCTTATGTCTGACCACCTTAACTTGGTCAAAACTTCATGAAATTCAATTTTTCTTTTTTTAATCCTATAGTATGCAAGCATAGAATGTGATGCATGTTTTGGACTCAAAAAATGTGATAAACTTTGAAAGCTATAAATATTTTCCAATCACCCTATCAATCAACACTTTAGTCATAATTCAAATAGAAATGAATAATAATTATTTATTAAATTCAAAGTAAAGCATAATTTATATTGGTGGAAAGCTGAGAATCTCCTTTTAAAACCCTTTTCATTTCATCAATTTTGGGTAAAAATTTGTCGACACATACCTACAAATACCCATCATATTGCCACTTTTTGGCCCATCATTATCCAGCACATACCCATTTCTCTTAGTCCATAGAATATCAACTCTGCTATAAAAATTCACACAACGATGAATGTAACTTTCATGTACTATCACATTAGAAGCTAAAACTTAGTATATATCACCACAAGATTATTGTTATCAAATATTCAGATCCACACAAGCATAGGATCAACATAGGAGAAATGTAGAGCACATACTGGAGTACATTCTGAACACATTCATCACTCTGACTTCTCTTGTTTATTAATTTTATCAAAAGCACTTAGAAACTCATCAACATAGCACATATACAATGACATAAAGATAGCTCCATGTACTTAGAACATCTCAACAACATCTCAGCCATACATGTACAATCTACAACATACTGAATTGTATTGACATCAATGACAACATTAATGACAACACCACCAGACTAGCTCATACTTGCAACATTTTGGAAATTAAACTAAATATTTATTTAACAAATATCAACCTACAAGGTACTAGGCCTCTTACTTTCTCCAAAATTGTTTTTCTTCTCTAGATTTTAGGACAATGAAGAGTGTTGCATCATTTGAATCATTATCCTCATCTTCTGAGGAAATTCTTCTTTCCTTAGAATAGATTCCTATTTTAACCTTCTCTCTTTTGTTACCATCTTAAGGTTCTTTATAGGTATATTTAGATGTAAAATGACCAATCCTTCCACAATTGAAACAATAGAAAGGTAACTTACCTTTGTAAATTTGTCAATTCCTTTCTTCAATCTTCTTAATATAAAATATTTAGCCTCATCAAAGTCATCATTTTTATCAACTACTTCATCTTCTATCTTTTTATTAGCTTTGAATGTTGCTTCCTTCTTTGGAACTGTTACCAATTTTTTGCCATAGCTCAATTGGTGGAGCTAATTAAATACTATTATATCTTAAAGTGAAAATATAGTTATTTCTACATATGCTAAGTGTTGTTTGCATCTTATTCATCATTTTATAAGTGACAGTTATGCATTGAAATGAGGAAACAAAGTTTCAGGAATTCCTTTTCAGTGTTTCACAATCAAATGGAGTATAGGATTGAGCATTCAAGAACAAATCATTTCAATTGCTTTCTTTTATTTCATGATGTTTTTTATATTTACAACATTTCAAATGATGATACATTCAAATGATAATACAACATTGCATCATAAATGAATTTTCTTTTCAAAATGAAAAGCAAAAGATTGAAATTGAATATCCACACAAGCCATGGATGTGACTATTACAGTGCATCATAAGCATCACACTACACTATGGAAGATGCATAAAAGGAAAAGTCACATATGTATAGACATAATCATCATTAAATGTTGGTCAATGGCCGACGCAGAGGTGGTGCACCATTTTGTATTCTCCAAGCTCGATCAACCTATAGGAAGGAAGAGAAGGATGTTAGAGCTCTAACTATGAAGATACCTACATGAACCATCAACAATAATGTAGTATGCTACTAATCATGCACTAAAACAATCAAGAAGAATGCAAAAACATGAGCTGAAAGAGATACATCAACATCATCATATATTGTTTTATGCTAACATCATTTATTTCTTTGTGTAGGTATAGGGAAAATAATGAAGCTGATTATCATTTGAAGATCAAGCATGTGGAGAAAAAGGGGCTCCCATAAGGGTAGAGCTCAACATGCTACCCCTTATTCATTACAAGTGGGCTGAGAGGGAGATTGCAATCATCATGTTCATCAAGAAAGGAAATATACAACTGAAAGAGTAAAACATAATTCATCCATCAAGTTATTAAGCCGATTATTCACTCATAAAAGTCAAATATGTTTCTGAAAGCTATAGGTGAATAGTGGGTTTAATCAGCCTAATCAATTCAATTGAGTATTTATTCATCTCAAACACTGCTCTATGGTTTTCTTCTGCTATAGTATTATTTGTTCATCATGTTCATAATATTATACAAGGTTCAAAAGTGTTCATGTTCATGATAGTGATAGTGAACAGGCATACATAATGCCTCAATGAAGAGAAATGTTACAGATTTTCATTTCAGAAGAAAGCAAGGCATAAAGCAGTTTTAAATAATGGAGCATAAAAATGGATGAAGAGTGCCAGATAGAAGAGCATACTTTTAAAGGGCAGTCAAGCATGGAGACATGTGAAGGAGTTTCATATTTCTATCAGAATAAGGTGACAAGATCAATTCAGTGACTGCTATATTTGATAAAGGAAGGTGGATAATTCAATAAAACAACCAGTTTCATTATGGCTGAAAGTGCAAATGTTGCTTTTTAAGTAGAGTTATGCATCATTGTTTTTAAAAGGAAACAATCAAATACACTGTTTGGATTTTTGTTCCATTCCATCTTTCAATTGTTTAGTCATTCAAAGTATACCTTTCAAAGAATAATGGATAGATTACACAAGAAAAGAAGTTATTTCCAGAATGAGTAGAACTTCACAAAACATGAAGGAGCTTTAAAGGTGCAAGATGAAACAATATGAAAGGACATGAGAATTACAGTAATGTATAATAGGCTAAAGCAAGCGAGCAGTCTGTAGGTTTAAATTAAGAAATTCCTGTGTGAAAAATGGTAACTTTCGTAAAGGGAATGTTATTGTTCAGTTATTTTATGAGTTTTGATCCTATAGATGGTGAATGCCTTCATGAAGTCCACCTAGGGTTATGTTATTTCTCTTCATGTGAAAATTGAAAATTGAAATTTACAAGGCCAAGCTAGGGTTTTCCATATAGTCAATGGTAAACCAGTAAACTAAATAGGCAGAGCAAGGATTATATTTGTTGATGCTGATTTTCAAAATACCCATAGGAATTTTTATTTTAGAAATGCCGTTATAGAGTACTATGAAGGGTTCTTACAAATTTCTGAAACATAATGAAAGCGATGGTGGTTCAAGCCAAATGTTGAGTACAAAACCAAATACAAATTTATGTTTAGTTTTTCAGAATACCCATATTGGGGTTTTGAAATTTAGATATAGATGCTACAATTTACAACTTACCCACCTTGGGGTTTTTATAAAATACAAAATTTCTTCATTTTTTTTCAAGTACCCATGTGAGGTTTTTTGAATAGAAAGGAAAAATAAATGTGTTTTCTCTACAAAAATCATGTACCTAGGTGGGGTTTCGATAGAATACAAAAGACATTAAAGTACAAGATGGGTCAAGCCCAGGAAGGTTTCCAAGATGCCCAGTTTGAGCATAAGTGGCACGACCTAGATAGAGCTTTTTGGCTCTTCAAAATGTCTATCATTCACAAAAAAGGAAGGGACCCATTTGATTTTTTTCCTGTTCTTTAAAGGAAAATCATAATAACAATTTGTAGATGGAGCGGTCCACTTACCCACATCGATGAGAGAAGACAACATTGAAACTAATAGTCGATCTTTGAAAAGAATCAAGTAGGAGATGCAAGGTCAAGATTTCATGATGGTCGAGTGAATATATCAACAAGAGAGCACATAAATACTAAAGATCCAATGAAATGTTGTTGTGGGTCAGACCCAAAAGTGTCTCAAAACACCATAATCAAATATGCATGGCAGCTTGTGATGGGTCTATTTTGTTTCTAGAGAAATGAACAATCACTCACTTCATAGAAGCTATTTTGAGGCTTTTGTTTGATACAAAAAAGAAATGAGTAAAAACAAAGGTAAATCTTACCATTGTTTCCTATTGAAGATTAAGGAGCCGCGGCCAAAGCTTTTACAGGAGCTTT
>VDFB02281492.1:244303209-244325070 GCA_007258455.2 Sequoia sempervirens
AAATGAGTTTACAATTGCATAGCATCAAAGGTCCATTTGGACAAACATTCTAGTATTGTATTATGTTTCACAAGAATATGAACAAAAGCAATGAAATATAAATTTTGAGTAACACCAAGAATTTTCTTCACTTGTGAGACCAACCTCCAAGAAGATCAATGAAGTCTTTCCTAATTCAAAAGTGAAATGACGAGAAATAGGTGTGTCCCTAGGGTTTTATAAAATGGAAAAGTGGATCCAAAGAGGGAAAATGGGTCCTATCTTTCCTCAATTCATTAGTAAACGATATCGACAGAATGAAATGACAATGACCCTCAAGGATAATCAAGTCAAAGAGTGAATCTACAAATTTCCCTTTTTCGCTAGGACGGGGGTCTAGGTTAAACAACACTTTGGGAAGAAAGATTAAAAATAGAAAAACAACTCTAAATTGTGATCTACAAAGCGCATCTAGGAGATTTAACATAAAATAGAAGGGACCAACAAGCTTTCTAGAGAATCTAAAGGTAATAAATGTTGTGCACCTTTGAAAAGTTGTTCTTGAAACCCTAATAGAGACTTGACAGATTTTTTTGGAAAAACTTGAATCTGAGATTGAATCTTGAGACTTGCAATCCTTTCATGTGACTTCAAACATTCACTCTCGAATCTAAATCTATCAAAATTCTGTAAAAAAAAATTTTTTTGGTTGTGGATAAAGGTTTGCTTCGGCCAAACCCCAAGTTTGGTAATTAAACCTTGATAATGAATGAAAATATGAAACATGAAATTTGTGTACAATCCTAACCTTAACTGTGTCTAAGATTAATATTTCTAATAATTTCAAGAAACCATACTCAAGTGAATTATAATAGGATCCTAAATGAACATGGATAATGATGAAGACTTACTTTAGGATACCTCAAATCCCCGTAATAAGTCATGAAACTGAGTATACCTCTCTTTAGGCTAAAAATAAAATGATCATAGAAGATTGAATCACTTAGGAAACAAGTCATTAGGTTAGGTTGAATCTCATAATGCTTCAACCAAAACCTAGAATACATCATGATTCTCCATAGGAATCTATCATCAATTCTTCAATAATGCTTGATCTTTGATGAAAAAATGAGCTTGAAGACCTACAAAACCAATATAATTATACTCAAAGACTTCACTTTTTCTTTCTCCTTTCTCTTAAATGAAAATTCTTGTGATCTCATGTGAAAACTCTTTTCTTGCTAGTGAAAAATGAACTTCCTTCCTAATTTTCCAATTATCAAATCCTAAAATTTGACACTTGAATTTTGAATTTGAAACCTTGAAATGCCACCCAAAACATATCAACAACTTAGTTCAGGGAACTTAATGATGATCCGTTCTCCCATGGGTGAATGGGTCCTAACCTAAATTACTAGGAATTGAATGTCGAGTCATTACTTTAATCCCTAGAATTTGTTCAATGTGGGTTGTGGTGTCAGAAATTAAATAAATTTAAGTAAAATAGGCCTTGGGATACATAATAATGGTTATTAGGGAGCTATTAATGGGATTTTAAAATGCATAAAATATTAGGTCACTAAAATAGGTCCAAACAAGTGTGATATTATACTTTCTCCTAGAAAGGGGTACAATTTTCTACACTACATTTAACCCCCACTTTAGTGGCCATATGATACTATGTGCATATGCAAGCTAAAGGAATTCAAATCAATAAACTTTATAAAAAGGATAATCATATGTGTATATTCGCAAGTAGGGAGAATGAAGCCCCCACTGTAGTCATCTATAAAACCACAATGTTAGGAACCACATCCTGCAACACAAGTATGCTATTCATTTAAAATATTCTTATCAAAATTATATGAAGAATTTGATTTTGAGGGTAGATGTATGCCCCCCTAATTCTACTTGCTTTATGGAGGTGGAATCAGGGAAGCCACAAAACTACATCGAATTATGTAAGTCATATCATATATGGTATTTTCAAGTACCATACCTCATAGTGATAGATATTTGATGAGATTGAGAGTGGAATTATGAATTCAATGTAACAAATGAAATTGAAAATGGAGTCCTCTAAGCCCCAATATTCTAATTTCAATAAAATTCCCACAAAATGAAATAAGCTTTATTTAATAGGGTTTAGTAAATACAAATGAAAAGGAAACTATTTATTTTCATTTTCCATTTACCTTTTTGCAAATTAACTTGGTGTAGAGTGATCCAGGATATTGAGCAAAAATGCTTACAATCCTTCTAGACTAGATGTCATTCCTAACAAGGTGGCATGAGGCACACTTTGGCACATATGGTGAGTGAATTTTGTTCTTTTTCTTCATTTTTCATGCATTTACAATAATTTTTTATGTATCTTTGTAGAATTTTTAGGACCATAGAAAATATTGTCGCAAAGCATCTGGGTATGTGCAGGATCATCATGGAAAAAACAAGCCCTTAAGTGGCAAAAAATTCAGAAAAATTAGTGTTAGGCAACTTGACGTAAAAATTTGAATAAGTTATCTATATTATTTCAAAAATATGTAAGAATAGAATCTATAGAAAATTGAATGTAGTCTTGAAACTACTAAGTTTATTTAAAAATAAATAAAATCTATTTGGTGAAAATTTGAAATTTCAATGCAGTAGTACTTAAATTTCAAGGAAAAAATAAGAAGTAGGTGTCTGTCTGACCACCCTAACCATAATAAAATGATAATATTTTTTATAATATTTTATATATAAGTAGAGGAATCATGTCCAGATGTGATGCATTATTTTTTGTAATTTTTTTCCAAGTAAATAATTAATTATGAATTTTTTATTACAACTTTTAAAAAATATAAAATCTCATATGTCTGACCACCTTAACTTGGTCAAAACTTCATGAAATTTAATTTTTTTTTTTTAATCCTATCGATTAGGACTTTAGTCATAATTCTAATAGATAATAAATAATAATAATTTATTAAATTCAAATTAAAGCATAATTTATATTGGTGGAAAGCTAAGAATCTCCTCTAAAAACCCTTTTCATTTCATCAATTTTGGATAATAAAAAAAGTCGTCAGCCACATACCCTACAAATACCCATAAGATTGCCACTTTTTGGCCCATCATGATCCTACACATACCTATCTATCTTTATCACAAAGTGTCCCACCTAGGCGCAATGTGTCCTACTTTTTCACAAAGTTTCCTTAGATGTCTATAGTTTCTAGGAACCTTCGTCAAAAAGTGGCCCATATGTCCAAGTTGGTGGTAAAGCATCCTAGAGAAACTTTAGTGTTATTTAATTAATAAAGTTAGGATTTATTTTATCTATTTTATTATTTTAGGTTCCTCCTCAAGCCCAACAACATCTCAGAGGGAGACAATTTTGTTTCCTTTAATAGTCCATCACACAACTTTTAGAGGAGGATATTAGCATTTTATAGGACATAGGATTATTCTGGGTATACCTCATGCCACCTATGAGGTATCATGATGCTATGTTGATGGGACTAGTAGAGAGGTTGGATGTAGATACATGTACCTTTCACCTTCGTATGGGTGAGATTATTGTTACCCTCGAGGACATCCACCATGCATCCTATGGTTACCTATCTGGGGTGAGGTTGTACAATTGATGGAGGAGCGCTCATATGAGGAGATGTAGGATGAAATTCTATATTGTTTACAATGGCCCATTTGACGGTCAACCATTGGTCCTCCCATTGAAATTAGATGGCTACTACATGCACATACACCATTACTTCTATTGATAATGACCATCAATACAACACTTGCACTAGTACTAGATGGATGAGGTGCCCAATTAGATGGCATACTAGTTCATATTATTCAAGACATGGAAGAGTATAAGATCATCTATGCTTGGGGTCATAATATGTTGGCTCATCTCTACTATGATCTGGGATGGTTTGTATATCAGGAGTTAGACATTATAGTGTTTTGTACACTTTTAAAGGTTTGGTGCCTCGAGCATATCACTTGCACTAGACCCACTAGATTTCCTACCATAGTAGCCATGGGCTACCCATAGGCTTACAGTTATGCCCTAAGGTGAGCATGGCAATAGGGAGATTTGCTTCACTATTAGGTTAGGTTTGATTAGTTAGATGAGGGTGAGACATGATCACATAGTGAGACCCTTCTTCTATGATCGTGTCATTCACTAGTTCAGACATATTTAGGTACCACAACAGGCTCAACCCAGATACCTACAATAAGAAAAAAGTGCTCCTAGACCTAGAGAAACTCGTCATATTACAATTGAGGATGTTTACATTAGTGATTCAAAGGACGAGGATCATGACATGCTCTTATTATTTGATGTTGACAATGTAGGCACCATGCAAGCCTACAACCATTAGTTGGTTGGAGCATGACGATCCCATTTCTTTCCCATGCACTACCCTACAAGCCATGTCATACCTCTTCTAGGTCGTAGAGATGATAGGAATGATGAGAAAGTCAATGGAGATATAGATGATGATAACACTATGCTTGACATATTTCTAGATGAGGAGGAGGAGAATGAGGAGACCTTGTCGATGAATGATCATGATACTAATGAGATAGAGGAGGCCCAAGATACCCTCGAGAGGAGAGATGCACCTCCTATTAGAGTCACTAGAGCACATGCAACAATCACATCAGAGATCCACACTTGCAAGCATGGGGAGGCTAGTGGTAGTGGGCCATCCACACTTCCTACATAGAGGGAGACCGTTGTTGTACAGTTATACCTTGACTGCAAAACTAGAGATCTAGGTGATGATGTAATATTTATGTTTTCATTACACTTTTAAATTTGTGTATATGATTTTTATATATGTCATGATGTGTAGTGATATATTTTATGATTTTCATCTTGCAAGATCCACATGAGAGTGGCATGAGCTCTATTAGTGTGTGACCATATAGATGGCACATTCATTGTGTATGGATAATGATATACCCTCAGAGTATGTTCCCCCACCTTCTACGAGGCAACATGTAGATCTCTTTGAGTCATTTGCAAGATTGAGGACAATGTATGAGAGCACAACCAAACATGTTGACCTAGATACAAGATAGCTTTCCACATTGCAGATAGTGTTGGATGAGCTCAGAGTTTCTCGAGGTCCATCATATAGTAGGATATAGTCCACCCTTTGATTAGAGATCTTGAGGCTAGAGAAAGATATGAATAGGCTATGGGTATGTGCATGATCATCATGGAAAAAATAGGCCCTTAAGTGGAAAAAAATTTAGAAAAATCAGAGTTAGGCAACTTGACATAAAAATTTGAATAAGTTATCTATATTATTTCAAATATATGTAAGAATAGAATCCATAGAAAATTGAATGTAGTTTCTAAACTACTAGGTTTAAAAAAAAAAAAAACTATTTGGTGAAAATTTGAAATTTCAATGCAGTAGTACTTAAATTTCAGGGGAAAAATAAGAAGTAGGTGTTTGTCTGACCACCCTAACCACAATAAAATGATAATATTTTTTTATAAGATTTGAGATATAAGTAAAGGACTCATGCTCCAATGTGATGCTTATTTTTTTATAATTTTTTTCCAAGTAAATAATTAATTATGATTTTTTTATTACAACTTTTTAAAAAATATAAAAACTTGTATGTCTGACCACCTTAACTTGGTCAAAACTTGAAGAAATTCAACTTTTCTTTATATAATCCTATAGTGTGAAGCATAGAATGTGACGCATGTTTTGGATTCAAAAAATGTGATATCATTTGAAAGCTATAGATGTTTTTCAATCAGCCTATCAATCAGGATGTTTGTTGTAATTTGAATAGAAAATGAATAATAATTACCTATTAAATTCAAAATAAAGCATAATTTATATTAGTGGAAATCTGAGAATCTCCTTTAAAAACCCTTTTCGTTTCATCAAATTTGGGTAAAAATATAGTCATCAGCCACATACCCATCATATTGCCACTTTTTGGCCCATCATGATCCTACACATAAGGTTATAACCAATTAGGGCTGAATTTTCCTTTTTCATTCGAAGGAGAATTTACATTATGTTGATTTTCATATAACACTAAATATTTGTTGTTAAACATATGGGGGATGGCATGATCATTATAATTACATTGCATTCACCTAGAATAAGCTTGGAGATGCGCAAGAGAGTTAATGTGTCATTCATCAATAATTTCAAGATAATGCAATTTGTAATGAAAGAATCTCTAACTCTAAGGGCATTATTTATTCAACACCATAAACAAGGTTAGAGGGAGTGTTTCTTGTGGATGCTATAATACTTGTATAGTAGGCTCACAACACATAATTTAGTTGAGTATTCCAATCTTTGTTATGTTTACTTATTATTTTTTGTAACTATTCATTGGTATATCTATAAAAAATTCCACGTTTAAATGGTACCCAAAAATTCAATTTTGCATGCATCCATCCGCACATGTCAACTGTTCAAATCTCTTTATGGACCACGCTCCCCATGCACACTAAACATTCCACGCATTAATGCACCATTGCAAATTACTTCAAAATTTCCTACCTAAATTTAATACATTTATATTCCTCTATCCTATCTAATTACTTTTCCTCACTCATAGCTAGATGCTTTTTAGCTCTTGGTAGGAACTCGACGCTTGCATCACTTGTTTTATTCGTTGTTCGTTTGACTTAACGCTCGAAGAAGGGTCATAAGTTTAACAAGTCAAAAAAGGTTCTGTGACAAATGAAAATTAGTCACTGTTCACGCAAATTTCACCTATAAAAGAATTATATAGGTTATAAACTTTTATATTACATAGTTTTGAGATAATTGTTTTGCACACAATTTCTAGGTATGTGCTTGCATTCTTCATTGTTTAATATATATGAGTCATCAAATATTTGACGTTTTTAATTGATACATATCTGCATATGATAGTATTATGCATGTTATTATATATATTATAAGTAATCAATTTTAATCGATGGGTAATAATTATTATTTGAAAAGGTATTGGTCATCTTTATGATCATTTTAATCATATAATGTTATTTGTAAAATGGAAATGATTTACTTTTATTGGAAATAAATTTGACAACTTCTTTTTAGTAGGTTGTTTGAAGATGACAAGTTTGGAGAAGAATTGTTTGATGCAATTTGGTAACATAAAGAAATGCATACACAAAAATAAAAGAATAGGTTCAAAAGAAAAATATAAAGAGGAAATTTTAAAAGGAAAAATGTAGGAGAACTATTTGCAAGACATAAGAAAGGAATATTATGTTAGGAGAAATAAAGGGAGGATAAAATAATGTAAACAATTTTTAAAAGGAATTGATAAAAAAAACTGATTGTATATAAAAAATAAATATTTCTAACAAAAGATGTATGAAGGTTGGAATTCATGAATTGAACTATACAAATTTTAAGGTTTGTAATATAATAATCAATGTACGATTCTCTAAATACATACAATCATTTAGACTTCATTAGACTTGAATTTTATATTCATATACTCATGGCAATGAATGTATTATAAATGTTAGAATTCAAGGAGTAGAGCATACAATTGATGCAATGTAAACATAAGAATATAGTGATGAATCTATGAATTCATATAATTTGAATGATTGTGATGTATAAGACTTCATTCAATTTATATTGTAGATTCATCTCTACCACATTAAGAGACAAGTGTATCTAATTGTTCAATGATTGCTTGACTTATATTTATTTATATTTGTGTGAGTCTGATAGAAAAAAAATTATGAATCAACTTATCAGGTAAAATAATTTCAAACATACCTTAGGAATCATTAACAAAACTTGTGCAAGTTGAAATGCGTAGTGTGTTTTTGAGTTAAATTTTTGTCTACTAACAAATGACTAAACTATCATTACTTTTATAAATTTTGAATCCTAAAATTTGAAACACAAAAAATTACAATTTAACTAAATAGATAAATAGAAAATGGAAGATAGCTTAAAAATAAAAATAAGGCTTTTATAGACTAAATACACAACTTAGGAATCCTTATATTTTTTAATCACTAACAACTAACTAAATAATATTCTTTTAAAAGTTAGTGCAAGTTTAAATACATGATGTATTCTTTTATTGTATACTTTTCATCATCAATAATCAACTTAAAAAAAAGAATTTTATAAATTTTGATTTCTCAAATTTGAAACACAGAAAAAAATTAAATCTACTAAATATGTAAATGTTTTGAATACAAAGAATCATAAGAAATGCATAATGTATTTTTGAGCTTGTATATTTATCGGCATATTTTTTCATTTTTAACTAATTTTCATGACTATTGTGCTATTGCAAAGGTATTGATGAGGTTTTTAGATCTATCTAAGCACTTTTTCTAAATTCAATCCTAGTTATCTTTTATTCTATTTATCACATATATTACACTATCATTCAAATCTTGGACATCCTAACACTTTGATAAAGTTTTGTCTTTGGGAGGGTCTTCATTTTTAGTATTGATCATATTAAAGAGATTATAATTTTTATCGATGATTTTTGTTTTCTAATTGGGATATCTATCTTAGTTCATTATGTCTTTTTTTAATTTCATCCTTCTTTGATCATCTTGAAAAGGGAAAATATAAGAAATAGAGAGATGATATCTTGAAATATATTTGTTGGATTTATATTTTTCCCCATATATGTGGTCCTATTCCCCAAATAGGTACTCCTTGTAGTTAATTTATTTAGACAACTTAAAACTATTGAAGCATGTCAAGATCGAGAGCATGAAATAAATTATACAAGTGAAAAAAAAAGAATGCTAATATGTCTAACAATATGATAAGGAGTGTGTAAATACAATTATCAATTGTTACATATATAGACAAGGATAAGGAGGTGAGGAGGTATGAGTGAAACTCTTACTATCCCTCCAACAATTGGACACTTATGAGCTCCCTTGAAAAGTGTGTGATAAAGTGTGAATGGGTGTATCAAGCCATGAGGACACATGTCTCAACCATATTAACCAAGAAAATGTAAAAGAAAACTAAGTAAACTTAATTTATGTGTACATAGTTTAATCCTTGAAAGGTGATTAGCTAAATAGGTATGATAATGATTCTATTTACATTAACACCCCTCTTAAGTGCAACATAGGGAGTAATGTATTCACTAATGTTGAGTCCTAGCTATGAGGCCATGTTAGGCACTCATGTACAATTTTCTCATAAAGTGGAGTAAAGGAGAAATGATGCAATGAAATGAAAAGTGCAGGTGAAGAAGATAGAAGGAATCATGATGACCCCTTAATGACTACTTCTATCACATAAGTACAAGAAATTTTCTCCTTGTGGAGAGAAAAAGAGAGACTATGGATCCCTCCATAAGATCATAAAACATGCAGTGCTAAGTAATGCTCGAAGAAGAATGCAAAATGTGACCCCTAAATATCAAACAAAATTTCATCCTCATGGAAGAAGACATACTGTAGATAGGTGCATGACATCTTCCCACATGATAAGAATGTAAGTCTCTAAATAATGCACAAGATCCAAAGATAATAGTGAAATCTTTGAAATTTTCCCAAATAATTTATGGGAAGGTTGATGTAGAACATAAACCAAAGATGTGGATGGGTTAACAACATCGTTGATGTGGCCATCATCAAATGTGGTTGCCAACTCTATAAAATGAAAATCACTTAACAAGTATGATATGTCATGTAAGTAATCATCCCAATCAATGGTAGTAGAAAAACAACTGTGAATATCATGTTGCCCTAAATCATGAGAAACCAATGATGTAGGAACACCCAATAGTACAGAAGAAAGAGTGAAGGATCATAGAACTCCAATGTTCAAATACCCAAACTATATATCCTTACATATGTTGAATGTATTAGTTTCATCTATACTTAAACCATCACCAAATTTGATAGAACCAAAGGAAGAAAAGGAATACAATCTAGAATCATGATAAACATGACCCCAACCAATGATGTCTCTACTCAACAAAATCTTTAGTGATCATGAAATATTGTGTGAACTCGACTATTTTTCCTATGCCACTATGTGTAATCTAATAAATGGAAAGGATATTATTGAATAAGCAAGAAACAAAAATCACATCATTGAATGCTCCTTCTCCAATGCCAACAATAAATCCTTTTTCCAATCTAGCTAACATATATAGGTTTTTTTCACCATCAATCTTGGTGGGAATGAATAAGGATCAAATATAGAAAATAGTTCTCTAGATGTATTTGTGTGGTTTGATGCCCTAAAATAAAGAAGCCACTTGTGTGATGTGTTGTTTGCAAAATAAATGAGTGTCATACCCTTATTATAATCCTTTATTGAATATGCAGATGATGTGGATGTACAGAGGCAAGAACCACCTTGTCCTAGATGTAGGCAATTGAATTTGAGTTTATTGAAGAAAATTCGTCAAGTCATCAATTTCTTTTTTGAAAATTTAGTATTGTTCACGCCCTAGTCTCTTATAATAAGTAGATTTGGGCTTCTCCTTATAAAATTTCCCTTTTGATGAGGGAGATGAATCCGATGTAGTGTTTTATTTTGATCCCTTAGCTTGGTATATATTTTGTTTCTTTCCCTTAGATGATTATATTTGATTTTTTGAAGAGGCGATAGCATCCATAGATATTAACTATGATTGTTCTCATGTGATTCTATCACAAAACTTCTCAAAAGAAGGAATTATATGTTTTGTTCCATGAGAATCCATTTAAGAGTAGAAAGAAGAAGATTTTTTTTTATAAGGACCTTTTATGCTCTACAAAATCAAGAAGACACATTCCTTGTCCTTTTTATTGTTTTACCACAACCCTTAATTCTAGAAAGAAAATACTTAAGCTATACCAACAAATATTCAATAGATAAAATGAATAAAGAGGCAAGGTTGTTAGTTCATCATCCAATTCTAGTATTTTGAACTTGTCAACTATACCAAAAAGATCTTTAAACTTGTCCTACGTTTTCTTAGGAGTTGTCCATTATGAAATATGGAATTGCAAGTTATCAGAAACAAGGTTACCAATGATGCTCATCACCTCATCTAACTTGTTTCAAGAAGTAAACAATTCAAAATCTTTAGTAAAATGTATTTGTTGTTTATTGATTGTTTGCTATAATCCATTAGTTTGAAGAAGTTTTTGTAATTTGACTTTCCATGTGTGGAAATTATATGGTGTTAATAAAAACAAATCAATTTTTGGATCCATGATGTACACACAAAAATGAACATTAATCATGCCTTACCAAACCCTACAAAATTATATTATATCTAAATGTATACTGCCCCCAAAATGATGCAAGACAAGATCTACAAGTTTTAGTTATGCTTAGAAGCC
This sequence comes from Sequoia sempervirens, assembly GCA_007258455.2. Lineage (NCBI taxonomy): Eukaryota > Viridiplantae > Streptophyta > Pinopsida > Cupressales > Cupressaceae > Sequoia > Sequoia sempervirens. Next base: position 244,314,530 of record VDFB02281492.1, read on the forward strand.
AAATCATCCATTTATAAGTCACAGAGATTCTTAAAAATAGTGAAAAATTGGCTTTCCATAACATAAATTTGACTACAAATCATGGAGCTTAGCAAGGATTGGGAAAGGGCTTCTTTCCACATCAAAGAAGCACCAATCCACTATGAGATAAATATGCTTCATTTTTTTTATATGCTTTAGTTATCTTGTTATTTGATTGCATTTTGAAGCAGGATGTATTATTTCATAGGGATGTTTGAATATTTGCTTTGTTTTAACAACTAAACATGCTAATGTGTGTGTTAGATTATAAGCCATTTGCAGATTATGACGTCCATAGATTGTACCTTGAGTCAGTCTGAAACACTTTTGGGTTTTTTTGCTTAGAAGCAGAACCTGAGTGTAGGAATTTCCAAATATCCAATAGAGGAAGTTCCTACATTCTAAAGATAAAATCATAAATCTTATTCAATTTTTGATCCAACCTGACATCTTTAATATCTGATAGAGAAAGTTTGTACATTCTAAAGATAAAATCATAAATCTTCTTGTCTTTGTACAATCGCTCATTTGAATTGTTTATTTAACAGTTTTAGGTCCACGTCCACGTACATATCTTCTTCTTTTGCTAGTTGAACGCTCAGGCTCTACATTTTCTCCAATCTCCATCTAAAATAATCAACAACATGCATTAATTTATGATTGTACCTTGAGCTAGTGTGAAACACTTCTAGGTGTTTTCACTCCAAAGCAAAACTTGTGTGTAGGAATTTCCAAATATCCGATAGAGGAAGTCCCTACATTCTAAAGAAATATTCTATGAAACATTGCTTATTTTGTATGAAAAAATGTATATATTCTTGTACTTGTAAATATTCTTTTACTGTTATGTCTATTAAAGAAAATAGAGTTTGAATAAAAAATGGTTCACCCTTTTTGTAAGTGATTGTCTAAATTATTATTTAAGGAAAAATAATACAGTGTTTACATTTTCAGTTTACTAGTTTCAAATCTTCATTTTCTATGTATATAAAATTGTATGTGCTCTTTTATCTCTAATGACATGAAACAATAATGTCATCAGAATCAAGGTTTTCAATTTGAGCACCATCATTGTCCACACTTTTCATATCCTTTTCACTTTTAAGTACAATCATCAAAATTTTATTTTTATTTCTTGGACCATAGTTAATCTTGATTCCTTTCAGCACAACACAGTAGGTTGCATGTGAAATTTCAAACATTTTCTTTGATTTTTTTTGTATATATTATTTTCTCAGTGCATCATTATGTAACAACGATTTCACTTCTGAGATATACAGTAAAAATAAATGAAATCACATGTTTGATTTGTCAAGGGAAATGTATGGTGAATACCCTATTTCTTTCAGATAAGTGTGCAAGCGAAATAAGACATAACTGATTGAATTTGATTTTCTACTATACAATTGTTTTTTTATGCGGAGGCTACAATAGCTTATCATGGTTTAGTTTTGGCTAAGAAACAAGGTGTTTCTAAACTATGGATAGAGGGGGACTCTCTTAATGTGATTAATTGTCTCATGATGAAATATCCTCCTTCATTGTCAACTGCCAATTTTATTAATGACTCGATATCTATTATTAACTCTTTTGAGGAGATCAAAATCACACATGTTTTTCATGAACCGAACATGATGGCTGATGGGTTTGCCAACATGGGAGTGGCTGAGAGATCTGAGTGGGATTCTTTTTAATTGCTACCTCTTAATCTAAAGTGTATTTCTAATGATGACCAGCTAGCTTGTTTCTAGGTGAGATGTTCTCAGGGAAAGGTTTTTCATTATGATTTTAAGTTTGGTTTTGCATGTTGACCCTTTGCTCTTTCAGTTTCATTATTCTTTCCTTGGTTTCCATAGAAGGATGGAATGGCATTTTTGGCAGGGTTACTTGGAATGATAAGCCCACACGTATTGTGGGTGTTTTTTCTATTGTTTTGAGTAGTGCCTGGTTCATTTTACTTTTTCATTTCTTCCAGGTGTTCTTGGGTTTTTCATTTGTTTCCTATCACTATGGGTGGTGATCATTGTAGAATTGAGCCAAGTTCCTATGAAGAGTTTCAAAAAAATGCTACTGTGTGGGAGCACTTGGAATTGGGGGGGTTACTCAATTTATGCAGAGAATTCAAGGCTCGAACCCTAATACAATGGATTTCTTTGTGAAAGGATGGAATGGGAGGTCTCTGTATTAACAGGGCATTGAGTTTTGAATTGAAGAGGATTTTATTGCGGAGGTAACTGGTCTTTAAATTGCTAGGAGAAAGTTTTTCAAAGACATGGGAGGAGCTAAGAAGGCTTTTACGAATTTCTTTAAACATGATGAGAGGAAGAAGGTTAAGGAAATTGGAAGTGGAGGTTATGCTAGGAAGTCCCTGAAGCCACTTTGGAGGGACCTCGTATTGGCCATTATGCACTACTTCACCCTTGAAAGTAGATTCTCTGTGGTTTACACTCACCATTTTATGCTCTCAAATCATTTTAGGCATAATGTTTTGGTCTCGTTTCCTTTTTACCTATTACATTCTATGGGGAAGAGTATTGAAGACCATAGAAAGAACCCTAAGAAGGTTGTTCTTCATCAAGGTATTATGTGTTTTATTTTTGCTCATATCAAGCTAAAGTTGATCTTGGTCTCCCCTAAAACTCCTAGTAAGAAGGAAGTTAAAAATGATGGGTATGAAACAGGGGACTCTACTGGTGAATGGGTTGGTAGTTCAGAGGAGGAAGAGTCAGAATATGAGAATATGTCTATTGATGAAGGAGGCTTTGAGGAAAGGGATGAGGAATTGGAAGAATGGGGTAAGGGTTATGAGATTGATGTGGAGTTGTAGGAGACTATGGCTAATTTTGTTAGAAAATCTTCAAAGGGAAAAACCAAAGGCATGAAGAAAGATAAAGCTTTGTCCAAAAGGAAAATTGAGGTGGTTGCTCGTGGTTCGAATGTGAATCCTACGTTGTCTTCTAGAAAAAGATGGTTTGAAGGGTTGTCATCCTATGGGTGATGAGGGTTTTAAGGGTTGTCATCATGTGGGTGATGTGGATCCTTCAAATTTTGATTGTGTTTAGAATGCTTTGCTGGGGAACCCTGTTCCTGGTAAGGATGGTTTACTAGAGAGCTCCCCAATGCAAGGGCTTAAGGCGTTGGTTAATTTGTGTGGTTAGTTGAGTGGCCCTACTGATATGGGCAACTCTAAGATGGAGGTGAAGCCTAATGAGACTAGCCTCATGGATATGTAGGGAATTGATGCGGTTAATTGTTCTCAAGATTTTTCTGTTGTGGAGAAGGAAGTGAAGAAGGAATGTCTAGAGGTGTTAGCTGATTTAGAGAATTTTCCAGATAAGGAGAAGATAAAGGTGGATGTTGTGGATGTAGAGGATTCCCCAATCGAAGAAGAGGATGAAAAGAATAGGGATTATTCTGATGCCCCTGTTGACTTGGAGTAGAAGGGTTAGCCTTCGGTTAACTGGGATGAAATTAACATGAATATGTTTTGTAGAATGGTTGAAAATGGGATGAGAAACTTGCTTTCCCTAGTTAAGTGGTTATTTTATGAGGTTAAGGAGCTTAATCTTCAGATGAAAAATTGGTAGGATGTTTGTGTTGCTATGCTAAGAGGTAACTGAAAGGAGTGGGAAATAAAAGACAAAGTGAAATCAATGCATATTAAGCTTGATAAGCTATTGGCCAATGTTGATCATTTGGGGGTTTCTCATGAGGAAATAATTTCCTCTTTGGAATTTATTGTTAATAAAATGTTAGAGGACAAAGTGGCAAGTCTGGAGGATAAAATGGGAAAGATGTTGAAGGACTTGAAAACAGTGGTCAATATCAACAATAACTCTTTGAAGACCACTATTATGGGTCTTTTTGTTTTGAATGAGAAAGCATTGAATTGGACGGGAAAACTGCTTGACTTGGGTAATATGGAGAAAAGGATTGAAGATATTAGTGGATGTTACCTAGTGGAGAAAGCAGAAGCTTCTACTCCTATGTTGGATAAGGACATGCAGGCGGGTCCATGCCTTAGGATGAGGAACAAGATGAAAAAGAGGGTTGTTGTTGTTGTTGAGGAGCTGAAGGATGTTATCAGTATCCATGACGAGGTCATCAAGGAGAACATGGCCTTAGCTAATGTTTTAGATAATTTTTTGTAGCTAGTGCTTCCTCTTTTGGTTCAATAGGTTTGCTGATGTTTATTGCTTTTGGGTTTGTTGACGGGTTGCTAATGTTCCATCTTATGTCAACTTTTTGGTTTTTTGGGCTATTGGGCTTAGTGGTTTAATTTCTCTTGTAGCTTGGCATCATTGTAAAGGGTTTTGGGGCCCCTTCAAAACCTATTTTTCCTTATCAAAAATTGATTGAATGTAATTTTCTACTATACAAATTTTTTTATGCACTTTTTACTTTTTGCATGTGGATTACCCTCAGAAAGAGACTACTTATATTTTCTTAAATGAAGCCTTTATATTTCCTATCTATGAAAGGAATTTACTTCTTGACAATAGGTTCGCGAACTTCATACAAATTAAGATTGGTGCAAAAGGCCATCCCCACAAATGTTGTTTGGTGTAGAATTATAATGGAAAATAAAAAAGCTTACTAGGAGAATAAAATAGGTTTTCAATTGTCCAAGTACAACATAATATTACTGAAGAATTTCAAAGTTTAGGCATTTGAGATTCATGGATCTCCTTGGAGGTCACCCACCTAATATAATAATAGTAAATTAGTATGAACCTTTAGTCATAAATTAAAATGCAATATAATATCTCTATCTCTCACGCATGAATGTTTCATATAACCACATACCTTGTAAGTGCTGACAATCAACTTATGACATTCCTTAAGTCAACTATAAGACATGAATCCCCCCTAATTGTCAATGGCATGATATGCTATCAAACACATTTATGAAAATTAATAACATTCAATTTTCACAGTCCATGATAGTTATGTAGAAATTTTCACATAGTTTATCTAGAAATCTTACTCACATAACATTTATGAAAAGGTCATTAGTAATTTTTTCTCATTCAAAAAAATATCAAAATAACTTTAGTGCTTAATCAATGTTGTCTCATCTATTTCCACCCACTTTCCTCTCAACAATTTAGTATTTATACTACGTCTATGTCCTCTCTCCATGGCATCCTCTATGAATAAAAATGTTGTCACATACACTTTCATTGTACTACCGCTGAGAAGGAAGAAGCAACTTGCGAGACCACGGTAAAAACCACTTTACCACACTAAGCTGATGAAGGAGTCGCGGGATAGCGGTGGTCACCACACTACCACAGGCCAATGGTAGAAGACTTGCAGGATTCATCGCAACATGTGCCACCATAGAATCTTTCACCGCACTACTGTAAAGAGGGATGAAGCACCTTGTGGGACCGTGGTAAAAACCGCTCTACTGCACCGAGCTGATGAAGGAGCCACGGGACAATGGTGGTCACAAAAACAAGGTAGGAGTTGGAGGCCAATTTGGGCAAGGCAACATTTTGATTTTCCATTACCCAATGAATATAAATTAAGCATTTGCAAATCACTTGTTCAATTCTATATCTTTTCCTTTCATGTAAAATAATGTAAATCATTTGTTTGAACACTGCAACTAAATACAAAATGAAAGCATCTCTTTTCTTTTATGCAACTCTTTAATGTTGTAATTGAATAAGACAACTTAAACACATTGCATCTTGGAACTCCAAAAAATTTTAAACACTTGCAATGATTAAACATCTACAAAGGTTAATTTTGAGTTTTCACCTTAAAATAAAACTTTGAACAAAACACCTCCATCAAATTGAGCTATAGTGAAAATTTGATAACAATTTGTTTGCATTCATTTACTTGCATTTCTAAGCATTAATACACATCTACACACACTTCATATCCATTTCATATAGCTATGTTTGTCATATTTTTGTGTCATTACCCATGCATTTTTCTGTGATTAAATGGAAAAAGAACATTGTATCCTTATCCACATTTTATAATTCATGCTGATTTTTGTTCGTTGCAAAATAATATAATTGATTTCACATGAATTATCAAAATAACTACTTGATAGAAAATAAAGAATGTTTTATGATTTTATTCAAGTGTAGCTAGCTAGTGATGTCAATAAATATTTGCATTGTTTGGTTAGTGTAATTGAATTGAGGATGAGAACTTTGAGTCACAAGGCTAGACTAGGAAAAACATACCTTTACAGCAATGAAAATAGTCACTATACAACAATGATAGGTGCTCAATTAGGCACACTTGGTGCCACCTTAGGCGCCCTAAATTGATTACATTAATGGCCAAAATTCGGTGCTCAAGTTGGCATTAAAGAAGAAATCAGATGACAAAAAAGAGAAAAAAAGGGAAAAATACCACGTGATGGAAGAAATCAAAATTTAAAATTTAAAAATTTCCTGTGTGAAGGAAGAAATCAAACGACAAAAAAGGGAAATATGTGCACGAAGGAAGAGAGCAAGGTGCTACCAGCAACTAAAGAGAGCACGAAGCCAGGATGCACAGAGGAAGTCCGATGAGGAGAGTATGTACGTATTTGAATGTTATCATAAGATTATATCAAATTTATTAAATGATATTTAATTTTTTTTCTTCGATCAGTGATAATATTTTTATTTTATTTAAGATAAATCAAAATATACAAAGCTCCAAATAAAAAGTTCTTCCAGCACCATCACATCATGTCTATACCCAAGCACCATCTATTTATAGTATCGAAACCAAAAATTGGGCTTAACCCCTTAAGCTTATACATCAACATCTAGCTTAAACACAGTAAACTAGTTTACATGGAAGTTCCAGAAGTGATGCCCAGACGCAATGGGCACATTTCTATGAGTAGCTTCACCTTCCTTTTTGGACACAAACCCTTCTTCTCACACAGCTCCTCTCTAGCAATGAATTTGAGTCTCGCTATTATCTCCTCAATCTCCATTAATTCGACACATAGTTTCAAAGCTTGCCACCCCTGTTTCGTACCCTCTCTACACACGAATTTGGTTCTTCCTTTTGGCCATCTAATAAAAAGGGAGATTTATCTCTGCTACTTTTGGGTCCACACCTTCCATGCCTTTGCTCACAAAATCCTTGTCCTAATATAGCCCTTTCTAGGGTACTCTCCATGTTCACTAAGAAATCCCTATGCACCAACGCTTTCATCACTTTCCTTACAACCTCCACCGACTCTCCTAATTCCAGTCCCCACACCATGATCAAAGAGTATATATCCATATTATTTAATATCCGTGCTTGAAATCTTCAAATCCATTACCCAAAATGATTTGCACAGATTCTGCCACCTTCACATCCTTGTACAAGAACAAGCCACATAGTCTCTTCACCGTCACTTTACCATCAAAAGGATCCAATTTCCTCCTCGCTTTCAGAGTGAAGTTGGTCTCGATTTCTTCTCTGGTACATTAGCCACCAGACTAATTCACACCATTGTCCTAACACTCTCCTTACTCCTACAAACCAAGAAGTATTTAAGGAAATGCAAGAAAAAAATTCATTACATAGCAAATTGTTAGTGATCAACACTAATGTCAAACGTATGTCCAGCACCAACAAAAAGAGCTAATTCTTCAATAATTTCAAAAAACATTCCTTCAATAATTTGTATGTATATTTAATATGTTAAATGATTTTATTTATTTTTCCTTGGAAAAAGTAAATGATTGCATATTAATTAGTTTAACTAGTCCATGTGCCATGTTTTGACAGGAGGAGAAATATGGCCGCCATCCAAAGCAATTTGAAAAGAATATGTTACAAAACAAAAAGTGGAATGATTTTGTAATCTGGATGGAGAACGAGGTATCAATAATTGATTTTCAATAACTTAGTTGGATATTGTTGTGTTAATATGTCAATTTACATCTCTTGTGTTGAGTTGTTTATTGATGCATAGGATGAGTAATTAGAGCTCAAATCTTATGATTACAAGATGACCATTTATGTGAATGAATAACTAGTAGAAGGATGTAGATGAACTCAATTCATCTGAATTTATGCCTCTTGGCAGGCATTCCTCTTGAATCTGTAATATCAAGTGCTCAAGACTTCCCTGTAGCTTTTAGCTTTCATTGTCGCCTTTCCTCTTCATTGTCAGACTTGTCTCATTTTTCCTTATCTACATTTTTTGCTTTGACTTATAATTCATCCCATGTTTTACCTTCCTCCTCTTCAAAATATTCTTCTTCTTCTTCATCCTCCTCTGACTCCACAAGAGATTAATCTTCTAAACCTTCCTCATTTGATTTTGATTCCTCTTCTACATCAGAGGGTTCATATCCTTGATCTGACTCTTCTGAATTATCAAAATCAAAATCACTAGCTTCCATATTCAAAAATTCCCAAACACCATCTTTAATAAATTTATCTGGATCATCAGTAATAGTCTTCAAAATTGGCCACCAGTTCAAGTTCATTTTTCTTTCATAATACTTTATATCCATGGAGTTTAGCCATTCCTTGATGCCATCAAGTGAAGATTAACGAATGGCGTACATGCATAGTACATCCCACTTCAAGTACATGAGAAAGATAGCCATATAAAATTCTTTTTCCCCAAGTCCTACTTTCTCAAGGTTAAAAATTCTCAATCTCACTTGTGATCCTATAATAGTGGTTTACAATTTTTGGCCAAACTTGATACTAAAATTATTATTTTTAACTAAATCTTCACATTCAGGCACCTATAGCGGCCAAACCGTGAGGAATTTGAAGATGGTGCAAACTAGAGTCTCATCAAATTTTTTCTATAGATTCTAAAAAAAAAAAATTTCAAAATTTTTGGAATCAAATTGCACTTCTTTTTCCATCTCCCACGAAAATTAATTTTTTTCAGAAAATAACATTTTTAAAAATTCATGCAAATTATAACGCCTTAACTTTTTCCATGAAGGATAAAATTCATTCTCCAAATTTAGATTTGTAACTCCTGATATTTGAATTAGCCTTCCACTTGGTTAGATTGTTTTATTGAATGTTTTTACTTAATCAGTTTCAAAGGAGGAATCAGGCAATTCCCTGAATTTAGACATCTGCGATCATTATAACGGCGGCTTTTTTGTATGTCAAAAATTTTGTTTATTTTTTGTTGGATCAAGGACTTGAAATATGCAGTTGCATATTTTTTTCAAATTTTTGTTTTTTAGTAATCTTCTGTTTTCCTCTTGAAGAACAAAATTCATTTTAGATGAAAAACCTATGTTTAATAAAACTTAAAAAACAAATACATAATAGACGAAAACATAATAAAATTATATTAATTGGATAGCTTGTTATGAGAATACATAATCATTTGAAATAAATTTTAAATGAATTCATTTGATCCCAAAAGATAAATCAAAGTGATTTTTTATCAGCATTTTGATAGGTGTAAAGGAGACGCATTTATAGGTATGGTTTAAAACTAGCGAGGTTCTATCCAATGGGGTTTGATCTAAGGTGATTTGATCAAACCCTCTTCAATTGAAATCCTTAAAATGGAACTTTTTAAGGATTAAATCATTATATTTTCTAAAAATATGTGATTTCAGCTAAAATCCATTCCTCTCAGTAATTGTAAACCACTATTGTGACAACACTAAAGAAAGGTAATTCCACCAACTCTACCAAATAGTTTACCATAGGAACAATAAAAGCAGAGGCTTTGAAAGAACTCCATGAAAACCAAGCTCTCTAAATGGTATATCAAACTCTAGTTCAAAATCTTTTAGATGAGGCTGCTCCTATAGCTCTCTTAATCGCTTGACAAATCCTTGAAACTCTGACTTCTTAACATTCAAAAGATAAATGGAATGTCCTCAACACCTTGTAGAGCTATCCAAAAAAGCTAACTAAAAGCTAACCCAATTTTTTAGTTTAATAATTTAATTATAAATTTTAAACTTTGAATGTTAATTTTTTTATGTGCTATTGGCTTATTGCAAGCTGCAACATTGTTTAATATTTATATCTATAAATTGTCTCTATCACATTAATAGTGTGTCAAAATGGAAAGGAACTTGTTGCAAGTAGTATGCTCTAAATTGCCAATACTTAGTGAATCTAGATCCATAGTTAGTAATGTCCAAACAAAACTTGTCCCAACAGCCATAGGGAAATGGGAAAATTTAATGGGTAATAATCAATGGGCTATGCAGGAGGCTATCATACTGTCAGTTGATTACCTAAGCCTTCCCCCATGCACTCTTGAACTGGTGAGGGGGAGTCTAAATGAGCTTACACTGTTTCTTACCATTTAACTTAATGCAAAAAATATTCCACATCTTAAACCACCAAATGGTCATGTGCTCATATTTCCTTTTGTAACTGGGCAAGAGGAAGCCATCCTCCTTCTAAGCTAGATTCAAAATTTACTACACACATCTAGTAGGTATCTTCCTAAAAAATTCAAGACAAGTATCATTGAAACAAAATGGCTAAAAACCTCTAGAGGATATCAATCTCACAACATGTGTTTCTTGTTAGATTATGAGTGTTCATAGGCT
>VDFB02281492.1:244325170-244433075 GCA_007258455.2 Sequoia sempervirens
CTCTTTGACTCCTAGTATTGACAATAGTACACTAGGTATTGACAATACCCTTAACAACTCTTTTCCTTGAAGTAGTATGTAGGTTGAAACAAGGAATGATAGTGTCCCACAAGAAAACATAATTCAAATTCATGAGGACCTAGCGAACTTACAACATCTAGTGAAAAATGACAAAATTTCTATGCACTAGAAAAATGGTCCCTTGTCATTTTCATGGCCCTTTAGGTCTTGTTTCATGGTGTTTAATCTATTTTTCTCTGATTTTATGTTGTAAAATGGCTTGAACATGCATATTTAGGTACTAAAATTCAAATAATGATGTCTTGTGAAGGTGATGAGAAGTTTTGTAAGACATTTATACATTCTTCTAGACTCTATTCATTACAATTTACATAAAAATCACCTTTTCATCAATAAACAAGTCCTATTTTGAAGTGTTGTAAAGTCTTGTAACAAGCTTTCATGGTTTTTTAGGCACAACTTCACCATTTACACCTTTATTATGCTTTATTCGTCCCCTTTATGCCCTTGTAAAGCTTAATTTAGTATATTTTTGAATGTAAGCCCGACAAACAACATTAAATACAAGATAATTCCTGACACCCATTTTCAGGTCCTAAGTGGGACCCATTCGCCATGGGTGGCGAATAAGTCCCCCCTTGGCTCTAAATTCAAAACTTTTGAAATTTCCTTTTGGGCTTTTCTTCAAAAAAACTTGATGTTAGCCTATGATGAGGTATGAATGGGTAACTAAGGCACAAGATTGTATAAATAAGGGATTTTCACCTCATTTTACACCCTCCAACATTCACACATCATATTCAAGTAATCTTAAGCATACAAGCATCTTACAACATCAATTCAAGCATTATTCAAGGACTTAAGAGTATCCATTGACACTACTTCAGATTTGCATTATCAAGGGTTTGGTAAGTTGATATCAATTGAATGCTATTAGTTTACCATTCTCTTTCATTTCATTGTTTTATTAAGGGTTTGATTACCAAAAGTGGGGTTTGACAAAGGCAAACCCCTATTTGCTAACCCTCAACAATTTTTTCCCTATTGCATGTGTGTTTTTAGAACTAGGTATGTAGATTTAAGAATATTTTTGGTGTTGAAGATTGGTAAACAAGTCAAATAGGTGTTTCAAGTAAACTCATTCATATTTCAAGTTTGGAGAAGGTTTTCTCTCTGTTTCCTACAGAATTGACTTCGACAACCTGATAATTAGAGATTTCTAGATCTGGTGTTGTAAAGTTGTCTCTTGATTTTTTAGAATTTTGGGAGAGGACTAATTCGCGACCAATTTCAAATGAGTCCCACCTTAGGACTAAAAATTTGAATAGTCAGAAACCAATTCCTGACACTTTTTCACCAGTAGGAGGACTAATTCACCACCCTGGGTAAATGAGTCCCACCATGAAATTTTAATAAATCCAATCAGCATTCACAACATTCTATATTCATCAAACATTACTGAGGTGCACTTTTTTTCATCTCATTTCTTTGTTTTTTGCATTCTTTCATCATTTAGTTCATTGCTTGCACATCACAGTGTGTTTTCAAACATAGTTTAAATCTTAGTTTTGCATTCATATTTTAGTTTTCCAAATCATTTAATTGCATTTATTTTACTTCATTTAGCTTATACAACATTATAGATAGCATAATTTGAATGAACCCTTGGCATTTTTGGGCCCTATTTTTGTGCTTTTAGGTGAAAACCCTTAGAAGACCTAGAGAAGTCCATAGGAACCCAAAAATCAATGGTTCATCTTGGTGAACCTGAATTTTGAACACTTTACATTTTTGATTTCATTTTTACATTGCATATTAGTTTATATTTGCATCAACATTCAATTAGGACATTGTTTTGTTTTTGCATTCTAGGACTTTTAATATTGCATTAATTAAAACTTCATTTAGATTTCATTTTTGCATTGCATCTCATTGAAAAAACTAAAAATTTGCATTTTGCACCCTTGATTTCATTCTGTAGAGCATTAAAATCATCTTAATTTCTTTGAAAAACACACAAAAACATCATATTGGGACTCATTCACCACCCAACAACATTTTTGGCATTTGTTTGGATTGTTGTTTTCTGTAATTAGATCTCTGTTAGAGTTAGTAGAATTTATGTTATTGTCATTTTAGAGCTCCTAGATTACCTTGCATTTGTATTCACCCAATCCTTTGTGGTACTTGTATGAGTTTTTGGTGCCCCGTTGATAATACTTTAGTGAGAAGAAGTTCTAGACTCATGGCCTCTTGTGATATCACTTTCATTGTGGACCTTGGGATCTCATGAGCTCTTACTTCTAGTATGAAAAATGGTGCATTAGGCACTAACAATACCACGTCTATGCCTTCACCTTTCCATCCAATGAATTTTGACACTAAAAACAATTCCCTCCCGCAAGAAAAGGCCATTAATATTCATGAGGATTTTTCACATTTACAACAAGATTTGTCACTTGAAAACCACTTCCATACCTGCCATTGAAAATATTCATTATTTGATTGAAAGTGATGATGGCTTGCAAGTGATGAAGAGAATTGCTGAGATTTACAATAAACATGCCTCTTCTAATACTCAATCTACAAACATTCTTGTAAGCCAAGGAGGACCTCAAGTTCCTCCCCCTTCAACCATAGCATCCATACCAACTTATAATAATCCGCAAGTCCACACAACTATGCATCAAGTTAATTATGCAACTAATGCTTTCCCGACTACAACTAGCATTCCTACTTCTCTTGTGGAATCACAAGTCCCTTCCACCACCTTCACCCCCCTTAGTATTCCTTTCACTTCCCCTAACATCACTTACACTCCATCACCATTTTCTTTTCCACCTCAACCCACTTACCCTGACCCTGTTCTTACACAACTCCTTAATACCATTTCATCCATGCAACATCAACTTTCCACCATTAGCCAAGGTCAAACTACTCCACCCACATATAATATTTGTAGTAGCCCCTTATCCTTAGAATTATTACGTACCCCCATGCCATAGGGGATAGAAATTCCTTGGTTTGAGAAATACGAAGGTAAAAGAGACCCTATCAACCATGTTAATGCTTATACCACTTTATATAGTGATTTTGTCCTTGATGATAAACTATTAACAAAACTATTTCCAAGGACCTTGAAAGATACTACATTAGAATGGTTTTCCAAATTTCCAAATCATTCCATCCATTTTTTTAATTAATTGTTGGATGCTTTCATAAGTCATTTTCAAGTGCACATGACACCTAAAAAACAATGGTTGACCTCATGCAATGTAGACAAAACAAAGATGAAAAAGTAATAGATTTTATCTCATGATACCAATCCTTGTATGCTCAAATTTATGTCATGATTCCTAATGCACATCTGCAAAAAGATGTTTATCGAAAACTTGCACACAAACCTTAAGGATAAACTAACTATGATGAAACTACCTTCATTTATGCATTTATGCACAACCTTGCATGAATACCATAACTTGGTTTCAAGTCGTATTTCAAAATCCACTTCTAACAGAGCTGAAAAACCTAAACACAACAATCAAAACCAAAATAACACACAATTTTTTTGAAAATCAAATAGCGGCTTCTTACAAATCAATCCTCCATCACAACTGCAACCAACCCAACCAGTTCCAAATCAAGTGGTAGTTGTTAAAGTAGTGACACCTTATACCTATGGGGACTCAGAGAGACAATTTAATCTGTTACCTGATATCCTCCATAACATAATGAACCAAATAATTCAACAATGCATACTCACTTTTCCACTTGTTAAACAACTTGATCCAAATCATCCCTCACCACCCATCTTCAAACCTAACTCTTATTTTCATTTTCATTTCCAAAATGGACATGAAATTGAACATTACAATCATCTAAAACATTTAGCTCAATACCTCATTGATTTCTAGGCCATTTGTCCATTATGGGTATTAATGATCAAGGCAATAAGTCTATTGCACCCCCTAACTAGAACTTACAAATTCTCACTAATCCTATGCCTAAACACACTACTTCATTTGTCAAGGCTAGTGAACCTTCAAACACTGATGTAATGACTATTGATACAAACAATGAACAACATGATATACCTCCACCTGTTACTAAATATAGTCTTATAGATAAACTTGTTGCTAAGATAGACGTTATCCCTCGTATGGTCCAAGCCACTAAATCTCTTGATATCACATTTTCTACTAAAGACATATGACAAAAGCTTCCTGATGATCATGTCTACATAGCTGGAAAAATCTATGATAAGCCACTAATGGGATATTAATAGATCCCGCTTGTGGTGAGAATGTGATCATAGAGGATTTTCTAGTATTACATGAGTTATATCAAGATGCTAATAATAAAACAACTACATGGATTAAAAAACATACTAGTTTTGCATGCCCTACGATCAAATCGATCATACTCCCCTTCCAGATGAGACCTAAAAATTTGTATGTAACATTTTCAATTATTCCACAATCTGACCAATTTCATTTGTAGCTAGGAAACCCTTGGCTTCGCTCAATGAAAGTGGTCTCATCGATTGTTCACAAGTGTTTGAAGTTTCCCCATGGAAATGATGTAATCACCATACACCATAGTGACTTTAATCCCTTATCTTCCAAAGGTAATTTTTCATTAGAAGCATTTTGTCCTAAACCCATGGAACCCATCACCCCTCGAAAGGACTTCTTTTTCATAGCATAGATCAAATGTTCAAAGCCAAAAAGATAGCTGAATTATCTCTTTGTAACATGTCCCCATCCACTTCCACACCTCCTATCATAGATGAAACCATGCTTCAACTTGAGTCTAACATTGAGAAAATCGTAAAACCTCCTAAAAAACCACCCCTAGATACTTCCTAGCCATCATTTAAATGACCAAGGGAAAATGAAACAACTCCTAGCTAAGCTTTTTCCTAGGTTCTTGAAAGATACTACCTTGGAATGGTTCTCCTCTTTATCGAACAAATCAATCAACTCATTAAATTAACTTGTTTTCGAATTTTTAAACCATTTCCAAGTGCATATGACTCCTGAGATGACCTTGGATGATTTGATGAGATGTAAGAAAAAAGAAGAAGAAAAGATAACTGACTTTATCTCACACAATCAATCACTTTATTCCGAAATTAATGTCAAGGTCCCTGACCCTCACCTTCAAAAGATGTTCATAAAAAAATTGCGAAGCAAGACACAAGACAAGCTCACCGTTATTAAATTCTCATCCTTCATGCACTTGTGTATTGTCCCTCGTGATTATAAAAAAATGGTTAGTAGTCAAGATGCAAAGTCCACTTCTAGCCAAACTGAGAAATCCGAGTTTGCAAACCAAAACAATTCCCAAAAATTTAGAAAATAGAAAAAAGGGTTCCTTCAATTCAATCCCCCTCAAAAAAAACTCAAAATTCCAATAGCCAAGAATTTGGTGTTAAAGCAATGATACCCTTTCGCTATGGGGACCCAAAAAGACAATTCACTCCCTTACCTGATACCCTTCATAACACAATGTCCCAAATTTTAGAACAACAAATAATTACCTTGCCTCTTGTAAAGACACCTGATCTAAATAAGCCTTTTTCCCCAAGCTTTACATCAAATTCTTATTGTCATTACCACTAAAAAAATTGACATGACATAAAACGTTGCAAGCATCTTAAACATCTTGTGCAAGACCTCATTGATTCTAGTCATCTTTTTGTTGGAGGTGTTAGTGATCAAGGAAATAAGTTTGTTGCCCCTCCTAACCAAAACTTGCAAATCTTTACCAACCCCATGCCAAAACATACTATTTCATTCATCAAAGAAAGTGAAACTACAAAGAATGATGTGAGGAATGTTGACACAAATTATGATAACATTGATTCTATTTAACATGATTCTATCGATAATGATCCTATGGATGAAATAGTAGGAGTAATAGACATCATTCCTTGTAAGGGTTGAACTAACAATCTTCTTGACATTGCTTTCTCTACTAAGTATATACTTAAACATGCACCTGATGGTCCTCTTTACATATTTGACCAAATCTATGAGAAGCCCACTAATGGTATACTAATAGATCCCGTATGTGGAGAGAATGTGATCATCGAGGAATTCTTACTTTTGCATGAGCTCTATCAAGATATATACAATAAACCAAAAGCATGGATCAAGACACACAATGGTTTTTCTTTCCCAACAATGGGATCGATCACTCTTCCTTTACAAATAGGACCGAAAAAATTAGATGTATTATTCTCCACCATCCCGTAGTTGGACCAATTTCATCTGAAGCTAGGCCATCCATGGCTTGGCTCCATGAAATTTGTCCCTTCGATTGTGCATAAATTCTTAAATTTTTTCTTTGACAATGAAATACTCAATGTCCACCATAGTGTCTTTAACCCATTATCCTCTAACAGTAACTTTTCCTTAGATTTATTTTGGCCTGAGCCCTTGGAACTTATAAAACCATGACAAGACTTTTTTTTTCTATACTATCAAAAGCTCAAGGAAAAGAAAATAGTTGAATTATGCCTCTAAAACATGTATCCTTCCACCATCGAGCCTACTATCCTTGATCAAACCATGCTTGAACCTAGAGAAATTTCAAACAACCAAGATCAACCTAAGACAAAAACTTCACCTACCTCATACAAATGATAAAGGGATAATGAAAACAACCCCATCACACCTCCTAGAATAAAACAAGTGTACAAAGTCAAAGAGAAAGTGGTTGATCAATCTGCTATGGTTCCTTCTATTCCTCCCCTTAGGGAAGAAAAGAAACCTATGGTTGATCAACCCACTCCTACACAAATTCAACTTTAAAAGAAAAATAAAATAAATAGAGGTGCTAGAGAGCGTAGGCATAAACATCGTTCCCTTGATCACAAGTTACATGAAGAATTAAACAAAGAAAATCAAGATCCAAAATTGACTAAAGCAATGCATGATGACTCCACCCCTACCCTAAAACAAAAAAATCCAATACAAGAACCAAAACAAGAGTTGAACTCTTCCATGGAAATTATCATTCGACCTTCTACTGTGATTAACTTGGATGATGATGATGAGGTTGCTAAAATTAATGAAGAGAATAATGAATTGAATACATTGTTTTCCTCTTCCATGAGATTAAACAACAACTCTATTAAAAAGAGTGTTGAACTTAGTAATGATCCTAGTTTGGACTTGGTTTTATCCCTTCGGCTAGTTTGCCTCCTTCAAAATACAATGAACATAATTAAGTGTGGATGACCTACTTTAGGTTGACTTTCATGTTCCTTACTAGTCTTCTACATTATTTATTTCTTTTTATTTTCTTTTGTGTGACTTCAAGTGCATGATGTGATCCCCCATTACATTTAGTTTTATGCTCTCTCTCTCTCTTTTAAATTCCTCTATTTGCACCTTCATTCTTCTCTATGTTGTATCTTTTACTTTCTGCTTTGTATATTTTTTCTTTGTATTGTTTTTTCCTTTTGGGGATGATTGAAGGCATCGAAACACTCATGTCTCTTCCATGTTGACCCAAAATCTTTTCATTTGTCTTGTGTTTTATTTTTAAGGATGATGAAAGGTGTCGAGACACTCATGTCTCTTCTATGTTGTCCCAAAAGGTTTTCCTTTTTTTCTCTCTCTTTGTGTCATTCTTCAAGTTCTATGTGTATTTTGGGAATGATGATAGTTTAGAGCTCTCTAAACAAATTTCAGCAAGAACATACTAACCTCAAATCCATAGATCCCTTATGTGTTTGGTGTTTTCATTTTCCGGGCAACCCTTCTCTTTTATTTTTCTCTTACATGACATAGCTTTACTGGGAAACATATGACTTGGAATAGGGCTCTCCAAGTTGGCTCTCATGTCTTCTTTATTGTTATAATTTATCATTTTCTACTTTAAAGTGGGGAATACATTGGCATTATTCTTTTGCATTTTTATTTTCATGGTTGATGGTGCAGTTTTCTTATTTCATTAATCCATTTTTTGCTTTGTGGCTAACATTGGGTGTGATTTCCTTCAAGAGCGTCATTTCTCATAGCATATTACATTCCTCTTAGTGGATTGATGTGACACATTGCATCCCCTAAGTTGTGAATTTTATATTCTATGATTGGTCCTCTCTTGGAGACATTAAGCACAATGTTACATAAGTTAAAAGACCTTGCACGAACTAAGCAAGACTCCTTTGAACATTCCTTATTTTTCATTTGTAGTGATATGTCCACCTTGCATAAAACAACTTGCATTCCTATAGATCCATCCTATTTTTTCATGAGCTATAACCATATGAAGTTTATTTGGGATAACAGTTTGTTTACATTTTATATTTTGTTTTGGCCGACATGTGGGTTATGTAATTCTGATTTGTAGATTTATAAGAGCAATTCTTTGTGTGATCATGTAAAGTGTGAAAGTGTGTGTGACAATAGCATATGTGTGAATAATGTTATAATACATTGAAGGAAGAAGTAGAGTGTGAAGAAGATTGAGTGAAGTGTGAAGAAGTGTTCATGTGCTTAACTGAGAATTCTTGCATAATTGAGTATAAATAAAAGGATCTTTCACTCATACTTTCACCTAACAATCTAACAAGAAATCAAGTCTTCACAAGCATTCACAAGAGCATTCAAGGGAATATTATCAAGCATTTTTTAGCAGCATTCAAGCATCAATCATCATGTCAAAGATTTCATGCACCATGTTTGTTTTTGAGCTAACAATTGTGATGTAAGGTTTATGATTCAGACAAGCATTACATTCAAGTTTTATCACCTTCAAGCTAGAGTCAAGATCTACATCCATTGCAACCATCTCAAGCATATTTGTAGCACTTTATTGCTCAATTTTGGTTAGTTACAACATCTTTTTTTTCATTCATCACTCTCCATTATATTTCATTCTATTTCAAGGTTTAATTACCAATAAGGGGTTTGACCAAGGAAAAACCCTATCCACAAACCCAACAATGTTTTTCCCTCTCCTTTGTGTGTGATTTGTAGTTCTAGGTTGCATATTTCCTAAGGATCAAGATTCGAGAATTTTTTTCAAGAGATGAAAGTTGTAAAAGTTGTAATCAAGCCTTAGAAAATAATGGAGAAGGCCTAGAAGTTGCAAATCATGGTTTCGAATCTGAAAATCAATCAAGAAGGATAGAGTATACAAAGAAGAGTAGGATTAGACTTTGAAGCTTCAGAAAATACTACCTAGACTGATTCACCACTTCTAGAGAACGATTCCCTCTTTTGGACAATCTTTAGATTTTTGCAAATTTAGATAGCCATTTGGTAGATTCTTGTTCCCGCACAAAAACCTAGTTTTTTTACTGATTCACCCAGCTTGTAGAATGAGTCCTAGTCAGCATTAAAGTCATATTTTCTAATGTTAAAGACCTCCATCTATCCATTCCCATATTTTGAGGTGCACACCTTCCTTTCTACAATTTTTTGTTTCATTTCATTCACTTTTATATGTTATTTAGTGTTACTTTCTATTCAATTAGGGTTTAGAGTTGCATCTTATATTTTATTATCTTTTCAAAGTCAAAACATGGTGGTGAACCCCTTATTAGTCTAATTTCAGTCCCTAGGATAGCCCTATTGCAATATCTCTTTCTCTTCATTGAGATCTCTAGGGTTATCCTTGAATGGAATAGCTTGAAAGTGGGTGTGATAGCACTTATTAATAATATTCCTCACCCCCATTTTTTCAAGGTTCCATTTTGGTGAACCTACCTTTAGAACATTAAAATTATCATTTAGAGTGCATTGTCATCCTAGATTTGTCTTGCATTAACATTTCAATAGGACTTGCATTAGATAATTTGCATTCTAGGGTTTCAAACATTGCATTAGTGAAAGCTCATATATCTTACAGTTTTGTATCTCATTTCATTGAAAATAAATTAATATCCACATTTTCATCTAAGATACAAATTATAAAACATAAAAAGCATAAAATTAAATTGAAAATTTCTAAAAAGTTTGAAACAAACTCTCATTGGGACTCATTTGCCACATTGGGTGAATCAGTCCCAGTGCAAATTTTGCATTGCATTTTCTAGAATTTAAAGTTCTATTTTTAAGTTTCTATTTTTGTTATTTCTTTTTTGTTTGAGTTTCTTGAATTTTTATTATAAGCATTTCATTGTTCTTACTTGCATTGCATTTTGATTCACATTGCATTTACTATCCCTTGTATGAGTATTTGGTGTCCTATTTCTAATACTATAGTGAGATGAATTTTGAGACTCATGTCATCCCTTGATAGCACAATCATTGTGGATCTTGGGTTGTCTAACTCTTTGACTCCTAGTATTGACAATAGTACACTAGGTATTGACAATACCCTTAACAACTCTTTTCCTTGAAGTAGTATGTAGGTTGAAACAAGGAATGATAGTGTCCCACAAGAAAACATAATTCAAATTCATGAGGACCTAGCGAACTTACAACATCTAGTGAAAAATGACAAAATTTCTATGCACTAGAAAAATGGTCCCTTGTCATTTTCATGGCCCTTTAGGTCTTGTTTCATGGTGTTTAATCTATTTTTCTCTGATTTTATGTTGTAAAATGGCTTGAACATGCATATTTAGGTACTAAAATTCAAATAATGATGTCTTGTGAAGGTGATGAGAAGTTTTGTAAGACATTTATACATTCTTCTAGACTCTATTCATTACAATTTACATAAAAATCACCTTTTCATCAATAAACAAGTCCTATTTTGAAGTGTTGTAAAGTCTTGTAACAAGCTTTCATGGTTTTTTAGGCACAACTTCACCATTTACACCTTTATTATGCTTTATTCGTCCCCTTTATGCCCTTGTAAAGCTTAATTTAGTATATTTTTGAATGTAAGCCCGACAAACAACATTAAATACAAGATAATTCCTGACACCCATTTTCAGGTCCTAAGTGGGACCCATTCGCCATGGGTGGCGAATAAGTCCCCCCTTGGCTCTAAATTCAAAACTTTTGAAATTTCCTTTTGGGCTTTTCTTCAAAAAAACTTGATGTTAGCCTATGATGAGGTATGAATGGGTAACTAAGGCACAAGATTGTATAAATAAGGGATTTTCACCTCATTTTACACCCTCCAACATTCACACATCATATTCAAGTAATCTTAAGCATACAAGCATCTTACAACATCAATTCAAGCATTATTCAAGGACTTAAGAGTATCCATTGACACTACTTCAGATTTGCATTATCAAGGGTTTGGTAAGTTGATATCAATTGAATGCTATTAGTTTACCATTCTCTTTCATTTCATTGTTTTATTAAGGGTTTGATTACCAAAAGTGGGGTTTGACAAAGGCAAACCCCTATTTGCTAACCCTCAACAATTTTTTCCCTATTGCATGTGTGTTTTTAGAACTAGGTATGTAGATTTAAGAATATTTTTGGTGTTGAAGATTGGTAAACAAGTCAAATAGGTGTTTCAAGTAAACTCATTCATATTTCAAGTTTGGAGAAGGTTTTCTCTCTGTTTCCTACAGAATTGACTTCGACAACCTGATAATTAGAGATTTCTAGATCTGGTGTTGTAAAGTTGTCTCTTGATTTTTTAGAATTTTGGGAGAGGACTAATTCGCGACCAATTTCAAATGAGTCCCACCTTAGGACTAAAAATTTGAATAGTCAGAAACCAATTCCTGACACTTTTTCACCAGTAGGAGGACTAATTCACCACCCTGGGTAAATGAGTCCCACCATGAAATTTTAATAAATCCAATCAGCATTCACAACATTCTATATTCATCAAACATTACTGAGGTGCACTTTTTTTCATCTCATTTCTTTGTTTTTTGCATTCTTTCATCATTTAGTTCATTGCTTGCACATCACAGTGTGTTTTCAAACATAGTTTAAATCTTAGTTTTGCATTCATATTTTAGTTTTCCAAATCATTTAATTGCATTTATTTTACTTCATTTAGCTTATACAACATTATAGATAGCATAATTTGAATGAACCCTTGGCATTTTTGGGCCCTATTTTTGTGCTTTTAGGTGAAAACCCTTAGAAGACCTAGAGAAGTCCATAGGAACCCAAAAATCAATGGTTCATCTTGGTGAACCTGAATTTTGAACACTTTACATTTTTGATTTCATTTTTACATTGCATATTAGTTTATATTTGCATCAACATTCAATTAGGACATTGTTTTGTTTTTGCATTCTAGGACTTTTAATATTGCATTAATTAAAACTTCATTTAGATTTCATTTTTGCATTGCATCTCATTGAAAAAACTAAAAATTTGCATTTTGCACCCTTGATTTCATTCTGTAGAGCATTAAAATCATCTTAATTTCTTTGAAAAACACACAAAAACATCATATTGGGACTCATTCACCACCCAACAACATTTTTGGCATTTGTTTGGATTGTTGTTTTCTGTAATTAGATCTCTGTTAGAGTTAGTAGAATTTATGTTATTGTCATTTTAGAGCTCCTAGATTACCTTGCATTTGTATTCACCCAATCCTTTGTGGTACTTGTATGAGTTTTTGGTGCCCCGTTGATAATACTTTAGTGAGAAGAAGTTCTAGACTCATGGCCTCTTGTGATATCACTTTCATTGTGGACCTTGGGATCTCATGAGCTCTTACTTCTAGTATGAAAAATGGTGCATTAGGCACTAACAATACCACGTCTATGCCTTCACCTTTCCATCCAATGAATTTTGACACTAAAAACAATTCCCTCCCGCAAGAAAAGGCCATTAATATTCATGAGGATTTTTCACATTTACAACAAGATTTGTCACTTGAAAACCACTTCCATACCTGCCATTGAAAATATTCATTATTTGATTGAAAGTGATGATGGCTTGCAAGTGATGAAGAGAATTGCTGAGATTTACAATAAACATGCCTCTTCTAATACTCAATCTACAAACATTCTTGTAAGCCAAGGAGGACCTCAAGTTCCTCCCCCTTCAACCATAGCATCCATACCAACTTATAATAATCCGCAAGTCCACACAACTATGCATCAAGTTAATTATGCAACTAATGCTTTCCCGACTACAACTAGCATTCCTACTTCTCTTGTGGAATCACAAGTCCCTTCCACCACCTTCACCCCCCTTAGTATTCCTTTCACTTCCCCTAACATCACTTACACTCCATCACCATTTTCTTTTCCACCTCAACCCACTTACCCTGACCCTGTTCTTACACAACTCCTTAATACCATTTCATCCATGCAACATCAACTTTCCACCATTAGCCAAGGTCAAACTACTCCACCCACATATAATATTTGTAGTAGCCCCTTATCCTTAGAATTATTACGTACCCCCATGCCATAGGGGATAGAAATTCCTTGGTTTGAGAAATACGAAGGTAAAAGAGACCCTATCAACCATGTTAATGCTTATACCACTTTATATAGTGATTTTGTCCTTGATGATAAACTATTAACAAAACTATTTCCAAGGACCTTGAAAGATACTACATTAGAATGGTTTTCCAAATTTCCAAATCATTCCATCCATTTTTTTAATTAATTGTTGGATGCTTTCATAAGTCATTTTCAAGTGCACATGACACCTAAAAAACAATGGTTGACCTCATGCAATGTAGACAAAACAAAGATGAAAAAGTAATAGATTTTATCTCATGATACCAATCCTTGTATGCTCAAATTTATGTCATGATTCCTAATGCACATCTGCAAAAAGATGTTTATCGAAAACTTGCACACAAACCTTAAGGATAAACTAACTATGATGAAACTACCTTCATTTATGCATTTATGCACAACCTTGCATGAATACCATAACTTGGTTTCAAGTCGTATTTCAAAATCCACTTCTAACAGAGCTGAAAAACCTAAACACAACAATCAAAACCAAAATAACACACAAATTTTTTGAAAATCAAATAGCGGCTTCTTACAAATCAATCCTCCATCACAACTGCAACCAACCCAACCAGTTCCAAATCAAGTGGTAGTTGTTAAAGTAGTGACACCTTATACCTATGGGGACTCAGAGAGACAATTTAATCTGTTACCTGATATCCTCCATAACATAATGAACCAAATAATTCAACAATGCATACTCACTTTTCCACTTGTTAAACAACTTGATCCAAATCATCCCTCACCACCCATCTTCAAACCTAACTCTTATTTTCATTTTCATTTCCAAAATGGACATGAAATTGAACATTACAATCATCTAAAACATTTAGCTCAATACCTCATTGATTTCTAGGCCATTTGTCCATTATGGGTATTAATGATCAAGGCAATAAGTCTATTGCACCCCCTAACTAGAACTTACAAATTCTCACTAATCCTATGCCTAAACACACTACTTCATTTGTCAAGGCTAGTGAACCTTCAAACACTGATGTAATGACTATTGATACAAACAATGAACAACATGATATACCTCCACCTGTTACTAAATATAGTCTTATAGATAAACTTGTTGCTAAGATAGACGTTATCCCTCGTATGGTCCAAGCCACTAAATCTCTTGATATCACATTTTCTACTAAAGACATATGACAAAAGCTTCCTGATGATCATGTCTACATAGCTGGAAAAATCTATGATAAGCCACTAATGGGATATTAATAGATCCCGCTTGTGGTGAGAATGTGATCATAGAGGATTTTCTAGTATTACATGAGTTATATCAAGATGCTAATAATAAAACAACTACATGGATTAAAAAACATACTAGTTTTGCATGCCCTACGATCAAATCGATCATACTCCCCTTCCAGATGAGACCTAAAAATTTGTATGTAACATTTTCAATTATTCCACAATCTGACCAATTTCATTTGTAGCTAGGAAACCCTTGGCTTCGCTCAATGAAAGTGGTCTCATCGATTGTTCACAAGTGTTTGAAGTTTCCCCATGGAAATGATGTAATCACCATACACCATAGTGACTTTAATCCCTTATCTTCCAAAGGTAATTTTTCATTAGAAGCATTTTGTCCTAAACCCATGGAACCCATCACCCCTCGAAAGGACTTCTTTTTCATAGCATAGATCAAATGTTCAAAGCCAAAAAGATAGCTGAATTATCTCTTTGTAACATGTCCCCATCCACTTCCACACCTCCTATCATAGATGAAACCATGCTTCAACTTGAGTCTAACATTGAGAAAATCGTAAAACCTCCTAAAAAACCACCCCTAGATACTTCCTAGCCATCATTTAAATGACCAAGGGAAAATGAAACAACTCCTAGCTAAGCTTTTTCCTAGGTTCTTGAAAGATACTACCTTGGAATGGTTCTCCTCTTTATCGAACAAATCAATCAACTCATTAAATTAACTTGTTTTCGAATTTTTAAACCATTTCCAAGTGCATATGACTCCTGAGATGACCTTGGATGATTTGATGAGATGTAAGAAAAAAGAAGAAGAAAAGATAACTGACTTTATCTCACACAATCAATCACTTTATTCCGAAATTAATGTCAAGGTCCCTGACCCTCACCTTCAAAAGATGTTCATAAAAAAATTGCGAAGCAAGACACAAGACAAGCTCACCGTTATTAAATTCTCATCCTTCATGCACTTGTGTATTGTCCCTCGTGATTATAAAAAAATGGTTAGTAGTCAAGATGCAAAGTCCACTTCTAGCCAAACTGAGAAATCCGAGTTTGCAAACCAAAACAATTCCCAAAAATTTAGAAAATAGAAAAAAGGGTTCCTTCAATTCAATCCCCCTCAAAAAAAACTCAAAATTCCAATAGCCAAGAATTTGGTGTTAAAGCAATGATACCCTTTCGCTATGGGGACCCAAAAAGACAATTCACTCCCTTACCTGATACCCTTCATAACACAATGTCCCAAATTTTAGAACAACAAATAATTACCTTGCCTCTTGTAAAGACACCTGATCTAAATAAGCCTTTTTCCCCAAGCTTTACATCAAATTCTTATTGTCATTACCACTAAAAAAATTGACATGACATAAAACGTTGCAAGCATCTTAAACATCTTGTGCAAGACCTCATTGATTCTAGTCATCTTTTTGTTGGAGGTGTTAGTGATCAAGGAAATAAGTTTGTTGCCCCTCCTAACCAAAACTTGCAAATCTTTACCAACCCCATGCCAAAACATACTATTTCATTCATCAAAGAAAGTGAAACTACAAAGAATGATGTGAGGAATGTTGACACAAATTATGATAACATTGATTCTATTTAACATGATTCTATCGATAATGATCCTATGGATGAAATAGTAGGAGTAATAGACATCATTCCTTGTAAGGGTTGAACTAACAATCTTCTTGACATTGCTTTCTCTACTAAGTATATACTTAAACATGCACCTGATGGTCCTCTTTACATATTTGACCAAATCTATGAGAAGCCCACTAATGGTATACTAATAGATCCCGTATGTGGAGAGAATGTGATCATCGAGGAATTCTTACTTTTGCATGAGCTCTATCAAGATATATACAATAAACCAAAAGCATGGATCAAGACACACAATGGTTTTTCTTTCCCAACAATGGGATCGATCACTCTTCCTTTACAAATAGGACCGAAAAAATTAGATGTATTATTCTCCACCATCCCGTAGTTGGACCAATTTCATCTGAAGCTAGGCCATCCATGGCTTGGCTCCATGAAATTTGTCCCTTCGATTGTGCATAAATTCTTAAATTTTTTCTTTGACAATGAAATACTCAATGTCCACCATAGTGTCTTTAACCCATTATCCTCTAACAGTAACTTTTCCTTAGATTTATTTTGGCCTGAGCCCTTGGAACTTATAAAACCATGACAAGACTTTTTTTTTCTATACTATCAAAAGCTCAAGGAAAAGAAAATAGTTGAATTATGCCTCTAAAACATGTATCCTTCCACCATCGAGCCTACTATCCTTGATCAAACCATGCTTGAACCTAGAGAAATTTCAAACAACCAAGATCAACCTAAGACAAAAACTTCACCTACCTCATACAAATGATAAAGGGATAATGAAAACAACCCCATCACACCTCCTAGAATAAAACAAGTGTACAAAGTCAAAGAGAAAGTGGTTGATCAATCTGCTATGGTTCCTTCTATTCCTCCCCTTAGGGAAGAAAAGAAACCTATGGTTGATCAACCCACTCCTACACAAATTCAACTTTAAAAGAAAAATAAAATAAATAGAGGTGCTAGAGAGCGTAGGCATAAACATCGTTCCCTTGATCACAAGTTACATGAAGAATTAAACAAAGAAAATCAAGATCCAAAATTGACTAAAGCAATGCATGATGACTCCACCCCTACCCTAAAACAAAAAAATCCAATACAAGAACCAAAACAAGAGTTGAACTCTTCCATGGAAATTATCATTCGACCTTCTACTGTGATTAACTTGGATGATGATGATGAGGTTGCTAAAATTAATGAAGAGAATAATGAATTGAATACATTGTTTTCCTCTTCCATGAGATTAAACAACAACTCTATTAAAAAGAGTGTTGAACTTAGTAATGATCCTAGTTTGGACTTGGTTTTATCCCTTCGGCTAGTTTGCCTCCTTCAAAATACAATGAACATAATTAAGTGTGGATGACCTACTTTAGGTTGACTTTCATGTTCCTTACTAGTCTTCTACATTATTTATTTCTTTTTATTTTCTTTTGTGTGACTTCAAGTGCATGATGTGATCCCCCATTACATTTAGTTTTATGCTCTCTCTCTCTCTTTTAAATTCCTCTATTTGCACCTTCATTCTTCTCTATGTTGTATCTTTTACTTTCTGCTTTGTATATTTTTTCTTTGTATTGTTTTTTCCTTTTGGGGATGATTGAAGGCATCGAAACACTCATGTCTCTTCCATGTTGACCCAAAATCTTTTCATTTGTCTTGTGTTTTATTTTTAAGGATGATGAAAGGTGTCGAGACACTCATGTCTCTTCTATGTTGTCCCAAAAGGTTTTCCTTTTTTTCTCTCTCTTTGTGTCATTCTTCAAGTTCTATGTGTATTTTGGGAATGATGATAGTTTAGAGCTCTCTAAACAAATTTCAGCAAGAACATACTAACCTCAAATCCATAGATCCCTTATGTGTTTGGTGTTTTCATTTTCCGGGCAACCCTTCTCTTTTATTTTTCTCTTACATGACATAGCTTTACTGGGAAACATATGACTTGGAATAGGGCTCTCCAAGTTGGCTCTCATGTCTTCTTTATTGTTATAATTTATCATTTTCTACTTTAAAGTGGGGAATACATTGGCATTATTCTTTTGCATTTTTATTTTCATGGTTGATGGTGCAGTTTTCTTATTTCATTAATCCATTTTTTGCTTTGTGGCTAACATTGGGTGTGATTTCCTTCAAGAGCGTCATTTCTCATAGCATATTACATTCCTCTTAGTGGATTGATGTGACACATTGCATCCCCTAAGTTGTGAATTTTATATTCTATGATTGGTCCTCTCTTGGAGACATTAAGCACAATGTTACATAAGTTAAAAGACCTTGCACGAACTAAGCAAGACTCCTTTGAACATTCCTTATTTTTCATTTGTAGTGATATGTCCACCTTGCATAAAACAACTTGCATTCCTATAGATCCATCCTATTTTTTCATGAGCTATAACCATATGAAGTTTTTCTTTTCTCATGAAGCTTGAAAAACATTTTTCCATGGTGCCTTATTAAAGCTATCAATAGGTATAGCTTTGGTATGGTTTGAACGAGAAGCCTAACTGAGGCATGAATTTCCCCATAGCCACTCACATGTGTATTTGAGTGCATACCTACCATGAGTGTATGTTTCTCACCTTCTTGGACTTCTCATGTAGCAGACAACCAGGAGTTCCTTTGCCACAGAGTGAATATGCATATTTTTAGAAAAGCAACCTAGAGCTGAACCACATCATGATGGAAAAATGGTCAAAGCTTGATCCTATTGGTTTTTTTCCTAGTACACCTAAGGTATTTCTAAAGAGTATCCAACTCCTATTTTCAAGGCCCTTAAAATGAATGGACAACTCACAAGATTCAGTCGAAGACTGAAATATTCTACACTTTAGGCTATGTGGGACCTAGGATGGTATTCCTTCTAACATTTCATTTGACTATCTCAATGAATGACAGAAAATCATAGATTGGTTCCTATAAGGGGTAAATAACATAATTCACTCAAAGCTTAGCTAATATTCAAGCAAATAACTCTCCATTTACTAGGAACAAGGAAATATTTTCACACACATGCCTCATAGTAAGTAAAATTTAAGAAATTTGTATTCTTTAAACCTGAGTCCATGGTTTGATATACTATCATTATCATTCAAAAGGAAAATACTTTAACAAATAGATTAGTTCCTTCATCAATTGGGAAATGGATTCACGCATCTTATAATAAGTTATATTGACATTCTTTAAATCTAATAATTCTCTACAATATTTTCATAAGGCCTTGCATTATGAAAACTCACTATACATAAAGCATCACTTCTTACCAAATCCTCTATAAATCCTAAAAAATTCATGACCTCATTTAAGCATTTAATCAATTCTTTGAACCAAAGTAGAAATAAAGGCATGCATTCAGACAAAGCATTTGAAGATGAACAAAATATGCTTGATATTACATTCAAAATTTGCAAGATGATTTACAAAGAAGAGTACATGAATTATGCATGAAATTTGTTTCGATATTAGTAATTTCTATAAAACTATTTAAGAATTACATATGCACGGTTCAAAGACCAAGACAATTTGACCATTCCATTTACTGGTATTCTTTCAAACTTCAACCCTTGTTGTATATTGGACCTAAAGACTCAAAAGACTAGAACCCCTTGAAAACGAGCCCTGAATTTCCTTTTATAGTGTAAGGGAGCAGACATGCTTCCAGCTCGAAATGAATATCACAGTACAAAATTTCATTTCATTTCAAATTTCAACTACATTTCAAAATTCCCCACATGTTGATCCTGCAGTAACATGTTAAAACAAGGAAACCACCATTGCAATAGCCACCAAAAGGAAAAAATAAAGTGCCTCCAAAATTTTCCTCAACTACCAGGTAAGTAATGAATCTGATGTTCATATTTCTGCGAGAGTGCACAGTCAACACCAAGCACCTCAAAAATGTCAGCCATGCACATAGAGAAAGAGCAACCACCACAGATATTATCAAACAACACAAAATTTTCCATTCCAAATGCCACCTTGTTAGAAACCATAAGACTTACCACCAAAAACACACAATCCATGGTACACATGCCCACTTTGCGTCATCTTAAGAGATGGAGAAGAAACCTCAACTCCCTCTTTGTCTTTGTCTCATTTCAACACAACACCATCTCACCCACTAGGAGACTTGATAGGTAAAAGTGGGACAGAAAATACCTCCACTCCAGGGGATGGAACTCGACCCAAGGTTGCAAGATACTGGTGATAGCCAGAGTCAGTCTCCATTTCACCTTTAGACAGGTTGTTTGTGACATCAATGGGTGAGTTCTACCATCCAAAAGAACCATGACCATATCAAATTTTCCTCTGAATTCTGCTAAAGGGCTCAATAGATTCTCTTTCTTTAGCTGCCATTACCTCTAAGCTTGTATCTTGGTCCTTCAATTTGTGGCTACAGCTAGCAATGACGTGTACAAATTTCACTCCATGGATATCCTTATGATTTCCTTGTGTAGGCTCCGGGTCTTCACCATGAGACCTCCACACTGGAATATATGAAGTGCCAAACTTATTCATCTAGCAACTCCAAGAATCTACACTTGTAACCTCTACTTTCTACACACTCAAAAGACTTGACGGCTAATTGTGATGGAAAATCAAATTTTCCTCTGAATTCTGCTAAAGGGCTCAATAGATTCTCTTTCTTTAGCTTCCATTACCTCTAAGCTTGTATCTTGGTCCTTCAATTTGTGGCTACAGCTAGCAATGACGTGTACAAATTTCACTCCATGGATATCCTTATGATTTCCTTGTGTAGGCTCCGAGTCTTCACCATGAGACCTCTACAAATTGAGCTGAGGAGACCTCCACACTGGAATAGATGAAGTGCCAAACTTATTCATCTAGCAACTCCAAGAATCTACACTTGTAACCTCTACTTTCTACACACTCAAAAGACTTGACGGCTAATTGTGATGGAAAAAATAGCAACTCTCAACTTGTATTTATTGAATGATATGATGATAGAAATCATCAATGCTCAATAAAAACACACATGAAAAATGGTAAATTCGTTGGCATGAATATTATCACCTTTTATTTCCCAAGTGCATGGAAATATGCATATCATACTTCATGATTGTCAGAAATTAAGTCTCCACAAGCACAAAGTTCAATTTGATCACACTTGCAAAGAGTAGACCATTAATTCCCACTAGTTGTAGAATGAAACAACTATCACGTTCCTATTTATCAAATTTGAATGCCAACCATTGATCTCTTGATGAGATGGTAGATCAAGTGGCTCACTTTGGGCTGACTAGGTTTGAATTCCAATAGTGCCTCGTTCATTTGTCTTTGGCCAATAGCCTTGATCCAAATCAGATGGTAACTCCTTTGTCTACAAGTTTCATCCATCTCACAAACTTGGTGGATTAAACCATGTGTCAAGATCTCATTTCTCTCATAGCCTTTAACAAGCATTCACTTTTTCCTTGTGAGCTAGTGGGGAATGACAAAGATTGTTCCCAACTCTCAATCTCTGTTGTTGGTTCAGAACCATGGGAAGTGGACCAAACAATGGAGATCGGGCCCCATGTCCATATAAGGACATGTGTCCTCATCTTTCTATCCTTCCGGTGCATAACTAGCTGGCTTTTAACATCCATGAGCTAGCAAGGTATGACCAAGATCCTTTCCCATAGTCTTGAATCTCAAAACTTGAATGGATGACAAGGTTAGCATTAAATAAGGGGCCATTGTTAGGATGATGGTGATTTGACCCTCATAGATGAATGACTTAAGCTTAAGTGATTTTAGAAAAATTTAAAACTCGACTTTAGGAAACAATTAAAGTCAGCAACCAACTAGGTGACCAAAACTATAAACCAAAGGGACCATTGGCCAAACACACATGATGGCTCAAGTGATGACTTAAAGAATGGGATACTGGCAGGGAAATTCAATATGAAATTAGAATGACTAAGGGTTTTCAAAAACAAAACCTTGTCCAAACCATGAGGATAAGGGTTTAATGTGCAAAAGAAATCCATGAGATCCTCAAAAATTACAATTTTTTTGGGAAGCTCTAGTAGTGGGTCATTCTCAGGGACGTATACCCCTAGTGGGTGTAACAAGAATCCAAATCTCTGGTTGAAGTAGACCAGGGTAGAAGACCAAACCCTAGGAGCTTTCCCAGACAAGGAAAGCAGACACAATAAAAACCAAACACACTAGACCAACCTATGTACAATATTCATAGAATATACATGACAATTCATTTCCATGAGAAGCCACTTTCAAATGCTTGGATTCAATCCATACACTAGAGGCTCCTAGCCCCCAAAATTTAGTGGCAATTCTTTCCTTTTTCAAAGACATTATCCTATTCTGCTGGTAGCGAGTCGACATGGACATTGTGCAATTCCTGACAGTTAACAAGATCATGATTGAGGCTATTTATTAATGCAATTTTTCCACATTCATTAACCTTCTCCACCGTAGGCTCATCAAATTGAAATGAGAAAACAAAACCCTCATATTCCACACAATCATGAAGTGTAGGACTACATCTCATTTGTTCATCAAATTTGAAAACCTCATAAACACTTTGGCTCATACTTGGCCAATATTTTACAAAAACAAGGAAAAGAAACATAAAATCAAATGTACCTTCCATCTACTTGTCACAAGTGTTGTCCTCATGGGATGAAAGAAGTTCCATAATAAGATCCATAAGGTAGGGAACATCTGAAAAAAATTATAATGCAACTTCATACTAACTAACATCATTCCTTTGGTTGTCCCAACCTTTGAAATACTCTTTGTATGGATCAAATAATCATGCAATATTAACATATTCTACAAAATCATCAAATAATTCCTTCTCAAATAAAATGATGTTGCCTGAGTATGCATGCATTCATCTTGATTTTCCTTTTGGTCACCCAAGAGTGGAATTCCTTTTATGTTAAGGAAAATACCATCATGTGGAACATGATTGGTTGACACTTACACCGGATTTTCAAGCACATGGCTAGTTACTATAGGGAAATCAACATAATCATGTACATCCACTTTTATAGAAATACTACATTCAAAGCTACCATTATAGTCCCAAACTTTTTCATCATGTGAGGCATTGTCACATTTAGATGTCAGTAATTTTGAGTCATTCTCTTGATGCTTGTCATGTACAATTTGTTCAATCACATGTTGGTAAAACAATTCATCAATGTTTGTGTCACCACATCTTCCATTTGGTTGGGAAACTATTAGGTCAAGTTTGAATTCTTCAAAAGAAAATTCACCTACCCCAGTATAAGCTTGGCTCTTATTTGTACTATCCACAACACATGCACTATTAGTACTTGTCAAGTACTCATCAGGATTTTTATCAAAAAGAGGATTGTTTCTACACCAATAGGAATTTTAATTTATGGCCTCACTATCCAATGTAGGTTCATCAAATAAAGGATTTTTCCACACCTTCATGATGGTCACATGTACCTCCTCTTCCTCAATGTCAAGATCCCAATGATTATAATCATCAATACATTCAAAATTAATGTAATCACTTGAAGAATAGAGAGAAACACTTTCAATATCCTCTTCATTAGTTGCACTCATAACAATTGATCCACATTTATAGAATTCTTCACATGGAGTGAATTTCTCATAGCCTAGGAGACACACCCCTTCAAGGCTGTTAACATGCCCCCTACTAGAAGCAAGGGACTCAATCTCCATTTCATAAGAATAATCATATTCAATAGAATATTGACCAAGCTCAATCTCATCCCTTTGATTCCCCAGTTGTGCCATATAATTGAGACCAAGTGCATTCCCATCATTGATTGGTGCATCATTATTCCTAGCTAAATGAATTTGTGAGGTTTCCCATGTACCTCTTGTGTTTTGTCACATCCTATAACATCCCAAGGAAGATAATAAAGTATTATTTCATTTTCCTCACACTCTGTATCTTCACCCTCATCACTACTACATGAGTCTACTTCTAAGTTTCTTGTAAAATGACAGCATTCAACAGTCAATTGTTTAGACTCTGATACTTCTCCTTGATTTTCCAATCTTAACCTTTTATTCTCCTCACTATGGAAATTGTTTCCCCCATTCTGGGAAACAATTAGTGGAATATAGCTATGGTCAATATCTTCCACAGTGTTTATCCAATCCACTACTTGATCAAGACTATGAGGCTTCAAATTCTTAGGTAGTTTGCTTAATCCTGATTTCTAAGCTTCAAAAAACAAATCAATGCACATTAAATCATTGTGCCTAAAACTCTTGGCTCTCCCCATCAAAACATCAAGAATATTGAAAACAAGTCATATGGTGACTCATTTACATGTCCTTTCATTTCATACAACTTTCAAATAGAGAAAACTAAGTCAACCCTTCCCAACCTTGGTTGATATGAGGTTGATACTTTCTCATGTTCTACATCCTGGGGAAGAAATATAGATGTAACATCTATGTGATCCTTCTCATGACAAACACTTTTACCTCCAAATTGGTTTAGCTCAATACTTTGAATTCTATTAGACATACCCATGCTAGCTATCATAGGTCCCCTCATGATTGAGTATTTCAAATTTTTATCAATATTTACAGCCTCTTGGTAAGCTTGTTTTGAGGTAGCAGGCTCTTTATCCCTTAACAAGAAGCTCATCTTACTATCAAATGTTCCCAAATATACAACCATGTGTTCAAGGATTTCCCTTATGACCTTTGCAAACCTAAGGTTGAAAGAAGGGATTAATTCTTCCTTATCCTTGGAAATCTCCATGAAGTTATTCCTTGCAACACTTGGATTTATCCTTTCACCAAAAAATTTCGATGGAAAGTGCCTTAAGTTCATTCCAACAATGTATAGAGGACACCAGCAAGAAAGAGAACCGGTCTCTTGAATCTCCTTTCAGGGATTGAAAAAATAGCTTCATAACCACATCTTCAAAATCTATCTCATAATCACCTATCACATCAAGAAATTCTTGCACATGCTTATTTACTAATTCTGACTTTTCCACATTGAACTTTGGTATTTTGTCCCTAATCTTGGGTTGTACAATATTTGGATAACCAGAAATATTGTCAAATTTGATGGCCTTGTGTCTATCCATACTAAAGCTTCCGTGGTGTGACAAGGACTTTTCACTGTGTATGCTTTTGTCCATATTTACACCAAACGACATAAGTTGACAACTTATCTTTAATTCTTGAAAAGAAATTTAGAATATACTATGCAATTATACAATATTACCTCAATTCCTTTTACAAATATGATCCTAATCCTCTAGCACATCTATTCCTTATAAATTCTCCTTAAGATTTAACAATTTAATATGCTTCTTTTATCATAATGCATAAATATCAACTTATAGAGAAAAGCATACTAAATCCTTACTAATATTCCCTCATATAGTGATAATTCACCTATTAGGGAATCATTTACATCTTGAGCATGGGAAATTTACCCTAATTTATCCATAATATATGCTCTAATTTATTCAAATTCTATGAAAGTACCTAGTAATTTGTAGTGGCTGACTATCCTTTGTCCCTAAAATTGTAGATCCGACCGATTGATGTATGCAATATCAAGTTCTTTGAATCAGAGTCACCACCTCCTTTATAGAGGACTAAACTTCAAATGAGATGATGTTTCTTTACAAACAATACACATTATAGGATATCTTCCACAACAAAGTCATGTTTGGATCCTTCAATCTTTGTTGCACTCCAATTTTCTACCAGGTTCGAGAATTTGATAATATCAGAATAGGCTATTTAGATTCACATCACCATTTGACCCTACATTTTGTATCTGCATTTGGAGAATGGGAATATCCCCAACAGAGTCACCATTATGTTAGTGTTTTTCCTAGTACACCTAAGGGATCTCTAAAGAGTAGCCACCTCCTATTTTCAATACCCTTAAAATGAATGGCCAACTCATAAGATTTAGTCGAAGACTAAAATCTTCTACACTTTAGGCTCTATGGGGCCTAGGAGGGTTTTCCTTCTAACATTTCATTTGACTATCTCAATGAATGACATAGAAAATCATAGATTAGTTCCTATAAGGGGTAAATAACATAATTCACTCAAAGGTTGGCTAATCTTCAAGAAAATAATTATCCATTTACCAGGAACAAGGAAATATTTTTACACACATGGGTATGTGCAGGATCATCATAGAAAAAACAGGCCCTTAAGTGGCCAAAAATTCTGAAAAATCAGTGTTAGACAACTTGACGTAAAAAATTGAATAATTTATCTATATTATTTCAAAAATATGTAAGAATAGAATCTATAGAAAATTGAATGTAGTTTCTAAAATACTAGGTTTATCTAAAAATAGATAAAATTTATTAGGTGAAAATTTGAAATTTCAATGTAGTAGTACTTCAATTTCAGGGAAAAAAAAAGAAGTAGGTGTCTGTCTGACCACCCTAACCATAATAAAATGATAATATTTTTTTGTAATATTTTATATATAAGTAGAGGACTCATGTCTGGATGTGATGCATATTTTTTTGTAATTTTTTTCCAAGTAAATAATTAATGATGAATTTTTTATTACAACTTTTAAAAAATATAAAAACTCGTATGTCTGACCACCTTAACTTGGTCAAAAATTAATGAAATTTACTTTTTCTTTTTTAATCCTATAATATGTAAAGCATAGAATGTGATGCATGTTTTGGATTCAAAAAATGTGTTATTGTTTGAAAGTTATAGATATTTTTCAATTAGCCTATCGATCAGGACTTTGGTCATAATTCTAATAGAAAATGAATAATAATTATTTATTAAATTTGAATTGAAGCATAATTTATATTGGTGGAAAGTTGAGAATATCCTCTAAAAACCCTTTTCGTTTCATCAATTTTGGGTAAAAAAAAAAGTCGTCAGCCACATACCCTACAAATACTCATAATATTGCCACTTTTTGGCCCATCATGATCCTGCACATACCCACACGACTCATAGTAAGTAAATTTAAAAAAAAATTGTATTCTAACCCTAAATCCATAGTTTGATATACTATCATTATCATTCAAATGGAAATACCATCACAAATAGACTAGTGTCTTCATCAATTATGGAGTCATGTATCTTACAATTGATTATATAGAAATTCTTTAAATCTAATAATTCTGGACTATTTTCATAAGGCCTTGCATTATGAAAACTCACTATACATAAAGCATCACTTCTTACCAAATCCTCTATAAATCCTCACAAATTCATGACCTCATTTAAGAATTTAATCAATTCTTTGAACCAAAGGAGAAATAAAGACATGCATTCAAACAAAGCATTTGAAGATCAACATAATATGCTTGATATTGCATTCAAAGTTTGCAAGATGATTTACAAAGAAGAGTATATGAATTATGCATGAATTTTTTTTCGATATTAGTAATTTCTATAAAACTATTTAAGAATTACATATGCACAGTTCAAAGACCAAGACAATTTGACCCTTCCATTTACTGGTATTCTTTCAAACTTCAACCCTTCTTGTATATTGGACCTAAAGACTCAAAAGACTAGAACCCCCTGAAAATGAGCCCTAAATTCTTTTTTATAGTGTAAGTGAGCAAACAAACTTCCAACTCAAAATGCATATCACATTACAAAATTTCATTTCATTTCAAATTTCAACTACATTTCTAAATTCCCCACATGTTGATTCTATAGTAACATGTTGAAATAGGGAAACCACCATTGCACTAGCCACCAAAAGGAAAAAATAAAGTTCCACCAAAATGTTCCTCAACCGCTAGGAAAGCAATAAATTTGAGATTTATATTGCCACAATTATGCACAGTCAGCATCAAGCACCTCAAAAATAATAACCACACATGTAGAGAAAGAGCAACTTCCATAGACATTATCAAACATCACAAAATTTTCCTTTCCACATGCCACCATTTTAGCAACCATAAGACTTACCACCACCAACACACTATCCATGGTACATGTGCCCACTTTTCATTCTCACAAGAGATGGAGAAGAAACCTTGACTCCCTCTTTGTCTTTGTCTTATTTTAGCACAACACTAGGTCTCGCCCACTAGGAGTCTTGACAACTAAAGGCAGGATGGGCAGTACCTCCACTCCAGGGTATGGAACTTGGCCCAGGGTCATGAGATACTAGCAATATCTAGAGTTTTTCTATGTTTCACTTTCAAAAAGCTTATCTGTGCTATCAATGGGTGAGTTCTATAGTCTGAAAGAACCACAGAAATATCAAATTTTCCTCTAAATTCTATTGGAGGGCCTAACAAATTCTCTTTCTTTAGCTCCCATTACCTTTGAGCTTGCAGCTTGTGCTTTTAGTTGGTGGCTACATATAGTAATGACAAGTAAAAATTTCTTGCCATGGATATCCTTATGAATGCCCTATGTATGCTCTGGTTCTTTGCCATGAGACCTTTGCAAATTGAGTTAAGGAGACATTTGCACTGGAACAAATGAAGTGCCAAACTTATTCATCCTACAACTTGAGGAATCTACACTTGTAACCTCTACTTTCTACACAAACTCAAAAGACTTCACAACTAATTACAATGGTGAAAATAGCAAATCTCAATCTATACCTATTGAATGATGTTATGATAGCAATCATCAATGCTCAATGAAAACACATGTGCAAACAAGGAAATTATTTGGCATGAATATTATCACTATTGATTTCCCATGTAAATGGAAATATGCATATCATACTTCATAATTTTGGGCAATTAAGTCTCCACATGCATGGATATCAATTTGATTGCACTTGCACAAAGCAGACCATTAATGTCGTGCTAGTTATAGAATGAAATGGCTATCACATGCCTATTTATCAATTTTGAATGTCAACTGTTGATCTCTTGATGAGATGGTAGATCAAGTAGCTCACTTTGGGATAACTAGGTTTAAATTCCAACAATTCCTCGTTCATTTGTCTCCAACCAATAGTGTTGATCCAAATCAAATGGCAACTCCTCTGTCAATGAGTTTCATCCATCTCACAAACTTGGTGGATTAATCAACGTGTTGGGATCTATTTTCTCTCACAGCCTTTAATGAGCATTCACTTTTTCCTTGCGAGACAATAGGGAATAGCGAACGTTGTTCCCAACACTCAATCTTTTCCATCAGTTCAGAACCATGGGTAGTGGGCTAGACAGTGGAGACCGAGCCCCACGTCCGTAGAAGGACACACATTCTCATCTCACTTTCCTCGCACTGCATAACTGATTGAATTTTAACATCTATGAGAAAGCAGGGTATGACCAAGATCCTTTCCCATGGTCTTGAATCTCAAAACCTACACGTACATAAAGTTAGCATTAAATAAGGGACCATTGTTAGGCCGATGGTGATTTGACTCTCACGGATGAATGACTTAAGCTTAAGTCATTTTGGAAAAATTTAAAACCTGAATTTCGAAAACAATTAAAGTCGATAGCCAACTAGGTGATCAACACTCTAAACCAAAGGAACTGGTGCACAAATGTATATGATGGCTCAAGTGATGACTTAAAGAAGGGGAGACTGATAGGGAAAGTCAATGTGAAATTAGAATGACTGAGGGTTTTCATAAAAAAAACCTTTTCCAAACCATGGGGATAAGGGTTTAATGTGTAGACAAAATCCATGAGATCCTCAAAAATTACAAAACTTTTGGGAAGCTCTATTAGATTTGACTCTTTTATACGTTTTCTCTCTTTGTCTTTGACAATGCATTCTTGTTCCTTGTTGTTGCTCTTTAAATCATTCCCATGTGTGTTCTTTTGTGCCTATGTTGGTTTGCCATGAGATCTTGATCATGGGGGCTTGATCACCCTCTTGATCATTTTTCATCTCATCTTACTAGAATTGGTACACTTGGACCCCACTTGATGCATGTTTTTCTACTTTTGTGTGAGTTTGAAGCAAGTTCAACCTCTCACTAAAGTGGCAGCTAAATTTAGTCACGAAAAAAAGTATCCCTTCTACTTTTACTGGCTTGTTTGTGCCCTCCTTCTGAGTTAGTCTTAATGTTTCTTTGATTTAGTGTTGTAATGTGGTTGAAACATTCACATTAGGTTCGTTGGCAACACAAGGGCATGCAACTAAGAGGGGGTAGTGAATTAGTTGCCATAGAAATTTAAAACATATTAACTTGATTAAACTTATTCTTAGATTTGATTATTAACAATGAAAGCATAAATCAACACATCAAAAGCACACATGACACCAATATTTTTTTATGTGGAAACCCTGTTAGGGTAAAAACCATAGTGGAGGTCAGTCCACAAAATTATACCCTGTTAAAACTATAAAGAATGAAATGGGAAATGCACATGCATTTAGGCACACTACCTAGAGCTCACTACTCATTTACAACAAGGCTTACTACCGAAAGGAAGATGCACTATCTTACAGAAAGATTTAGATTACATATGTAGGGATTTGAACTGATAAAATAGCATCTGCTAATGCCTAATCACAGTTCTGGTTAAGCACATGAAAACTTCTACACTCTTCTTCACTTTTCTTCACACTCAGGTCTACCTATGAATGATTTATAACATTATTTTCTCACACACACATTTAGCATACTTTGAATGAAATAAACAATCACTTATATATATCTGCAACAAGAATTTACATCACTATATGTTAGCTTCAACCAAATAATAAAATGAATATAAACTATCGGCCCAAATCAATAACAATTATTAATGAAAATCAACTAAGGTTGGCCACAACATAGTGAAGACCTAAAATAACATCCTTGAACATGAACCACCTTCAAAAAATATTCCTCAAAGATCCACAACACGCTACAACACCCTATCGGCCAAGTAGATGAAAAACATGAACACGCAAGAGAAAATCATGGATTGTGAGCACAACGATCAATGTAGACATGCAACATAGATAAAGAATGATCTAGAAATATCCACAAACATCATGAATCACTAGAGAAGCATCCAAAACAATTGAACTAACTAGAACACATCATCTTCATTCAGGAACACTAATTGAAGTAATAGAAAAACTATCAGAATACAAATCTTCATAACTTGATCAAATCTTTATGTGGATCTCTTAAAATCAACGTGGATAAACTAGAAAATTTTGAAAAAAAACCCTTAATTCACAACCTTTGATCATCAACATACTGAACTCACAAACAGATTAAACTTCACTTCACCACTAACAACCTACAACTCATTTCATTACAATTTTCTCAATATCCTTGACATATACTACTTCTAATGCATTAATGCTAATAGTGTTGACCTTAATGAAAAACAAATATTAGAAACACAACCACAACATCCAACAATCTCCCCCTTTGGCATTGATGGCAACACATGATGTGAAAAAGACCATCAACGCAACTATCTCTTAACACTTACTTCCCCTTAGGTTTTGATTCGACTCTCCTCAACTCATCTACATAACTCTTCTCCCCACAAGGTTCTTCTCCCCAAAAAAAATTTTCACATTACTCTTCTCCCCCTTTAAAATCAATGAAAAAGATTTCTAAGCTCTGAACCACATATATAAACATTTGATTACTCCCCCTGAGTAGTAGCCACCACAACATCAACCTAGATCAAGATATGACTATGAAATGCAC
Organism: Sequoia sempervirens; assembly: GCA_007258455.2. Lineage (NCBI taxonomy): Eukaryota > Viridiplantae > Streptophyta > Pinopsida > Cupressales > Cupressaceae > Sequoia > Sequoia sempervirens. Next base: position 244,356,976 of record VDFB02281492.1, read on the forward strand.
AAATTGATGCAAAGAAATGCATCTTATTTTTGATTAGGAGGGGTAACCACCCCTAACTTCCCTTTGAGATACTCAAAAGTATCCTCAGGCAACAATTTGATAAAGATGTCTACAATTTGCTCCTTAGCAAGCACATACTCCAATCTAACTTCCTTTTCACTCACCTTCTCTCTCAAAAAGTGAAACTTTATAGATATATGCTTGGCCTTGGAATGCAACACTGGATTCTTAGAAATGTTAATTTCACTTGAATTATCATAGAATATAGCAATGTGTTCATCACACACAACTCTTATATCCTTCAACATCTTCTTCATCTGCAATACTTGTAGGAGTTGATGGTGACTCCTCAACACCCCCAAGATCGGTTGTGACCAAAACCACTTCCACAAGAGAGAGAATGACAAGAAAGCTTGCTTCACAATGCAAGATTGATTAATGGCTGAATTGCTATTGCTTGATCAGCTTGAATACAAATGTACAAGAGATACCTTGCTTATATGGGCAAGGTTGAGAGAGAGGAATGAATATGATGTTGACAAATGTCATGATCCTATGACATGAGACAACAAACAACCTAATCACCTAGGAAATGATGCATCCTAGCTAGATAAGATAAGTTCTAGAAATGCCAAGTAAGACTTCTAGAAAGAATCTTTTACCTAAGTAAACTTAACCATGTGAATATGTCCCCTAATTACCTAGTGAATGAATTAGCTAGGTACAAGACAATTATTCACACCAACACCCCCCCTTAAGTGCAACTTAGGGAGAAGATTATTATGCAAACTACTATGGGTCCTGGCTACTAGGCCATGTTAGGTACCCATTTACAATGGAAATGCAAACAATCTCTCACAAGTGGAGAAAAGGAGAAAACCCTATGGGACAAAACTCCTCTCCAAAAGAGAGAAACAAAACAAGACAACATGGTGTATGGAGGACTCAATGATACCCCCCAAGGACAACATGCATCATGTATATACAATAAAATACCCCCCCATAAGAGGGAAGTAGAGAGATAAGATATCCCCCCCAAGATGAAGAAGCTCCAATGTTGATGAAGAATGCCTGAAAACAAAAGATTACCCAATGTCTACAAGTAACACATCTTCCCTTAGGAAGAAACAAGTTCATAAGCTGATGTAGAAGCCACTCCATGTCCAACTGAAAGGAGGAAGCATGAATGCTCAACATGTATGCCTCTAAAAACTGATGAAGATCCTCCAAGCTTGAGTGAGCCACAACATAATCATGGTCAAACTGAACCAAGAAACATGACAAATCAAGTGATGGAGGAGACTCATGAATGTCAATCTCCAAAGACAAAATAGATGGGATAACAGTTGTACTGAAACTGTCATCAAAAAGGAGGGAAATCCCGTCAAGTGTGTCCTCCAAATCTACAGTATGAGACTCCATGAACAAGTTAGAAATGCTTGTCAAATATTCATCCCACAAAGCAAGATCTAAAAAACTATGATCATCTTGCTGAATAGAAGCATCAATAACTGAAGAAGCAGGAGGTGGAAGAGTAGGAAGCTCAGCACTGGTTTCTAGAATACCAAAGTGTAGTTGACCAAACTTCTCCTCACTATCATGGTTCACACTCAATGGAGTGTGTGATGTAGTCAAAGGAACATTATCATCTTCTGAAGCAAAATGTGAAAAGGAATATACACAAGATGAGTGATCAGCCATCCCGATAGCGACAATATCCCTAGTCTCCAAGTACCTTATGTACACTCTATCTGGAGTGAACTCAACTATTTTACCTTGACCCCCATGAGTAATTTGATAAATAGAAAGGAGATTAGTGGACAAGGAAGGAACACAAAGTACATCATTGAAGTTCCCTTCCCCCATATCAATAGAACCCTTCCCACTTACCTTCATATATGTATTGTTACCCATCAATATATGAGGTGAATTACAAGGCTCAAAAGAAGAGAACATATCCATAGAAGATGCCATATGATGAGATGCCCCTGAATCAAGAAGCCATATATTATATTCAGGACTTGCAGAGGCCAAGAGTGCTTGTCCTTTCATCTTGTGTAGCCCAAAAGTAGATCTTTTGTCCTATGACTGAGATGATGATGATGGAGCTGTCGATTGAGATGTTGAAGAAGTACTACCAGACACTGATGAGGGCAGCTTAATGTTATTCTTTTGAAGAAGGTGTGTCAGTTCATCAATCTTCTTATTATAACATCTATGCTCATCATGTCCTAATATTTTACAATATGCACATTTTGACTTCTTCTTTTTAGATGATTCCTCTTTAGAAGAGGATGTGGACTCAGGAGTGCTATGTGAAGGAGAATCTTTACCTTTCCCATTAGACTTGGGTGCCTTGTTCTGCTTCTTACCTATGCCACTTGAATCCTTTGTCTCCTTTGCAACAAGAGCATGAGATCTAGAAGACTTCAATGTACCCATGTGTACCAACTTTGCTTGTTCCCTTGTGAGTTGAGCTACAAATTCATCAAGAGAAGGCATTTTGTATGCAGTGCCAAGAGCATCCATTGTAGCATAGAAAGTAGAAACAAACACTAAATAATCAAGACCAAGCTTAGCAAGAATAGAAAGTATCAACTGTTCATCCTCTTTAGTAACTCCACAATTAGATAATTGCAATCTAAGAGAATTGAGCTTAGAGAAAAAGTCTTGAAAATTGTCAAAATCTAAAGGATTAATACCCATGAGTTCATTCTCCAACTTAAATTTCCTCATCTTTTCTGGCTTACCAAAGAGACTCTCTAAAATATTCCAAGCTTCATTAGGATGAGTGCAAGATGCAACATGATATCTAAGATCTGGAGAAATGGACAACTTCAAAGTACCAAGAGCTTCATCCCTTCTATCAAGCCATTTTCTTTTCTCTTTTGCTCGTGCAGGTTCTGGATCTTGACCAAATGTGATTCGTTGCAACTTTGATTTTAACAATAACAACTCCATTTGAGATTTCCATTCATGATAGTTATATGGAGTTAGAAGTATAACTTTTGTCAAATCCATGATACAATGAGATATTACAAGAGAAGAACAACAAATTTCCCTCACAATACAAGATATCAACCCCTTTTGTCCCAACAAGATTACACCTTTTTTTTGCAAATTTACAAGGAATCCCAAATTATCAAATCAGCTACAAACTAAAAATATGAAAATCTAGAAACAAATCTGCAAAAAGTGCATTATTAGATTTGAAGTACTCTTGAATACCTTCCAAATGCCACAAATTTGGAGAAAATCGGAGATCGGAGCACAAAGATATGAGCTCATAAGCAAAAAATGATGATTGGGCTTCAACCTGGAAAAAGAGGCACAAAACTACAAAATCTTTGCAAAATATCTGCACCACTAAAAATTTGACTCTTCCAGCTTTTTGTTGATATTTTGTTTGAAAAATTTCACCTCCGTATGCAAAAGTTAAGAAAAAATGAAAAAAAGGCCTATAAATAGGCACTTGGGGGCAATTACAACGCTAAAATGGAGCAAAATTCGGGCACTCGGGTGCTATTAAGGTTTATACACAAGAAATTGTTGTTGATGAACAAGTTGAGAAGGTTGTTGATGTTACTGATAACCTTGCTATTGATACTCATGTTGATGATGATAAAGTTTTTGATAACATTGATGTTGATATTCATGATCAAGTTGTTGATAATAAATTTGTTAATAAAGATGTTGCAGATTTGTTTGCTAATGAGGTATATGAAGGTTTGAAAGAGTATGATGCAGGTTATGGTTATGGTGAAAATGTTTTTTTATGGTACTCTAATGATGAGAATGAAGATATAGATGATGCTACTAAGGTTTATACACAAGAAATAGAGTTTTGGAGCCTAGAAGTTGAGAAGATGATGGAGAAGAGATGGTTTAAGAGGAAGAGGAAGAAGGACCCAAGGACACTTTCCAAGATGAAGGAAAAATTGCAAAGGAATTGGAAGATCAGGAAGAAGACAATTCAAAGGGGCTTGAATTCTTTTGCCCTCGGGAGTTTGGTGCAGGAGCGCCTATTTGATTTCTTGCCTCCATAAGGCCATTTGTAAATAGTTTATCAATTTTGTGTATTGAGTCTTATAATAAGGTTTATAAAACCATTTTAGATGTTTTTGAGTCTTAGTGAGTCATATTTTAAGTCATTTGTCAAATAATGTTTAAAGTTGGTCTATATTGTAAAAATTGTAAAAGTTGCTCAAAAACGTTGTCAAGCAACTTGTCAAAAAGTGTCATTAAGGTGTTTTGTCAACAAAATAATCAAAAGGTAGTTGAAAATGGCTGGTTTTATTTGTAAATGTATAAATACACCCTCAAAAACTCAAATTGGGGTTGGAGACATCATTTTTTAAGTTTGATAAATGGAAACATCAAATTTTGTGCATTTCCTTATTTTTACATTGTTACCAGATTGAAGTTGTGATTTGTACAGCTTGGTATGGACTCAAATAATATAGTATCATATATTTATGGAAAGATATCGGTTTCTAGTTTCCAATTCTTTTTGTCCCACTGAATTTTATTGATTTTTGTGGAAGATATGATTATTTTGGTGAGACTGCCTATTCTAACAATATTGTGCAGGATTTATAGTCTGAAAAGTGTGGTGGTACGGAATATAAAGTATACATTTTGGATTTGAAATAATTTTTTTGTTTTTTACCATGTGAATCTAATTTCATTTGCTTCAAGTCTCATCAAATTTCATTAAGATTTGAATGAGTTATGACCATTTTTGTAAGGGCAGGTCTGAACCCTACCTGGGGTTTGCAGTTTTGGGAAAAATACAATAACTTTTATTTCAACTGTTGGATCTTCATAAGAATTGGATGAAAAGACTATAACTCAGTTTTCTTCAATCTCACCAGAGTGATTGGCTTTATTATTTGTTTTGTAGAATTTATTAATGACTGTTCATGGCAATAAGTTGTGGGCTACCATAGTTATGTTTCCAATGTGATATACAATGCCTAATAGCATGTGTTATACAAATATTGTTTTGGATTATTATTGAAGGTTTGTAATATGTGTTTTCAATCCTCCTAGATTTGCATCAGTCACCCATGTGATGAGGTCCGCTATCAATGCAAAAATAAAACCTTCGCTAATACAAAGTCATTGTCGGTCTTTTAAAGAAGTTTAAAAAATTGTTTAGATGTTGACCAACTAGACAATAACCCCGTCGGCCAAATAAAACAAAGTTTAATATATATAATCTTTAAAAAAATGCTAATGTAAAAATAATTTGTACCAGGATGATTGATGTGTGATGTCGATGTAGCCCTTGTACGCCGACAAGAGGGTACTATGTGACTACTTGTAGAGAAGATACCCGCGCTGGAGGCTACAGATTCTATGCTTTGTACCGTGGATGATGATCATGCCAACAAAGCAATAGACCCATGGTAACGGACAATACACAGATCTGACTATTACCACTGTCGATGACAGATCTCCAATAGTACCCTTTGACGCTGATGTAACTTGCAGGAGGATGTACGCTGTCAGATACTCTTCAATAAAGAGCTTAGGCTGATGCCAATTTTCTGTGAAATCTGACTGATGTGTGTACCCTTAACTAGCAATGTAAATGACAAGCCACAACTGGATCTGACTAAAGGACAAGCGGTAGGTTGGAACACTGACAGGACCCATCCTTGATGGGCAGCGAGATCTTCATATACGGGCCGATGGATGTGACTATCAATGCCAATGGAGACCATGTATGCCAGTGAACAAATGAGTGACAACTACCATACAATAGTAAATTCCTTCATACTAGGCCTTGGAAATGTGAAACCACTGGCAAAGGGACCCAAGAAAAGAATGGATCTGACGCAACCAGTGAGGTATGACGCTAACCAAGTACTAGTGGCGCAATAAACACAGTAGATCTGCCTAACAAATACAATCCACAGAAGATGTATTTTGCCAACAAATATTTGCGAATAAAAGCCCGATTTAAATAATTTTTTCCCCAAAATTTAATAATAATCAAATCACATAACATATTTTCAAAAATATTTTTTTGCGAAAATATGAAAATCATACCGCTTGGGAGGCTGTCCCAACAAAAAAAAATTTCCTCAAAAACAACTTTACCCAATATAGGTGAATTTACAGTCAAAATTCATCTGTGGAAGCTTCTGAACTCAACCATGAGGTTATTGAAACCCCAATCTGGACCCAGCAAAAAACTTCAAGCCAAAATATCACCCTTAGATCTGGGAAGGAATCTACAACGCCTGGAGAGCTCTGATACCATGTAGGAGTTGATGGTGACTCCTCAACATCCCCAAGATCGGTTGCGACCAAAACCACTTCCACAAGAGAGAGAATGGGAAGAAATCTTGCTTCACAATGCAAGATTGATTAATGGTTGAATTGCTATTGCTTGATCAGCTTGAATACAAATGTACAAGAGATACCTTGCTTATATGGGCAAGGTTGAGAGATAGGAATGAATATGGTGTTGACAAATGTCATGATCCTATGACATGAGACAACCAACAACCTAATCACCTAGGAAATGATGCATCCTAGCTAGATAAGATAAGTTCTAGAAATGCCAAGTAAGACTTCTAGAAAGAATATTTTACCTAAGCAAACTTAACCATGTGAATATGTCCCCTAATTACCTAGTGAATGAATTAGCTAGGTACAAGACAATTATTCACACCAACAATACTCGAGTACAATTGTTAGCAACGACAATGTATTCTGCCTCTGCAATAGATAAAGAAATGACATTCTACTTCTTACTTGACCATGAAATAAAATTCTTACCCAAGAAAGATGCACCACCACTAGTACTTTTTTGTCATTCACATCTCCTACCCAATCAACATCAGTAAAGGAACTCAAAGTAATATCATCATCTTTAGGGTACCACATGCCAAAATCAATTGTCCCCTTCAAGTATCTAAAAGTCATCTTCACAAAAATAACATGAGATTCTTTAGGATCAACTTGAAATATTACAACAATATTTGACCTAGTTTTAGTTAAATACAACAATCCACCAATCATCGATATACATATCTAGTCTAATTTTCTTTCGGAGAATCACCATCTGTTGTCAACTTACATCTGGTCACCATGGGTGTATCGACTGGCTTTGAATCTTCCATACCAAATTTCTTCAACAATTATTTCACATACTTGGATTGAGATATAAAGATCCCTTTATCTAGCTGAATAATTTGCAATCCCAAAAATAATTTCATCTCTCCAATCATAGACATCTCAAATTCACTCTGCATCTCATCAACAAACTTCATTGAAAAAGTATCATCTCCTCCAAAAATGATATCATTAACAAAGACTTCAACAATGAAATCTTTATCATCATCAATCTTGAAATACAAACTACTATCAATAGTACCTTTGTTAAATCCAAGCTTCAGCAAATACTTATCCAATCTAGCATACCATGCTCTAGGGGCTTGCTTAAGTCCATACAATTCTTTCTTTAATTGAAAAACCATCTCTCTGATTAGTCAATTAAAATCCATCTGGTTTCTAAACATACACCTCTTCTTCTAGTTCACCATTTAGAAAAGCTAACTTGACATCCATCTGATAAGCCTTGCAGTTTATGTAAGTAGCATAAGCAAGAAACAATCTCACAACTTCAATTCTAGTAATAAGGGAAAAGGTCTCTTCAAAATCAATTCCTTCCATTTGAGAATATCCTTTATACACCAGTCTCACTTTGTTTCTAACCACTTCACCTTGCTCATTTAGTTTGTTTCCAAAGACCCATTTACTTCCAATTACATTTTTATCCTTAGGTCTAGGAACAAGAATCCATGTATCATTCTTCTCAATTTTTTGTAGCTGCTCTTTAATTTCTTCTACCCAATTTTCATCTTTTCATGCTTCATTCACATTAGTAGGCTCAATGTTTGAAATCAAATAGTACTATTCTACAATCTTTCTCCTAGTCTGGACACCTTTGTTCTTATCACCAATAATTTTATTTTCTAAATGATTCAATCTTACATACCTCAAAGTCTTAGGACATTCTTGAACTTTAGACTCTTGTGTTCTCTCTTTTGAACTTTCACTATTTTCTCCTTCCTCTTCATCTTCTTGATTCACCAAAATGATTTGAACTTGATTTGAAGTTTGAACTTGCTTTTCTTTATTTGTACTATCATTCTAATCATCAGAATCATATCCACAGGTTCTGGATGGTGTAGGTATTTCTTCATCAACCTTGACATTTACACTTTCAACCATTTTCCTCAATCTCTTATTAAAGCACTAGTAGGCCTTGCTTTTAGTAGAATAACCCAAAAAGATACCTTCATCACTCTTAGCATCAAACTTTCCTATATCTTCATCTCTTTTGATATAACATTTTCTTCCAAAGATCTTGAAATATCTAATAGTAGGCTTATGACCAGTCCATAGCTTAAAAGGGGTCTTACAAGTATCACCTTTGATTTGTACCCAGTTGAGAGTGTACACAATAGTACTCACAACTTCTCTCCAGTAGATATGAGGGACATTTCCTTCCAACATAATAGTCCTAGTAGCATCTTGAACTATCTTGTTCTTCCTTTCCACAACTCCATTTTGTTGAGGATTCCATGATGCAAATAATTGCCTCCTTATCCCATGTTCTTCACAAAAAGAATTAAAATCAGCAGAAGTGAATTCACTGCCTCTATCTAATCTCAGACATTTAATCTTCAAACTTGTCTTTGTCTCAACCATGGCCTTAAAGATCTTTAACTTTTCTAGAGCTTCATATTTCTCCCTTAACAAAGTAACCCACATCATTCTAGAATAATAATCAGTGAGTAACATGAAATAACTGTAACCTTGTAAACTTCTGACTCTAGAAGAACCACACAAATCAGTATGAAGAAGCTCCAACAATTCATTTGAACAATTTTGTTTTCTCCAAAATAAAATTCTTTTTTGCTTCCCTAATTGACATTCCTTGCATATGGCATTAGTAGGTTTCATCAACTTAGAAAGATCTCTCACAACCTTAGTAGAACTTATCTTGACAATATTATCAAAGTTAACATGACACATTCTCCTATGCCACAACCAACTTTCATCAACATGAGCAATCAAATAATTTTTTCTAGCATCACTCAGGTGAAAGATATTACTTTTAGTTTTTGTACCTGGTGCAATCACATTTCTAGAACTTCCCAATATTATGCGCTTTACATCCTTGAATTGAAGATTGTATCCCTTACCTACCATTTTTCCAACACTTAAAAGATTATGCTTCAGACCTTCCACCTAGAGGACATCATTAGTATTATGTTTACCATCAAGATAAATGCATCCTCTACCATGGATCACACCAGATTTTTCATCACCAAATCTTACAACACCACCATCATACTTTTCCAAGTTCAGAAACTTACTTTTATCTCCTGTCATATGATGACAACATCCAATTTCAATTACCCATTCATATTTCTCTTCAACTCAAGCAGTTAAGGCTTTCTCCACATTTGTACAATTAGCAGATTCAGTAGACATTGGATTATTTTCCTTGATATCAATAAATACCCATTCATTCTCACTTCCATTTCCTTTATTAGATTTATCATCTATTACACCATCAACAACATAGTAAAACTTCCTTTGAAATCTAGGCTTGTTATGTCTTGGTTTAGAATCTCTTTTCGAACACCTTGATGCAAAATGACCTATCTTATTTTAAGAAAAGCATTTAAAGGCAATTTTCCTTCATACTTACCTTTTCCTCTCGCTACTCTTTTGACAATAACTGCTTCTAGCTCTTCTAGCTCTCTTTCTTCTACCTCATACTTGAATGTATATCTTGATGAACTTTCACCCGGATCATATCTCTGTTGATCTCTTCTAGAAGTAGTAGCCTTGAATATAGATTCTACCTTAGGAAGGGAATCACCAAATTCACTTAGCTCAAAAGTAGTAAGCTTTCCTATCAACATATCTTTGGTTACATTTTTATAGTTTGGAGCTCTTCAATAGTTGTAGCTTTAAATTTTTATGTGGCACACAAGGATCTAAGCACTTTAGAGAAAATATTTGATTTTCCCAACTATCCACCAACACATCTAATACCACACAAAATTTCATTCACTCTTTGTGTAAACGTATTAATGTTCTCATCATCACCCATTCTCAACATTTCATATTTTCCTTTCAAACTTTGTAGCTTAACAATCTTCACATTAGCATCAACTTCATACAAAGTTTCCAACTTTTTCTAGATCTCATAAGGAGTCTTCAGATCCATCACATTTGTCATCACAATATCAGTCAAAGCACTAAACAATGCCTCCTTAGCCCTAATATATTATACTCAACATCCCTAATCTCAACAGTAGTAGTTGGACCATTCTGTGGAATAACATACCTATTGCTTGTAAAGCTCCAGTGGGGTTCACCAATGCATCTAAGATGACACTCCATTTGATTCTTCTAGAGAGAATAATTTGTTCCATCAAATCTCAGACTATCTTTCTTATATGTCGCCATCCTAGATCACCTTAAGTTGTTAAACTTCTTCCAAGGAACCTGCTTTGATACCAATTGTTGGCAACACAAGGGCAGACAACTACGAGGGGGGGTGAATCAATTGTCACAAAATTTCAAAACTTATTAACTTATTAACTGTATTCTCAAATCTGATTATTAACAATGAAAGCATAAATCATCAACACATCAGAAACATGCATGACACCAATATTTTTTTACGTGGAAACCCTGTTAGGGAAAAAACCACAGTAGAGGTCAGTCCACAAGATTATACCCTGTTAAAATGATAAAGAATGAAATGAGGAATGCACATGCATTTAGGAACACTACCTAAAGCTCACTGCTCAATTACAAGGCTTACTACTAAAAGGAAGACACACTTTCTTATAGAAATATTTGGATTACATCTGTAGGGATTTAAACTGATAAAATAGCATATGCTAGTTCCTGATCATAGTTTTGGTTAAGCATATGAAAACTTCTCCACTCTTCTTCACTCTTCTTCACACCTTGCTCTTCCTTCTTGAATGATTTAGAAGATTATTCATGCACACACACATTTGACATACTTTAAATAAAATAAAAAATTGGTTGTACATATTAGCAATAAGAAATTACATCACTATATGTCGACTTCAACAAAATAATAAAATGAATATAAAATGTCAGCCCAGATCAATAACAATTATTAATGTGAATCAACCAAGGTCAGCCACAACATAGTGAAGACCCAAAATAAAATCCTAAGAACACGAACCACCTTCAAAAAATATTCCTTGAAGATCTGCAACATGCTACAACACCCTGTCAACCAAGAACATGAACACACAAGATAAAATCATGGATCACGAGCACAACGTTCAATGCAGATGTGCAATAAAGATAGAGAAAAATATAGAAACATCCACAAACATCATGAATATCCAAAGAAGCATCTACAACAACTGAACTGATTCGAATCACATCATCTTCATTTAGGAACACTAACTAAAGTAACAAAAAAAAATGTTAGAATTTACAAATTTTCATAACTTAATCAAATCTTTATGTGGATCTCTAAAACTCAACATGGATATAAACTAGATGGACTCGATAAAAAACCCTTTAGGTGACAACCTCTGATCATCAATGTACTAAACTCACCAATAGATTGAACTTCACTTCAGCACTGACAACCTACAACTCGTTTCATTACAATTTTCTCAATATCCTCGACATATACAACTTCTAATGCATTAATGCTAATAGTGTTGACTTTAATGACAACCAAATTTCAACAACACAATCACAACATCCAACAAGGTCTTGGGCCCCTTGTGAACTAATGGATTTAAATGGTACCTTGCTAAATTGTTGTGAAGTGTTGTAACACACTTTCATACTTTTCTAAGGTTTTATTAATTAATCGGACCTAATAAACCTTAGTATTACCTTATTTTTAAGTGTTGTAAAGTGTTGTAACACATTTTTCACACTTTTCTAGGATTTTCATTGATAATTGGGATTTCTTATGATTTAATTGGCCTTATTTCACATCCACAAGCCTCATTTATTACATCTTTTCAAGGATAGTCCCAACACCAATCATTATCCAATCATAATTTAGTTGTTTTAGGTTTGAATGGACTAGATTTAGTCATTTAGGACTCATTCACCAATCATAATTCAGTTGTTTCAAGTTTGAATGGACCTAGTTTCATAGATTTCTAAGCATTTTTAAAAATGTTCCCAAAAATTTAGTTCGGTGGGACTCATTTTCCACCTTGGGTGAATGAGTCCTGTGTGACTCAAAATCAAAATTAATTGAAACTTCTAGTGGAATTTTATTCTCCCAGATTTGATGTCAGCTTGTAGTGTTGTAATGTTGGAAATTTTCTTGCATAATTGATTATAACTGAAAGGTTTTTTCACTCATATTTTCACCTAGCAATCTAACAAGTAATCAAGTGTTCACAAGAATTTACATGAGCATTCAAGAGTATTCAAGGGAATATTATCAATCATTTTAGATCAGCATTCAAGCATCAATCATCATGTCAAAGACTTCATGCACCATGTTTTTTTTTAGCTAACAATTGTGATGTAGGGTTTATGATTCAAACAAGCATTGCATTCAAGTTCTATCACCACCAAGCTAGAGTGAAGATGTACATCCATTGCAACCATCTCAAGCATATTTTCAGCACTTTATTGATAGGGTTTGGTGAATTGCAAGATCTCATTTTGTTCATTCATCATCCTCCATTATATTTCGTTCTATTTCAAGGTTTAATTACCAATAAGGGGTTTGACCAAGGAAAACCCCTATCCACTAACCCAACAACATTTTCCCTTCTCCTTTGTGTGTGATTTGTAGGTCTAGGTTGCAAATTTCCTAAGTAGCAATATTGGAGAAAAGTTGTCAAGAGTTCAAAATTGTAAAATTTGTCACCAAGCCTTGGAGAACATTGGACAAGGCCTACAAGTTGTAAATCAGGGTTTTAGATCCATAAATCATTCAAGAAGGATAGAGCATACATAGAAGAGTAGGATCAAACATTGAAGCTTCAAAAAATCCTATCTAGACTAAATCACCACTTTTAGCGAATGAGTCCTAGTTTTAGTCAATTTTTAGATTTTTTTCATATTTAGATACCCATTTGGTAGATTCATGTTCTTGCACAAAAACCCATTTTTTGGACTGATTTTCCTAGCTTGGGAAATGAGTCCTAGTTGGCAATAAAGTCATATTTTCTAGTGTTCCAAACCTCCATTTATCCATTCCTAGATTTCAAGGTGTACACCTTCCTTTATGTAGTTTTCTATTTTATTTCATTCACTTTTCTATGTCATTTAGTGTTACTTTGCATTCAATTAGGGTTTATTTTTTGCATCTTTCATTTCATTATCTTTTCCAAGTCCAAAATTTATGGCAAACCCCTTATTATTCTACTTTCAACCCTTAGGATAGCCCTATTGGAATATCTCTTTCTCTTCATTGAGATCTCTAGGGTTATCCTTGAATGGAATAGCTTGAAAGTGGTTGTGATAGCACTTATTAATAAGTATTCCTCACCCACATTTTCCAAGGTTCCAAAAGTAAACACTTCTTATAAGATAATGCATATTCAAGGAATTAGTTGAATCCATTTCCACTTAGAAAACTAGATTTGTCTATGTCATCTTGTTTACTTGTTTAGGTTGTTTATGTCCTCAACAAGAGGATTGAGCTTAAGGCATGAAAATGAGAGAGAGACTCATCGTTTCCATGACAAGAAACATAGTGTACATAGTGTATATTTTGACTTTATATTCCCTCATTTTAGTTCCTGAGACACTCATCCTTACCATAAAAAGTAATGTTGTCTACATTTTGAGCTTCTATTCTCTCATTATAGTCCCTTGGATAAGCAAAGCTATGATAGACTATATTTTCATAATAGAACTTAATTCTTCTATTACTCATTCCCCATAATAGTTACTTGTGTATATTATCCCCAAGATAACCAACCACCTTAGTGGTCGCCCTTGTGGCATTGGAAAACCAATGTAATTTTTTTATTATGAAGAATATATTAATATTCTCGATAAGAACATTGAAACTACCATTCTTAACATGTAAATAAATGTTCCATGCATGACATAAATTCAATAATTTGAATTATCCCATATATAAACACACTTAGTTTCTTATTTAAGAGATTGAATTTGTGCATTAGAAAGTAACAAAAAATAATGTTTATATGTGCCACAAGACCGACTCTATAGACATGGATCAATTTTTTGGAAACATTGAACATAATGCATGAATTTCAAGTGTAAATAGCATTTGGTATGAGTACATTGTGATTCAAAAAAACCACTAGCCACGGATTAAAATAAAGTAAAAACCCAATACATAGATAAATCACATTACTTAATTCTTTGATACATATTAAATATACATTAAAGAAAAAAAAGAGAATGAACCCCCACGTCATTATAGAAATGCATAAAAATTGGGGTTTATTTTCTTGTAAAACCTTTAGCCTTGAAATCATTAAGTGGAATTCAAGGATATCAAGTGTAAACAACATTTTACATGAGTAGTTTGTGAATCAATAAAAAAATAGGTAAAATTAAAATAAAACATAAACCCAACAACTCAATAAATCACATTAGTTAACACTTTGATACATTTTAAATACACATAACGATGTTTATGTATATATTATACACCATGAAAAAACTAGGACAAACCCCCCTCAACCCTGACAATACAGTGGAAAATGTGATCCCAATGAATTTTTTTTTCTATACGCAAGTCTATTGTGCTGACTAAAAAAGGAATGACAAAACATCAAGATAAAGGAAGATGAAAGAATAATCAATCCCTCTCTGAAAAGATTCCATTTTTAGAATCTCAACATATGGAAGATTTTACATGTATTGAGAAAATAATAAACATAGAAGATAGTGGTTAGTACACTCGAGAAACCTAGCAAACTAGAAAATTTTGAAATTTGAGAAGGTAGAAACATCGTAGCACACACAAGTGTAAAAGAATAAAGGTTGTTCAGTGAAAGAGAGAAGGATTTGTGTGAAGTGGTAGAATGTGTGAGCTTTTTCATGGATTTTTGGTGGCTTTGCAAGAGAAAAATATTTGCATGTAAGATGAATACATGTTCATATATTACCAAAATATACAAAATTTCATATATTGGTAGACATAAATAATTGTTATATATAGAAAATTCTTTATTCTCGAAGGAGATAAAGGGAAAAAGCTAAGCATTCATGAACATGCAATTGTAAAGGAGTATTTTTGTCAATGGAAGAGAGAAACACGAACATTTGCAACTATGAAGAAGTGAGTGGATGTTAGAAAATTTGTCAATTAAAACCAAGATGGATAAGAAAGATGATAATATATGTACACAGGTTTGTTGAAAGAAATAAATATGCCTACAAAAAGAATCAGTTAAATGTACCATGTGCTCTCAAGAAAAAGCTAGAGAAATAAAAAATAAATCTCATTCAAGCAAATGCCACTGAATTAAAAAAATATATGTTGACCAGGGTAATAAGAACCGCCAATTTTTTTGAAATTGAATATGGGTAGCTACATTTCTCCACAAAATTTTATATGCGAGTATAATAAAATATGCAATAAAACAATCGAAGCATTCAAAGATGGCTCCTCATCACATGAAGCTCTGAAAAATCTAATATCGTATTTATGAAGGCATGGATTCCCATCCGATGAAGCTCTAGAAAATTTAATATCATATTTACGAAGGTGTAGGTTCCTACCTCTAATGAAGGTGAGTACGGGTGGGTGTAAATAAAAATATGATTGGAAGGATGTGAATAGTGGAAAATTAAAGTGGTGGTATATAATAATGTACAAAAATCAAGCATCAAAAAATGACGAGAAACAGTCAATGGGCTAGATTTATTTAACTGTCTTGCATTGCTTCTACAGAACTATTAACCATTGATAGTAAAAATCAAATTGGCTATTTTAGAAAAAGATGATTAGGGAGAGAGGTGTTCGAGAGAGTTCTCACCTGCTAACCCTAACATGCGTTTTAGGCTAAATTTTTCATTGTGACTCATCAGTGGCTTCTTCGCTTCTAATGTCAGCCTCCACTGTGCCTATTTCTCTCTGTGTTGGCTTTGACAACAAGTTTTTTTGGCACAGCTTGCCAGGACGAGGATGTTTTGGGAAATTCTATAGTTTTTTCCATTTACCATTGCCTATTCTAAATCAAAATCTTCTTGCAGTCTACTCAGGAAGGATTTGGGCATTTATTCTTGTCATCTCTATTGTTTTTTCTACTTAAGGGTTCTGCCACGATTGGTAGGCCCTTCTTTTTCTTCCACGGCTTTTGGGCTCTGGGTTGTGGGTCATGCTTGGGTTTTGTTTCTGCATTTTTTTCCTGTGTGTGGCTAAAGGCAAAAGCAAGGAAGTCAAGGGGAGAGCAGAATGATGAGTTGAGTGAGTCTCAACAACTCGAAACCCTTGGCATGGTGGAAGGAGAGGTTTTAGGTCTAGTTAAATGCAAAACATGGAGGGTGTGGAAAAATACAAACCCTTGGAGATGAATAAGGACTCAGTTGACTGTGTGGAAAAAGAAAAAGTGGAAGTCATGGACAACCAGATGGAGCAGATTTACGATGATTTAGGTAAAACTCTTGAGTGTCTACTTCCTGATGATGTGGTTGAAAACATAGTGGAATGCTAGCATAAAATTGTTATCTTGTTTTTTCTAAGAGGTATTCCATCTAAATATGATTTCTTTAAATGGGCTAAAACAAACTGGGAGAGTAGGCAATGGGAAATAGAAGCTTTGAGAGGCCTTGGAAAAGGTTATGTTTCCTATAAATTCAAATCAGTTGATAAACCCCAAACTGTCTTACAGTATGGTATTTGGATTATTTGTGGGAAGATTTATTATCTATAGGCTTTGACTCTAGATTTTCACCCAAAGGAACCCTCGAAATCGAAGTACTCTATGTGGATAGAGCTACCATTTTTTAACTTTTCTCTTAGACCATTAATAAAAGATGTCATTTCATAGTTTGGAAGAGTGCTATGGTGTAAGAACTCTATAGATAAATTTGCTAGCCTAAGGGTGCATCCAAGGGCTTGCATGAAAATAGACCTAACCTATCAATTACCTAAAAATATTAAGCTAATTGGGCCAGGATTGGAGTTTTTCAGCCTATAGTTTATCTGAACAAACCCATTGTGTGCTTTTTTTGTCATCAAGATGGTCACTTAATCAAAGATTATCCTTCCAGGACAAATAGAGACATGCAAGAAAATAAAATAGTCCCTTCTAATTCACAATAATTGCAAAATCACGCTTAGCCTACTGTTATGTCTACTCCAGTCTCCAATGTGAAACAATGTTCTCCTTAGCCTACTATTATGTATAATCTAGTCTCTAATGTGAAGCAATGATCTACTCATCCTACTGTTATGGCTAGTCTGGCTCCTAATATGAAACAACATGAAAATGCCAACTCGGAAGAACATACTATGAGTGATAGGTCTCCCACCTATAAAGATGCCATTATGTCTGACGAATGGAGGATGGCTAGGAAAAGAAAGGAGCTTTCTATGTCCCTTGAAATTCATAATGGGGAATTACCTTCACAAAAATATGGCAGCTCCCCATCATAGTCCATGGAAGAAATATAGAGATAACTTCACCAATACATTCTAAAAGTCAAAGTGTTCACTCACCCCATGATAGACATGTCTCCCCTTCCCCATTGGCAAGATCGTGATCCAGGTCTCCTTCTTCGGTGGTAAAGCAAGGAAAGCATTTTGATTAGTCATTTATGTTAGCTAATCACTTTGAAGTTTTGCCACAAGTGGAAGACCTCCAAACCTCTTATTAACTATGAATTTCAAAACTCTTTCTTAGAATGTTATAGGGTTATCTTTACCTCATCAAACATTTTAGGTAAAAGATGCTATTGTCAAATGAAAACCAAATGTTTTTTTCTTGCAAGAAGTCAAGATTAATGGCAACCATCTCCTCTCTTCTTTATCCAATGTATGGAGAGATGTTGTTTCCTTCCATACCTTGCATAGAGAAGGTAGGGGGGGTTATTGGTCTTCACTCTTGGATTAATAGGTTTGTCATTGATAAAGGGGAGGACTTGTCACATAGCTGTGTCTGGGTTCTTGCTTTAATCAATGGCCAACCTATTTGTTTTTATTCTATTTATGCTCCTAACATTGCAAGAGAGAGAGATGTGAATTATGGGAATGGATGTCCAATCATCTGCCTTAGGATGATTGGGTCATTGGAGGAGATTTTAATATGGTATAACATCATTCTGATCACAGTTGGGCTGATCATGTCAAATTAAGTAATGAAGAGTTTGAGAAATGGATATTTTACAAAAACTATGTGGGTATTATAGATCCCATTGTTAAAAAAAAAGCAAGTCATCAGTACAACTAGTACACTTAGACTAACTGTAGGATGGGAGTTGATAGGAAACTAAGCAAATTAGATAGGTTTTATATCTCTCCCAACCTACAATTAGTTCAAGATTTCATGGGGAATTATGTGAAGGTACATTATTCTACTACTTTATCAGATCACTTTCTAGTTATTTGTGTTTTCACAACTAGGATAGTTAGAGATGTGGATTTCCAATTTCCTTTTAAACTTAATACTTCATATCTTAAAATTCCTTCTTGTGTTGATGCTTTGGTTGACATTTGGAATTCTATACCTAAGCCAAAAGAAGGTGAATCTTACAAGATATGGTGATAGTCTGCTATTAGTCAATGTGTTGATTTCTTACATAACTTTAGTAATAGATTGGCATGGTAGCAAAAATGTAAATAAAAGTATCTCCAAGCCTAGAAGCTTGAGTTGAATAGGAAGCTGCTGATTTTAAATCCTAAAATTATTTCTATTCAAACCTCTATAGCTAATATTGAAGGTCAACTTCGCAAACTTAATATATATAAGGCACAAGGAGCCAAAATCAAGGCTAGATTGCATTGGTTTAAAAAAGGAAACAAAGGCTCCAAATATTTCTTCAAATATTTAAACTATAAACATAAAAAGGAATATATTGGGTCAATACAAGATGAGAATGGAAGGATTTGTACAAACCCAGATGAGTTCAAATACATGTTTCAAAACTTTTATGAGCAACTTTTTAGAGAAGACTCCCATTGGGAAGATATTCAATTTATATTAGAGTTTATCATCCAAGGATGCATTCCTAGGAAGGTGCACCTTGATTACAGTCATTTCCTTCATCGAGACTTGTACATTAAGGATTTGGGTATGTGTAGGATCATGATGGGCAAAAAAGTGGCGATATGACGGGTATGTGGCTAATGACTTTTTTTAACCCAAAATTGATGAAGTGAAAAGGGTTTTCAAAAAATATTCTCAACTTTCCACCAATATAAATTATGCTTTACTTTAAATTTAATAAATAATTATTACTCATTTTCTATTTGAATTATGACTAAAGTCATGATTGATAGGCTGATTGAAAAACGTCTATAGCTTTCAAATAGTATCACATTTTTTCAATCCAAAACATGTGCCACATTCTATGCTTCACATACTATAGGATTAAAAAAAAATGAATTTCATGAATTTTGACAAAGTTTTAAAGGTGGTCAGACATACAAGTTTTTATATTTTTTAAAAGTTGTAATTTAAAAAATTCATAATTATATATTTACTTGCAAAAAAATTACAAAACAATATGCATCACATCGGGACATGAGTCCTCTACTTATATCTAAAATCTTATAAAAAAATATTATCATTTTATTGTGGCTATGGTGGTTACAGAGACACCTACTTATTATTCTTTCCCTGAAATTTAAGTACACTACTACATTGAAATTTCAAATTTTCACCAAATAGATTTTTTTTGTTTAAATAAACCTAGTAGCTTAGAAACTACATTCAATTTGCTATAGATTCTATTCTTATATATTTTTGAAATAATATAGATAACTTATTCAAATTTTTATGTCAAGTTGCTTAAATCTGATTTTTCTAATTTTTTTGCCACTTAAGGGGCTATTTTTTCTATGATGATCCTACACATACCCATTTAGAGCATGTTGTTTTCTCTATGGCTCATAACAAAAGTCCAGGGGTTGATGGGTTATCAATTGAATTTTACCAAACTTTTTCCAGTAGCATATTAAAGAAGATTTTTACCAAGTTTACTTGGAAGTAATGAATCAAGGGTCATTGGGGTTAGATATTAATAATGGATTAAATAAATTCCTTCTAAAAGGGAAGAATTCAGATCTCATTTTTGGATGGCAGTCAATTACTCTACTCAACACTTCCGATAAAATTATTGCTAGAGCCTTAGCTACCAGGATCAAACCAATGGTTAAAAAGATAGTTAGACCAGAGCAAACTGGGTTTCTTGGTGGCAGATTTATACTTGACAATTTAATTCTAGCATGGGAAACTTGAGTGAATGGGCTCAAGAATCAAATTAGAATGCTTTGTTGGTTAAGCTTGACTTTGATAAAGCTTATGATAGGATACGGTGGGGATTTACTATCAAGATGTTGTAGTGGTTGGGATTTGGTCCTAAGATATGTAATCATGTTAAAATGCTTTTTACTAATGAGAATGCTTTGTTGATGATCAATGGTACTTTGTGTAATACTTTTTTCCTCCAATGCTCGATTAGATAAAGTTGTCCTTTATCACCATTCCTTTATGTTCTAACCATTGATGCTCTTGGTTACCTTCTTCAAAAATATAATCAAATGAATTTTACTAAAGGCATCTCTATCCCTAACAATACAGTGCTTATAAATTCACATTTTGCTGATGATAGTTTGCTTTTTATTCAAAATTCTGAACTAGAAATTAAGAATGTTTTAGATTTGTATTGTGAGGTTTTAGCGTCAAAATTGGATCATCATAAAACTAAATTTATAATGATCCTATTTGATCCTATTCCTAAATGGATTCCTACATAATGGAAACAAATTAAGCATGGATAAATCACTAGATATCTTGGTATTCCATTTGGACTAGGGGTTATGTTTCATGACATGTGGATCTGGTTCATCAATAAATTAAAAAATAAAATCTTTAATTGGGAAAACAAATTCTTATCATTAATAGGAAAAGTACAAGTGATAAATCAAATATTTGTGGCCTTTCATGTCTACTATTCTTAATTCTGTATATTGTCTAGAAAAGGCTATGAAGATATGGTTAAACTCATTCAAAAAAATTTATGGACTAATTGGGATGGAAAAAGGCATAAATTAGGGCCTCTTCATGGCTACACTGTATACAACCTAAGAACAAGGGAGGTTTGGGCCTCTTCAATCCTTGGTCTCAAGGGGTGTGCTTATCTGCTAAAAGGATAGTAAGAGTTATGAATATTTCAATGGGCTATTTTTCTTAAGGTTAGATTATTAGATTAATAAAGCATAAAATCCCAAAGAAGCTATCAAGTACAATGAAAGCCAAAAATAAATGAAACAATTATACCAATTGATTCATAAAGCTTCCATGATTCACCTCCATAACACCTTCTAACTTGTTGATTGTTGCCCTTAGATCGAGTGTGTGAGCATTATGATAACAAAGACCGTGACAAAGTCCTAAACAAACTTTGAAGGATTTGAAATATAAATGTCCATGCCTATGAGAAAATGACTATAATGCCTAAGACTAGAATTGAGTATGCCAAAATCATAAAATAAATTGTAAGTATATATGTGTGTGTGTGTGTAATCGAAGATGTAAGCAAGATTGGAATTTTACAGAAAATGCAATTTTGGATGGACAGATGAGATTAAAAGCTAACAAAGCCTAAAATCAATGGATGAGATTTCATGTGACAATCCCTAATTAGTGTTAGGGAAAAAAACACTAAATGAGAGGTCAAGATGTCATTTGAGAAAATCAAATCAACGATCGAGAATAAATGTGATAATTTGTCAAAAAGATAAAGATTTCTAAAAATCAAGAAAATAAAGACTGCTTGGTTTGTGAGATTCAAAAAATCAATAAGATAAGAGTTGAACTAAAAAGTGGATTTAGAAAATCAAGAATTTGTTCAATTACTTGATTTTTGGGAGAAGATTACCATTTTGAATTAAATTATTTCAAAATATGGATTTTGTGTGATAATAAATAATCAATTTTTAGATTATTTACTAAAATGAATTGATAGTCAAGAATGTGAGATCATTTTAAGTAATTTCATTTATTTAAAATGAGGGAAATATTTAATTTGGCAATTAAATAATTTAAAGATAATTATTTAATTTAGAGGATATGATCAATAATTAAATAAATTAATAAATTCATTTAATTATGAGAATTAGTGGCATATTAAATAAATAAATATAAATTCATTTATTTAATAACCAGGAAGAATAAATGAATAAAGGTAATTAAATATTTAATTTTAAGAGGATAATAAACACTTAGTGACGTATTGAATAAATAAATAAAATTTATTTATTTAATAATCATGCAAAACATAAGAGACCTGAATTAATTAAAAAATAATGAATAATTTAATTAATAGTTAGAAGAAGACCAAGGAAATAATTAAGATGTCATAATTATGCTAGGACGAAAGTGGTAAAAATAAAGCGAGTAGGCCTAGATCATTTTTATGTGTTTACATTTTTCCCCTCTTTGTCATAATGTAGCATGTCGCACTGTGAAAAAGAAAATAAGTTAAAGCCATGCCCTAGTGAAGGTACAAAGTATTGATGCCCCCGCATGAAATTTTTCAAATTTTGGGTTGGCGATAGAAAAATTTGGAAAGTATCCCAATAAGTCAATTTAATGACCAGAAAGACAATGGCACAAATGGTTTCAAATTTTGACATGTTTAAAGCAACCAAAGTTGTAGTCAAAGCTGGTCAAAAGAGCCTCCAGTAATAATAAAGTTGACAAATGTCATTTTGACTTTATAAATAGGTTGACAAAGGGGTAAAAGTCAATTCATTTTCACTATTCACCTCTGCAATTTTGAGAGCTTAGAGCAAGGAGGATTTCAGCGAGGATGGTGATTCTAGTCATAGAGCATCGCAGGGAGATCGTACAGACCTTCAAGTGGCTAGAGAGTTCTGAGCTAGTAGTATGTACCCCTAATCCACTTTGTCATTTTCTCAATTTGCGCACAAAAATTAGGGTTTTAGGGTGAACAATAGATGTGCGGTGACACATATGTCTGTGTAAGTTGCATCTGCTATCACATTCAATGCATTTGATGTGTCACAACACAAGTCCGATGGATAATTAGACGAGACCAAGGATGTGTGACACATCTATTGAAAATTGTGACACATTCGTCATATTGTGTCTCATTCGAATGATGTAATGTTGCATATGACATTTCGCAACACATTCGCGTGTTAGAGAGATGCATTTGAATGAAGTTACGCATGTGCCATAAATCAAAATGCAAATGACATGATGTGACGCAAGTGAGAAACAAAATGACACAATTGATTATTTGAGTCATAATTGAGGTTTATAGTGACACAAATGAAGTTAGTGCAATGCATTTGAATTTGACTTTGACTAAGGCTGATTCTGATGTGTTTCAAAATTTTAATACTTTTGAGATATAATGATGATAATGACAATTGTCCATAAGGTACTAACACATTGTTTGATCATGTGCAGAGACAACTAGTACTTGTTTATACTTGAGAGAGTAGGCCATCAACCTTCCAATTCTGAGACCAGCTGAGTTTGCAAGAGTGACAATGATTGATGTAGCTAGGTTTATATTATGTGCCTATATTCCTGTTATTCAGGAAAATAGAGGTTTGTTGGCTGCATTGTGTGAGAGGTGGCACTCTGAGACATACTCATTCCATTTTCCGACAGGAGAGGCTACTGTGACATTAGAGGATGTCTATCATATTCTCCATTTGTTGATCCAAGGAGAGTGGATCATTTATGACCCTCGACATGGCTATCAGACCTTTATAGCGTACTATTGGGATGAGAGTGTAGGACTAGGAATTGAGGGATACGAGATCTACTGGGAGTTTATGGCAAAGCATTATGCCCAGTTTGATGCATTTTTTGTGACAATGATCGGTGGGATACTAATTCTTGATGATTGCAGACATGGGTTTCCCATTGGTTGGCGAGATGTGATAGTGGGCATGAGGTGGGATAGGACAGTTTATGCCTGGGGGCCCTCTTTGTTAGGCATGCTCTACCATTAGTTTTAGGAGGTGGCCTATAGGAGGGCACAGAGCATTGGATGTGGCACAACACTTCTGATGATATGGGTCTGGGAGCATGTGGAAATATTTTGACCTCCTAGTCTAGAGACCATAGCTTGTAGAGGGGATGCCTTACACTTATTACTATGTTGGTGTCCTATAGTAGAAAAGGATGGGAGAAACAGGTTGGTGGCACCATCGTATTAACACCATGGTTTCATTCATCTAGAGGTCCTATAGAGACTACCAGCAGTGGGATGATGAGGATGATTACCTTAGCTTTTGTAGACAGTATTGTTACTTGATAAGGAGGATAGTGTAGAGTCAACTCATTATAGAGATACACCTGCCATAGTGTGTACTAAGACATTTTTGGGAGCAATAGGCTGTACCGGTAGGGACAACTGAGTATGCCAGATCTTCTAAGGATTCAACGTGGGGGCCACCGATTCTTGTAGCATTTGTCGTGCAGCAGATTGATGGGATATTAGCCTAGTAATGGGGATGGAGAGGTGGAGTTGCAGATCTAGGGACTACCACTGACTGTGACTTGTTGTGGAAAGTGCATCGACCAGTGCCACTTATAGATCCTGATGGGCTAAGATCAGTTGGTAGGAGATTAGTTATACCACACTTGCCATGAGCTAGGTGAGGGGGAAAAGATGGGGGTAGATGCAAAGGTAGAGGGATGGTAGTAGAGATGGAGGCTAGGGTGGAGGGTGAGATGGGTGTAGGGATGGAGGCCAGGGTAGTAGAGATGGAGGCCAGGGTGGAGGGTGAGATGGGTGTAGGGATGGAGGCCAGGGTGGAGAGTGAGATGGGGGCAAGGACATAGATGATGGGGATGACATAGTGGATGGCCAAAGATAGAGGAGAGATGGCTAGATGCAAGGAAGGAAGGTGTGACAACATGTGGCCAGAGTTGCATTGGATGCTATCCCAGAAGTGGTCGAGGAGGGGGAGAGAAAGGAGGAAGAGCCGATGAAGGAGCAGGAGGAGAAGAGACAGGAGGAGGAGCTCAGGTAGGAGTGGGAGGAGGAGAAATAGGAGGAGCATGTGGTCGAGGAGGATGCCAAACAAGAGCAGGAGGGTGAGGTGGATGTGGATGTGGATGTGCCTCCAAATAAGAAAGTCGGTGGAGAGGATGTCACAGAGGAGGAGGATGATGATGGCAGAGATGATGATGAGGCTATTGATGAGGCCGAGAGACTCTTGGGATGGCGGATGGTTGAGGGAGAGGAGGAGGTACCATCTACCTTGACATTTCTCTAGGATGCCATGACAGACCAGAGGGCGGTAGACCCTCAAGGAGATTGGATGAGAGTGTCATGCAAGTTAGATCATTGCAAGTAGAGCTAGAGGTGACTTGAGTAGAGTGGGATCAGGTAGTGATCTGCTAGTAGGAGGCAGTGCATTGGTGTACAGAGTTTTCATGACTTTGCATAGGACCATCGATAGATCTGGCATGAGATTTTGGCAGGGTCAGTGTATGGCTTGGGAGATATAGGAAATTGGATGAGCAGGCCGTGCTAGCCAAGGTGAGAGATCCCTCTCTGTCCAGGACATAGATGAGGATAGGTAGTAGCAACAGGTTAGGGAGTGGTAGTGGTAGCTAGATTTGTGTAGGAGGCTTGACCTCTTCAGGGCATACTTTGAGTCACAGGTCTGATCACAGACACTCATCCAGTCACAGGTCAGGGCATTCAAATGGGTCATCAGGTTCAGGCCATAGATTAGTACCTGGTCCACCTCTAGTGATAGATCCTTCAAGTTCACAAAGTCAGGCTACAGTGTCATCACAAATGCCATTAGTTTCAGTTCCCTCTAGTTCACAGACAAAGACTATTACAATTCCACTTGTTAACTTAGTGCCAGTCACAGTTCCTCAGTCACCACACTCTTTGCCATGAGGGGATGAGGAGAGCCTTTCTTAGGGACATGCTTACTAAATTTGATTTCATTTTTTATACTTTATGTTTTGACACATTATGTATACACCATTGAGCCTGTGAGCTCTATTTTTAGGATATCTCTTAACTTTATCCTATGGCATTGATTTTTTTGAGATGATCATATATATATGATGCAATTTTGATGTGGCCTACATGTGTGTTATATGATGTTACATGATTTATGCACTATGATATCTGTGATGTGATGCTTATGTGAATTATGCAATTATGATGGATGATGGTATTATTTATTTATGTCTTGTCATGTATGTCCTATGATGGTTTCTCATGATATGATGCCATGATAATACAATGCTTATTTATATGTTATGTCAATAGATGATGATAATATTCATAATGTATTTACTTGAATGCATGCTATGTTTATGATTATGTTAATGCATGACTATGTATAATGTGATATGTAATGAAATGTATATGATTTAATGCTATGGATGATGTATGTATGGATATAATATAATGTCTATATGATTATGTATGCACTTATGTTTTTGTATATCACAAGATATCATCGTGAGATGGACAGGTGAAGATGAAGAAACCGAAGGAGATGCATGTGAGTTCCTAGACCAAATCCTTCAAAACCTTGCCATAGGACTTTAATATTTATTGATCTTAATCATCATTGGGAAAATTATTGTAATGGCTAACAAACACCATGATATGACATAGATCAAGGTGTGCATGGTCATACCATCACACAAGACAAGTAGTCACAGACAAGGATGATCATGACTCATACTAAGAGCGTAGTTGCCTTAATCTTTTTGTCATGACCAATCACAAGAAGAAAAGAGAAAAGGGACAATACATGAAACATTGTTGCTTCTCTAAATCTCATTTGAGGAAATCCTTGAGAAACTAGTAACATGATTGTCAAAAATACAAAATAGATCCATTATCATGATACATCATTGTTTTTATAAATCCCTTAGTTAGGACATCGTTGAGAAACTAGTAACATGTGTGTCAAAAGACAAGAAAAATGTCATGATACGTTGCTGCCTCTCTAAATCTTGTTGTTGGGATCTTGCTGAAAAACTAGTAACATGATGAAAAGCAAAAAGACAAGTGTCAAGTCTTTTCCAAGTGTGTCTGAATGTTGAGTGTTTTGATGTCAAGATGTTAGGTTTAGTGATGTCGAGATGCCATGGTGTCAAGGTTTTGATGATGCCAAGATGACAAATGTTGAAGATTGCCAAATTCAGGAAGGACACATCCTGAATGATGTTGATGTCGAGAGGATTGATCCTTAAATATCAAAAGGATCACTCAAAATGCCACATGACAGGGATGGTGAAAATGTCTAGGAAGGACACATCCTAAGGCATAAATGATAGATTTTTTTCTTCAAAAGGACATATAAAAGAATATTTATGTCGAGGGAAACGATCCTTAAATTTCAAGAGGATCACTCAAAAATGTTGGATAACAGTGACAATGCATAGGAAGGACACATCCTAAGGCATGAATGAGAGAGATTGTTCTTCAGAAGGACACATCTGAAGAATATTGATGTCAAGAGGAATGATCTTTAAATTGTAGAATTTGAAAAACCAACTTCACAGTCCCCAAGAATCACTTGCAAGCAATCACCTATCACATGCAACAGATATTCAAAACAAAAAATAAAGATGTTCTGTAAAACCTCAGAGAAAGTTTGTGCAAACCAAAACCAACATAATGATTATTGAAAGTAATTATTTTACCAATCATACAAAATCCTTCAAAAAGGAAATGGTGCAATAAAGCAAGAAAAAAAACCCTAATCTTATCTTAAGCAAAAGGATAGCTCAACAAGATAAGGATAATTAAATAATAATTAACCTAGGAAATAAAATATTCCTAAGTAAACTTATGCTAAAGTGTAATTAAATAATTAATTACACCAACACCCCCCCATAAGTGCAACTTGGGGAGAAGAAAACTATTATGCAAAGATAAGTCCCAACAACAAGGCCTGATCAGGTACTCATTTACAAATGCAATGCAAACTAAAACAAACGGTGTAAAGGAGAAAACCACATGCGAACAAAACTCCTCCCCAAAATAGAATATAATAAACTAACTAAGTGATGTAATATTGAGGACTCCATAAGACCCCCCAAGGACACCATCCATCACAAAGATACATGAAAGAAACCCCCCATAAGAGAGGAAGAAAGAGACCACAGATCCCCCCTAGAATGAAGTAACTCCAAAAGAACTGAAGAAACTGCATCTCCTAAAAGAAGTGGGAGGGAAGAGGCCGAATGACTGCAATATTTGAAGGTGATATAGGTGCAGCCCAAGATGTCTCCATAGAAGCAGGTGTGACCACAACAAATGAAGAAGTCAAAGGAGGTGAAGAATCAAGAGTAGACTCCAGAGATGGATGATCAACAGGATCCTGTTGCACTAAAATAGAAGAATCCACATCGGTAGCCGCAAAGGGAGGGGGAGGAGATGGAATGGAAGGCTCGAGAACATGATTCAAAGTGAGAACACCAATGTTCAAGAAGCCAAATCTCTCCTCTATATGCTAATGCATAGTAGAAGTGTGAGGAATAGTTGTAGGAACAAAATCACCATCACTAGCAAAATCAGTGAAGGAATACAACCGAGATGAGTGATCCACTATCCCGGTAGCAATAATTGCTCTACTCTCCAAGTCTCTGATGATAACCAAATGAAGTGTGAACTTCACAGATCTCCCAGTGCCTCCATGTGTGATATGGTAAATGGAAAGAAGGTTGTTTGTCAAGTGAGGGACACAGAAGACATCCTAAAAGGAGAGGTCTCCAAAACTAATAGACCCCTTCCTTGTAACACTCATGTAAGTGTTGTTTCCCATAAAAATGGGAGACATAGTACAAGGCTCACAAGAAGTGAACATAGACTGTGAAGATTCCATATGATGAGATGCTCCTGAATCTAGAAGTCATCTCCTTGATCCAATATTTGAATAAGCACAAAAGCATGTCCCTTCATATCTCATGAAGTATGTAAACCATTTGTGCCTGTGAACATATGTTGTTCGGAAGAAGAAGAATGAGGAGAAGATGATGATACATACATCCTAGAAGGAAAATCAATCTAATTTTTTTGAAGAAGATGTTTCAGCTCATCAATGTCCTTCTTGTAACAATTATGTTCTACACATGTCCTTCCCTCTTGCAATATGAACATGTAGTCTTCTCCTTCCTAGATTATTTCCCGTTAGAAGAGGAGGATGAATCTAAGGAATCCTACTGCTCATGAGGTTTGGAATCCTTGTTTCTATTTCTTTCCTTTTCCTGTAGAAGCCTTCTGATCTTTGGGCCCCTGTGATGAAATAAGTGCCTGTGATGAAAAAGAAGGTTTTACCATGCCCATGCTTGCTAACTTAGCTTGCTCTCAAGTGAGAGATGAAGCAAACTCATCAAGAAATGGTATAGTGAATCTCATACCAAGTGCATCCCTAGTGTCATAAAAGGTAGATACAAAAACTGAATAATCTGGTCCAAGCTTAGAAAGAATGGACAATATCCATTAAGAGTCTTATTTTTGAACACCACACTATGATAAGTGTAATCTAAAAGAATTGAGTTTGGTGAAAAAATCCTGGATGTTGTCAAAATCCCTAGGATTTCAGCCAATAAGCTCATTCTCTAACTAAAACCCTCTTATAGTATCCTGATTCCCAAACAAAGAATCTAAAGTAGTCCAGATCTCAATTGGTGTAGTGCAAGACTCAATATGAAAAATAAGGTCAGATGAAAGAGACAAAAATAATTTAAAATAAGCTTCATCACACCTATTAAACCATTTTCTCCTTTCAGTAGCACCTGTAGGTTCAATTTTTGTACCCATGGTTACCCTATACAACCCTTTGTGTTTCAAATGAATCTCCATTTGTTTTTCCCAACCAAAATAGTTGAATGGAGTAAGGGGTGAAATATTATGTAAATCCATGAAAAAACAATAGTATATACTTTGAAATGAAAAAAAAATATTCCTCTTTAATATAAAAAAAACTTCTGATTGCATGTTTCCCAAGAAAATAACTTAGAAAGTAAGGGTTGAGTTCTAAAAAAAATTAGATATCTAGAGAAAATTATACTAAAAACAGGTTTTATATCTGAGAAGAGGATGGAACTAGCTTTCCAACGCCTATTTGTTTTCGAAAAATGGAGCCAGGACGTAAAAGTTATGCCTCTCAGAGTGAAAACAACAACTTCTGGCTTGAATAGGCAAAAAATGCATCAAAATGAAAGAATCAGAAAAAAGTACCTACACCACTAGATCCGTCATCAAATCAGCTTTCTGGTGATATCTCATTTTCAAAAAATTACCTCTGTTTGCCCAAGTTATGAGAAAATGAAAAAAACCCTGTAAAAAGGCCTTTGCAGCACTAACAAGGGGCAAAAAATAAGCTCCTTTCTCTCGACACTCAGTCACCCATATGACCGTAGGTTGTAGGGGATTTTTAAACAAATATACGTCAGTTTGTGGGTGTAGGTCTTGGTCATAATGTGACTGTCGGCTTTTGAGAATGGGCTCACGCGAGCTGACCTGTGTGGGGCAGCTGGTGCCAGGTCCTCTAAAGGACCATGGGGCTAAGAGCTGAGCGGCTGGCAGAGGGTAGTTGAACTGGGCGGAGCAGAGCGCTAGTGCAAGAGGAGCAGCGGTGGCCACTAGGTGGTGCTACGATGGCTACCGGGCGACGCTATGGTGGCCGCTTGGTGGCACTACCCTTTATAACTAGAGGCGCATAAAACAAGCATGTTTTTTTTTTCAAAAAAATTGTGGACATTTTTAGAGAAATTTTGCCTCAAGAAGTGAGTTGGGGAGGCCGTACAACCTCTCTGGCTAAACATTTTTTTCCTTTTTTTCAAATTTCACCTAAATTGATGAAACGAAAGGTGTTTTTGGGGTTTTGGATGCTCTAATCGCAATGGCGATGTCCGTTTGGCCCAAAAATGCATAGAAAAATTGTGTACCCCCATATCCACAAAAAAATAGCCTAGCTTCAAACCTTTGAACAAAAAAAGACACTGTGAGAGAATATCTTCAGATCACGAATAGACAACAATAGTTTTGGAGCGCTGATACCATGTACAAGTTGAAAAACCAACTTCACAGTCCCTAAGAATCGCCTGCAAACAATCATTTATCACATGCAACAGATATTCAGAACAAAAAAATAAAGATGTTCTATAAACCCTCAAAGCAAGTTTATGCAAACCAAAACCAGCATAATGATTATTGAAAGTAATTTTTTTACCAATAATACAAAAATCCTTCAAAAAGGCAATGATGCAATAAAGCAAGAAAAAACAACCCTAATCTTATCTTGAGCAAAAAGACAACTCAACAAGCTAAGGATAATTAAACAATAATTAACCTAGGAAATAAAATATGCCTAAGTAAACTTATGCTAAAGTGTAATTAAATAATTAATTACACCAACACCCCCCCATAAATGCAACTTGGGGAGAAACAAATTATTATGCAAAGATGAGTCCTGGCAACAAGGCCTAATTAGGTACTCATTTACAAATGCAATGCAAACTAAATCAAATGGGGTAAAGGAGAAAACCACATGGGAACAAAACTCCTCCCCATTATAGAATGTAGTAAACTAACTAAGTGATGAAAGATGGAGGACTCCATAAGACCCCCCAAGGGCACTATCCATCACAAAGATACATGAAAGAAGCCCCCCATAAGAGAGGAAGAAAGAGACCATAGATCCCCCCCAGAATGAAGTAACTCCAAAAGAATTGAAGAAACTGCATCTCCTGAAAGAAGTGAGAGGGAAGAGGCTGAATGAATGCAATCTTTGAAGGTGATTGCTTCCAGGTGATTCTTGGGGACTGTGAAGTTGATTTTTCAACTTCTACATAAATGTCAAGAGGATCCCTAAAAAATGTTGGATGACAGTGACGATGCCTAGGAATGACACATCCTAAGGCATGAATGAGAGAGATTTTTCTTTAGAAGGACACATATGAAGAATATTGATGTTGAGAAGAATGATCCTTAAATGTCAAGAGGATCCCTCTAAGATGTTAGATGATAGTGGTGATGCCTAGGAAGGACACATCCTAAGGCATAAATGGTAGAGGCTATTTTTTAGGACACATCTGAAAGATAACCAAGAGTTGACAGTTTGACTAGTTATGATAATGTAACTTGTTTTGACCAAATTTGATTAAAGTTGACTTAATTGAATTGTGTCAACTATATATCATTGAATAAATGGTTGCCAAAATTTGGTTGCAATAATTTGCTTATTTTGAGATGACTTGTTTGACTTGATGACTTTTTTAAAATGTGTACCAGTGTAATGTCATGAACCCTAATCGACTAACCTAGTGTGGCCTCGGAGGCTCATCGACAGATGGCCTTGCCTATGTCATACACTCAAATACTTCATAGTTCGACATGACCAATGACTTTGTCTTGATGATGAAAGATTGAGTCATGATTTATTTTGACACACCTAAAAGGATTGAGCTAATGTCTTGGGGACTTGAAATTGAGTCTTACCTACATAGCAAATGCGCAGAGACAATGTAGTTCAGACCAATGACAAAAACTAACTATTTTGATGAACTTGACAAGGAATGACTTTATTTTTGTGTTTTCTAGACATTTGGACTTTGGGGACATTTTTCGATTGATTTTTTTGTCTTCTTTTTTGTCTTTTATTTAGGAATTTTTGTGATGTTTTTGTCTTCTTTTTTTAGGACTTTTTGCAATGTTTTCAAGTCTTTTTTAGGACTGTTTTCAATGGCTTTGTCTTTTTTTAGGACTTTTTGCAATGTTTTTATCTTTTTTCAAGACTTTTTACAATTTCCCATACCATATACGATACCCACTACTGTTACATGATCAAAAATTTTCCCCTTGTTAGGTCCAAGACTTAGCCAATTTTAAAGGTCATGAAGATGGATACACATGGGATGCTGGGTGGACGGTATGCAGGACTTGATGTCAATCATTTATCAACCATGAAAGATAGGGTATGATCTCATGTCGAGTGTCGTGATAGTGATGGGAAATGTGGTCCATCTTAGGCTTAGGCAGATAAAATGATAGTAGATGGCAAAGCAATGATTGACTACACATGGTGCCTGTTTTCCAGATTTTCACCATGGTACTTATCCAAAACGTCTATTTGGAAAGTTTTCACTGTTGGACGAATTATTTCTCTTTATTATTTTTTATTATTTTTTCATTTTTTTTTTGGTGTCACCAAGTTGCCTGTTTTCTAGTTTTTCATCAAGGCAACAATTTTTTATCATTTTCCAATTTTTTTTTTTTTGTATTTTTAAAGTTTTTTGTTTGAATTTCTGATGCTATGCATAGAAATTCTAAAGATGTAGACTATTGATAGGCTCCGTCAAATTTTCACCCTATGGAGTAGCTAGTTGATACGCTCTAGAACCAAAAGAAGGGTATGTTCAGGATCATGATGGGCCAAAAAGTGGCAATATGATAGGTATATGGTTGATGACTTTTTTTTACCCAAAATTGATGAAATGAAAAGGGGTTTTCAAGAAGATTCTCAGTTTTCCACCAATATAAATTATGCTCTACTTTGAATTTAATAAGTAATTATTATTCATTTTCTATTCAAATTACAATTAAATTCTAGATTGATAGACTAATTGAAAAAAATCTATAGCTTTCAAATGGTATCACATTTTTTGAATCCAAAACATGTGTCACATTCTATACTTCACATACTATAGGATTAAAAAAAGAAAAATTGAATTTCGGGTATGTGTGGGATCATCATGGAAAAAGCATTCCCTTAAGTGGCAAAAAATTTAGAAAAATTAGAGTTAGGAAACTTGACATAAAAATTTGAATAAGTTAGATCTATATTATTTCAAAAATATGTATTAATAGAATCTGTAGCAAATTGCATGTAGTTTCTAAACTACTAGGTTTTTGTTTTAAAAAAGAATCTATTTGGTGAAAATTTAAAATTTCAATGCAGTAGTACTTAAATTTCAGGAGAAAATAAGAAGTAGGTGTCTGTCTAACCACCCTAACCACAATAAAATGATAACATTTTTTTATAAGATTTTATACATAAGTAGAGGACACATGTCTAGATGTGATGCATATTTTTTTGTAATTTTTTTCCAAGTAAATAAATAATTATGATTTTTTTATTACAACTTTTAAAAAATATAAAAACTCATATGTTTGACTACCTTAACTTGGTCAAAACTTCATGAAATTAAACTTTTCTTTTTTTAATCCTATAGTATGCGAAGCATAGAATGTGACGCATTTTTTGGATTCAAAAAATGTGATACCATTTGTAAGCTATAGATGTTTTTCAATTAGCCTATTAATCATCATTTTAGTCATAATTCAAATAGAAAATGAATAATAATTATTTATTAAATTCAAAGTAAAACTTAATTTATATTGGTGGAAAGCTAAGAATCTCCTTTAAAAACCCTTTTCATTTCATTAATTTTGGGTTAAAAAAAAGTTGTCAGCCACATACCCTACAAATACCCATCATATTGCCACTTTTGGGTCCATCATGATTATGTACATACCCTTTCATGAAGTTTTGACCAAGTTAAGGTGGTCAGACATAAGGGTTTTTCATATTTTTAAAAATTTGTAATAAAAAAGTCATAATTAATTATTTACTTGGAAAAAAGTTACAAAAAAATATGCATCACATTGAGGCATGGGTCATATACTTATATCTAAAATATTATAAAAAAATATTATCATTTTATTGTGGTTAGGGTGGTTAGACAGACACCTACTTCTTATTTTTTCCATGAAATTTAAGTACTACTGCATTGAAATTTCAAAATTTCACCAAATAGATTTCTTTTTTTTTTAAACAAACCTAGTAGTTTAGAAACTACATTCAATTTGATACAGATTATATTCTTACATATTTTTGAAATAATATAGATAACTTATTCAAATTTTTATGTCAAGTTGCCTAACTTTGATTTTTCTGAATTTTTGCCACTTAAGGGCCTACTTTTTCTATGATGATCCTGCACATACCTAGAAGATACAATGACTTAAGGACCCAACTAGTTTGGTTCAAACTTGCTTGGCTTTTCTCTATTTGCCGAGTTCTTAGGGTTCTGCATGAGAACAAAGTCACCAATGTCAAAGCTCCTGACCATGACTTTCTTGTTGTAACTATGACTGAGATGGTTTTGATATGCTTGTAGATGGTTTTGGGAAATTTTCTTTCTTTCCTCTAACATCTCCAGCTAGTGTATAGGAACGACTGTCTGTACTCCTCATCGTTAGTTAGACCTTTCAGGGAAACTTGTAGTGAAAGAATTTCAACCTCAATTGGCAAGATGGCATCAACTACAAAGACCAGGGAAAATGTAGTGGGTCACTTGGGTGTATGAATGCTTGTTTGGTAAGCACACAAAGCAGGGTTGAGTTGAATATGCTAGTCATGGCCAATATCATTGACAGTCTTTTTTAGGATTTTAATAATGATTTTATTTGACGCCTTGGCTTGACTATTTCGTTGTGGGTAATATAGAGAGGAAAATTATGTTGGATGTGAAATCGCTCACATAACTCACAAACATCTTAGTTTTTAAATGGAAGTTCATTGTCAGTGATGATGGATTGTGAAAGACCATACTAGAAAATGATGTAGTTAAGAATGATGTATGAATCTGGCATTGGCGACAAGTCCTGACATATTCTAGTGCATCTTTTTCAATGGTCAGCCAATAGTACCCAAGTCTTGTTATCTTCTTGGCCAAAGTAGGACCACTCGAATGAGACCCACATATACCCTCATGTATTTCTCATAAGGTTGTACTTGTTTTGTTGGTGTTGAGACATCTAAGGAGGGTGTTGTCAAAGCTACGATGGTAAAGGGTGTCACTAATAATGGAATATCTTATGGATTTTTGAAAAAAAGACTTCCTCTGGTTATTGGAAAGATTAGGGGGAAGGGTTTGGGACTTAAGGTATTCATGAATTTCTTGGTACTAGGGAGAATCAGGACCAACAAGTTCGTAAACCATCTCTAATTTCAAAATGTCAGAGGCGGGGACCAACAATTGTTCTATTAGGAATTCCAACTGAGGTATATTGCTTGGAATGTCGAGGAGAGAGCCTATTATATCCATTACATCTACTGCTTTGTTCTGTGCTCTCGGAACTTGTTCAAAAGTCACCATGTGAAAATATGTCTAAAATATGTCAACCATTCATTTGTATGGCATAAGTTTCTCATCTTTAGTGTTGTAGTCATCGTTAACTTAGTTGATGACTAACTAAGAATCCCCATAGA
Source organism: Sequoia sempervirens (assembly GCA_007258455.2). NCBI lineage: Eukaryota > Viridiplantae > Streptophyta > Pinopsida > Cupressales > Cupressaceae > Sequoia > Sequoia sempervirens. The sequence goes on from VDFB02281492.1 coordinate 244,393,451, forward strand.
CATGAAGTTTTCTAATTTTCCATTTTATTTCCATTCTAAGTCTTGTAACCGGTGCCTCATATTCCACCACATTATTTGTACATGGGAAAGCTATGTAGAAAGACTTGGGAATTGAGTCTCCTTGAGGGGTGATGAATAGGATCCCTACCCCCAAACCATGATTAGTGTGTGATCTATTAAAGTAGAGTCTCCAAGGTGACTTAGGTTTCATATGGAATATTGACTCATCTGGAAAATATTCCACTAACGAGTGATCACTTTGTATAGGTGCATCTACCAGTTGGTTTTCTATGACTTTTCCCTTTATTTCCTTTCTTTCTACATATTGAATATTGTATTCACTCAGAATCATGGCCCATTTTGCTAGACATCTTGTTAATGCTACCCGACTTAATAGATACTTGAGGGGGTCAATCTTTTCTACCAATTGTGTCTAATGGCTCAACATATAATGTCTTAGCTTTTGACCTGCAAAGACAATTGCTAGACAAGCTCATTCAATTGATGTGTAATTCAGCTCATACCCAACCAGTGTTCGACAGATATAATATATGGCCCTTTCTTTCTCGTCATGGTTATTCTATGCCAGTAGTGACCCCGGTGTTGATGTAGTGGCCGAGATGTATAAGATCAAAGGTTTTCCTTGAATGGGAGGCATAAGGATGGGTGGTGACAATAGGTAGTATTTTATTTGTTGAAAGGCCTCTTGGCATTTATCTATCCACACAAAGGGGATTCCTTTGCATAGAAGTTATTGGAATGGTTGACACTTGTCAGCCAATTGTGCTATGAAGTGCCAGATAGACTACAACCTACCTTGTAAGGTTCTGAGTTCACTTATTCCTCTGGGAGGATACATTTCCATGATGAATTTTACTTTTGCTATATCGACCTCAATTCCTCTTCAAGAAAATATGTATCCCAAAAAATTTCCAGATGTTATGCCAAAGACACATTCTTAGGATATAGTTTGACCTTATATTCTTCTAGTCTCATGAAAATTGTGTCTAACAGTTTCAAATGATCTTTTCTTGTTACTGATTTAGCCAAAAGGTCATCCACATGATCTTCCATCATCTTATACATCATGTCGTGAAAGATTGTGGTCATTGCTCTCTGATATGTGGCACCTAGATTTTTAAGACGAAATGGCATGACATTCCAATAACTTGTGTACCCCAATGACACAAGAATGTTGTTTTATGTTGGTCTTCTGGGGCAATGCAAATTTGATTATAGCCTGATAAACCATCCATGAGGAACAACATCTCATATCCTACTGTGAGATTGATAATGATAGCTATATTTGTTAGGGGAAATCATCCTTTGGACATGCCTTGTTTAGGTCTCTAAAATCTATGCAGACTTGAATCATCCCATTTGGATTTGTTACTGGCACCAAGCTAGATATCCATTTAGCATAATCAATAGACCATATGAACCCAGCATCTAGAAGCTTCTTCAACTCAGTGTTGACCAATAGGGTGTTGAGGATGCATTTTGCGTAACTTTTGCTTAACCGGTTTGGCATTTGGAAATAGTGGAAGATGATACAGAACCAATTCTAGGTCTAGTCCCGACATGTCAACATAGGACCATGTGAAGTTGACTTTATGTTCTGCAAAGAATTTGTGAAATTCTGGTCTCTCTTCTTTAGTCAAAGATACAACAAAGAGGACCATTTTGGAATCTTTTGTTGTTGATATGTTGTCTTCTATGGTGTCGTCTATGAGCATAGCTAATCTCTCTTGAGTTACTAGGAGAAAGTCCAATCGTCCATCTTTGGGTGCCTCATAGAGGTTTTCACCCATACATACATCTTTTGTTTTTACTTTTTCATCATCAGATGGTGCCTTTCAGTTTTCACCTAAACACATTTAATTTTTTACTTTATTCTTATTTTTTATTTTACCACTAGAGGATAGAGTAGTCTTTTCGAAGTAGGCTACACAATCTAGGTCACTAGTGAATCCTACCTTGTGATCACTTGTGGGTATGCCCTCACGTAATCTTGTAAATTTTGGGATGGCTTCATCCTTCAAAAAGGTGTCCAGGACTAGCGGGCCTTGTTGGTCCCAATCGGTTAGTTGAGGATAGACTAGGGTAATTCCATCGTCAATGTTGGTGAATTGTGGGGGGGATGCAAAAAGCATGTAGACAGATTCAAAGATATTGTAGATGAAGTTATGATCATCTAATTCTACATCAGACTCTATCCAATATTCCCCTTCACTTGTTTCATATTCATTGTCAAAGTAGGTGATAAATGACTCAAAATTGTGGTTGTCAGTGTCATCTAGCAACTCATATGGATTCCACTGATGGGATTTAGATGGTGAGGTTTGTATGTCAGGGGGAAGGTAAATGGGACTATGACTATTCGGTGCCTTATCATTTTAAATGTTTGCCAAAAATTTTGTCAGAGGTCAACTCCCCATCTTTAAGGAACAAATCATCGAAGCAACAATCACTTAAGGATCATTGGGAGAAAAATTCCCACTCATGAGAGTTGGTTTCGGTAAGGGATTCATTGATGGTCTCGACACTTTCTGAAGCATGCACTCGCTCACTCAAAAGTCCATTGGTACATCAGTTGTCATTATTGGGAAATCCATACCCTAACCCAAGATACTTTGGTATTTTGAAAGGTTCTATGGGCTCTCTTCATTCAGTTTAATTTTTGCCTAGGTCACTAGTGCCATCGTAGCTGTTAGCCTTCATTATGTCATACCCCTTGGGTATGTGCAGGATCATGATGGGCCAAAAAGTGGCAATATGATGTGTATGTGGCTGATGACTATTTTTTTACCCAAAATTGATGAAACGAAAAGGGTTTTTAAAGGAGATTCTCAACTTTCCACCAATATAAATTATGCTTTACTTTGAATTTAATAAGTAATTATTATTCATTTTCTATTCAAATTATGACTAAAGTCCTCATTGATAGGCTGATTGAAAAACATCTATACCTTTCAAACGGTATCACATTTTTTGAATCCAAAACATGCATCACATTATATAGTTCACATATTATAGGATTAAAAAAAAAAAATTGAATTTCATGATTTTTTGACCAAGTTAAGGTGGTCAGACATACGAGTTTTTTATATTTTTTAAAAAGTTGTAATAAAAAAAATATAATTAATTATTTATTTGGAAAAAAATTACAAAAAAATATGCATCACATCAGGGCATGAGTCCTCTACTTATATCTAAAATATTATAAAAAAGTATTATCATTTTATTGTGGTTAGGGTGGTCAGATAGACATTTGCTTCTTATTTTTTCCTTGAAATTGAAGTACCACTACATTGAAATTTCAAATTTTTACTAAATAGATTTTTTTATTTACTAAACAAATCTAGTAGTTTAGAAACTACATTCAATTTTTTATAGATTCTATTCTTACATATTTTTAAAATAATATAGATAACCGATTCAAATTTTTACCTCAAGTTTCCTAACTTTGATTTTCTTGAATTTTTTTCCACCTAAGGGCTTGTTTTTCCCATGATGATCCTACACATACCCCCTTGCAATATTTCTTAACTAGTAATGGGGATAGTTATGCCATTTCTTTATAGAGCCATCTTATAATATCAACTAGGTCCTCATTACTCATGTCTCCCCATTTGATGAAAACCATTTTTGCTGGAACTTTGAAAATTTGTTTGGGTTCCATTCCAAAAAATGGCCAAGAATAGACCTTCAAAGACTTGGGTATTGCATTGATGCTATATGCTATATGTAGTTTGAATTCTCAACAACCGAGGTCCTGAATCTTGACATTGGACTCATTCTTAGGAAGTGTGGAAGATGGTTGGGTGGAGGAAGATGTAGATGGAGCAGATGTGGAAGATGATGCAAGTGTGGATGGATCAATGTATTTAGAATAAGGGAGCTAGGAGCTTCTCGATTGATGGGCACTCAGTTTTTAGAAATACCCCTTAGGTTGGTGCAATATTGAAAAAGGTCGGGGTCTCCATATATGGTAATTTTTGTCCTGTCAAATGGAAATTTTAAGCATTGTTGATATGTAGAGGGAACAACTTTTAGGACATGAATCCATGGGCGATTGAACAAGATGTTGTAAGGTAATTTTAGATCCAAGACCTGGCAAGTTGTATCCACATTGACTAGTCCCACTCTGATAGGAAGAGAAACGACACCTCATGAAGAACGTTTTTTTGTCATCATATGCTTTTATGACTATACTCTTTGTAGAGTCCACACATGCATCAGAAAATACTAGAGCCTTAACCAATTTCAAGGAGTATATATTCATCAAAAAATCCTAGAGCCTTAACAAATTTCAAGAAGTATATGTTCAATCCTGCTCTACCATCTACTAAAACTCTTCTAACCTTGTGTTTATGGATAAAAGTTTTGATATGTAGTGCATCGTTATGGTTGGTCTTAGGTGATGAGTAATCTTGATTAGAAAAAGTGACATGATGAGGTGTAGTGAGGTATCCCACCATGATCTCAAATTGGTTGACATCAATTGTTAGAATAAAGGTTTTAACTTAATTATGTTAATTAAGTTACCTTTATTCCTCTCTTAAGATTTCACTTTAGTTTGCATATTGTGATATTTAAGAATTATATTAATTATTAAATGTCTACCTATTAGAGTTACTTTTAGGTTTTGCATGATCTCCTTTTAAGGATTGATCTCTTTGTAATTTTCAATTTTCAGCTAGTGCAATCTCTCTTGTAGCTTGTAGAGCACCCTTGGCTTTTTGTCTCCATGTCTTATGTCTATGATAGGTTATTTGCATGCAGGTGATATTCGGGGTCTGTGAAGTTGTCTTTCACAACTTCAACATGGTATCAGAGCTTCAGATCTGCGACTACCTGTTCTTTTTTTGAAGATATCAGCTTACAAAGTTTTCTTCTGTGCAAAGGTTTGATGAAAGCCATTTTTTATTGGAGCTATTTTTAGTTTTATTTCATAAATCTAGCTTCTACTCAGTTGTAGGAAAAATAATTTATGGGTTTTGTAGCTAGCATCATAGTCTGAACTGGGTATCTTTTAGATTTTTGATATCTTATACATATTTGGAGAAAATAATAGTACAAAAATTGTCACGCACCATTTTTTCTCCTTGTTAAAGGTTTAAAAAAATTATTTCATCTTCTACTCGCTAGATCAAAAATGATTTCTGAGTTTTATTTTCAGCTTGAAAAAATATCCGGGTTTCTATTTTTGTCTACTCATTATATACATATTTTTCATCCTGGAGGCAGATGTGAACATTGGTTTGTGCATGCACTCATTTTTGTTTTCATGTACTAGGTTTGCATTTTCGCTATAGTTTATGCATGTTTTGCATTCTCTCATTTTACCGTCATTGGGTTATTGTAATAAACGTATTGAGATAAAGTACCACACTATTGTACATGTAGTTTGGGGATTTTGCACATAAGGTTGTGCCATATTTTGTACTTGCACTGTATTATAAAGTGTCATGGGGGGGTTGCGTAGTGCCTTTGTTTTTGCCATCACACCTTTGTCTGGTGAGTGTCCCTCCATGACAACAGAAGATCCGTATGATTCCAGCCTCATGCATGTGTGCTTTGTTTTGCACACCACTTTTTCAGTTGCAGGTGCTTTCTTGTGCACTTTCAGATGTTGTTTCTTCTCCTTCATGCACTACAGGGTGTTACACAACATTTCAGTGGATCTGTCAGGCTCTTCCAGTCCACATTATGGGGGCGTATTATGGGTAAGTGCACAAAGTTGAGTCCACGAAACGTGGAATTTATTACTTTAGGCAAAAAAATGAATTCGGCTTGCAAAAAATGGGATCCCGCTTTTTAATAAACGGGACCCCGTTTTTAGAAAACGGGGTCTTGTTTAGCTTCGGGATCTCGAGCCTAAGTTTAGAAAAAGGGATCCCGTTTTCGGAAATTTCTATTTTTGGAAATTTTTCAACACGGGATCCAGTTTTGAAAATTTTCCGAAAACGAAAATTTCCAAAAATGGAAAGTTTTTAAAAGCGGGATCCGTTTTGAAAATTTCCATTTTAAAGTTTTCAAAAGCGGGATCCGGTTGGAAACCATTTTGGAAATTTTCGTTTGGAAGGCTGGCGGAATCTGTTTAAAAGCGGGATCCATTTCATAGAATATAAAAATGGTTTTTGTAAAGCTTGAGGATCCAATTTTAAATTATGAATTTTAGCGGAGTAAGTTTTTGGCTTTTTTGTTTGGGCCGTAAGCTTGGGGACCCAAACCTAAGCTTTCAGACCTAAGTTTGACCTGCAACTTGAAAGGTCTTGTTAATATCCGCGAGAGAAAATAATGACTTTGGACATATGTTTTGAAGACCTATTTGCATAATTTTTTTATGAAATTAAAACCCATTATAAGATAGAGAGCGATTACAAATTCCAAATATGTAATTTTTTAATAATTTGATTATTTTTCTATTTTCAATTAATTTCTAATGAAACTAGTCCATAAACTTGAATTATCGAGTTTTTAGTATTTTAATAACTTTTGATCAACATAACATTTTGTGAATGGATTACCCGAGAGCAAACTTCAGACAATTCTTTTTAGGTTTTAAAAAAAATCAAAAATGATAAGTTTAGGTCATCTTATGCGTGTCGTACATGACGATTTTTCAAAATGACAAATATGCCTAATAAATATTTAATAAAAAAAAAAATTCAATAAAAAATTATAAAAAAATATTAAAAGCAAGCTTTAGTGAGTCACAAATCTTTTCCCAAAAGGATTTAGAAAAATATGATAATTTAGGTCAAAATATGGATGTCGTACCGTGCATGGTATGGTATAAAAAAGTGACTTTTAAATAGTGGTTTTTATAAAAGCCTATTGAAACTCAATTTTTACAATCTGAGTATTGAAATAAATTACATATTTGGAAACTAGACTCCAAGTACTACATTTTATGATCAGTGACTTTTTTGAAGATTCCATCTCTAAGTGCTTCAAATTTTAAGGTCAAATGTGTCAAATTCTGAAAATCAGGGAAAACACTTCCACTTTTTGGCCAAAAAGTGGACTCAACTTCTTGGACACACCCTTATACTGTTCGTGCTAATGCTTCCTTGGTTTCACCTTGGAAGGAATCTTCCATTCTCCGTTAATTTGTGATCTTCAAACTATTGGCACTTGTGCCATCTGTATCTTCATTCCAGATATTTTTCCTTTGTTTGCCATCAGATTCGAGTAGTGTTGTTGGGGGCACTCATGTAGATTGTTGTCTTCTTGATCCTGATCATCCTATCTTTAGAGGAGGTTATTCAACACCATAACAATCATCTTTTGACAGTTGTTTGCAACTTCTTCTGCTTCAGTGATGTTCTTCATGCCTTTCATCTCTTTTTCGAGTAGAGTTTTTTTCCATGAGGTTTTCTCTATTTCTCCACTTTACAGAGATTTGGTTGTATTCGGCTACCTGATCAGGGCTAGTTGTTAGGACCCTTGTTTTCTTTCATGCATTGTAGTTACCTTTGCTTTCTTGCACATATTTGTAGCTACACTCTTGCTCATCTTAAGGGGGGGTGTTAGGGTAAATGTTTTAATTTAATTATATTAATTAAATTACCTTTATTCTTCTCTTAAGATTTCACTTTAGTTGCATATTGTGACATTTAATAATTAATTATTAAATATCTACTTTTTAGGATTTCTTTAGGGTTGCACAATCTCCTTTTATAAGGATTGGTTATTGTATTTTAACTCTCTGATTAATACATTTTCAGCTTTCAGAGCACTCTTGTTTTTTTGTCTAGAATGTCTTCTTTCTGTGACAGGTTATTTACATGCAAGTGATCTTTGGGGTCTATGAGGTTGGCTTTCACAACTTCAACATGGTATCAGAGCTCTAGACCTGCTGTTGCATGTTCATGTTTTGAAGATATTCTCTTATAGCATTTTTTTTGTGCAAGGGATTGAAGCCGTTTTTCATTTTTGCTTTAGAAATCCAACTTCCACTCAGTTGTAGGAAAAAAAATTTCTATGTTTTGTAGCCAAGTTCGAATTCTGAACTGGGTATATTTTAGATTTTTGATATTTTGTATGGATTTGAAGAAAATCGCAATACAAAAATTGGTGCGCGTCATTTTTTCTAGTTGTTGAAGGTTAAAAAAATTGTTTTTTTATCTTCTGTTTGCTGAATCAAAAAACATTTTCTGGGTTTTGTTTGTAGTATAAAAATATTTCTGGGTTTTTATTTTTGTTTACTCATTACAAATAGATTTTTTAGAAATCAAATCAGAAGGAAACTATTTTGCTAGAAAACCCATTTCTTGTAGATTAAATTCAATTTTTTTGAAAAATTCATAACTTTTGGCCATGGTGTCAAATTTTCATAAATAAGATATCATCGGAAAGCTGGTTCTGACCTCTACATAGATCTGAGGTCGTTTTAATCATGGAGGCAGATGTGAACATTGGTTTGTGCATGCACTCGGTTTGCATTTTCTCGTTTGCTTATGATGCTTTGGTTTTGGCTGTTCTTCATGTATTTTCAGCTTGTTTCTTTTTATGACATTATGATCATCTTCTATAATAAATCTTTTATGTAAACGTGCTGAGATAAAGTGTCACACCATTGTACATATTTTTTGGGGATTTTGCACATAAGGTTGTGTCATATTTTGTACTCGCATTGTATTATAAAGTGCTATGGGGGGGTTGTGTGGTGCCTTTGTTTTTGCCATCACACCTTTGTCTGGTGAGTGTCCCTCCATGATGACAGTGGATCCATATGATTCTAGCCTCATGCATGTGTGCTTTGTTTTGCACACCACTTTTTCAGTTGCAGGTGCTTTCTTGTGCACTTTCAGATGTTTCTTCTCCTTCATGCACTACAGGGTGTTACACAACATTTCAGTGGATCTATCAGGCTCTCCCAGTTAACATTATGGGGAGTATTATATCGTTCATGCTAATGCTTCCTTGGTTTTGACTTGGAAGGAATCTTCTATTCTCAGTTGATCAATGTTTTTTAGACTATTGGTACTTATTCCATCTGTATCTTCATTCCAGGTGTTTTCCTTTGTTTTCCATGTCCGATTCGAGTAGTGTCATTTGGGGTACTCATGCAGATTGTTTTCTTCTTGATCTTGATCGTCCTATCTTCAGAGGAGGTTCTTCAGCACCATATTAGTCATGTCTTGATAGTTGTTTGCAACTTCTTTCTGCTTCAGTGATGTTCTTCATGTCTTTCATCTCTTTTTGGAGTAGAATTTTTCCCATGAGGTTTTCTCTATTTCTCCACTTTACAGAGATTTGGTTGTATTTAGGTACCTGATCAGGCCTAGTTGTCAGGACCCTTGTTTGCTTTCATGCATTGTAGTTACCTTTGCTTTCTTGCACATGTTTGTAGCTACACTGTTGCTCATCTTAAGGGGGGTGTTAGGGTAAAGGTTTTAACTTAATTATATTAATTAAGTTACCTTTATTCTTCTCTTAAGATATCACTTTAGTTGCATATTGTAACATTTAATAATTATATTAATTATTAAATATCTACTTTTTAGGATTTCTTTAGGGTTGCACAATCTCCTTTTATAAGGATTGATCATTGTATTTTAACTCTCTCTCTGATTAATACATTTTTAGCTTTCAGAGCACTCTTAATTTTTTGTCTGGAATGTCTTCTTTCTGTGACAGGTTATTTGCATGTAGGTGATCTTTGGGGTCTGTGAGGTTGGCTTCAGACTATTGGTACGTGTGCCATCTGTATCTTCATTCCAGATGTTTTTCCTTTGTTTGCCATTGGATTCTAGTAGTGTCGTTGGGGGCACTCATGCAGATTGTTGTCTTCTTCATCCTAATCATCCTATCTTCAGAGGAGGTTATTCAACACCATAACAGTCATCTTTTGACAATTGTTTGCAACTTCTTTTGCTTCAGTGATGTTTTTCATGCCTTTCATCTCTTTTTCGAGTAGAGTTTTTTCCCATGAGGTTTTCTCTATTTCTCCGCTTTACATAGATTTGGTTGTATTCGGGTGCCTTACTTGGCCTAGTTGTTGGGACCCTTGTTTGCTTTCATGCATTGTAGTTACCTTTGTCCTTTTTAGCACATGTTTGTAGCTGCACTTTTGGTATTCTTAAGGGGGTTGTTAGAGTAAAGGTTTTAACTTAATTATGTTAATTAATTTACCTTTATTCCTCTCTTAATATTTCACTTTAGTTTGCATATTGTGACATTTAATAATTATATTAATTATTAAATGTCTACCTATTAGGGTTACTTTTAGGTTTTGCATGATCTCCTTTTAAGGATTGATATCTTTGTAATTTTCAATTTTCAGCTAATGCAATTTCTCTTGTAGCTTGCAAAGCACCCTTGGCTTTTTGTCTCCATCTTTTATGTCTATGAAAAATTATTTGCATGCAGGTGATCTTCGAGGTCTATGAAGTTGTATTTCACAACTTCAACATCAATATCCTTAGGGACTAACGACTCTTGCAAGTTTTTATCCAATATAGCCTTATGTGTGGGAGAGATGTGAAGCAACTCAAGTATTGAAATATGTGCAAGAGTTTTTCCAAGCTGGTCAATAAGGTTAAACTGACTCTTAGGTTGCCACTGATTTGTGGTCGAGGCAGGTTGTGACTGCCTAGGAGATGTACCAGGTATGGTGATCTTGGGTTGCCTAGCAGAAGGTGGACCAACTATGGTGATCTTTCCACTTTGAGTAGTGGCATTGCATTGGGGTGCTCATTTGACCATAATGGTATTGGTGTATTCATTGTCAGTTTGGACATTGTTAATAGTAGGTCACCCTAAATAGTCATACTTGGTGCAGGCACAATTGGCTTGATTATTTTTTGTCTTAGGACCTGATGTGGAAGTTTTATTAGAGCCATGGTCTTGCAATGGGTTCTTATGAATGGTATGATCTAAATTAGAGGAAAATTGTGGTCCACCTATCTCAATGATACGATTCTCCATAAGGTCTTGTACAAGATTTTTTAGTTGTCGACAAGAAGTTTTATGTCCTTTTTCCTGATGATAATTGTAAAATACATTATTGTCCCACCATGCTAGTTTGAATTGTCCTAGGTCATATGGTTTTGGTTCTTGAAGTGTGATGACACCATTTTGAAGGAATTTCTTGAGGACTTCTTCAACAGGCTCACCCAAGGGAGTGTATGTGCGACCCCTGGGGAATTGTCTTATCTAACGGTATTGTCCTTGATTGTGACTATTTTGATCATTTTGGTTTTTGGGGTGGCATTGGTGGCGGGTGTTAGTATCGTTGTTGGATTTTTTTATGGTTGAACCTCTTTCAAAGCCAATATAGGACCCATAGTGTTTATAGCCTTGGCATCAACAACACTGTCATTGGTAACATGTTTATTTTTGACCCAATACTTATTTTTGTCAATAGGAGGATTTGTGTTTGTGTTTTTAGGATCATATTTTAGCTCTCCTTTTGCAATAAGGGCTTTCTCAATCTGGACAAACTTTTCAACTAGGTCCATGAAAGTTGTGCAACAATGCACTTGTATTGCATACTTTAAAAGGCCTAGAAGTGTTTGAACGAACATGTCCACCTTTTCCTTTTTAGGTATGTCAATGTGACAACGACTAGCTAGACTTCTCCATTTTTGGAAGAATGGGATGAATGTTTCACCAGCGTCCTCTTGCATGAGATTACATAAGCTAGTAATAGAGGTGTCCATGTCAATGTTTTACGCATAATTTTTTGTGAATTTGCATTTAAGTTCATCCCATGTTTGGATATCCTTTTGAGTGGAGAACCCTTCAAGGGCGGGACCTACAAGACTTTTAGAAACGAGTCTCATAAAGTATGTTGGTTCATATGCGACGTCAATAAAGTTGGTTGCAAATTCTTAGACATGTTTGATAGGGTTTATCTTTCCTTTGTATTTGGTAAAATTTTGTGACATATATCTTGGGGGAAACAATGGAATGTATAAGTTCATGTCAAAGGGATATATAGATAAATTGTATGATACTTCTACTTTTCTGGTAGATATCTGAATGTTTTCTATGGTCTTCTCTAGACCCATTAGCTTTTCTTGCAAGACATTGATTATAGGGTCATTTGTGGCTCCATACATTGGATTGATTAGTACAGCATTGGTCCCCATTTGTTGTGAGTGGATGTTGGTGTGTTGTTGAGGTACCTGTTGTTGTGACATGTATGATGTGTTTTGATTTGTGTGTTGTTGGTATTGAAAGTTTGAATTGGGGACATGTTGGTGGGTATGAATATGAGATGAGTATGTTGGGATGTGTCCCCCAGCCATTTGGGTTGATATTTGGGGAGTATGGTGACCATGAATATTTTGATGTGCGAATGATGTCATAGGTTGTGTGTTTTGATTGCCTTGTTGAACTTGCTGGGTTTGTACAAGGGGAACAGTCATATTTTGTCCTTAGGAGGTGATGGCATTAGATTGTGTTAACACGTTAACATTTTGTTGTGGTCCTTGAATAAAGATATGTCATTTACCTCTACCCAAAGGATTATGTGAAGTACCAATGAGAGGATATGATGAAGATGTACTCATGGTACTAGATGTAGTTGTAAATGGAGGATTTGTATGGCTTGATGATGCCCACATGGAATTTACCATAGTGGTAAAGAGAGGATTAGAATAACTTTCCCACATTATTGAGGACCGAAAGGTGGCTCCAGCTGATTGTGACGATATTGTGGATATGATGGGCTATGTGACAGATTGTGTTCTTGCAATAGATGTAGCATTTATCGAATTAGAGCTGTTTGGAATGTTGGAGGTAGCATTCATGGTTGTTATGAAATTTTGTGAGGTAGCATCAAAAAAGGTATTTCTTGTGTTGTTTCGAGGTTGACCATTATTGAACATGATATTCATGTTGTTGACATTATGGTCAGGAGATGTTGGTCTCAAAGTATTAATGTCGAACCCATGAGCTAATTTAGCTCCTTGACTTAAAAGTATGGATAAATATCTGTCTCTATCATATAAGACCATTTGTTCTATGAAATGGTCCACTTCTAGATGTTGTGCTACTACCTCTAGGTTTTCCTCAAGTATTCGTCCATTTTCATCCTTACGTAAGAAGGGTTCAAAAGGGTTGTTTGATGAGGATGGTATGGTTGTGAGAGGTTGAGTTTTCGTGTTGCTAAATGGGTCATCAAAAGTCCAATTTGGGTCATAAGTGTCATTGGGATTAGAGTCTTGTTCAAATTTTTCCATTTGTCATTTCTTTCTTTGGAGTCTAGTTTCCACCATAAAAGGGAATTTCTCAAATGAGGGTAATGAAAATGATGACTAGATGCAAGGATGATACTAGCCTATGTTTTTTTTTTTTGTATTTTGTGATAAAGGATGACAATGAAAGGTAATGATTAAAGAAATGATTGATGCAAAATGAAAAGGTTGTCAAGGAAAAAGTGTCAAATGAGGACTGAGATGAAAATGTTGACTATGGACTAGAATGATTATTATAAAGTCTAGGTTAAAAATGAGGACTAATGGTGGACAATGCAAAGTCTAATTTTAAAATGAGGACTAAGTTCAGACAATATTTGGAGAAAGGTTTTTCTTAACCACTCTAAGCTTTACTTATGTCTCAATTTAGGTTATCAAAGGACTTGCTAACCCGAGGACTAAATGACAAGGTCAAAATGATGAGTGAGCCTGCCTAACTAGATTGTTGAGTTGGAGGTTTTCACAAAAGTGATAGTGACCTAAGAGAGGAATAATGGCTATGTCCCAAGATAACCTAATTTTGAAAATAATGGTTTTTGCAAAGTGTAGAGATTTGGCCTAATCCAAAGTTGGCCAAGATTAATCTTATGGACAAATTTATGTTAAAAATGACGATTATGATGCCTAGGGAATGCCATCAAAATATGGAAATTTAAACCTATGCTTAAAGTGCAAGCTAATGAATGCAAATGATGGACCTATTGGGAAATTTTAGTTCTAGTTTCTAATAGAGACCTTTGAAAAAGAAGTTTTGGCAGGAGGCTAAGATGTTTGGACTTAAATTCTAGTCTAACATAGGGTGTATTTTGTTTCCAGGTGAATGTGTAGTTTGAGACAACAAATGCATTGTAGTTTTCAAATGTAGCTCTGGAAATGGAAAATGTGGTTTAGTTTTTCAGATGTGGCTTTACAAATGTCAAAATGTGGTTCAGTATTTTAGATGTGGCGTTACAGAAGGAAAATATATTTCAATATAGGAAAATGCAGTGTATGGAGCATCAAATGCGTGTTAGCAGAGTAGATGTCTTGTGAAGTCTAACAATTGCGGTGCTACAGAGTGATTGTAGTTTAACAGATGTGTTGTAGAATGCAAAAATGTCAAATTTCTAATGTTTGTGGTCAAAAACTAAATTACTTGAAGTTTGATAGTTTGTTTCTAGATGTTTGTTTGTTTCGTTTCAGTAACCAACAAACACTTGGCAAGCACAATATTCTAAAAAGTAATCAAACACATAAGAGAACAAGTACAATCTTATGGTTAAGCTAGGATAATATTTGCTAGACTCCACATGGGGGTCCCCAACTACATATTAGTAGTGTGTGAATCCAGAAGCTTGGCTACACGGGCTCCCCCTTACAATGCACTCTCTTCTTAGGCCAACCAAGCTTCCAATCCCCATGAAACTCCCATGGAAAATTGATCACCTCTACTAAATACTTCGAAGACGTGGAAGGCTTCACACCGACCGGTGCTGGACTAGCAAATAGAAGGTTTTGGGATTACTATATATATTTTTAATTTGGGACCCTTATTCGAGTGGCCATACATGGGTTAAGAGATTAATCACCGATTAGGTGGCACTCCAACCTAAAGAGGTTAACCTCAATAGGGTTTATGGGAGTACTACTTTGTCCATATGACATATCCACACTCATAATCTTAGGTTTTCCCTTAAGATTCACATTTATATACCGGTTGGGGGTAGCTTGGATTTAGCTCCGTTGTCAGTTTGAGTCATGTTGGGGTGATGAAATCCCCAAGCAGGCCCAATTTCTAGAGGAAATAATTGTTTCTCTTACACCTAGGCTTGCAT
Organism: Sequoia sempervirens; assembly: GCA_007258455.2. Classification (NCBI taxonomy): domain Eukaryota; kingdom Viridiplantae; phylum Streptophyta; class Pinopsida; order Cupressales; family Cupressaceae; genus Sequoia; species Sequoia sempervirens. Next base: position 244,408,482 of record VDFB02281492.1, read on the forward strand.
GACTATTCAAGGGGAGAGGATACTTCAGTTATTGCATCAAGGTAACACAAGGATAAAGTGGGTATGGCTTTCTGATCACCTAGTTTCCACAAGGTGAGAGCATATGTTTCTACCACTTTCAAACACAATAAAACAATATGGAAGACATGTTAATTTTAAATGCACCAAAAAGAAATGTGTATTAATCTAGAAAAGAATAGAAAACTAGAATTCCAACTAAAAAAGAACAAAAAATAGAAAATACTTGAATGCAAAAAGGAAGAAAAAGTTACCAAGTAGATGCATCATAGCAGAGCAAATGCACCTCTCTATGTGAAAAAATGTGTCATGGTCCTACATTCTAGTTTGATAGGAAGATGCGGTGATTTAAGCTTCAAATGCAACTCTGTATTTCAAATGTAGCTTTATGGACTGTGTATGCATCACCTCAGAGCGATTGTGTCATTTTAACCTTCAAATGTGTCGCGACATATTAGATGTGGTGCAAAAAAAAAAAAAGTGGCGTTCTAAACCTATACCTACAAAAATTACAAAGGACAAAAAAAACTATATAGAAAATAGAAAGATGAAGACATCGGGTTCACCAATGTTTCAATGGGTTATTTTTCTTAAGGTTAGATTATTAGATTAATAAAGCATAAAAACCCTAAGAAGCTATCAAGTACAATGAAAGCCAAAAACAAATGAAACAATTATACCAACTGATTCACGAAGCTTCCATGATTCACCTCCATAGCACCTTCTAACTTGTTGATTGTTTCCCTTAGATCGAGTGTGTGAGCATTCTAATAACAAAGACCATGACAAAGTCCTTAACAAGCTTTGAAAGATTTGAAATATAAATGTCTATGCCTATGAGAAAATGACTATAATTCCTAAGACTAGAATTGAGTATGCCAAAATCATAAATAAATTGCAAGTATATGTGTGTGTGTGTGTGTCTAATAGAAGACATAAGCAAAATTGGCATTTTATAGAAAATGCTATTTTGGATGGATGAACGAGATTAAAAGCTGAAAAAGCCTAAAATTAGTGGGCGAGATTTCATGTGACAATCCCTAATTAGGGTTAGGGAAAAAATCATTAAATAAGAGGTCAAGATGTCATTTGAGAAAATCAAATTGATGGTCAAGAATAAATGTGATAATTAATCAAAAAGATAAAGATTTTTGAAAATCAAGAAGATAAAGATTGCTTGATTTGTAAGATTCGAAAGATCAAGAAGATAAGAGTTAAACTGAAAAGTGGATTTGGAAAATCAAGAATTTGCTCAATTACTTGATTTTTGGGAGAAGATTACCATTTTGAATTAAATTATTTCAAAATATGGATTTTGTGCGATAATAAATAATCAATTTTCAGATTATTTACTAAAATGAACTGACAGTCAAGAATGTGAGATCGTTTTAATTAATTTCATTTATTTAAAATGAGGGAAATGTTAAATTTGGCAATTAAATAATTTAAAGATAATTATTTAATTTCCAGGATATGATCAATAATTAAATAAATTAATAAATTTATTTAATTGTAAGAGGACAATAAACCCTTAGTGACGCATTGACTAAATAAACAAAATTTATTTATTTAATAATCATGCAGAATATAAGAGACATGAATTAATTAAATAATAATGAATTATTTAATTAATAGTCAGAAGTGGACCAAGGACATAATTAAGATGTCATAATTATGCTAGGACAAAAGTGGTAAAAATAGAGCTAGTAGGCCTATGTCATTTTTATGTATCTACAATGTCTATTCAAGAACCACAAAATTTTTTGGTAAGAAACTGTATTGCTCTTGCTATGGAAAATAACAGGTGGCAGAATGTGGGATGGAAGGATAAAATTCTACTTGCTCCCTTTTTTCATATGATAGCATCTTTCTTACTACAATCCACGTGGAAGGGTTAGCAGCAAGTTTATAAACTTTTATATTTGAAAGAAGGCTCTTTACAACATGGTCTCAGTTTTGCTACATCTTCCATTTGGTGGAATAAGCTTGTTCAATACCATGGACAACATCTTACTCTCTCTTTCCCATGACATTCTCATTATCTTTTCACTAAAGGGGTGCATAATTTTCGAGACATCTGGGACATTTCATCCCTTGACTAGGTTGGCTAGGAAGAGTCCAAGAGAGCTTTTAATTTACAGAACAGGTTAAAGGATTCATGGTTTTTTTAAAGGCATTCGTTCCTATAGAGCTCCTTATGAAGATCTCTACTCCTTTACATTGTAATTTCTTTAAGGACTGGGTGTGGCTTGGAAAATACCCCTTCTTTTGTTTCCCTTTGAAGAAAATCTATCTTGAACTCCCTCCTAGTATGAATTTGAAACCGAGACTTAACAAGAAATTGCATTGCAAATTTTCAAAAAAGAAATGTAGACTACTAAGTGCTCAAGTTTGGAATTGTAAGGCTAAAGCCAATGCCCAAATTTTGGCTTGGAAAATCTTGCATCACAAACTACCTGTAGGGAATAACAAAAAATATTTAAAGACACAAGTGTCAAGTGCCCTTTTTGTTAGCACAATGAAAATTTGAAACATATCTTTTAGAACCGTTATAGAGTAAAAAAGAAATGGAACATTGTTTTTGACCACCTTTCTACTATCTTTCATCATGCATTGTGATGGAAAGAGGCTATGTTTGGTATTAGGCTTCATAAAAGTTTAATTGCTGATTCTATGAGACAATGTATTTTTTTACACTTATGGAAAAGTAGATGTTCAACTATGTTTGCCAATCACATTTTGCATCAACAAACAGACATTCAAAAGTTTTACTCTGACATAATATTTCAATTTGTTTTTCTATGTTCTCAACTAAGGAAGGAATGAAAAGGGAATGAAAATTATAATCAACATCTGGACGCCATTGAATACCAATTTCTTCAACACCATGAAGGGGATTTGAGCTATACCAAATAGCTATAGTTTATTTTCAAGTTTAATATGTAATATGTACTTTGGAACTTTGTGTCATTGGTCTAATGAGATGTTGGTTGCTCCAGTTGTAGTTTATTATTTAATTTGTAATTTGGTACTTTCTATCTTGGGTCTAATAAGTTGTTGTTTGCTCCAGCTATCTTTGTTACTAGAAGGTTTGGTTTTATGAATTCTTTGCGAGTTCTCTAGTGCACTGTTGTTTATTCCTTGGCAGTTCACCTTTTGGACTGCATTTTTTGATATATTGTATTTATTTCCGCTTTGTTCAATTAAAAAAAAAGTTGGCTATTTTTAAATAAGACATGCCTTTGGCGTAATTAAATCGTTAGGTACATGTGAAGGAAGAGTGTTCACATAAGAAAGACCACATTGAGTTATAATTGAATCTCTTCATATTTTGCTCGAAATTTCAGTGGTACAAGACTTTTGCGATCACAGTCACCAAATGTGGAACATCATCTCAAAGATGTCAAGTTTAGTGATCTTTTTTTTTTTTTTTAAATATAATATTTCTTTATTTCAACTAATTTTATTTTGAGATATTTTTAATTTCTTAAAAAAATTAATACATTTGAGAACCTTGGACTTAAGATCAACAAAAATGTATAGATTTTTCCATTACCACCAAAGTGAAAGCAAAATAAAAAGAGGGGGCTCCCCATTTTAGCATACTAGGGTGTGTTTGTGAAAACTAGACAACACAACAAACACAAGAAATAAGCAACAATTCTCGAAATAAAAGAAAATTTACACATAGAATTTCCAACCTACTACTTATTAATTTTTCAAATCACTAAACAATACATCTAACATGAGTAACAAGACCAATCCAATGAAATTAAATGTGTGTAAAAATCAATTCCAAATATTTGACAAATTCTTACCTATAATATCGTACAATTCAAAGAAATTAAATGTATACAAAGATCAATTTCAAATATTTGACAAATTCCCACCTATAATATCCTATGATTCAAAAAAAGAATTAAATGTGTGCAAAAGTCTATTCCAAATATTTGAGAAATTCCTACCTATATGACCTAGAATTTTGGAGGCTAGTGGAAAGGTCAATAGGAAAAATTCTTATTTATCATATTCAACGAGTGTATCACCTTCTCCAATGACCTTTGATTCATTCAACTATACAATATCAGATTTTATAAAAGTAGTTGTTAGAAAAGGCCAGCTGTTTCCTTGTGTTCCACATTTTTCACAAGTACCTATGTAAAGTGATTATTTGTAGAGTATTTAAAGGACCAAACCATCCACTTTTGTTGAAATCGATATCTTAGCTGTAAATTGTAACTTGTGGTTTCAAAGTTTCATCTGATCTGTGAAACAAAACCATGGTTCTCAAAACGAATTTCCTTCTGTTTTGTTTTGCTTTTGTACTGCCACTCTTCTTCTTCTGTGATGGTAGCGAAGGCCGATATCTCTCACAAGACCAGGATGTCCCTACTTTTCCCCATGCCTATCAAATTTCAGGTACGCTTAACTGTTTTCATAATCTTATTTATGTGTCCGGTAGACGTTACAGAAAATAAATAAATGTTAAGAACTAATTTATATATTGGACAGTATAAACAATCTAGTCGAAATAATTCTATTTAAACATCATTCAATTTAATAAATTAAATGTTCAATGTTATTAGATTTCCACAATCCATAAGAATATCAGTAGTTATTTCTGGATTCGATTGTGTGTAAGCTTTTTTGAATCAACGTTTCGGATCACACTCCGTGATCCATCATCAGGATAGAGAGCTCAAACAATCAGTTGGGGATGTATAAATTCTTTTCATTTGGGTATAAATTATTTTCATTCAAACAATCAATCTGTTGATCATAAAACAATTTTTATATCATTCAATTCTCTTTCATTCCGATGATGGATCACATAATTCTCCAAACATTAATGCAAAATATATTAGACAGTATTAGAAAACGAAACTGCTCTCAATGTTTATGATTTTAATATGAAATAATTGTTTTAAATGCAGCTTTAAAACGCCATGGATCTGTAAAAGGAACTTTGCCATGGGCTTTACCGGTATGTAAATATTATAGCTTTCGGTAGATTTTGTGTTTGGCTATCATTTTGTATTCTAATTCTGAATTTCATGAAATGGGCAGCGAAACGCCCTGGCTGCCACTCTACACGGCTGGCAGCTCTTCGATCACAATCGCCACCGCCGCCATCTGACCGATGATAATATTAAGGGATGCTGTCAAAATCAGTGCTGTGCACTGAAAAGCATTTCGGTTTGCTGTCCAACGGGTGGATAGGCTGTCCAATAATGATATCCACACATCTCTAAACAAAAATAAAATAAAAATAAATTATTATATTAAATAAATTATACAATAAGTCAATAATTATATAATGTGATGGTTAAGTTGTGTTGTTCTTCCCATCAAAATGTAAAGTCCGCTAAGATATTATTGTTGAGTGTAGATATTGGAGATGAGATTTCTAGTACAATAAGTCAGTAATGACATATTGTGATGGTTAAGTTGTGTTGTTCTTGCCATCAAGATTCAAACTCCACTAGATGTTATTGTTGAGTGTTGATATTGAAGATGAGGTCTCTTGTATGTGATCACAAGAGTTCACGTATTCCGTTCTTCATCCTCAACTATTTTATCTACAAATTTATGGCTATTAAATGTCTTTTCTTTGTATTGATGAAAATAATTTGTGATGTACAAACAATCTATGAGAGATTTAGTCTATTAACATGAAGTTACATAAAATTAAAATAGAAATTTTATATGAAATAAATTTGATAGAATAGATAATTTTTATGTTTTCGTATTGAATTAAATAATAAAAGATATTAAACTTTTAAGTTTTTATAAAATCATCTTTTACTTTTAACTGTAGAAATATAAATAGTTACAACTTTATGAATATAGATGTTTCTATACTTAATTTTCTTATACATTAAATAATTATATTAATAATTTTCTTATACATTAAATAATTATATTAATATTTGATAATGATGGATATCTATAATGAATTAGGTTTTTGTTCTTTTGTTAAAAATCTTATAGTGCAAATTTTGAATATTTAACATTTGAGTTAAGAAGTATTAATTAATTGAATGTGTTTATTTGAGTCTATAATTAATTTAAAATTTTGGAAAAGATATTGAAGGTCACATGTATTGTCTTTGTGAGGATAACATCTACAATTTTGAAACAAGACTATAAACAATATATGTGAGAATTAGGTTCAAACAACTTTACTTATGTATGACTGAGTTCATGAGTTTAGTGTTTCAAACATTGAATAATAAGTTTATACTTTATTCATATCAAAATTTGATAAACATTTGTCTAATTTTTAGTGGCAAAAATTAATTGTCAATTTTGAACAAATAATATTTAAAATAATTGTTCTCAACTATCAATAATTAAAAATATTAGATTTAAATAAGATAAAAGATGTATATTACTATTATCTTTTAAAATGAATTAAACATAAAACTATTATATTTTTAGAAAATATCAATTTAATTTTAAAGTCTATAATTTTTTTTTAAAATGTACTTTTTAACAATGATAATTTCATAACTCTATTGATTATTAAAAATATTGTCGAAAAGAATATAAAAGACTATAATAAGTATATATATTTACTATATTTAATAATTATTAAGATGTGAAAGACAATGTAAGAAATCATTAAAGTTTTACAAAAGATTTAAATGCCATAAAAAATTACTTCATTAAAATAAAACCATCATATTTCAATTTTTGTTTATAATTTCTTTAAGAATTTTTAAAATATATAATCATTTATTTATAAGATTTATTTATTAAAAAGTACGTAGAGATTTTTAAATTTTTTTTGAAACGTGACTATGTTCCTTTGGGTAGTTTTGAATTATTAGTGGCACATATTGTCCCTCGTAATTTTAAAAGTGAATGGATGAAAATAATTGCCATTGATTTAGACACTAGAAATTAAGTTGCCGAGAAAAGTCTTAATGATTTACATGTCAAGCAATGGAACATCAATATGCAACAAAATGATAGGACGTTAATTAGACAGAATGCGATTTAAAATAAATTAAAGTTTTTCCTTCCTTAAAATTCAATACGACAGCTGATTTTCTTCGGTCAAAGAAAATGTATACAATTTGTTATTTTCTAAAATGACTTATGTTTATTGTTAGTTATTTTTATATTTATTTACCTTTTTTCTTACCTTTTATTTTATATTTATTTGTATATGATATATTAGGGGAGAGGATCTATTAGTTATGCACCTTAACTTCACGCTTCTAATTATCCTACGTAGAAATTTCAAATCACTCCTATTTTTTTACAGCAGCTTACTTGGTAAGTCCCATGCTTATAACTTTCATTTCAGGGCCACATCATCAAATATGATGCCACATCAACATGCTTTTTGTCAAGGTGTCCAAAAAGGCCCAAAAAAAAAGTGAGACCAATACTTGTGCATTTACATCATGGGTAGTTGAGCGCTAATGTGGCATCACATGATTGGTTACTTTTTAGATCAAAAGAATACATTTTGTTTAATTATGGGTATTCAAGTAACAACTATTGAACATTATATAAATAACTACTATCACAACTATTGAAGCATGCTAACTACTGGGTCCTCTCCCCTAGTTATTCACACATTAGTTTAATATATTTTTATATGTTTATCCAATAGGCTATTTTGTTTCAAGTTTCCACTGAGATTTTCATCAGCCCTGCTATGAATTTGATTTATCGATGCCGGAGATGTCTCTGCCAATGGCGACTTGACTAGGTTTTTTTGTAGCAATTTGGAGTTTCGTAATTACATGGGTTGGCAGTGGTGGAGTTGGTGGCCTCAATATGTGGAAGTTGAATGGTAAGTGTTTGTATGATGGCGGTGGACGAAGTAAATACAATATTCAATGTTGTAGTGTGGGAAAGTATACTTTCATTAAGTTGTATTGTCAAAAGAGCCATTGTGGTGTTGGTTTGATAGTAGACTATTGTTAAAATCGTCATCTTTGACTCCATTTTTTAGCAAATTGGAGGGTTTTAAAATTGTTGTGTTGCAGAATCTATAAGTCATTTTACATGGGTATTTTGCATAAATGATTAATTTATTGTTCATGTCTTTCATTCTCTACTTATTGTTCCTTTTTATAGAAGGTTGGAGGGTTTTAACACTGATGTGCTATGAAATGTGCAAGAAAGTATATTGATTAAGTTGCATTGTCAAAAGAGCCATTGTGGTGTTGGTTTGATAGCAAACTATTGCAAAAATCGTCGCCTTTGGCTTTGTTTTATAGCATATTGAAGGGTTTTAAGACTATTGTGCTATGGAATTTGTAAGTCATTTTACATGGGTATTTTGCATAAATGATTAATATTTTGTTCATGTATTTCATTCCCTGCTTATTGTTCCTTGTTATATGTTTTCATCTTTTCCGTTATACCCATTTTTGGAGACTTCAAAGAGATTATGGGTTTGTATGGATCGATTTATTTCAGTTAAATCTTCTTTCTTTCGCCAAAAAATATAGTTAGGGTTAGTTATTTTTTTGCATTTTGTTTATTGTTTGTAGTTATAGTGCTCCAAAATCTGCAAGTCGTTTTACATGGGTATTTTGCGTAAATGATTAATTTATTGTTCATGTCTTTCGCTCTCTAGTTATTGTTCCTTGTTATATGTTTCTATTTTTTCCGTTATACCCATTTTGGAAACTTCAAAGAGATTATGGCTCTATATGGATGGATTTATTGCAGGTAAATCTTCTTTCTTTCATCAAAAGATATGGTTAGAGTTAGTAATTTTTTCGCGCTTCATTTATTGTTTATAGTTATCTTTATACATCTTTGGTGGTATACCCATTAACATAGGAGCAATTGCAAATTAACACAGGGGTGATTGCATATATATATGCAATGAGTTAGTATGAAAGCTATTAAGTGTAAATGTAATAGCTCTTTTAGAATTTCTCTATTTGTGTAGAAGGTCATTATAACAAACTATTATTTGTCATGGTTATTTTATCTAGATGAAACATGTTATGTCTCTTGTATGAATATGTTTCATGATATTATTTTTTTCCTAATTGTTTGAAGTTCCCCATAACAAACTATTCTTCATGGTATTCTTTTTTTTCAATTCTCCATGGTAAACTGTTCATTATTGTAGTTTGCCTCTTCTATTCCCCATATTTTAAAGTTATACTAAATGTGGGTTTTTGAACATCTGTCATATTCCTATGATTGTTAAGTGTTTTTGTAAAATCTCTTTTCCAATTTCCCTTTTTGTCTCTACTATTTGAAGTTCCCCATAACAAATTGTTCTTCATAATATTCTTTTTTTCAGTTCGCCATAGCAAACTATTTATTATTGTAGTTTGCCTCTTCTTTTCTCCATATTTTAAAGTTCTATTTAATGTGGGTTTTTGAACATCCGTCATTTTTCTATCTATAATATTTTGTGGCAAAAAAGTGTTAGTCTAACACCTCTTATACAATGATTTTATTTAGAGAAATTGTAAAAGAACTATTAGAAAAATAGTATAAGAATCAAAGGTAAACGATAGATGATCGAAAGCCCACATTAAACATATTGATACATGACAACTAGTCTATGTAAGAGTTAGTTTTCCAATTCAAAATTTCCTGAATGGGCAAACACTTACCGTTCTACTTGTGTGTGTCAAGGCAAGCAAGTCGGCCACTGCTAGCGCAATTAGATATCAAGCTCCACTACTATCATAAGCAGGCTTGGCTAGTTTGTTGTAGAGGGCTTGAAATAGATGAGAAGAAAAAGAATATCATGAAACATATTGATATAAGATTCGAGGTACAATTTTTGGCATTAGATATTGAAGAAAAATGGAGAAATTGTATAAGACATGCTAGAATAACACTTATTGGGTATTGAATCTTATATTGAATTCCCCGATAGATACACAGATACACATACACATATATGTATGTATTCAATTTCCTGATCCATATTTTGAAATATAGATATAGGAAGATATATATATCCATATATACAAACAAAGACCACAGTGGCTTGTTTCACAATGCAACAGTAATAAACAGATAGAGAAATTGTAAAAGAGTTGTTACGTTACAAATCCTATTCATGGTCGAGTTGACAAAAATCCCAATGAAAACTTCAAACAAATAAATTGAATAGATAAAAGAGATATTAGAAAGAATAACACTTAACAACCATCAAACTAATTTTATCTCAAATATGTTTATGCTTTCACACTAACCCTCTGCATATACATATATATGCAATCACTTCTATGTTAATTGCAATTGCTCCTATGTTAATGAGCGTAATGACAAAGATGCACATAGATAACTAAAACAATAAATGACATCCTATGATCTTCTTCTATTTAATGTTGGTTTTTGATCATCTATCATTTTCTTGTGGTTCTGAAGTGTTTTTCTAATAGTTCATTTTGTAATCTCCCTATTTTTTTTAATATTTAGTGTCAAATAATGTGGCTGAAATTCAAAATTGACAAGCCAACTATTACATAGATTGCTTGGCTCCTATCAATATGTTTCATGATATTCTTTTCCCATAATAAACTGTTCATTATCATAATTTTATGTTTAATGTGGATTGTTGGTCATCTCTTAGTTTCTTGTGGTGTTCATGTGTTTCTCTAATATTTCTTTTACAATTTTCTTGATTGTCGATAATATTTAGTGTCAAATAATGTAGCTCAAATTTAGAATTGACAAGCTAACTGTTACATAGATTTCTTGTCCTCAATCAATACCTTTCATCATATTTTTTCCCCCTCATCTGCTTGAAGGTCCCTTAACAAATTGTTCATTGCAATAGTTTACCTCTTGTAAATTTTGAAATTTTGTAGAATCATATAAACTGCAAACATGGTGTTAATCTATACCTTTGGGTTGCTTTCAATTTCATACTTTTCTATATTTTTTGTACCTCTATTAACGTTCTACTTAATGTGGGTTTTTGGTGATCTCTTCTTTACTTGTCAGTCTTGAGTGTTTTTGTAACAACTATTTTACAATTTCTCTATTTCTCTATAATATTTAGTTCTAGACAATGTAGCTCCAATTTTGAATTGACAAGCCAACTATTACATAGATTGCTTGTCTTATATCAATATGTTTCATGATGTTTTCCCTACTTGCCCATAAAAAACTGTTCATTATTGTAGTTTACCTATTTTATTCTCTATGGTTCAATATGTTTTGCTTGGCATGACACTTTACAAGTTCCTTATTCAACATGGCAATCATGTTGATTACATGCTATGTATACATTTATTTTAGTGTCGATGGTCCAAAAAAAATGTTCATTGCTGCCAAGTATATAATGTTCGCATATCAATCACCCACTGTTATTTTTGACGCTTTTCCCATGTATCCTTTTATACTTTGTCATAGTCCAAAATTGAATCCAATTTTATTTTTGACTCTTTTCCCATGTTTCCTTTTATACTTTATCATAGCCCATCATTGAACACTGCATTTACTTCCTTCCATGTCACAGTACAACAACACTAACATGCATTAACCCTTGCGTGAGCAAAAACTTGTCATTCATGATGAGAGGAATGAGCTTGATGCAGAAAGGCTTTATGAAACAATTGATGTGATTAAGGAGAAGGGTGTGAAGAGTGCAAAATGTTTCATGAAGCCTTTGTGCATCAAGCACATGGCATGTAATTGATAAACATGAAACTATTTTTCCCTAGTGAGCATGCTATTTTTATAGATAGAAATTTGGATAATTGTAATCATGGGTCATGTAGTTCATTGGTCAAATATTTATAGATTTAACTGCAATTTCTCCTATGGTAATGGGTATAATGCCAAAGATGCATAGAGATAACTACAAACAATAAACAAAGGAAAAAAAGTGTATGTATGTGTATATGTGTATGTATATGTATGTATATGTATATGCATATGTATATGTGTATGTACTAAAAGTTATATAAGTTAGCAACATGTTTTTGGACATCCTAGTGTATTAAACTATGTATGCACATAGTGTAGAAACATTCTCAAAATAAATGTGTTGCATTTGAATAATATGTTTAAAATTCTACATCTATGTTGCATTTTCCATTTCCCGTGCCTATATACCATAAGTTTCCTTATATGTCCTTGATTCTTTTCTTGCACATATTCTTATGTGTTCTTCCCACCCGTTCAATTGGTTTTATGTGGTTCACATAGCTGGGAAATGTTCACCTCTAGAATTCTCTTTTGACCATTTCATTATTTTGCTCTTCCTGTATATTACATTCAGAAATACATGTCCTTGTCTACATTGTATTTTTTCCTAATATATGATACAAGTCCATGCAATTTCTACTATATTTCCCGACCATCCTGCTATTGTTGTGCACTGAGACAAGGGGAGGTAAATGCAATATTCAATATTTTAGTTTGAGGATGTATATTATTTTGGTTGTATTGTGAAAATGACCCACTATGAAGTTGGTTTGATAGAAAATTGTTGAAAAATGGTACCATGAACCTCTATTAGATAGCATATTGGAGTGTGCTATGAGTGTTGTGCTCCACAAACTACAAAATTTGGCCTACTCTTGTTGCTATAAGTTGTGTTCTAATGTCTTTTCCCTGTTCCATACACATCTAGCAAGTGAGAGGCATTTTGATAGATTCAAATAAAATGTTACTTTGCAATAATATTATGTTAGGCTCAATGCAAGCATAGATGGAAAAGGAGATATGGAACTAATTGTAGGATAATTGTTTCCTAGAATATGACCATCACTGTAAGCATAAACAAGGCTTGTTTTATAAAATTATATTTTACTAAGTTATACATTCAACTCTTTTCTTCTTGCACGGCTAGATAGGCTCGAGTACATATCAAAATTAGGTATGTCTATAAAGTTATTTGTGTGAAATATATGCTTTGAAGTAGAACCTTTCATATTCCTTTGATGTTTTCCTTTTAACAATATTTGGCTATTTCATCCATAGAATTGGTTATGTTTTCAAACAATACCATCCATATATTCTTCTTTCCCTATTCTGATCAACATTATAAACAAGTCTCATCTTTGAACGGTTTGTTATGGGGGATTGAAAAGAATAATATCATGAAGAATAGTTTCTTATCATGTAAACTTCAAAAAAATGAGGAAAACATAATAGCATGAAACATATTGATACAAGACATATAACATGTTCTATCCAAACAAAATAACACATACATGTGCAGAGCAAAATAAATTGAAAGTAGTGCAAAGGTACAGGTGAATGTCATATATTAGTTATATTTTAAAACAAGACCTCCCATATATTCTTCTCTCCCTATACTTATCAACATTATAGACAAGTCCCATCTTGACCATTTTTTTATTTGCATTCTCTTTTCCTTAAATTTATTGCAACAAAAAAAGAACTGCAAAAAAGGAAATCATCTATGAGAACAATTTTTTTTTTGCAACTTCATCATTCTGCAATATATAATATACATGCATGCATGAATTCTTACATGCCCTAGAGTACAATAAACAAATTCTATTCTAAACATTACATTTTTCCATGTCTCTATAGTTATAATTTCACCTTATAGCGAACATTAGCTATAGGTAGCTCTTTATCAACATATCCATCTTTTTAAAGTTGCTACACAAAAAAAAATAGTGCAATATAAGAAACCATATATAGAAATAGCAAAATTTCCCCTAATTTGCCATTGTGTGTGTAATGCCAAGAAAGTGTGCAAGAAATAGATTAAAAGCAAACATGTAATACTAAAATCTAATATGAAAAATCTAATGTTAAGAAACAAAGAACAAAGGAAAGTAGAATGTAAACAAACTAAAACAATCTCACCACTTTCAAACGTATTTCTATGATTCATCTCGATTGCCCTTGTCCATTTTACTGTTGTAGTATAATTGCCCTAAGATTTCTTGTAAGTTCGTGCAAGTATAGCCTAAGATAGTGATTAGCAAAATATCAAAGATTTAAGATTAAGTGCTAGCAAGATTTGAAAAGAGATTTCTATTTCGAGAGAGATTGGAATGAAGAATGACAAATCAATTTATAGAAAATTGAGCATTCAAACGATAGGCCGAGATCGAAAGATCAATGGACGGTTGAGATTGATTGATTAGACATGCATTATGATAACTGTCAGTGATGACATGAGTGATACAAATTAGAAATATAATTAAAGATTAAATAAATGATTTAATCTTCCAGTTTAGTATTCGAAAATAGAAGAATTATCTTTGCATGACAAAGATAAAGATTGATTAAAGCAACTCTTGTTCGAATGCACGCACAAGGTTTAATTAATTAAATAGGAATATTTAATTAATCCACATGTACACGCAAATGAGTTAGAACTAGATGATTGAATGATTTGATGAAGAGATTACTCAAGAACGCCACTCAAATATTAAATCAAGAGTTAACTGAGGATTAAAATAGATGTCGAGTCGAGTAAAAGTGAATACTTAGATAACTCACACAATTATCTAAAATATAGAGGAATGCGTTAAAATAAAATTTATGAATTAAATAATTCATTTAATTCAAGACTAGATATTTGGAGAATAATTAAATAAATAATATTTATTTAATTAAGTGATGAAGGGATTTTAAATGAATAATTAAATAAATAAAGAATTTATTTAATTATAGTTGAAGTATGATAAAGAGTAAATTAAATAAGGATTTATTTAATTTGATAAGAAAAAAGGTTAATTAGTAACATAATTAAATAAAAAGTGTTCATTTAATTAATCAGATAGAATAAAGAAAATGTGAATTAATTAAATAATTAAAATTATTTAATTAATAGAAGAAATGAAGACTATAGAGAATAATTAAATAATTGACATTATTTAATCATGACCATGAAGAATATGAGTTATGAAGAACATTGAAGTCGCAGGCCTAAACCAGATTTCGGTGTCTACAGTGTGATATATGATATCGCTCCATTAAATTTTTGATGGCCCTTGCATACTTTTCTTGCTCGGGATTTGGCTAGATATGTATAGATTAACTATTCTTTGTTGATGAGCATGTTGCTTTTGCAGGTGAAAATTTGCATAATTGTAGTCATGGGATATGTAGTTCATTCAATAAATATTTGCAAATTAGATATTTCACTTAAAATCATGGGGATTGAAAAACAAAAGCTGCTATTTTGGCCTACAAAGGGTGAAGGGAAACATTAGAAAACTTGTGGCATTTGTCATGACTTGAAAATTGAGGGAATTTTCCAAGAAATTATAAGTTATGTTGTTTGCCATGGATTTTATAACATTCCTGACAGCATGTTTTGCTACCCAAGAGTGCTTTGGTGTGCATATGTTGGATTTCCCACATGGTCATCATGTTGATTACATGTTGTGTATACATCTATTTTAGGAAACTCTTTATCAACATATCCATCTTTCTAAAGTTGTTACAAAAAAAAAATAGTGCAATATTAGACATCATATATGGAAACATGAAAATTTCCCTTATTTCACCATTGTGTGATATATGATATGGCTCCATTGAATTTTTAATGGGCCTTGCATACTTTTCTTGATTGGGGTTTTGACTAGAGCCCATGGGGCTTCATGATGTCAATATGGAAGGGAGGAGAATGAGCATGATTTTTGTGGTTTTCCCCTTCACCAACATACATTGGATGCTACATATCCACAACATATTGTATTATGTCAACTGCATTTCTCCATGCTTGTAGAGCTATCTTTTCAACTTGTTGATTGAAATATTTAAACCTTGTTCTTTATGATGATACCTATTTCCTTTAGGTTATGACAACAATTATATGATGAAATTCTAAATATTTTTATGTAACGAAAACCTTGCCCATCTCTTTAAACTTATACACAACTAACAAAATTTGAAACATATTGATACAATATTGAAGAAAAATAGAGAATTGTATAAGAGGTATTAGAATAAGACTAATTTGATACTAAATATTATAGAAAAAAAACCACATTAAATAGAGCTTTAAAATAAGGAGTATAGGAGAGGCAAACTACAATTATGAACAATTTGTTACAGGGAACTGAAAAGAACAATATCATGAAGAATATTTTGTTATCACGAACTTCAAACAAATGAGGTAAAAAGAATATCATGAAACATATTGATACAAGACATATAACATGTTCCATCTAAACAAAATAACACATACATAAAAAAATTGAAAGCAATGTAAAGGTACAGGTGAATGTCATGTTTGTACTTTATACCAATCTACAAAATTTTAGAATTTTGAAACTTAAAAACAATAGTTCTTTTACAACTTCTCATTTTTGTCTACAATATTCAATGCCAAATAATGTAGCTTCAATTTTGAATTGACAATCCATCTATTACATAGATTGCTCATGTTGTATCAATATCCACTTGCTCATAACAAACTATTCATTATTGTAGTCCACCTCTTCTATTCTTCATGTTTTTAAGTTCTATTTATTGTGTCTTGCCTTTTTAATGTTCACTATGGGATACTAAGGCTTTTGTTTTGAATATATATATATATATATATTCATGCATTCATTGAGCTTGTCCTACTCTCTATATGACATATACTTGCATCTTGTTTATGTGATTTCTTCTATTGTATATGAATTACATATTATTTGTTATAAACTATACAACTATTTATATTTCCTAATTTAGAGATTGTCTACCAATTACACATGTTCACTACACTAAACTTCAAATTTTCCTTATCACTAACTGGATTTGATGGAAACCATTTTAGATTGCAAACATTTTGAACTGTAATTGCACATCTCCACAATACTAAATAGCTTTTTTATCACAAGTTTGGCATGGTGTACAAGCTACAACTACATTCTATTTATATAGAAGGTAAGGCTATATGTCTTGTATTCCATCTCTTATTTCATGACTAGATGTAAAATTCTTTGTTAAATAAATGGTACAACTATATATATTTTAAAAAATGTATAACATTGATTTCAACTAAAGAAAATTCTCAGGTTAATGCTATGAGATTTCCACAATCTATAATGCTTAATATTTGTTATTTTTGGATATTTGATTGTGTTTTTGTTTCTAGATGGAAAAACTCAAACACAATCAAATATCCAGAAACAACAAACTTAGGTTCCCAAACATTGGCTTCACCATTGATCATAGTGGTGGGTAGTGTATGTTCTTGCTCAGGGGTTTGGTGATATCCCATAAGGTTGCATGACCGAATATGGTAGGGTAGAGAGTAGGCCTTCTTTTCTTCTGTTCATACTACATCTAGTTGCACCCAAAAGGTATGGCTACATCTTATCTAAGACTTCTATTTTACAAATATAAACATAATTTATTCCTATGTTTGCATATATATATATATATATATATTCAAACATTCATTGATCTCCCATGCTTTTTATTTTAATATGGATTTGTCTCTTATTTCATGACTACATGTCAAATTCTTTGTCATAAATAATGCAATTACATATATTTTTAAAAATGTATAACACTGCTTTCAACTAAAGAAAACTTTCAGGTTATATGTTCTTGCTTGGGGGTTTGGTGATAGCCCATGAGCCTAGATGACCGGAAATGGTAGGATGGAGAGCCAACCTTCTTTTCTTTTTCTCATACTACATCCAGTTGCACCCACAAGGTACGTGTGCATCTTATCTAAGACTTTTGTTTAGCAAATATGAACGTACTTTATTCCTGTGCTTGTATATATATATATTCGCACATTCATTGAGCTCCAATGATTTTGATTTTAATATGGTGCTCACATTGTTTTTAGTCTGCTAAAAAATAGAGTGATTGTATAAGAGGAGGTGCATTATCTAGCATTCAATATTATAGAGAAACAGGGAAATTGTAACATAACTATTAGTATAACATAGATACACATATTTATGCATATATGCATATATTTACACATGTATGTATATCTATATTACATATATATGTGTGTGTGTGTGTATAAATATAAATGTATATATATGTATGTATGTCTATATGTGGGTATGTGTAGGATCATGATGGGCCAAAAAATGGTAATATGATGGGTATGTGGCTGACGAATTTTTTTTTACCCAAAATTGATGAAACAAAAAGGGTTTTTAAAGGAGATTCTAAGCTTTCCATCAATATAAATTATACTTTACTTTGAATTTAATAAATAATTATTATTCATTTTCTATTTGAATTATGAGTAGAGTCCTGATTGAAAAACATTTATAGCTTTCAAACGGTATTACATTTTTTGAATCTAAAACATGCGCCATTTTATGCTTTGCATAATATAGGATTAAAAAAGAAAATTTGAATTTCATGAATTTTGACCAAGTTAAGGTGGTCGACATACGAGTTTTTTATATTTTTAAAATTTGTAATGAAAAATTCATAATTAATTATTTACTTGGAAACAAATTACAAAAAAAAAAAGCATCACATCAGGACATGAGTCCTCTACTTATATCTAAAATATTAGAAAAAAAAATATAATAATTTTATTGTGGTTAGGGTGGTCATACAAACACCTACTTATTTTTTCCCTGAAATTTAAGTACTACTGCATTGAAATTTCAAATTTTCACCAAATAGATTTTTTATTTTTTTAAATAAACCTAGTAGTTGAGAAAATACATTCAATTTACTATAGATACTATTGTTACATATTTTTGAAATAATATAGATAACTTATTCAAATTTTTATGTCAAGTTTCCTAACTCTAATTTTTCTGAATTTTTTGCCACTTAAGGGCCTATTTTTTCCATGATGATCCTACACATACCCATGTATACATGTATATATATCTAACCAACACCACAATGGAACTTAATCAAAGTACACTTTCCCACACTACAACATTCAATATTCCATTTACTTCATTCACCTAGATTTGCTTCATCTGACCCCATTATACAACAACAATGGAATGCATTATCCCTCATGCAAGAAAACACTTACCATTCACCCTCCATGTATCAAGGAAACAAACTCCACCACTACCAACCCACATAATTTCCAAGCTCCACAACACCATAAAGAAACACCAGTCATGTCACTATTGGCCGAGACATCTCCGGTGCTACCTATGCTTCTTAAGTGTTTTTCCTAATAGTTGTTCTATAGTTTCCCTATTTTGTCTAAAATATTCAATGAAAAATAATGTAGCTTCAATTTTGAATTGAGAAGCCAATTGTTACATAGAATTCATTGTTACACCTTATCTAGACAATGATTTAATTTTTGGTAAGCAGGAATATGCTACAAACTTAAATCTATACATGTATTTCACTAGCCTGTTGGAAAAACTCTTAATAATTAGAGGAAAATGAGAGATGTTTCAAAACCCACATTAAATAGAACTTTAAAATATCAAGAATAGAACAAGCAAACTACAATGATGAATAGTTTGGTATGGGGAACTAGAACATGTATATATATATATATATATATATATATATATATATATATATATATATATATATATATATATATATATATATATATATATATGATATATATATATATATATATATATATATATATGTATGTATGTATATATACAACTCATGAGTTCTGGAGCACAACCATTTTATAACCCTCCAATTTTCTATAAAATAGAGATGGAGCAAACAATTTTTACAATAGTCTACTATCAAACCAGTAACGCTATGATGCCAAGCAAAAAAAAAAGATATTAAATGCACATAAATCTCTTTTACGGTTTCCCTATTTGTCTATAATATTTAGTACCAAATAATGTAGCTTGAATTTTGAATTGACAACCCAACTATTACATAGATTGCTTGTCTTCTATGAATATGTTTCATGATATAGAGAAATTGTAAGAGAACTATTAGGAAAACACTTTAAGAATTAGAGATAAATGACGAATGATTGAAACCCACATGAAACATATTGATACAAGACAAGCAATCTATGTAAGAGTTGTCTTGTGTAATCAAAATTTCTCACATGGGAAAAAACTTGCCTTCTGCTTCCGCATATTGAGGCAACCAATTGCACCAGTTCTAGCATATGCAGGTAGGAAGCTCTACGGCTGTCATAAGCAACCCTCAATAGTTTTCTCCAGGAAGCTTGAAATAGATGAGGGAAGTTTAGACATACATGTGTATATATAGATTATTGTCACATTGTGAAACTACCCAAAGTGGTCTTGGTCTATATATATGGATATATATTTCTGCCTATATGTATATTTTTAAATATGAAAGGGGGATTTCAATACATACATACATACATACATATATGTATATATATGGGTATGTGCAGGATCATCATGAAAAAAAATAGGCCCTTAAGTGGTGAAAAATTTAGAAAAATCAGAGTTAGGAAACTTGACATAAAAATTTGAATAAGTTATCTATATTATTTCAAAAATATGTAAGAATAGAATCTGTAGCAAATTGAATATAGTTTCTAAACTACTAGGTTTATTTTAAAAAAAAATCTATTTGGTGAAAGTTTGAAATTTCAATGCAATAGTACTTAAATTTCAGGGAAAAATAAGAAGTAGGTGTCTGTCTGACCACCCTAACCACAATAAAATGATAATATTTTTTTATAAGATGTTAGATATAAGCAGAGATGATGAGCATGAATGATTCACTACCTTAACTCAGTCAAAAATTCATGAAACTCTTTTTTTTAATCCTATATAGTATATGAAGCATAGAATGTGATACATGTTTTAGATTCAAAAAATGTGATACCATTTGAAAGCTATAGATGTTTTTAAACTAGCCTATCAATCAGGACTTTAGTCATAATTCAAATAGAAAATGAATAATAATTATTTATTAAATTCAAAGTAAAGCATAATTGATATCGGTGGAAATTTGACAATCTCCTTTAAAAACCCTTTTCGTTTTATCAATTTTGGGTAAAAAAAATTCGTCAGCGACATACCCATCATATCACCACTTTTTGGCCCATCATGATCCTATATGCGTATATGTATCTCTCTATGTTTCAAGAAATTCAATACCATTTCCACTTTTGCAAATAATATTTACAATAAGTGTGCCTTTCTTGCTTGGGGGTTTGGCTAGAGTTCACAAGGCTTCATGATGTGAATATGGTAGGGAGGAGACTACTTGTGAGTTTAGAGCTTTTTCTTTCCATTGCCATATATTTCTTGTTGGTTACATACATGGACACACAAATTCTTTGATACACTTGCATATGAAAAACATGCTCTATTCTATGAATTGGATTTCATATTCTTTCCACAAAACTCTTTTCAAGTTCTCGAATAGATGCCTTATTGACAATTCTTTAGCAACATGACATGTACTCAAAATATTCCAGTTTATCTCTTTCTATTTAGAATAGATAGTGCTAACCTCTTTTATTGTATATCTATATTGTTTCATTTATAATGTTGCATAGATACAATAGACATTTAACAAAATTAGTCTATTGTAAACTATCTATTTGAATTTCTTCCATGGTCCAACAACTTGATCCAATACAACTTGTCCTTGTTAAACACCATCAAAAGTGCATGTATATGTGTGTGTGTATATATACACACACATACATGTATATATATATACACACACACATACATACATATATATACATAAAATGTGAACTATATCTGAAAAATCAATGGTTGGAAACATAAATAGATACATCTAATTATATATATATATTGAAGAAAAATAGACTAATTGCATAAGAGGTCTTGGAATAACAATTATTTAGTACTAAATCTTATAGACAAAAATTGAAATTGAAAAGAAGGGTTGGCGGTGGTTGAGCTGGTTGCCTCACTGTGTGGAAAGAGCATGGTAAATGTTTGCTCACTTGAGGGTTAATGCATGCTACTATTGTTGTACGATGGAACATATTGTTACAAGGAAAGCAGCCTAAGTAACGGTTGTAAGAGGTATTGGAATAACATTTAACAATCAAACATAAATGCTAGATGGACGAAACCTTTGGCCTCCTTTCAATTTATTTGGTCTGTGTATGTTTTTGTATCATCTGTCATTTACCTATGACTATTGTCTATTTTACTGATTGAGACAAGATGAACAATCTATCTAAGATTTGGCTTCTCAATTCTAAATTCAAGCTACACTATTTGGCACTAAAAACTATAGACAAATAGGTAAATTGTAAAAGAACTATTAGGAAAATAATTAAGAACCACAGGAACATGACAGATGATCCTAAATCAACTTTACAATATGGAGCATGGAAAAGGAAAACCACAATAATGAATAGTTTGTTATGGGCAATAAAAAAAACAATATCGTGAAGAACAGTTTGTTATTGTGAACTTGAAATAGATGAGAAAAAAAGAATATCATGAGACATATTGATACAAGGCATATAACATGTTCCATGCAAACAAAATAACTGGGAGCAAAATTTTAGAATTTTAAAAATTGAAAACAATCATTCTTACAAGAACAATATAATAATTTATTACATGGCCCTTCAAATAGATGAGGAAAAAACAATATCATGAAACATATTGATACAAGACAAGAAATCTATTTAACAGTTCGGTTGTCAATTCTAAATTCATAATTTTTTTGCAATTCTCATCAACCAATGAGCCACATTTAACAAAATACTTTGTTTAAGAGGTAAGCTTGCCATCATCATAAAAAACCCTGGGCATGTCTCCTCTATTTTTCTATAATATCTACTGCCAAGTGATGTAGCTCAAATTCCCAATTAACTCTATGGCGTTATACCCATTTTCCATAGACTATTGCTATCCATTGCATTCACAAGCTCTATTTAGTGTGGGTTTACTACCAAAGAATGTAGTTCAAATTTTCAATTGACAGCTCAACTCTTACATACACTACTTCTCTTGTATGAGTATGTTTACTATGGGTTTTCGATCATCTGTCATTTACCTATGATTCTTAAGCAATCTATTATAATGAAGAATCTCCTATGGAGAACTTGGAAAAATAGTATCATGAAGAACAATTTGTTATGGGGAACTTGAAACAAAGATGAAGGCACAATTTTTACAATAATTTACTATCAAACCAACACCACAATGGCTCTTTCAACAATGCAACCTAATCAATATATTTTCTGACACATTTTGGAGTATACTTTTTCTTACTAACCCTAACCAAATTTTTTGATGAAAGAAAGAAGGTTTAACTGCAATTTCTCCATCCATACAAAACCATAATGCCAAAAATTGATGTAAAATGACTTACAAATTGTAGACAATAACAATTTTAACATAAAAAAAAAAAAAAACATTTATGCAAAACACCCATGTAAAATAACTTACAGATTGTAGAAAGCAATAGTTTTAAAACCCTCCAATTTGCTATAGAATGAAGTCGAAGCCGTTGATTTTTACAATAGTCTCCTACCAAACCAACCATGGAACCAAAACCAATAATTTTTACAATAGTATTCTATCAAACCAACACCACTATATATATATTTACATATACATACACGCACACACACATATAGATGTATATATCTATACAACTCATAGATTTAAAAGAACATTAGTTTTAAAACCCTTCAATCGGCTATAAAATAGACACAGAGTGACTCGTATAGTACTCTATTATGAAACCATATATACATACATACATATACATATATATATATATATGTGTGTGTGTGTGTGTATACATATATACATACATATATTCTAAATTTTAGTTCCATTATTTGTCATGAAGTTTTCACATAAAAAAAAGAGAGTACAATATTAGAGATCCTATTTGAGAATACTCGTTTTTACACCAACCTTTTTCCCAACTAGTATATGATAAAAATACAATGGATCTCTGATGGGCCTTACCTACCTTTTCTGCTTAGGAATTTGGCTATAGATTGCAAGGCTTCATGATCCAAATATGGTAGAGAGGAGAGCGAGTGCGGGTTTATTGCTTCCGCCTTTCATCGTTGTCTATTTGTTGCTGGTTATATACATGCACACAATTTTTTGACATGTACTTCTTTTCTAAAAAAAAACTCTATTCTACCCATTGCATTTGTCATTGTCTCCTTGACTCTCTTTTCAACTTGCCTGATAATTTTCTTGTGGGTATGTGTAGGATCATGATGGGGCAAAAAGTTGCAATATGATGGACTGTATGTGTAGGGTATGTGGCTGACAACTTTTTTCTACCCAAAATTAATGAAATGAAAAGGGTTTTTAAAGGAGATTCTCAGCTTTCCACCAATATAAATTATGATTTACTTTGAATTTAATAAATAATAATTATTCATTTTCTATTTGAATTACGACTAAAGTCCTAATTGATAGGCTAATTGAAAAACATCTATAGCTTTCAAACCGTATCACAATTTTTAAATCCAAAACATGAGTCACATTCTATGCTTCACATACTATAGGATTAAATAAAAAATGAATTTTATGAAGTTTTGACCAAGTTAAGGTGGTCAACATATGAGTTTTAATAATTTTTAAAAGTTATAATAAACAACTCATAATTAATTATTTACTTTGAAAAAAATTACCAAAAAATATGCATCACATTAGGACATGAGTCCTCTACTTATATCTAAAATATTATAAAAAAGTATTATCATTTTATTGTGGTTAGGGTGGTTAGATAGACACCTACTTCTTATTT
>VDFB02281492.1:244433175-244571306 GCA_007258455.2 Sequoia sempervirens
GGAATTGTAATAACTATCTCATCCTCTAAGTCACTATAAGGCACCAAAGAAGTAGGGCATTAACTAGGGCCAAGGTCAAATCCTCCCTCTTCACTTGAAGAATTATCAAAAACTAAGATAGGGTTAGTGGGTTTCTCCGAACAAACCCCAAGACCCAAACTAGACCTCATTAATTCTTTCACAAATGGAGGTCTCTTCTCTTTCATCTCAGTCAATTTTTGTGACACATTTATGCTTCTCATGGAATAGGTCCTCCTAACAACCACCTTCTCACATTTCTTGCATGCATTTCTCTTTTTCTTTTGAAAAATTGAAACCTTAGCTGGGAGGGGTTTATCTTTAGGCATGTATGCAATTGGTTCTTGCATAATCAAATTTCAGGACCTCAAAACTGGTGCAACAGGAGTACTAGGCTCACTCATCTTTTCGGGGTACAATGAAAAATAGTGCTAGTTATGTAGAAGAACAAAAACCACAATTTTAAGGAGACCCACATGTACAGGAAGCGAAAACACCCACAAATTCAAATTACAAAGAAAAATCAAATGACAACAAGCAATGCAATAAGCATACACATTTACATACTAGAAGACACCATGCCACCACCTTTGCAATCCCTACTCTCAGAACTTCTACGATTATTTTTCTAGTAGTCACATCAATTAACTTTGTGCTTTGGAAAATCATGAAAGATTTGATCAAGCCACAACAAGTCCTCATTAAACAGAGAAATGTAGAGCTAGTTGCAATTAATATCCATCTTGGATTGCTCACGTGAAAAAAAAAATCAATTACTGCATGCTACATCTCCACTGTCAATTGTTGTGGATTTAAAACTGAATCAATGAAGCACATTAAGAGTCACCACTTTCTTTATGGATCATACCGGGAAACAACAAGGAGGTGCTTTAAATTTTCCATGCATTCATTCGCATCCTTACCCAATCGTCCTTGAATTTTTTTCCATAGATCATGTTGAGCATGGGAAAATCCTAACCACATCCTGAAGGCATTGCCCATTTCTAATTCACAATCCATTTTGGGACCTCATATTTAGCAATGAAATACTATCTGTTGATCTGGCCTTTAGAGGATCATGACCAATAATTCTCACCTTTACCATTGCCCATCATGGGTTTCCCCTACATTAAGCCACCTCAACTGGTGATAGACCAAACTCGTACAATGTAGAGGAAATCCACCCATCGACGATTGAGGGTTCCTTTCTAAAATAAAAGAGATAACTAACAGTAATGAATGGGCCAGCGATGGGTAAAAAATTCAACCACGTCATTGGTCCTATGTTACGCTCCAAATGTAAGGACATAACATGTGAAATTCGATGAAAGTTTGTGGTTCTTGAGAGCCATGCATCACTCATCGTGGGTTATCCTATAGTAGGGAAAACACAACTTGCAACAGACGATGAACCAGTAGTGATGGACTTAAATGGTGCTACAAAGGAAATACATCACTCACTGCATGATAATTGTTGCATTTTGAAATAGAACTTACGACGAGTGACGGATCGTGAGTGGAATTTTAAAGGGTGCTAAAGTGCACATGGGCATAAGTTGTTCATAAAGTAGGGGTCCTCCTAGGCAGAAAGGTGAATTGAATTATGGGGCCGGTCAATAAGAAAACACAAGCCAACAAGTGGATTAAGGGTATAAATGAGCAAAGTGGTAAAACCCTAAACCCTAATAACACTGAGGAAGATGCCACAGGATTGAGAATAGGAACAATGGAACAACAAAAATTTAAGGTTCCACCAAGTTCAAATACATGTTGATTCACGAAATTGTGACATTGGATTTTGAAGATTCAAAATTCTGATATGTATTTATTTATTAAGGGAATCAATAAAGGAATTTGAAAAGTTTTTTGAGGTGTTAAATGATTAACAAAAAATTACCCAATTCATATATGAATTCAATTTTTTCTCTTATAAGCCAATTTATTTTTTCCCCATTCATTCTTTACAAATTTGAATGGGTAGAATATGTAAAGGTGAAATAGAAGATTAAAATAAATTCAAGCAAAAGAATACATGAAGGGAAAAATATAAGAGATGGGGCTATGTGGTGTAGAAAAGAATCACCTAGCCAAGAAGGAAATGTGTACCAGAAATAGATAGCAAGTTACAACCATTCAAATACATTTTTATTTTGCAAACTAATACTGTAAAAGAAATGTGGCAAAGTGTGGATAGGCATGGGAAAGTAAGGAAATGAGAAAATATTAGAAGCTATTCCAAGGAAGGAGGGCTCAATCTAGGAGTTAAAAAAGCTTGTAGTTGCAACTAGCTGTTGTGTTAAAAAGTGTCATTCGTGACATTTTCACACTTGTTTGGGCCCTCCTTATAAAATTGAGCTTAATGATGCCTTGACTTAGTATTGTAATGTGTTTAACACACTCACATTAGGTCTTGGGCCCTTGTAAACTAAATAAACTTAAGTGTACCTTATTTAGAGTGTTTTAAAGTGTTGTAACACACTTTCACACTTTTCTAGGATTTTATTAAATATTTTGGCTTCTTTATGCTTTAATTAGTCTTATTTTGCATCCACAAGCCTCATTTAGTGCATCTTTTCAAGGATAATCCTGACATAAATCAACATCCAATCATAATTCAGGTATTTCTAGGTTGTCTGGCCCATATTTAGTGATCTAGGACTCATACACCACCTTGGGCATATAAGTCCCTCCTAGGGTTTTGGGTCCTAATCTATATTTCACACCTTTCTAAGAATTTTTAAAAATGGTCCCATAATTAATGCCTAATGGGACTCATATGCCACTTTTGGCATATGAGTCCCTTGTGGCTTAAAATTAAATTTAATTCAAATTTTTGGCAAGATTTTATCATCCTAGATTTGAAGTCAGCTTGTAGTGTTATAATTTTGGGAAATTAGGCATAAACAAGAATAAATAAAAGGTTATTTTACTCATTTTCACTCCAAGCATTTAGGTATTCATGCATATAGAAAACTTGAGTTCACAAGAGAAATCCAGTGTTTACAAGATCATTCAAGAGCATTCAAGGGTAGATTTTAAAGTGTTTTATAGAATTCTTCATGTATCAAGCATCATGTAAAAGTCATCATGCATCATGTTTTTTTTTAACTAAAAATTATAATGTAGGTTTTTATGATTTGAGCTAGCATTCAAGTCAAGATCTATCACATCCAAGCAAGAGTCAAGATCTAAATTCATTGGAGCCATTTTATACATGTTTGCAAAACTTTAATGCTAGGTTTTGTTGATTTGTAACATTGCTTGTTGTTCATTCATGATTCTCTTTGCCTATTTCATTTCATTTCAAGGTTTGATTACCAAAAATGGGTTTGAACAAGACAAACCCCTTTCCAATAACAAAACAACATTTTCCCCTCTCTTTAGTGTGTGATTTGTAGATATAGGTTGAAGATATATTGAAGAGAAAGTTTGGAGAAAATTGTCAAATTGTTCAGAGGTGTCAAAGTTGTCATCTTGCATTGGAGATCATTGGAAGACTTCTATAGGTTGCAAATCAAAGTTTCGAATCCAAAAATCAGGTGGAAAGGATAGAGAAGACATTGAGGAGCAGAGTCAAACTTTGAATTTCTAAAAAATCCTAACTGGACTGATAGGCCACTTCTGGCATATGAGTCCCAGTATAGGTCAATTTATAATTTTTTTGTAGATCTAGGATCTACACTATTAGAAACTACTTCCTACCTAGAAACCTTAATCTGAGACTAAATCATTGTCTAGCATATTAGTCCTATTCAACATTAAAATCTTTTTTTTCAACATTTTAGAGCTTCATTTAGTCCTCTATAGATTTGCAGGTGCAAACCTTTCATCTTTCTACCTTATATTCTATTTCACATGCTTTTCTAGGTCATTTAGTGACATATTGCATTTCATTAGATTTAAGTATTAGTTATTTCATTTCATTTATCCTTCAAAGCCCTAGCTTGGTGGTAGACCCCTCATTAGTTTATAATTAGAACCTAAGACAACCTATTGCAAAATCTCTTTCCCCTATTTCATCCTTGGATTGAGATCTCTAGGGTTTCCTTGAATGAGAAGTGTAGAAGATTGTTATTCTATCTCCCAATCATAGAAGCTAACAATTTTCTTCCTTTGACTATGGTGAACCTACATTTATAACATCATCAACCTAGATCTTACTTTCATTAATATTGCATTAGAGTTTGCATTAGTTAATTGGCATTTTAGGGTTTCTAATTCTTGCATTAGTGAAAGTGCACATAGGTTGCATTTTTGGCATCTCAAATAATTGAAAAGCATCTAAAAACTACATTTTCATTTAGTTTATGTTAGGGTATGTGGAAGATCGTCAAGGAAAAAATAGGCCCTTAAGTGTCAAAAAATTTAGAAAAATCAGAATTAGGAAACTTGACATAAAAATTTGAATAAGTTATCTATATTATTTCAAAAATATGTAAGAATAAAATCTCTAGCAAATTCATTGTAGTTTCTAAACTACTAGGTTTTGTTTTTTTTTTAAAATCTATTTGCTAAAAAATTGAAATTTCAATTCAATAGTATTTAAATTTCAAGGAAAAAATAAGAAGTGGGTGTCTGCCTGACCACCCTAACCACAATAAAATGATTAATTATGATTTTTTTCCAAATAAATAATTAATTATGATTTTTTCATTACAACTTTTAAAAAATATAAAAACTTGTATGTCTGACCACCTTAACTTGGTCAAAACTTCATGAAATTCAATTTTTTTTTAATCTTATAGTATGTGAAGCATAGAGTGTGACACATGTTTTGAATTCAAAAATTGTGATACCATTTGGAAGCTATAGATGTTTTCAATCAACCTATCAATAAGGACTTTAGTCGTAATTCAAATAGAAAATGAATAATAATTATTTATTAAATTCAAAGTAAAGTATAATTTATATTGGTGGAAAGGTAAGAATCTCCTTTAAAAACCTTTTTCATTTCATCAATTTTGGGTAAAAAAAAAGTCATCAGCCACACATCCTACACATACCCATTATATTGCCACTTTTTGGCCCATCATGATCCTGCACATACTATATAGATCATACAAACTAAAAAGCATAAAAAATAATTTGAATTGTTTTATAAATTAAAAAAAATAACACTCACTAGGAATCATACACCCCTCTGGGCGATTTACTCCTAGTGTAGATTCTGAAGTGCATTTTCCATAATTTAAAACACTATTTTTGTGCTCTTGTTTGTTGTTGATAACTTTCTATTTTAGTTTATAGAGTTTTTGTTATATTCAATTCATTGCATCTTAGCTCATCTTATGCATTGCTTAAATTCAAAATTGCATCTAGAGCATTTCATTTCAAATTGTTTATCTTGTTTAGGATCTAAAATTTTCATTGCATTTCATCATTGATATGTGTTTTGGTAATCTTTAGATATCATTGAAGTCCTTAGTGGATGTGTCAAGTTGTGCTTTTGGAAATGACCCTAATGAAATTTAACTTACTTATGCTCCCTTTGTGCTTTTGGAAATGATCCTAATGAAATTTAACTTACTCAAGCTCCCTCAACTCCTAATGCATGTCCTCCTTGTGATGTTGAAATCATTGGAGATGATGATGAAAACATGAATAAATTGATAAATGATTATTGTCGGGAAGGTGGATTTGCTACTAATGAGTCTCTTTGTTCTCAAGATATTGCCAAGGGGTGAACTTCCCTAAACTACCTCAAGGAACAAAGCAATAATTTTAGAATTAGAATGAGCAAGCCACAAATTTTTTTTGGATAGACTATCAAGTTTTTAGACAAAGAACGATAGTGTGACACATTGAGGAAAGCACAATGTGCTGGAGTCCAAAAGGAACACTGGCATTTTGTATGAACAACAAATTGAGAATGTCATAGAAAACAACAAAGTATCTACTTCTACTCTAATTGTTAAAAAATCTTGGAGCGTGAGAAAGTAACAAAATATAATAGAACTGAGATAAAGTGAAGTGGAAATGATAATGTTAAAGAGGATGAGAGATAGAAGACACTCACAAAAACCCAAGTAATGAAGCCTCCAACAAATGAATATCTTCAATACCTACATATATAAGATCTAGAGAAAATATTGGGGCTATATAGGGATTTTCCTCAGTCAAACCCCTATTTTGGTGTTCCCACCTCCACAAACAACCAAATAGATAGAGAGAAATGAACAAAGGAGTGATAAAAGCTATCCCCATTCAAGGAGGATAACCCACATAACAAAGTAGAGATGCAATGGATAAGGGATATGAAAAATCTCAAGATGTTTAAAGGTGGAAGGCACAAGGTATATATCACATGCAAGGCTTAGGAAGCCAAGGAGGAAAACAAAGAAAGTTGCAAGAGCCAAGAGTGTTGTTGAAGATGTTGTAAGAGATTGAGAGCTTAAGACTATTGTACCAAGCTACATGGAGCTATGAAAGAAAGATAGAAAATATGAGTAGGCTAGAACCAAAGCTAGAAGGAAGCTATAAAAACAAATGAATTGAAAAGATAACTTTTAAAGGGAGAAAATAAGCAAAAAGAAGATTATCGGGTGGTTACGATATGTCCTGAGCCGTTACCATAAAAAAAAAAAATCTGACTGGTTTAGAGCAGGGTGGTTATCTTCAATTCAATCAAACTTGAACAAACTTTTCAACTTGGTAACCCTAACTTGGTCCTCTTCACACAAATCCTCCTTGTAGCACTCCAAACAGTGATTTTTTACCATATCTTTCAAGGAAGACTTCAAACCCACAATTTAATAACCACTATAGACACCACTTATGCTCTTGTGAAATGCATCAAATTTGGGGATCTATTTGTTTTGTAACACCCTCTAAAATTGACTGCTATGTAGCAACTAAGCCAAATTAGCCCTATTTTCCAAAGCAAAGATGTGAAATATTTCCTCCATTCTACCAAACTTCATTCCAAGGCTTCAAATAGGTCACATGAGGTCTCAAACTACAATTTTTATCAACTAGAACATTCACAAATTTAGCTGTCATCAAAACCCTATATCTAAACTATACTCCTAAGCCCAATACATAGAGATATTAGGCTAGTGCTCAATCAAACTCTGCCCTACCTCCATTCCATACATCTAAACACCCTACCAACATAAAAGAAACCTTAACTAATCCCATTCCACTAATTTTCAAAATTTTCCACCAATGGAATGGTTGCGTACTTCATATTTTTGCTTTCAAACCCTAAAAACTAGGGTTTCCTAGCTTAATTCAATAATTTGCTTCTAACTCACTCAAATATCAATGAAAAAAAATGCAACCAAACCCAAAAGATAGATATTTCATACCTTCATCAATTTCAATGCAATTTAGATCATTTACAAATAGTACAAATCCATACAACTTCTTTTAGCAACAAGAAATCAACTAAAAATGTAGAAAAAAATAGTTTGTTATTGTTGTTTGATATCCAAAACACACCAAAGAGTTGCCTCGACTACACAAGGAAATATTTAAACTTTTTCAAACATCCAACCAATAGTTCAAACTAATTTTCAAAAGGAATGGCCGTTGAACTTCCAAATACATCAACAATGCAAAGTTGTTGGTGCAACATTTGCAACATTTACAAAACATGACAAATTTTGACACAACCGACCCCCACATGACCAAAAACATTAGAAATGGTCTAAATATACCTTATTACATCAAAAATGACTCAAAATCATCAAAATAGTAAAATCTAACCCCTTTACATGATGAAAAATAGGTGCCCCTATACCATATACCCAAGGTGAACAAAAATCCCAAGTTTCACTTGAGAGTAGATCTTGTATAGTTGTACCATGCTTCTTGATGTCTTCATCTATCATCCAGGTGGAATCCTCTATTGGAAGTCCTTTCCACTTCACTAGGTACTCATTGTACACCTTATTCTTTGTTCTTTTAGCTTCCTTTGTGTCCAAGATGCATTCAAGCTTCAATGGTTGACTTGGTGGTAAGTCCTTGACCTAATCTTCATATAGAACTCCAGATATACCTACATCTTGACCTAAAATCACTAATATTTTAAAAGGATATAGGTTAGAAACATTGAAAATTGGAGAGATAGCCACTCTAGGAGAGAGTTCTATCTCATAGGAATTTGCTTCAAATTTTTGGACCACCCTACATGGCCCAATTTTCTCCATCTACAACTTTGAATACTTCCCTTTTGGTATCATTTCTTTTCTTAAATGAGCCAATACCAAGTCCCCCACTTTGAATTTAACTTATCTTCTTCTCAAGTTTGCATGTTGCTTTTATTTTTCCACTCTTTTTAAGGTTCTCTTTCACTTGTGGATGTATGTCCTTCATTGCTAATACAAATTCTTCTCCTTCAACACTCCTCTCCATACCACTCAAATATGAGTTGAAAAACTCCCCTAGGCTTCAATCCATATACAATCTCAAATGGGATTTTTCCAACACTTTTATTGATGGAGTCATTATATGCAAACTCATATTGGGGAACAATTAGATCCCATTGTTGTGAATGCTATTTTTTCAAACATCTGAGAAGATTTCCAAGACTCCTATTGACTAATTAGGTCTACCCATCTATTTGTGGATGATAAGCATAGCTAAGGGTCAATTTTGTTCCAAAATTCTTCCAAAGGGTTCTCCAAAAGTGACACAAAAACTTACTATCCTTGTCAAAAATGATTTTCAATGGCAACCCATGAATCCTAACTACCTCTTTGAAAAATAAACTTGTAATGTATGAGGCATCATTTATGCATTTACATGGTATGAAGTGTGCCATTTTTCTAAACTAGTCTACAACAACAAACACACTATCAAATCTCCTTTGAGTTTTGGGAAACCCCAACACAAAATCCATGCTGATGGATTCCCATGGTCTATTTGGGATTGGAAATGACTGGTAAAAACCTGCATTTATACTAGAACCCTTGACTTTTTAGCAAATAACACACTTTTCAACAATTTTTCTAATATCACTTTGCATCTTGAGCCAATAGTAAAACCTTCTTACCTATTCCAATGTTTTTTCCACACCAAAATGACCCCATAAGTGACCACAATTCTTCTCTTTAATTAGATTATTCCTCATAGAGCATCTGGGAATACAAAACTAAGCACCCTTAAACAATAATCCTTCTTGAATCAATAAATCATAATTGTCTTCATGAAATGTACCATTAAATTGAATGCAAGAAGGATAGATATCCTTGAAATCATCATCTCCTTCATACATACCTTTCAAAGCATCAATTCCCACACTTTGGAGTTGAATTTTTGAGCCAACATTTGTCTTCTGCTCAAAGCATATGCCACCTTGTTTGAGAACCCTTTTTTCTGTTTGACAGTGAAGATGAAGCTTTGGAGGTACTCCACCCACTTCACATTCCTGTGGATGAGTTTGCCTTGGTTGTTGTTGTTGATTTTTTTTCACATCATGTGTTTCCATCAAGAATAGAATAAGGTGGAGAGAATAATGTGAAAAATAGAAAGGATGAATGAAACATGAGAAAGTAACAAGTATTATGTGAAAGGGGAAACAAGAGAAAAGGAAATAGGTATGAAGTAGATTTGTTATTGTTGATGGTTTTTTACATCATGTGTTTCCATTAATGACATAGGGGCATACTATTGCAAGCATGAGTACCTAGTGTTTTCATTCATGTCAACATTCTTGTGTTGTCATTAGTGTCAACTATATGAGAAAAATAATGTTGCCAGAGTGTATGTTGCTGCATTGATGATTCTTTGATTAGTTGCTTTATGTTGTCATTAGTAAGCAACTAGTGTCAACCTTTAGTGTTTCTTTGATAAGCTTCTTTCTATGGCTGAGGAAGTGATTTAGATGATGAGGGTGTGTTTTTGGTGCTTGGTTTCAAGTAATTTTAAGAAAAAATGATAAAAAGAGGAAATTATGAGTTGCAATAGTGGTCTAGTGTTGCTCTACACTTATTCTAGGTTGAAGATCTACCTATGTATTTCAGATATGTTCATTAGAGGTTTTCATAGGTGGTGTATTCAAAATTTGGTGTGATGGAACATTGTGCAGAAGAAGTTGTGTTCAATAGTGTGTGAATTGTGTATTGCAGAGGTGTTTGAGAGAAATTTTTTTGCTCCACATTTCTCCATAGTTTAGTTCTAGGTCTTGTGGCTCTAAAGGTGTGCTAATAATGTTAGTATATTTCTTAAGTAAAATTTATTCAAGGTTTCGTGCTTTAGATCTTAGTTTCTTAAGTTACAGTGTATGGTAGAGTTATTTTCAGAGTGTACTAGGTGTGTACATTCTTCAAGTGAAAGTTTTTGTGAAGGATTTTGTTGGATTTTAGGGTATTTTTTGAATATTCTAAATTGTGTTCAAGTGACATTTGGTTTTCATGAGTTGTTGTTGGATCAAAGATAGCATTCGACCTTGATGTTTACACTAATTTTGGTGGATGCATATTATTTTTTAGAAGCCTATTGTAGTGTGGTGTTATAGATTTGAGTGCCAAATAAGGAGTGGTGTGGTCAACCTTCACCTCTATCTACCAAATAAGTGTTTTGGTGCCAAACTAATTTGAATTTATGTGGTTGATGTGCATAGTTGACCTTGGAGAATGTTTTCAAGGTTAAATATGAGTTGATTTGTTGAGATATGAAAGTAGAGATAAATATGATGAGAATGATAATTGCAGAGTACATTAGAGTACAAATTTAAGAAGTGTAGTGAGAGCTTTCATGTGTTAGATTGCTAGATGCAGTGAGCACAAGGTGTCGAGAATTCTTCAATTATGGTGTGAAGGTGTTAGTGATATTATTGTGGATTTCTCTATTTTATTGAGATTCCATCTTCTTTTCTCTTCTAGCAGTGAGCCTTTCTTTCTCTTGGGAAGTGATCCCTCTAGATGTGATCCCTATTTTACTTAGTGTTGATATTACTTTATATTGTGAGATAATACGAGCACCATGGTTTTCTCTAGCTTGGGTTTTCCACATAAATATAGTGTTCACTTGTGGTTGATGTTGATTTGATTAAATTTATGTTATTCTATTTTCATGCTAAATCTTTACAATAGATTAAAAGTTAATTGATTGTGGATCTGAATGTTTGTAAGGGTTTTGAATCTTTTAAGCTACAACTGATTCACCCCCCTCTCAATTGTCTTGTGCATTCAACAACTTCTCCATATGATTCAAGAGAGTTTGAGGGCCTACTAGAACAATGGAAAGGATAATAATGTTATCTTGAGTGGGCTAGCAAATTCTAATATTGCAAAATTAAAGCATTGGAAGACAACAAAGGAGGTCTAGGAAAATCTTAGTGGCATCTATGAAGGAGAAATCAAATTAAAACAATCCAAGTTGTAGATCTACAAAGGAAAGTTTGAGAACCTAAAAATGTCAGAGGATGAAGATATTACAAGATATCTACTCTAGGTAGATTAAGTGGTCAATACAATTAGAGGTCTTTGGTGAAGATCTAGAAGAATCAGTAGTGGTTAAAAAGCTACTAAGATCTCTTCCTAAAGCTTATAATCCTAAAGTATCTTCTATTGAGGAATCTAGAGATTTAGATATTATTTCAATGGATCAATTATATGGTTCCCTCATTGCATTTAAAATGAGGGAGTTTGAAAAAGAACCAAAGAAGGGAGAAGCTTTACAAGCTAGCAAGAAGGAGATTTATGAAGAATCTAATCGGGATAGTGATACTAATGAACAAGAAAACTTTTTAAGGAAGTTTAAGAGAGGTGCAATCACATACAAAGGTGAGCTACCCTTCAAATGTTTTAAGTATGGAGAGGTTGGTCAATTTTTTCCAAAATTTCCCTTGAAATATTTTTAAAAAATAAACAAAGGTTCAAGAAGAAATTAATTCAAAAGGATTCTCTACTCCAAGGAATATTACTACTCTTTAAAAGATGATGAATCTAGTGGTCTAGATAATGAGGGTGAAATCCTATTTTTGGTTACTTAGAAAACTAAAGATTCAAGAGTTTCGTGTAGTTATTTTCATGCAAAAGATGAGCCAAACTCATGTGTAATTGATAGTGGTTGTTTTGACCACATGAAAAGGGATAGAAGTAATTTTATAAATCTTGTGAAGTGGAATGGAGGTATAGTAAATCTTGAAGATGATACTTCAATACAAATATATGGAAAAGGTATAATAAGTATTGATGGGAAGCAAAGGACATAGGATGTTCTTTATTTTAAATGTCTCAGGCACAATATTCTTATGTGAGTCAGATGTGCAAAAATGCATACAATCTCATATTCAATGAAAGAGGAGGTGAAATCAGAAAATAAATGTCTAGAAATCTAGTTGTAGAGGGATCTAGGACTAATGGTAACATATATAGTCTAATGGATTTCAATGGGAGAATTTGTCTTCTCAGAAAAGCAAGTGAATGTTCGCTTTGGCATAGGAGAATGGGACAAATTAACTTTGGAAATCTTACAAAGATCATGTCATTACATGCAGTAGGAGATATTCCTAAGATAATCAAGCTTGCAAATACTATTTGCAAAGAATGCTAGTTTAGATAACAAACAAGGATAAGTTTCAATTCTAAAGAGTATTATTCTTCTAGACCATTGTAGTTGATTCATACTAATTTGTGCAGACATACAAAAATAGCAAATATGAAAGGAGAAAGGTATTTCATGCTTTTTATTGATGATTCAATCTCTAGGATGACATGGGTTACTTTCTTGAAAGATAAATTTGATGCTTTTAGTAGATTCAAAATTTTCAAGTCAATGGTTGAGAATAAAATGAATGATAAAATCAAGTGCTTAAGGTTTGATAAAGGAGGTGAGTTCACATCAAATGAGTTTAATGATTTTTATGAAGAACATGGAATAATGACGCATCTATCTATTGCTAGAAATCCTTAGCAAAATGGGTTAGTGGAGAGAAAAAATAGGATTTTTCAAGAGATGGTGAGGACCATGCTAATGGAAGCAAATATTCTTGATGCTTATTGGAAAGAAGTAGTTCATACTATAGTCTATATTTTCAATAGGGGCTTATTAAGGATTAATAACAGTAAGACCCCATATAAGTTATGGTATGGATGATTGGAAACTATCAAGTACTTTAAAATCTTTAGAATAAAATGCTACATCAAAAGGGATAAAGATGCTTGGGAAAATTTGATTCAAGAACCGATGAAGGTACTTTTTTGGATATTCAACTAAGACTAAAGCATACATGTTGCTAAAAAAAATAATTGGGAAGAATATTTGAAAGTACAAATTTTAAGGTTGACGTAGATCTAGATCAAAATATGACTGAAATTGAGGATTGCAAATTTTATGCACCTACCTACTCAAAAGAAGAAGAAGAATAAGGAGAAGAGGAAGATTAAGTTGAAGTGAAAGAAGAAACAATAGAAAGGAATAGTAATAATCCTACCAAGTATGTTCAATTGAATCATTTAGAGGATTATATTATTGGAGATAAGAATGAAGGAGTGATGGTGAGGAGAAGGTTTGCAAATAAAAATGAATAAGTAATTTTTTTTGTTATCAAAGATAGAACCAATTTTTTTTGTTGATGCTAGCAAGGATGAAGGATGGATAAAATAAATGGAAGAATAATTGAATCAATTGAGAAAAATTAGACTTGGGATATTGTTCAAAGCCCTATAGAAAAAAAATGTTGGCAACACAAGGGAAAACAACTGAGGGGGGGGTGAATCAGTTGACACAAAATTTCAAATTTTTTCAACTTATTAACCTTATTCTTAGCTCTGATCAATAACCGTGAAAGCATAAATCAACAACACATCAGAAACACACATAAAACCAAGATATTTTATGTGGAAACCCTATTAGGGGGGAAAACTGTGGTGGAGATTAGTCCACAAGATTATACCCTATTAAAAGTATAAAAAAATGTGAATGGGGAATGCACATGCATTCAAGGACACTACCTAGAGTTCACTGCTCAATTACAAAAGGAAGACACATTTTCTTACAAAGATGTGAATTACACCCACAAGATTTGAACTAAGAAAGATAACATCTACTAATGTCTGATTATAGTTCTGATTAAGGACATGAACACTTCTTCACTCTTCTTCACTCTTCTTCCTTCAAAAGATTTGAAAAATATTTGCACATAGGAATCACACACTTTACATATGCATGCCTTCAAATGATAAAGCAATCACATATATATATATATATTTGCAACATAAAATTATATCGCTACAAATCAGCCTTAACAAAATAATAAAATGAATACAAACTGTCGGCCCAAAACAATAAAGATTTTAATGTGAATCAACCAAGGTTGACCACAACATAGTGAAGACCCAAAATAAAATTTTCAAACATGAACCACCTTCAAAAACTAATACTCAAAGATCCACAACATGCTACGAAACCCTATTGGCCAAGAACATGAAAAACATGAACATGCAAGAGAAAATTTCAAATTGTAAGCACAACAATCAACGCAGACGTGCAATACAAATAGAGCACAATATAGAAACACCCAAAAAAATCATGAATCGCTAGAGAAGCATCTAAAACAACCGAACTTGCTAAAATGTCATCACCTTCATTCAGGAACATCAACAAAAGTAACAAAAAAACTATCAAAATACAAATCTTCATAACATGATCAAATCTTCACATGGATCTTTGAGACTTAATTTGGATAATCTAGATATAATAAAAAAGAAACTCTTTAATCGACAACCTCTAATCATCAACATACTAAACTGACTAATAGACTGAACTTCACTTTACCACTAACAACTTGCAACTTATTTTTTTACAATTTTCTCAATATCTTCAACATATACAGCTTCTAAGACATTAATTCCAATAGTTTTGACATCAATGACAACCACATATTAGCAACACAACCACAACATCCAACAATCCCCCCCTTTGGTATTGATGGAAACACATGATGTGAAAAAAACCATCAACACAGCTATCTTTAGTACTTACTCCCCCTTAGGTTCTGACTCTTTTCTCCTCAACAACACTTCTCCCACATGACTCTTCTTCCTCATATAATTTATAATTTTTCACATGACTCTTCTCCACCTTTGAAATCAATGACAAAGATCTCTTTTCTCTACACAAGCTTTGAACCACATATTTGAACATTTGACTACTCCCCCTGAGTAGTAGCCACCACAACATTAGTCTAGATCAAAATATGACCATGAAATGCATGGATTAATGCAAGTCAATGCATCTTAGTTCTGATTAGGAGGGGTAATCACCCCTAGCTTCCCTTTGACATACTCAAAATTATCCTTAGGAAATGAATTTGTAAAGATGTCTGCAATCTATTCCTTAGTAGGCACATACTCCAGTTTGACTTCCTTTTCACTCACCTTCTCTCTCAAGAAGTGAAACTCAATAGATATATGCTTGGTCCTTGAGTGCAACACCAGATTCTTAGAAATTTTAATTGCACTTGAGTTATCAACGAATATAACAGTGGGTTCATCATTCACAACTCTAATATCTTTCAACATCTGCTTCATCCACAAAACTTGAGTATAATTGTTAGCAACAACAATGTATTTTGCCTTTGTAGTAGGAAAAGAAATGGCATTTTTATTTTTACTTAACCATGAAATCAACTTCTTACCCAAGAAGAATGTACCACCACTAGTACTCTTTCTATCATCCACATCACCTGTCTAATCAACACCAATAAAAGCACTCAATGTAAGATCGTCATCTTTAGGATACCACAACCCAAAATCAACTGTCTCCCTCAAGTATTTGAAAATCCTCTTCACAATAGTTACATGAGATTCCTTAGGATCAGCTTGAAATCTTGCAACAATGCATAAAAGATTCATGATATCTGGTCTAGTTTGAGTCAAATTAAGCAATCCACTAATCATTGATCTATATCTAGTATGATTTGCTTTTAGAGAATCA
Source organism: Sequoia sempervirens (assembly GCA_007258455.2). NCBI lineage: Eukaryota > Viridiplantae > Streptophyta > Pinopsida > Cupressales > Cupressaceae > Sequoia > Sequoia sempervirens. Next base: position 244,449,079 of record VDFB02281492.1, read on the forward strand.
TCATCTTGTGTCAACTTACATCCTATCACCATGGGTCTACCAAATAGCTTTGAATCTTCCATACCAAACTTCTTTAGCAATTCTTTCACATACTTGGACTAAAATATGAAGAACCCGTTATCTAATTGAGTAATTTGCAATCCCAAAAAGAATTTCATCTCTCCAATCATAGACATCTCAAACTAATTTTGTATCTCATCAGCAAACTTCATGCACAAACTATCATCTCTTGGGTATGTGCAGGATCATGATGGGCCAAAAAGTGGCAATATGAGGGGTATGTGGCTAACGACTTTTTTTTACCCAAAATTGATGAAATGAAAAGGGTTTTTAAAGGAGATTCTCAACTTTCCACCAATATAAATTATGCTTTACTTTGAATTTAATAAGTAATTATTATTCATTTTCTATTTGAATTACAACTAAAGTCCTTATTGATAGGCTAATTGAAAAACATCTATAGCTTTCAAATGATATCACATTTTTTGAATCAAAACATGCGCCACATTCTATGCTTCACATAATATAGGATTAACAAAATAAAAAGTGAATTTCATGAAGTTTTGACCAAGTTAAGAGCAATTGGACATACAATTCTTTTATATTTTATAAAAGTTGTAATTAAAATTCATAATTAATTATTTCTTAGAAAAAATTACAAAAAATATGCATCACATTGGGACATGAGTCCTCTACTTATATCTAAAATCTTATTAAAAAAATTATCATTTTATTATGGTTAGGGTGGTCGGATAGACACCTACTTATTTTTTCTTGGGAATTTAAGTACTATTGCATTGAAATTTTAAATTTTCACCAAATAGATTTTTTTTTAACAAACCTAGTAGTTTTAGAAACTAAATTCAATTTGCTACAGATTCTATTCTTACATATTTTTGAAATAATATAGATAACTTATTCAAATTTTTATGTCAAGTTGCCTAACTTCGATTTTTGAATTTTTGCCCTTAGCTGGTTTTCCATGATGATCCTCCCTTACCATCCTCCAAAAGTAATTATCATCAACAAATACTTCAATTTTTTTTTTTTATCATGATCAATCTTGAAATACAAATTACCATCAACAATACCTTTATTGAATCCAAGCTTCAACAAATACTTGTCCAATCTGGCGTACCATGCTCTTGGGGATTACTTAAGTCCAGCCACAATGCACTATCTTCAACTAACAAAACCATATCTCCTGATCAATCAATTTGAGAAATCCATCAGGTTGCTCAATAGACACCTCTTCTTCTATTTCACCATTTAGAAATGTTGAGTTGACATCCATCTAATAAACCTTGTAATTTTTGTAAGAAGCATAAGCAAGAAATAATCTCATAGTTTCAATCCTAAAAATAAGGGCAATTTTTTTTTCAAAATCAATTCCTTCCATCTAGGAATATCCTTTGCACACCAATCTTTCTTTGTTTCTAACAACTTCACCTTGCTCATTCAGCTTGTTTCTAAAGACCCATTTAGTTCTAATTACATTTTTGTCCTTAGGTCTAGGAACAAGAATCCATGTATTATTCTTCTCAATTTTTTGTAGCTCTTATTTCATTACTTCCATCCAATGTTCATCTTTGCACACTCCATTCACACTATTAGGCTTGGTCTTTGAAATTAAACAATATTCTTTTGCAATCTTTCTCCTAGTCTGAATACCTTTGTTCTTATCACCTATAATCTGATCTTCTAAATGATTTAGTCTTACATACCTTGGATTCTAAGGATGTTCTTGAAGTTTTGGATCTAGTGATCTCTCTTCTGCACATTCACTATCTCCTTCCTCTTGATCTTCTTGATTCACTGGAATGATTTGAACTTGATTTTGAGTCTAAACTTTCTTTCTTGTGATTGAATTATTATTCTAATCATCTGAATCATATCCATAGGTTTTGGATGGTCTAGCTATGTCTTCATCAACCTTGACATTTTCACTTTCAACTACTTTCCTCAATCTCTTGTTGTGGCACCAGTAGGCCTTACTCTTACTAGAATAACCAAGAAAGATTCCTTCATCACTCCTAGCATCAAACTTTCACATCTCTTCATCTTTTTTGATATAGCATTTACTTCCAAATATTTTAAAATATCTAAATGTAGGCTTATGACCAATCCATAGCTCAAAAGGGGTCTTACCAGTATCACCTTTAACTTGTACCCAATTGAGGATGTAAATAGAAGTACTCACAACTTCTCTTCAATAGATATGCAGAACATTTTCTTCCAACATCATAGTCCTAGCAGCATCTTGAACTATCTTGTTCTTCCTTTCCACAACTCCATTTTGATGAGGGATCCATGGGGTAGATAATTGTCTCTTTATCCCATGCACTTGACAAAAATAACTCTCATGAGAAGTGAATTCGCCAGCTCTATCTGATTTCAGACATTTAATCTTTAGACCTGTCTCTATCTCAACCATAGCCTTAAAAGGCTTGAATTTCTCCAAAGCTTTAGATTTCTCCCTTAAGAAAGTAACCCACATCAATCTAGAGTAATCATCAATAAGTAATATGAAGTACCTATCTCCTTGTAAACTTCTGATTCTAGAAGGACCACACAGATCATTATGATAAAGTTCCAACACTTCTTTCAAGAATAATGTTGTTTGCTCTAAAATGAAATTATAGTTTTCTTCCCTAACTGGCATTCCTTGCATATAGTATTAGTAGGCTTTACCAACTTAGGAAGATCAATCACTTCCTAAGTAGAACTTATCTTGATAATATTATCAAAGCTTACATGACACATTCTTCTATGCCACAACTAAATTTCATCAACATGAGCAATTGGACAACTTTTACTAGTAGCATTCAGGTGAAATATGTTACCTTTTATTTTTGTACCTAAAGCAATCACATTTCCAAAAATCTCTAGTATTCTACACTTACCATTATTGAATTGAAGATTGTATCCCTTGTCAACCATCTAGCCGACACTTAAGAGATTATGCTTCAAACCTTCCACATAAAGAATGTCATCAATATTATTCTTACCATCAAGAGAAATTGATCCTCTGCCACAAATGACACAAGTTTTTTCATCACCAAATCTTACCACACCACAATCATAATTTTCTAGGCTCACAAATTTTCTTTTATCACTTGTCATGTGATAAGAGCATCCATTGTTAATCACCCATTCATCTTTCTCTTCAACTCTAGCTACTAGAGCTTTCTCAACATTTGAGAAACTAACATATTCAATAGGGGTAGGATCATTTTCCTTGATAGAAATAAATAATTTATCCTCACTTGCATTATCAGATTCATCATCTGTCACACCTTCATCAACAACATACTAACACTTTCTTTGAAATCTAGGCTTGTTATGTCCTGACTTAGGGATTCTTTCCACACACCTTGATGCAAAATGACCTATCTTGTTGCAAGAAAAATATTTAATAGGAAAATTTCCTCTATACTTACCTTCTCCTTTAGCTTCTCTTTTGATAATAAGTGCTTCAAGCTCCTCTAGCTTTCTCTCCTCTTCTTCAATCTCTCTCATTTCCTCCTCCTACTTGAATACCTTTCTAGAAGAAATTTCTCCCATATCATATATCTTTTTATCTCTACTGGAAGTAGTAGCTTTGAATGCAGATTCTTACGAAGAGCATCACCAAACTCTCTTAACTCAAAAGCAGCAAGCTTAACAATCAACATGTTTGTGGTTACATTTGTTACAATCCAAAGCTCCTCAATAGTAGTAGCTTTGACTTTGTATGCAACAGGAAAGGATCAAAGCACTTTAGCAATAATATTTGATTCTTCCAACTGTCCATCGGAGCACATTTGATACCACACACAAGTTCATTCACTCTTTGCACGAAAGTAGTAGTGTTATCATCATCACCCATTCTCAACATTTCATATTTCCCGTTCATAATTTGTAACTTTGCAATCTTCACATTAGCATCACCTTCATACAAAGTTTCCAACTTTTTCCAGATTGCATAAGCAATCTTCGGATCCATAACATTTGTCATCTTGGAATTAGTCAAAGCACTCAACAATTCTTCCTTAGCCCTAATATTGTGCTCAACATCCCTAATCTTAGTAGTAGCAGTAGGATCATTCTAAGGAATAACATACCTATTGCTTGTAATGCTCTAGTAGGGTTCACCAATGCATCTCAAATGGCACTCCATTCAAGTCTTCCATAGTGAATAATTTGTTCCATCGAATCTTAGACTATCCTTCTTGTATGTCGTCATCCCGGATCACCTCAAGCTATTAAAATTCTTCCAAGGAACCTCCTCTAATACCAATTGTTGGCAACAAAAGGGTAGAAAACTAAGGGGGGGATGAATCAGGTGTCATAGAATTTCAAACTTATTCAACTTATTAACCTTATTCTCAAATCTGATCAATAACCATGAAATCATTAATCAACAACACATCAAAAACACACATAACACCAATATTTTTTATGTGGAAAACCTATTAGGGGAAAAACCATGGTGGAGATTAGTCCACAAGATTATAACCTGTTAAAAGTATAAAGAAATATGAATGGGGAATGCACATGCATTCAGGTGCACTGCCTAGAGCTCACCGCTCAGTTACAAAAGGAAGACACTTTGTGTTACAAAGATATGAATTACATCCACAAGATTTGAACTGAGAAAGATAGCATCTGCTAATGCCTAACTATAGTTTTGGTTAAGCACATGAACACTTCTTCACTCTTCTTCACACTTTGCTTCTACCTTCAAAAGATCTTAACATTATTCGCACATAAGACTCACACACTTTACATACTCATGCCTACAAATGATAAAACTTAATCACTTATATATATCCACAACAAGAAATTACATTGCTACAAGTTGACCCTAACAAAATAATAAAATGAATACAAAATTTCAGCCCAAAAAAATAAAGATTATTAATGCGAATCAACCAAGGTCATCCAAAACATAGTGAAGAGCCAAAATAAAATTCTAAAAAATGAGCCACCTTCAAAAATTAATCCTCGAAGATCCACAACATGCTACAACACCCTGTCAGCCAAGAACATGAAAAAAATGAACATGCAAGAGAAAATCTCGAATTGCGAGCACAATGATCAATGCGTGCATGCAACATAGATAGATCATGCTCTAGAAACATCAAAAAATATCATGAATCACCAAAGAAGCATGATCTACAACAATTAAACCTGCTAAAATCTCATCACCTTCATTCAGAAACATCAACTGAAGCAACAAAAAAATTGTCAGAATGCAAATCTTCATAATGTGATCAAATCTTTATGCAAATATTTGAAACTTAATGTGGATAAACTAGATATATACTCAACAAGAAACCCTTTAATCCACAACCTTTGATCATAAATGTATTGAACTAACCAACAAGCTGAACTTCACTTTACCACTGACAACCTGCAACTTATTTTATTACAATTTTCTCAATATCCTTGACATATACAACTTCTATGATATTAATGCAAATAGTGTTGGCATCAATGACAACCACAACATCCAACAAAAATTGATAAGAAAAGGGTGGGTTCTTAGGAATAAGTCAATTGAAAAGGTAGAGGTTGTAAAAAAAAGAAAGACTGGTATGTAAAGGCTATTCATAGGTACAAGTAATTGGTTTTGAGGATACTTTTTCTTTGGTAGAAAGAATGGAAGAAATCAAAATGTTTCTTTCTTTTTCAGCCCACAAGGACTTCAAATTATATTAGATCGTGGATGTCAAATCAACCTTCCTGAATGGAAATTTGGAAGAAGTCTACATAGAGCAATCTAATGGATTTCATTTATCAAAAGACCCAAACATGGTGTGCAGACTCAAAAATGCATTGTATGGTCTCAAATAAGCTCCTAGCCCTCTTAGTATGCAAGGTTTTGCAAGTACGTGCTTTGGTAAGGTTTTAGAAATGGTAAACCAAACAGTAATTTGTACTCCAATATTGAGGATGAAACAATTTTGATAGTTGTTGTCTATGTTAATGATATATATTTGGTGGAGATGATGAAATGGACAAGAAGTTTTTTGAAGAAATTTGAAAGGAATTTGAAATGTATATGATAGGAAAGTTATCCTTATTTCTTGGTCTTTAAATTGCTCAGCTAATTGATGGTATCTTTTTTTCTCAAGAAAATTATGTCAAGGAGATGTTGAATAAGTTTAGTATGGAAGATTGCAAACTAGTGAGCATTCATATGATAACTAGTTGTCATTTGAGCAAAGATGATGAGTTTTCTATGGCCAATTAGACTCTATAAAGATCCATGCTCACAAGTTTTTTGTACTTAACTACTTCAAAACTAGATATTATGCATGTGGTATGTTTGGTTGAAATATTTCAACCCAATACTAAAGAAACTCATGTGAAGGAGATCCAAAGAATATTTAGATATTTGAAGAGCACTCTGCATTATGGATTGTGGTATTGGTGTAGAAGCACCTTGTTCACTGAATGCCTCCCAAAATTGAATTTTCAAATGTAAAACAATGTGAAAAGGTCATGTGAAGGTCATTTTCAATGTAATTGAGTCTTTGATAGGTCTTTAGGTGGTCAAAATAGTGAAAAGTACAAAACTTGCAAAAAATTGCAAAGTTGTAAAATTGGGAAAATATGCAAAAAGAAAGAATATGAAGAGACAAGTGGGAAAATAAAACGTTTAGTCAATTGGGAAATGAAGAAGAAGTTGCATAATTGATGTAAAAAACTCTATAAATCTTGGAAAAGTGAGAAAAAGGAAGTCATGGATTTTGTAACCAATTTGATAATAAAAAGTACCCTATTTTTAGAAAACAACATTTGTTTTGTGAATTTTCCATCTTTTTGGTTCTGCATAGCATCATCAAGTCTTGTTTTCTATTGGTTTGAATAGATTAAGGTTGGGACTCTCCAAATAAAGTGGTTTGAGAAGATCAATTTGAATCTTAAGGCTGCTTGTAGACTTCTTGCTTTAAATAGTTTGTAACCCTTAAAATAGGGGTTTTGAGAGTCATATAAGGTCTATGCCACCATTCCACCAATGGAGGTTAGTTAGATTAGTGGAATGGGATGATTTAGGTTTATTTTTATTTTTTGAATTTGTGCAAGTGTAGGGGAATTCATGGTACGAGGTCTTTGATGTTGTCTTCTAGATAAATTATGAGTTTTCCCTTGAAAAATGATGGTTACAAGCATGGTAATGGATAAATAACACGTGTAAGGGCTTGGTGATGATATATGAAGCTTGGGAATACATAATATAAAATGTTTGGAGTGGTGGCAAGTGGATTTGAGGTTTGCAATGTTCATTTTCAATAAACCCTCACTCTTTAAGCCTTGTTAATCCTATAATCAAGGATTTGCATTTTGTGACTCAAAGAATGGTGTAAGTGTTCCAAAGTTGATTTATATTATTATTTTAGAAGGTGATATAATACTTTTTTTGGGTATTGAGGATTGGTAAGTTGTTTTAAGGTGAACTCCTTTGTAATTTTGACCTAATTTGGGTGCATTCTACCATGGGACAGCCATTTTGTTGATATATTTTTCAAAGTATAATACAGGTTGTTGTTAAAGTATGTTTGAATAGATCAAAATGGTTTTCATGAAAATGTGGACTTCCTGAGGAGAATCAATGTGGGCATGATGGTATACCCATTTTCGTTATTTTTCAATACTAGTAGTATATTGGGGTTTGCATGCAAGAAAATGAGTTTTTGTACATATAGTGATATAAGTGATTGATTTTGTTTTGAAACTGCTTAAATAATGTTGTCAAAGATGTTTCAATGGTTTGGGAAAAGTATTGAGGCTAAACTTGTTTATTTGATGTTTTAAATAATGTGGAACCTTGGTGCAAAATGGTGTCATGACTACAAGATATAGTGAGTCTGAATGGATTAGTGCTTTGTAAGTGTGTATTGGTTTATTTCAATAAAAAAAGTGATGATTACAATGTCTTGGAACTCTAGTGATAGTTTGGAAGTAAGAATGCATGGTTTGTTGTCATTGTGCCTTGTGGAGTAAGTTACATTGAAGAGTGAATTGGTGAATAATGAAAGAGTTGAATGGTTCAGTATTTCTAATCAGGTTTTTGTATTGGTACGATCAATTTGATGATGGTTAAGGTGAATTTGAGTTTGATAAAGGACTGGAATGCTGATTGGGTGATTTGGAGTTTGATAGCTTTGTAGATTCAAGTAAAAATGAATGGATTTTGTTGGAAAATAAAAGAGAGTTTATTTGGTGATTTTGTAATTGATCTTATCAGTTGTTTTTAGGGTCAAAAGTACCCTTGATGTTTTGTGGATTTTGGTAGTTGATCTACATCAATTGGTATCATAGTTGGTTGATATGGTGTTTGTTGAGTTATTGTTGAGTTTGGCTATAGGTGCTTGATCCATCTAAGCTATAGAGAGGAAGAGTTCTGAGTTGTGTGTTGGCAGACATGCTGAGGTTTGTGTTCACCATCCTCCAATGGAGATTAAGTTGGGTAGAAGGTGTAAAGAGAGTAAGGCATCTTCCAAGATCTACTATTGGGTAAGATGGATGGTTTGTTGAGTTGGTGTGGTGAGGCAATGAGGGAGATGGATACCTATTTGAAGAAGTACTTGAGTTTGTATCCATTATGAGAGTGGTAAATTCAATTTGAGAGTACTCCACTAATGGGAGTAGATGAAAAGATGATTGGTTAGAGAAGGTCAAGGATGAATTGTGGAAAAAGAGGAAATATTGCTAGAAAAGGAAATGTGAAAGGACAATCCTATGTCCTTTGGTAGAGAAAGAGTTAGTGGAAAGATGAGTGTTGTGAAAGGATAGTCCTGTGTCCTTTTGAATGAGAAGAATGATTGGGAACCTGATGGGTAGAGAAAGAAATGACAAAGGGAAAAGAAGAGACAAGTGAAGATAAGTGAAGATAAGAGAAGTAAAAAATGAAGAAAAATTTGAAGGAAAAGGATGAAACTAGATTAAGAAAAGAGAAAGAAAGAAGAAGCAGTTGAGAAGCATAATGAACTACAACAATATGTTTCCTAATGGACTTGGAAAGTTTTTGTAGGTTGGTTGTATGGTAGAGGAGCCCCTTGTTCACTGAATGCCTCCAAAACAAAAAATTATAAAAATTGAATTTTCAAATGTAAAACAATGTGAAAATGTCATTTTCAATGTAATTGAGTCTTTGATAGGTCTTTAGGTGGTCAAAATAGTTGAAAGTGCAAAACTTGCAAAAAATTGCAAAGTTGTAAAATTGAGAAAATATGCAAAAAATAAGAATATGAAGAGTCAAGTGGGAAAATAGAAGGTTTAGTCGATTGGAACATGAAGAGGAAATTGCATAACTGATGTAAACAACTCTAGAAAGCTTGGAAAAAAGTGAGAAAAAGACAGTCTTGGATCTTTGTAACCAATTTTGGTACTAAAGAGTACCCTATTTTTAGAAAACAACTTTTATTTTCTGATTTTTCCATCTTTTTTGGTTTGTACAACATCATCAAGTCTTGTTTTATGTTGGTTTGAATAGATTAAGGTTGGGACTCTCCAAATAAAATGGTTTGAGAAGATCAATTTGAATCTTAAGGTTGTTTGCAGAATTTTTCCTTGAAATAGTTTGTAACCATTAAAACATGGGTTTTGAGAGTCATATAAGGTTTGTGCCACAATTCCATTAATGCAGGTTAGTTAGATTAGTGGAATGGGATGTTTTAGGTTGATTTTTAGTTTGTGAATGTGTGTAGGTGCAGGGGAATTCATGGTGCAAGGTTTTTGATGTTGTCTTCTATAGAAATTGTGAGTTTTCCCTTGAAAAATGATGGTTACAAGCATGGTAATGGAGAAACAACATGTGTAAGGGCCTAGTGATGATAGATGGAGCTTGGGAAGACATAATATAACACGTTTGGAGTGGTGGTAACTGGATTTGAAGTTTTCAATGTTAATTTTCAATAAACTCCCCACTCTTTAAGCCTTGTTGTTTATAATCAAGGATTTAAGCATTTTAGTAGACTCCAAAGAATGCACGTGTTCCAAACTTGATTGATACTATTATTTTAGAAGGTTATCTAAGACTATTTCAGGGTATTGAGGATTGCAAGTTATTTTGATGACCTCCTTCATAATTTTGACCTCAATTCTAGGTGCATTCTAATCGTGGGTAGTCATTTTGTTGATATATTTTCCAAAGTAACATACCATGCTATTAAATTTTTTTGAATAGACAAAATGGGTTCATAAAAATGTATTGCCCAAGGAGAATCAATATGGGCTTGATGGCATACCGTTTCTTTAGTTTTTTTAGATTCTATGCAAACAAATGATATAAGTGATTGATTTTGTTTTTGAACCTGCTAAATAATGTTATCAAAGATATTTGAAATGCCTTGGGAAAAGTCTTGGGGCTGAACTTGTTGATTTGATGTTTTGAATAATGTGGAACCTTAGTGTAAAATGGTCTCAAGGACTGCAAGAGATAGTGAATATGAATGGACTGGCTTTGTAAGTGTGTAATATTTATTCTGCAATAAAACATAATGATTACAATTTTTGGAAGAATGACGTATTTGTTGTCATCATGCCTTGTGGAGGAAGTTGCATTGAAGAGTGAATTGGTGAATAGTGAAAGAGTTGAATGGTTTAGTATTTCTAATCAGGTTTTTGTATTGGTACAGTTAATTTGATGATGGTTAAGGTGAATTTGAGTTTGATAAAGAACTAGAATACTAATTGAGTAATTTGGAGTTTGATAGCTTTGTAGATTCCAATAAAAATGAATTGATTTTGTTGGAAAAGAAAAGAGAGTTTATTTGGTGGTTTTCCAATTGATCTTCTCAGTTGTGTTTAGGGTCAGAAGTACCCTTGATGGTTTGTGGTTTTTTTTAGATGCTCTGCATTATGTATCCAAAAGGTAATGACTTTGATCTAAGTGCATACATTGATTTTGACTCGGTTAGTTATGTTGATGATAGAAGAAGTACCAATGGTGGTCCTTTCTTGTTGTGAAACAAGTTGGTTTCATAGCATATTAAGAAGCAAGATTCAATATATTTGTCAATACAATAAGCATAGTATATTTTTGCAACATCTTGTTGTTTAGGTGTCATGGATGAATCAAACATTGAAGGATATCAAGATAAAATATGATGATCGCATTCCTATCCTATGTGATAACACAAGTGTTATCAATATTTCAAAGAATCTAGTGATGTATTATAGAATCAAGTACATATCAATTAGGTATCACATTTTCAAAGAGAAGGCTGTAGATAGAGAAGTGAAGCTAGTATATGTATCTACAAAGGATCAAGTTGCAAAAATTTTCACAAAGGAACTCATAAAGGATAGATTTAAATTTCTTAGGCAAATGTTAGTGGTAATTGTCTCTCCTTCTTTCTAGATGCATAGCTGGTAAATTTTTGTATGTGGAGTAACTAAATTATATCTTTATTCTTGGATTGATGGGAGCTACCTCTTGGGGGAGCAAGAGGGTTGTTGATGAGGACCCTATAGGTTGCTTCAAGAAGGGATAGATTGATAAAGGGGAGGTTTTTCCCTTTGTCCTTGAAGTCAAGTGAGATATTAAAAAAAATTATGTGAGGATTGTTTTTCCATTAATGAAAAAAAGGGGAGATTGTTGTAGTTTGGTTAGTATTGATCTCAAAAGTTCATGGGCGTATATTACAATCTATCTATTTGGTTGCCAAAGTCCCTGAGAAATGCTTGACATTTCTTTGTTGACAGTGTTCTACTCTTGCGGGTTGAAGGATAGTTTCATGGTGTGTCAAAGCATGCTTGATCCAAGTTTCATGATACTTGGAGCTATTAGAAAAGTGTTTTAAGAGTGACAGATTGAAGTTTGTGTTGATCTCTTTGTGGAGGGATGTTCAAATGGTTGGTGTAAAGATTCTTCATCTCTCAAAGATTTTGAAGATTTTGGTCTTGTAGTTCAAAGTTAGGTTCATGGATATGAATGTATTATATCCAAGTTTCCATGTCAATATGGCTTCCATAGAGAAAGTTGGAACCCATAGAATACAAGACAAGCTGATTAGCAATTGGTTTTAGTGTTTATTCACTTGCACCAACAAAAGGTCATAATTTTTAGTTGTATGAGTTTTTGTGGACACTCCACATGTTTCATAGTGTCTAAGGGTTGATGCACATGAAGATCATTCTTGTTTCCATGATTGCACAAATTTTTCAATTTGTTTTGTGAAGATAGGCTTTTGTTGAGGCCAACTAAGGCATGTTAATTATGTGCGCCACAAGTTCAGGTGTGTGTGGAGCTTATGGAGTGTTTGAATGTGTTGTATGGGTCATGTCAACTCATCTGGGAGTAATGAAAATAATGTTTTATCTTTCTCAAGACCACCAAGGATGTGATGGCTGACATGCTACATAGGTATTTCTACTAGTATTCTATCTATAGACTCCATGAATAAATCCATTACCATGCTGCTAACTTTGACACCTTTGCTGATATGGATTGTTAGTACAATAAAAGATAAGCCTCATGAAACTTTCATATCAAAATCCTTCACCTTGTGACCTCTATAAACATGCTTTGGCTTGTCCTTACAAAAAAAAAAATGTATTGATTTTGAAAGTCACAACTTGTAATGGGTTTGAAGGGAATCAAGTTAACATGATGACCATGGCTCCAATGGTGAAGTATATTTGTAGGCTCTGATGCATGTTTTGGGATGTCATTCATTAATTAGCCAAATGTCTATATTCAAAAAGAAACCCTTCGAATTAGTTTCTACAAAGTAATCCCTATAGTCCCACACGATTCCAATGGCCAATTTTTGCACCTTGAAATAATTATCTCCCCAAATTTTTGGTTTGGTGCATGCAAACGGATTGCCAATGCTGGATTTGAAGCTTTTAAGTTGCTAATTCCTTTATGATGTTTTGAACACCCACAGTAAAAATTGTAATAATTCAATAATTTATTTTCACATCTTTTATTCTATGCATAGTGTGCTTCCAAACAACCTTCACCCAACATTAGATCCCATTCCCATAAACATAACATTTGACACTCATGCTTGAACAACTCCTATGACCAAAATTCATTCAATAACTTAAGCGTGGCTTGAGATTATGAGAGAAAATCCCCCTTCAAGTAGCACAAAATGCAATAATGTAGCTTGGAAGCCCACTTCAGGAGAAACATGCTATGACGGGTAGAGCCCTTCCTCATTGGCATACCCCAAGTGTTTCAATTATTCTGTTGTCTTCCATCTTTAACAAGAACTTTATCATTCCGTCTGTAGCCGTCACAACATGGTGAATTGGGGATCTCCTAACTTTCGAACCTACATTTCTGAGATCCTCCTAAAAATTGATTGGATTCCTCGATTATTTTGACCTTTACATTGTAAAGAAAATCCTGAAGTTGTCTTCCTCTGTAAGGTTGCAGGAAAATTTCCTTAGAAAGTTGTCGAAGCGCAACCTCTGATCTTCCCAAAGATATCTTGAAGACTTGGGAATTACTGTCTTTCACTGGTGAAGAATTTATTATATTATTCATTTCAAGGCTTGAGATAAGCACTTGGGTTGCACGGTGATATTATTATTCGCTGAAAGGCTGAAATTTCTTGAAGGAAAGGCTGCCTTGGCTTGAACCCATGACTTTTGAGATGTAAGAAATTGAGTATGAGTTTTAGGAACGGAAAAGAAATCGGGGTTGGAATATATGTCCCTTTTGGCTGTGAATAAGAGGGTTTCAAGAGATGCAAAGCTGTCCCCTCCATTGAAATCTTCATGCATGCCCATGCATGCTCTTTCATGGAAAGAATATAATGACATTCAGGAATCCTGTGGCCTCTACAAACTTATTTTCCTTCCATACATGCACACTTTCGTGGCCAACTGTTTTGCAACAATGTCCTCAAGGTGTTCAAACAAGAAACAGTGATGAAAACAAAAAGACCGGGCATTTGTCTTGTTTGCCACATGCACGATGCTGCATGGCAAGACTTTCAAGATTCCTTCAACCATCTTCATGAGTCTATTGCTGTTCATGTTTAATATTCTTCAATTGGCTAACAGTTCAAGCTGTAATGTGACCTGAATCACCATACTTTTAAAAATAAATATTTTAGTTTCATTTAAATTGTCAAAGAATTTATTTTATGAAATTTTTTTATTCAATAAATTGTCACAACACTTAATACCTGATTCAATTAGATTCACCTAAATTTAATAAGTTGTAGTAGAAATCTAGATTAATTTACCAATAGTATATCATAATTAATTGTTTATTTAAGGCTATATTTCTAAGATTTAGTTGTGATCATTGATTTAAAATGTAGTCTAATAGTCCTCATTGTTTTCTATGAGGTAAAATGTACCTAGGATGTAATGCCCATGGGACCCAAAATTATTTTTCGATCGTTGATCTCCATTGATTAAGACAAACAGTCTAAAAGAAAATTTTAAGCCCCATGGGCATTACAGGTAAGGTACATTATAACTTGTGAAATACAATGAGGGATGTTAAATTAAATTTTAAATCAATTGTGACAATTAATTATTATAGAGTCTCCATCTTGAACCCATTGATCTTTTCCATCCTTAGCCCCTACTTTTCCATAAGAATTATTATTTTTAAAAGGAAGGATTCACGATCATAATTAATGAAATTTCCTAGTATTTTCCAAGATTCACCATCATTTTCTACAAAATTTTAGTGATGTTAAAAAAATACCAATAAATTTTATTTTATTTTTGAAAAATGAAAATATTTGCCAATAGAAATTAATATTTTTTCAAAAAAATGAAAAATTCAATAGAATTTTATATTTTTTCTTCATGAGGGTTTCTTAAAGTTGTCACTCATTGATTTTTCGATATATCCCTCTAAAAAAATGATTATCCAATTAAGGGCTATTTTGAGAAAAAGATCAAAAAATAGACTACACAACAATCTTTCTACACACTCAAGAACACTTATGTTGATATCACTTGACAAGGGTTAGCCCAAACAACACACAACAACATAGATTTGGCATAGTAAAATATGATTATTTTTAATTAAAAGTATCAATTCTTACATAACATAAATATGAAATCATATAGATGATGAAATCCTCAATAAGTTGCAACACTTTACAACTTCATTCCCCTTGATTTTCTAACCTTCTACTTCTTTCTAGCTTCTTTGAAACTAAATATAATTTCTAAATTTTATCCTTTTTCTTGACTTACCAATTCCATCCCCACTTCTCTACAGATTTGAAAATGACAAAGATATTCCCTTGTATACCCCTGATATTTGCACTTCTCTAAATGAGCAAAACAACTAAGAAATATGAATGACAAACTATCAAGGACACCTCAAGATTAGCCAAAAGAGAGTGACAAAACACTAAAGAAAGTAGATAGCACAAGACAAATAGTTTTACCTTCCTTTGTTGTTGATACTCCTTTGATCGGCCCTTGCTTAAGATAGGATGTGTGCTCCTTGATGGCTCTATTGAAGATCTTTACTATGTTCTTGGATGCAAATGCAAGTGGATGTGATTGAAAATTGGATGAGTGCACAAAATGGCAGCATGTAGTTGCAAATTGACTAAGTCTTGTAAATGCTTATTGAGGGGGTATTTATAGAGGTCCTTGAGGGTCAAGATTGATCCAACAAGGTCCAAGATGAAGGGCTATGGTGGGTTGAGAACCCACAAGCCCTCACATCTTGACATGTGGAGGGTGAAGTGGCCAAGGAGATATGAGATGGAATGAGTTGTCAAAAAGGTACATGAGGTGGAAGAAGGACATGCACCTTGGGGAGTGAGGGACAAAAAAAAGAGATTTTGGTCCCCAAGTGGGAGTGAAAGGGACATTTGAGAATGTCAATTCCTCAAAATCTACATGGAAAAGGAAAGGTGGTTGGGGATAAATGTGAATTAAAAATTCACATTCCTAGGATGATCTAGAGGGTAAAAAGGTGGGCTAAAAGGTGGGACTTGGTCACATGTGGAGATTGTGACAAGTCCAAGGTTCTAGAAGCCTTGGAAGAATGGAATGTGAATTAAAAATTCACATTTAAAGGAGGGGAATCTAGGGCAAATAAATGTGAATTAAAAATTCACATGGGAAAGGGGGTCAATGATAAAAAAAGGAAAAATGGAAGAATTGACCAAAAAGTGGTGCTAAATTTAGCTAATGACTTTGATTAAGGTTGTGCAAACATTGGATTAGGCTAATTAACAGAAGATTAGAGGCAAGTGGCAAATGTAGGAGGATGTGACATTAATCTCTGATTAAGAGGATGCACATCATAACCCTGAATTAATTAAATTAATTCTGATTAGGGTGAGATTATGGAGGATGTGAGAAGGAGAGAGAAAGTGGGGAATTTTAAATTGATTTTTTAAAAAGGAAGAATGACTAAATTAAATAAATTAGTGTATTTATTTAATTTAGAGAGGAATAAGGTAAAAGACAAAGCATTAATTATTAAATTAAATACTTTATCGGTATGAGACAAAAGGTGTAATATTAATTTAATTTAATAAATTAATATTAATACGATAGATGGAAAGGCAGTAATTTTAATCATATGGAAGTGATTAAATTTGAATGCCTACATCCCTAAATAGTTTTTGGCACCTCCAAATATATATTGAGAATTTTAATTTCCTTATAAAAGATAGTTCAACTTTTGGCAGTTGAAACTTTTGATTTGAGCACTTGATTGAGTCCATTATTTTTAACTAAAGTGCACAGACCACTCTATGACCTAAAAATACTATTAAGTGCATGTTCCCAATTTTTTGGGGCCTCGAAACATCATTTGAAGCCTCAAAATTCAATTTTAATTTCTTTTCAAAGACTTCAAAAATTGAGTATTTAATATCTTCTCATCTAGACTCGGTCTTGGCTTGAAACTCACTGACAATGTGCATTTTTAAATTTTGGAGCTTTGGGTAAAATTTTAAGTCCCTATTTGATCATATGGAAAATTATTAAAGGTAGAGGCCCTACAAAATTCATCCCTTTCTAAAAATTTGAAAGCTCTAAACTATTTTTTAGGAATTTTTAAAGGAATAAGGTTTCATGGGTATTTTCCAAAACAAACATAAATTAAAATTTTATATTAGTTTGGGTGATGCAAAATTTCCTTTACACCTCTAGACCCTCCCACATCAGATTGGCCTTTTGTTAAGTGAAGAAGTTAGAAAAAGGTCTGTGAATCTTAAATCTTCTAATTTCCTTGTGGAAAGAGTTATGTTGAAAGAAAAGAAAGGTAATAAGAAGATATGGGATGAGAAGTCCAAGGGTAATGTCAAGACTCAATCTCTAGGCAAGTCAAAAGGTAAAATGTTGGAAATATGGGAAGAATGGTCAAACAAATAAGTGCAAGTCTAAAATTAAAGATGTGTTATTTGATAAGTTATTAACATTGATGAATATTCCAATGATGTCTTTGTGTTTGTTAATGGTGTTTGTGGTGATTGTTAGTTGATTGATTAAGTTCTTCTTTTCATATCATGCAATATAGAGAGTGATATTTATAGCATACCAAAAGTGATGAAGCTCAAGTTTTTTCTAGTAACAACTTATTTAAGATATTTGGTCAAGGAAAGGTCAAATTTACTTTCATAGAGAATAGAGTATGAATGCTAAGTAATGTATTAGATAAACCATGGTCAAGAGAATGGACTTCAGTAAGATATTTTACCTTATTGTTGAGTTGAGTTGAATGAGGTTATCTATTATTATGACACTTTTTTTGGAGATTGAACATATGCATGTCAAAAAAACTTTCATGCATGTCAACTTAAAGGAGATTTTGTAATGAGATAGCCCAAATGATACAAAGTGAAAGGTAAAGAGAAGGTTATTTTTTAACTAAATAGGTCTTTGTATAGGTTCAACTTGTCCCCATAGATGTCAAACTAAGTGTTTGACACAAATGTGCTCAAATTAAGTTATAGAAGAAGTGATTTTGATTAATGTGTATGTTTCAAAAATGTTAAATGATAATATTTTTGTTAATATTTTATATATAGATTATATGCTTACCATTGGAGACTATAAAATGTTAATCCAACAAATTAAAGCTTAGTTTGGTAGCAATTTTGATATTGAAGACTCAAGAGCTCCCATATACATGGTATTGGAATGGATATATGTAGGGATGTGAGTAAAAGGAAACTATGCCTAAACTAGAGGAAGCATTTTGAGATAATCTTGTGAAGGCTTGGAATGCAAGAAAATAAACTTGTAAGTTCACCTCTACTAATTGATACAAAGCCAAGTATGCAACAGTGTTCTAAATTCATAAAGAATTTGGAGGACACGAGGAAGGATTCTTATTCAAGTGTAGTATGTGATCTAATGTATGTGATGGTTTGGACATGACTAGAACATTCCAAAGCAATGAGAGCTTTAAGTAACTTCATGGCATAAGAAAGTAAGAACATTGGACACATGTTTAAAGAGTGTTCAATTACTTGAAGGGAGCTTTGCGTTTAATTTATGATGACTCTAATGATATGGGTGAGATGTTGAGTGTATAAGGATTTGTTGATTCAAATTGAACTAGAGATCTTGATAACCTAACATCTAAAAGTGAGTATGTGTTTATTCTGTTTTAAATAACAATATGTTTAATGATCAAAAGACAATAGATAGTTACATCTGACAACTATTAAAAAAACCTATATAGCAACACATTTTTTAACAAAATGGTGTAGTTGAAAAGATTGAATTTAAGAGTCAAACAGTGTTGAAGTTTGATTTAAAGATTGCAATTTATTTGGCTATGAATTTTATTTACAATAGTAGAACAAAACATATTAATATGTTATACCATTTTGGCCCTTAGGTCATATCCTTTCATTTAACTATTTTGGAAGTATTATTGATTATTTTATCGTAGTAATGAAACTAATGGAGTATCTAGTTTGTAGATTTATTGTGGGTATAGATTAGGGGATCTCATTAGTAAAAATTCCACAATGATGACTTTTAGATAATCAATGAGAATAGTGCTTACTATTCAATGTTAAATTTAGTGGAAGGTTGATATATTTTAATGAATTTTTCTTTAGATTCTATCATTGTCTTGTAATATATTTAATTTTCATAACATGTGACTTGACTATGTTTCCATACTATAAATGTGTTAGTAGAACTAATTAGTTTATCTTGATGTTGTGATTCCATGTCTCCTCTTTTAATATCTAACCATGATTGTCAAAAACAAGTTTATTTATTTAACTATATACTATAATTTATTGGTCAAATATTGCTATGTTTCCATGGAGTATGATCATTTGTAGAAATATTTTGTGTGTTAGTCAAGTGTATGTGGTTGAAATTTATAATTTGTGTCGATTCCTTAGCTTTTTTTTTGGGTAGAAAGTTTTGGACATGGCACTTACACCTTTGGGATTAAAACTTCCAGTAAGTTGAATAGAGAAAGTAGAGGGACTCCTACCTCATCGGGTTGTTTTAAAGGTGGTATCAATGAGGTTGGATGTGACAGTGAAAGGTTTTTTCATTATTTTCTCTTCTCCTATGGAACTTGGTAATAATAATCAAATGGAAGATTATGTTATCCTTATGGAACTTAGAATTTTTGAGCTGGGTTGAAAACATATTATTTTTTAGATGGATTTTGTGATCTTGGTCCATCTTCTAAATGAAGACAAGCTTCATGGGTCTTCTTAGAGGTTGGTCTCACTAGTAAAGAAAATTCTTGGTGTTACTCCAAATTAAGAGTTCATTTTTTTTGTTCATATTCTTTGAGGACATAATATTGTAGCTGATTGCTTGCTCAAATGGACCTTTGATGCTATGCAATTGGAATGTCATCAAATGACAACTCCTTTTTCCCAGATAAATCTTTATAGCTTTCAACTTCATAATAATTTGGTTTGATCATGTTTACTTGTTTTCTATTTTGGATTGCATGTTTCCCAGATAAATCTTCATATTTTTCAACTTCATAATAATTTAGTTTGATCATCCTTACTTTTTTTTCTTTTGGATTGCATATTTTTTGGGCTTTTTTTTTTACTTGGAGATGGTGGAATACTAGAAAACTTCCTACAATTTTCAATCTCCACACATTATTGATGGTTGTTGCAAATGTTAATATCCTTTTGAGGTAATGTTCTATTGATTTTCAATAAACACATTTATCTTGTTTTGTCAAAATAGAAAAAACTAACATGTAATTGATTTATAAATATAATTGATAATAACCAATTAAATAGTTCTAATAACAATAATATACTTGCCAAACATAAATGTTAATAATAACTGATTTAAGACTTCTAATTTTTATATTTCGATTGATAATAGACTAGATAATCTTCAAACCATGATTAATAAACAAAATGTAAACAATCATAACTTATTCTATAAAAAAAACTTGCCAAATTAATTAAATTTGTTAAATAATGTAGATAATTGGCGATGAATAGAGAACTTAACCAATACAAGAGAAGGTTTAATTGATTTAAATCATCTAATGTGATATATATATATACACACACACACACACACACTTTATTCGTGTTGAACATCGACCTTTATTTTTCATTGGTGACATCTATAATAGAATTGACACAGGTTGACAATGATAAATGAGATGGAGCTATAACAATATTACACCAAAACAAGCCAGTTATATTGATTTCACCTTCACGATTTTGCATCTATTTGGCTAACTTTTAAATGGTAGTGTCTCGGCTTCACAATAATGAATGAGACAGAGACTGCCAACTATAAATTCTAGTTGACAAATGGACCTTTGATGTTATGAAATTGGAATGTCGTCAAATGGAAACTCCTTTGTACTAATAAACTTCATTGTTTTCAATTCCTTCATAACAATTTAGTTTGATCATCCTTACTTTTTGTTCTTTTGGATTGCATATTTTTTTAGCTTTTTGTTTTCTCTTGAAGATAGCGGAATATTCACAAACCTCCTATAGTTTTTAGTCTTTACACATTATTGATGGTTGTTGCAATATTAAATTCCTTTTGATGTAATGTTTTCTTTACTCTCAATAAACATATTTATCCTCTTTTGTGATAAAAGAAAAAACTAACACATGATTGATTCATAAATATAATTCATAATAATGAGATAAATAATTATAATTATAATAATATACTTCCAAAAAATAAATATTAATAATAAGTAGTTTTAAGAGTTCTAATTTTTATATTTGAATTTGGTAATATGAATAGATTTCTTCACACCATGATTAGTAAATAAAATGTAAACAAACATAACTTATTCTCTCCAAAAAAAAAATCACCAAATTAATTAAATTTTTAAACAATGTCCATAATTGATGATGAAGAGAGAACTTAACGAATATAAATGAAGGTTTAATTGATTTAAATTATATAATATAATATATATCTTTTATTCTTGTTGAACGCAGACCATTAATTTTTCTTTGGTGACATCTATATTAGAATTTAGACAGCTTGACAATGATAAATGAGATGGAAACTGCCTAACTCCCAAATTGACTTATATAATATTTTACGAATGAGCTATAATAATACTACAGAAAATAGGTCAGCTATATTGATTTCACCTTCACGATATTACATCTCTTTGGCTAACTTTCAAATGTTCACAATAATGAATGAGATAGAGACTGCCAACTATAAATACTAGTTGAGAAGTAAAGGAAGAAGGAAAAAATAGTGGGCAACTCATTCAAATGGGCGGTCTATATTAGCAAGTCAATTACGTTCATATCGACTCATGGAATGCAGCAAATAATACAAAGCAAAGTAGAAATTGGAAAAACATTTGAGACGTTCTTTTCCTTCTACGATTCATTTACCATTCTTACGTGAAAAGTAGTGTAATTTTGTTTGAAATTAGGTTCATTTTGGTAGTAGTTGAAGATTGACACAGAATTTAGTAAATGCTCACTTAAACATTTAAGAGGAAATTTCATTGATTTAAATAATCTAAAGTGATATTTCTCACTTATTCTGGTTGGGCGGGTGACTTTAGACATTTATGATAGATCTCATTTATTCTTGTTGGGCAGGTGACTTTAGAAATTTATAATAGTATTGACACATCTTGATAATGATTAATGCTAACCATCAAATAAATTAATAGTCAATAAATACAAAAAAAAATAAAAAATTTCAAGTTGATTTCATTTATTCTTATTGGACATGGGTCTATTTGGCTTTACTTTTCTTTCGAGGCATTTATAATAGTATTGACACATCTTAGTAATGGTAAATGAGATGGAGACTGCCAACCACCAAATAAACTAGAAGTCAAAAATATAGAAAACAAAATTTCTTTAATTGATATGGGAGTTGGTTGTCTCCATCATATTCATCATTATTAATGTATATTGATGCTATTATATACGCCATCAAAGAAAAGTATTCTGAACATTATTAGTAGTTTGAGATGAGTAGACAATTTATGTAAAGTTTAATTACTAGTTGAAGTGAACGTTTTATTGATTTAAATCATCTAATGCAATAGATATCCTCCATTCTTTTTGGAAACGGGGCTTCTTGACTTTAGTTTTCTTTCGTGAAATTTATAATCAAATTGATACAACTTGAAAATTATAAATGAGATGGGGATAGCCAACATCCAAATTGACTAAAAATGAAGAACTAGAGAAAAAATTAAATAGTTTGTTACCCATTACCCATATTAAATATTACATCAAAATATTCATTTCAACTAGATTGAACACAATCACAAAATGAGGAGGGGGGGCGAGTGAATTTGTCTTATAAAAAACTCAATCCATTCTAAAACTTAAACCTTACAACCTTCTTTATCAGATCAAAAACTTTAAACAAACAGTAATAGAGAAGGATATAACAGTTTTGAATGTTCAACAACTTCAAGAATACTTAGTAATTAAAGATATAGAAATTATGTTTCTAACTAGATTAGAAACAAAGAAAGATGAAGCAAAGAACACACATGCATAGGAGAAAACTAGATTTACGTGGAAACCCAATGAGGGAAAAACCATGGTGAGAATTAACTCACAATATAAAGGCTCACTGTCAAAAAGGACTTGTAAACTAAGGCTCACTACCTTAGTGCAAGATACAAAGGACTTACAGGACTAAAGCAAACACAACTCCAAGTGCAAGATACAAGGACCTAATGAGATTCACTATCTCATAGCAGGATACAAAGATTTAGATAAAGATTACAATATTTGTCAACATATCACTCTATTGACAGGTGTTGTAGCACATATGATATTTCTTCTTCACAATATAGCACTAACTCTGCTAGATAATCAGTACATTCCACACAATTGATTTTTTGCACTTGTACACTTATTAATCTAGTTGCATCCAAAATGATATTGCATTTATATTCATCGCAATAGTTCAAAACTTCAATTAGGTCAGCCAGAAAGAAGATAAACAATGAATTCAACAAGTTGGCCACCAAAATATAATGCAATCCTATCGCAATGATAGAGAGCCAAAAAAAGCTTAATACATCTTCCAATGTGATCCAAAATAATTCACATGTTGGTGCACATCAATTTAAGTTAGCACCAAAGGAAACATGTAGATGAAATGTGAAGCATATAACCAATCGATGTTAAACATTCCTTCAATTGAATTTGCTCAAGGCGGTTCTAACAAAAATAGGTTAGGACTCAAATCTAACTTAACACATCTTCAATTTTTGATGCAAACCCCTCAAAACATGGAACAAGCAAAAGAATAAGCCCTATTGGAAAAATATCCACAAATAACCAAAAATCCAACTCAAGACATAATGTTGAACTAAATATGCCAATAGGCATTGTACAAATCACATAGGGATGTTCCATGAACATCCAACAAAACTTTCAGGAACTTCTTCCATATTTCCATACCATCAATAACCTTCGTAAACCAAATAAGAATAGAACACTTCATCCAAGAAGCTCAAAATAAATTTCAAAAGATGTAACATTAACATATTAATTTGTGGAGCACTTTATTACATGAAGTTAGAACTAAGACACTACAAAGATGTTGAGAACACATTCACCAAGCCATAGGAGTAGATATATCAATGCAGAGAAATACAAAGCATTTCTCATACTAGTCCAAAAAACCAACAACATTACCAACCTTCTACCATTCATAGAAACCTCCTTGGCAACACTAGTGACTTGAAAATATAAGAGTGCAACATCCACAAAACACTAAATTTGAATCCCAAACCACAAATACCACATCTTCAATAGTGGAGGAATGTGGAGCATTCTCCCAAATAGACTTCAATACAGTTTCTAGGAACAAAACCACTTAAGCAACTTATAGAGGCTAGAAATTTCTTTTAGCAACACATACTTCATCAGCAACATCAAGAGAGAGCATGAGAGATATTGTAGACCTTCAACAACATCTCTCCACTATCAGCAATACTTCTAATCCTCATCTTAATGATTCTAATCCATATTTCAACATACCATTATGAAATCAACTAGATGTTGACAACAATAATGCATTATACAACTTTTCTTGACATAGAATAAGGCATGACATCCAATCATGAAATAAAAAAAAAAGTATTTTCTTTAGATAAGGCATGGCATCTAACCGTGAAATTCATAAACTCTTCTATAAATGAATCTTAGCTCAAACTGAATATAATAATGACAATCAATGCCAAGGCTTATCCTAAAAATATTCCTTACTTCTCAAGTGCTAACATCAATGACAATAAACAATTAGTGTTGGCATCAACATAAACAATTGCCAATAATCTCCTTAAGTGTTGACATCATTGAAAGTAATTTTGAACAATCTCCCCCTTTGGAATTGATGGCAACACACACTGCTCACTCTCCCCCTTTTACATTAACGGCAAAGGGCCATACACTTCTGCATAAAATTATGGGACATCCTCTATATTAAAGGACAAATGGAAAAAAATATTCAATTGAAGTAGCAACACATTCTCCCTCGTTGACCAACAATACTTCTTCTCAATAACTATGAATATATGCACCAAAATCCCCCTTACTACCAACTCCCCCTAAGTGGTAGCATACACAAATCCTTAAGAAAGGATATGACATGAATTGCTCCCCCTAGAAAGGTGCACCATCTTATGTATCTAGTTGGAACAAGGAGGGGAAATAACCCCTAAATTCTACTGCAAATACTCAAAAGTATCTTTTGAAAGTACCTTTGTTAAAATGTCTACAATTTGATCCTTAGTAGGAACATACTCCATTCTAACTTCATGTTCTACAACCTTCTCTCTTAGAAAATGATACCAGATTGAAATGTGTTTAGACCTTAAATGCATTACCAAATTCATGGAAATATTAATTGAACTTGTAATGTCACACAATATAAGAATGGGTTCTTCATAATTCACTTTCACATCCTTCAAGGTTTACTTCATCCAAACCACTTGAGTGCATCAAGATGCTACAATGATATATTTATCCTCTATAGTGGATAAAGATACCGAGTCTTTCTTTTTACTAAACCAAGAGACCAATTTGTCTCTAAAAATAAATGCACTTCCACTTGTAATTATTCGGTCATCCACATATCTTTCCTAGTCAATATCACTATAGACACTCATAGAAAATTTATTATGTTTTTTATACCACATTCCATAATCTGGAGTTCCCTTCAAATATCTAAATATTCTTATCACAAATTTTTCATGAGATTTCTTAGGATTGGCTTGAAATATGGTAACCAAACATACTATGTATGCATAATATCAGGTCTAGAAATAGTTACGTGTAGTAAGTCCCCAATCATATACCTACAAAAAGTTTTATCAACATTAAGAGACTTATCAGATTTTCTCAAGTGACAACCAACCACCATATGAGTATCAACTGGTTTGAAATGTTCCATCCCAAATTTCTTCAACATCTCCTTGAAATATTTAGCTTGAGAAATAAAGATACCATCATCTTGTTGAATAATTTGAATCCCAAGTAAGAATGATAACTCACCAATTATTGAAATTTCAAATTCTTTTTGCATCTCTTCTAAAATTTTTTTACACATATTATAATCTCCACCAAAGATGATGTCATCAGCATATACAACCACAATCAACAACTTGTCTTCCTGAACTTTAATGTACAAATTGCTAGATCTGCATTACCTTTCTTGAATCCTTATTGTTCAAATTTGGTACTTATCCAATCTAGCATACCAAGCTCTAGGAGCTTGGTTGAGACCACATAGAGCTTTCTTGAGTTTGCAAGTTCCATGTATGAATTCTTTGATAATTGAAAACTATCTGGTTGCTCAATATATACCTCTTCTTTTAAATCACCATTTAGGAAAGTTGATTTGACATCAATTTGATATACTTTGAAGTTCTTATGAGAAGTAAGAACAAGAAACGTCATTATTGCTTCCATTATGGCTATCGAAGCAAAAGTATCATCAAAATAAATTCCTTCAACTTGTGAATAACCCTTGCAAACAAATCTTGCTTTGTTCCTTAAAACCTCACCATCTTCATTTAGCTTATTCTAGAACATCCACTTTGTTCCTATCACATTCTTATCAGCTAGTCTAGGAACTAATTCCCAAGCCTGATTCTTCTCTATCTGATCTAAATTTTCATCTTTGTTGGCATCAACAAAGTTCTTTGGATCTACTATTGATAATAAGCACAAGTTTCCTTGTTCAATTACTTTGCGAAAATTCAATCTTGTCATCACACCTTTTTTGCCTCCAATGATCTGTTCTAGAGAGTGGTTCTTCTACACATATTTTTTGGAGGACATCTTGAGATTCTTAACTAGTTCTAGTTCCTTTTCTTCTTTCTCTACTATTTCTTCTTCTTCTTCTTCAATCCATGGAAGCATATTAGATCAAAAAACCTCAAGTTCATGTGAGATCTAACACAACTCTTCATCTACCTTAACATTTGTACTTTCAATCATCTTTCCCAATATCTTGTTGCAACATTTGTATGCCTTTCTCCTAGTTGAGTAACCAAGAAATATTCCTTCATCACACCTTGAATCAAAATTTCCAAGGTCTCCATCTCTTCAAATGTATCATCTATTTCCAAAGATTCTAAAATATCTATCAATGGTAGGTCTTCCATACCACAACTCATAAGTGGTCTTATTGTTGTTGACCCTTAGCTACACTTTGTTAAGAAAATAGAAATCAACATGTACTACTTCCTTCCAATACATATCCAGTAGGCCAACATCTCTCATCATTGTCCTAGCCATTTCTTGCATTTTTCTATTCTTCCTTTCTACTACTCCATTCTATTGATGGGTTCTAGGAGAAGAAAAATGTCTCCTATTGCCATGATACTTACAAAGCTTTTCAAACATATATGAAGTGAATTCACATCCTCTATCCGACCTTAAACATTTGATCTTAACATCCATTTCATTTTCAAATTTTTGTTTAAAATGATTACATTTATAAAAATATTTTTATTTCATTCTTAAGAATGTAACCCAAGTCATTCTAGTGTAATCATCTACAAGAAACATAGGGTAAAAGCAAAAAGATGTGTCACACTTTCAGCTAACAAAATAGTTTTGAGCAAACATTATCTATAACGCCTAGCCAAGGAACCCTAGAGGACAACACAAAACATGACTAACTACAGAACAATTTAAAAAAAAAAAACTAAATAACAACAGAAAGTATCATATAACATAACATACAATCTAATCCTAAGTCCTCTAAGGTTCCATGACTACGTTCTAACAAACCTATTAATCAAGGACTAGAATCATTTCATTAATCGTGATTTTTCTAATAATCAAGTTCATTTTAATCTACCATATTAGATAATTCTATAATATAAATTTCCAATAACATGCCATTGACTGAACATAATTAAAGATCATTTATAAATAACTAACAAGTATATATATAAATTTCATTACATGAGAGTACATCAAAGTTTGTTACATCATTACATAATTTACAATAATGCTTCCCTGAATATAATTAGGAAGAATACACCAGATTATAATAAATGGTTCAACTAGAATACAATGCATTACATATATATTAAATATTTTCTTCATGAACTAGATCATGAACTGGAATCCACTACACAAGTTACAACATCCATGCACACAAACATGTAGCAAGGAAATCCAATGGAGGAAAAATCACCAACCTCCTCACCATGTGGAACCCTAAGGTCCACCCCCTTTGCTAGGAAATAACATAAGGTCCCACTACTAACAAACAATCAAGAAGACGATAGGATAACATAAATAGGGCTATACATGGCTCCAATACAACACTGTAGCAACATTACCATCACATAAAACACATACATTACTCCCAGAGGCATTCACACAATAGAAGGGAAAAACATAACTAGGGAATTCTAGAGTACAATAGGGAAGAGTGTCATCACATGGTCCTGGCATGGGTTGTCCTGAAACTCTCTCACTAGACGCTGACCTGCATCTATGGTTGTCCTGATAGTATCTCACTAGGCACTGACCCCCTAGGGTGACACATGCAGAAAAAACATTCCTTTTGTGAGGACAAGGAAGTTGATCTTGCCAAATAGTACTTCTCAACCCATCCTTAGCCTAAACAAGCACTACAGACATGGGTGAGGCATCCAATTATCTTGTTTAATGTGAGATCTACCCATTCCCCTAATTCATTTTAGGTTATCACTATATTAAGAAACTCTAAAATGGGTTATCCTAGACACCACTTTTGGTTTTTCCCCCCATTGAGAGCCACTCCCCCTACTTGCAGCTAATAGACCCTACACAACAAGCAAGGTAAAAAAAAGCATCTTGCACACTTAACAAATTCACATGAATCCCACACACAGAGCAAGGCATTGAAAATCTCACTCACATATCCCAATCACAAGAAATTATACCCAGTGCAAGGCATAGTCCCTCACACACTGAACCAAATATTTTTGTGGTTTAGGATGCTATGACTCTTTTTCTCAATTAGGGTTTTTCACCTAAAGGAAAAGAGATAGATCCTACACAAAATATAGGTGGTTCACTCAAACTAATGCAAGTAAAATGAAATTATTCCTAAATTCAATGACCTAAGTGTAATGAGCTAAAGAAATACACTGATTATTTATGCAAAACCTAAGAAATATGACATGTTTGAAAACACAGTGTGATATGCATAAATGAACTAGAAACATGCACAAATGAAAACAAAACTTAATGAAATTGAATGGAGTGCACCTAGAGGTAGAATGTTGATGCTGGAAGGTCTTGAAATGTTTCAAAAGTCACTATTGATGACCACTATAACCTATTCACCATACATGGTGAACTAGTCTAGGTTCTAGTAAATTCGTCGAAAATAGGTTTTAGGATGTTAGGAATTGAAATCCTCATAAATAATTTTTTCCAACCTAGCAATGGGATTAATTGGTCATTAATGGGAAATCAGTCCACCTACATAAATCTGCAAATTTTGAAGTCAACTCTGTGGGTCCAGATTTGTACTTGTCTTCTTGCCATGTTGACGGAACTAAAACTGTAGAAAAAAGGATGAATGATATCTCCAAGCTTGAATTAGGTCTTTGTTTCAACTTGAATAGCTTTGATGACTTGTTGACCACTTTTCAATACCTATCTTTTTGAAAATCCTACCTACAAGACTTGCAAACACACATGCAAAGAGGGGACAAATGGTTAAGTGTTAGAGTATAGGGATTTTCCTTGGTCAAATCTCACTTTGGTAATGAAACCCTTGATAAAGAAATGAAATAAAATTAGAAAGGAATGATGAAAAAATAACATGTAAATGTCATGAACTCACCAAACCCCTGTTGTTAAAATGGATAGAAAAACACTTATTTATACATACTTATGCCCTAATTTCCTAAAAAATACATCATAGGCTGACCTAAGGTCTTAATGAATATAAATCTGAAAGAAATTTGAATTTATTTTGAATTTTGTGCCAAGAGGGACCCATTCACCACCCATGGAAAATGGGTCCCACTCAGGGAAAAAAAGTGGGTGTTGGGAACTAAGTTGTCTTTTCTACTGTTTGTCAGGTTTATATTCAAAAAGACACTTAATTAAGGCCTATAAGTGCATAAAGGGGCCAAATAAAGCATAAGAAAGTTGTAATTGGTGATGACAAGTCTAGAAAAGCATGAAAGTTTGTTACAAGACTTTACAACACTTCAAAATAAGACTTGGTAAGGGATAAAAAGTGAATATTTAGATGAATTATAATAAGAAGAGTCTAGAAAAGTGTACAAATGTGTTACAACACTTCACAATTCACCTTTACAAGACATCATAAAGTCTTAATAATTTGAATATTCAAGACCTAATGTGAATGTATAAGTCACATTACAATAGTAAATCTAAACAGAATACGTCAACCATCACAGGAAAAAGACCTAAATGACCATGAAAATGTCCAAAGATCCATTTTTCTACGGTAAATTTAGCCCCCACTTTAGTGAGAGGATGAACTTGCTTCAAAATCACACTAATGTAGCCATGCATATTGAGAGGGATCTAAATGCACTTATGCTAGCAAGATGAGACAACAATGATCTAGAGGGATGATCAAGCCCCCAAGATGAAGATCCCATGGCAAACTAAAAATTAGAACAAAGGAACACACAAAAGAAAAGGAAAATAAAAAGGAAAAGTTGGATCAAGCTTCGATCATTTGTCTAGCTAGTTGTGGATCATATCTAGGTTGTTTATCCAAAAAAGAAAATGCATACTCACTCTGAGGAGATGAAACTCATGGTTGTGTGCTAGGTGAGAATTCCCAAAAGGTGACAAACATACGCTTGGCTAGTATGTACTCACAAACATGCAGGTGGCTATGGGGAAAGTCATGCCTCAAAATGGGCTTCCCGCTCAACCATACCAAAGTTATAGCTCTTGATAACTTTAATAAGGAGCCACAAAGGAAAATTTTCATTTTGTGCTTCATGAGACAAGCAAAGCTTTGTATTCTTAGAACTCATGAACAAATGTGATGACACTATAGGAATGCAAGTAGTGTTGTGCAAGGTGGCCATATAAATGCATAATGCAAAATGAAAATATGTAAAATGTAAAATATGTTCAAAGGAGTCTTGTTTAGTTCGTGCAAGGTCTATTACTTATGGAACATTGTGTCTAATGTCTCCAAGAGAGGACCAATCAAATGATAGAAAATTTGAAACTTAGAGGATGCAATGCTTTGCATTAGGCCACTGAGAGGAATGCAATTTGCTAAGATAGATCATGCTCATGCAAGACACCATACCCAATGTCCACAAAGTTACAAAATACATCATATGAAGTAAGAATTTTGCACTAAGAACCAAGAAAAATGAAAAATGAATAATGCTAATGTATGCCCCCACTTTAAAGGAATTCCTACACACCATTTTGTGAGCATTACTTTAAAGTAGCAAATGAAAAATGCAAAAATGAATAAGACATGAAAGTCAACTTGGAAAGCCCTTATTCCAAGTAATACATTTTTGAGTAAGGCTGGTTCATGCGAAGGAAAAAGGAACAAAATAAAGAAGGGTTATCCCCAAAAGGGAACACACCAAACACATAAGGGATCTATGGATTTGGGGTCAGTATGTTCATTGTTGCAATGTTTTTATGAAAGAGCTCAAAACTATCATCATTCCCCAAATACATAGAATTGGAAGAATGAAATAAAGAGAGCAAAAACAAAAGAGAAAGGAAAGTCTGTTTTGGGTCAAGATGGAAGAGACATTGCAGTCTCAATGCTTTGCATCGTCCCCAAAAGGAAAACACAAGCTAAGGAAAAATGAA
This sequence comes from Sequoia sempervirens, assembly GCA_007258455.2. Classification (NCBI taxonomy): domain Eukaryota; kingdom Viridiplantae; phylum Streptophyta; class Pinopsida; order Cupressales; family Cupressaceae; genus Sequoia; species Sequoia sempervirens. The sequence goes on from VDFB02281492.1 coordinate 244,480,806, forward strand.
AAGGAAAAAGAAAAGAAACATATTTTGGGTTGAAACATGAAGGAGACATTTTGGTCTCGATTCCTTGCATCATCCCCAAAAAGGAAAACACAAGAAAAGACAAAATAAAAGGAAAAGGGACCATTTGAGTCAACATGGAAGAGATAGAGGGTGTCTCTATGCTTTGTGTCATCCCAAAAAGGAAAACACAAAACAAAAGTGAGGAAAAAGTGAAAGCAATGTACAACATATAGAAGAATGAAGGTATAGATAGGGGTATGTGTAGGATCATGATGGGCCAAAAAGTGGCAATATTATTGGTATTTGTAGGGTATGTGGCTGACGACCTTTTTTTTACCCAAAATTGATGAAACGAAAAGGGTTTTTAGAGGAGATTCTCAGCTTTCCACCAATATAAATTATGCTTTAATTTGAATTTAATAAATAATTATTATTTATTTTCTATTAGAATTACGACTAAAGTCTCAATCGATAGGTTGATTCAAAACATCTATAACTTTCAAATGGCATCACATTTTTTAATCCAAAACATGCTACATTATATGCTTCACATACTATAGGATTAAAAAGAAAAAATAAATTTCATGAAGTTTTGACCAAGTTAAGGTGGTCGACATACGAGTTTTATATTTTTAAAAGTTGTAATAAAAATTCATAATTAATTATTTACTTGGAAAAAATTATAAAAAATATGCATCACATCTGAAATGAGTTCTCTACTTATATATAAAATATTATAAAAAAATATTATCATTTTATTATGGTTAGGTGTGGATACATACCTACTTCTTCTTATTTTTCCAAATTTAACCAATCGAAATTTCAAATTTTCACCAAATAGATTTTATTTATTTTTAAATAAACCTAGTATTTTAGAAACTAAATTCAATTTTCTATAGATTCTATTCTTACAAATTTTTGAAATAATATAGATAACTTATTCAAAATTTTAAGTCAAGTTTCCTAACACTGATTTTTCTGAATTTTTTGCCACTTAAGGGCCTATTTTTTCCATGATGATCCTGCACATACCCATAGAGGAAGTGCACAAAGAGAGAGAACATTAAACACACATTACAGGGGAACACATTACACACATGCAATCACACCAAAGAAAAGGAAAAGAAAAAATAAAAATGTAAAAAGGGCTAGTAAGGAAAATACAGGTCAACCATCTAACAATTCATCTTCCTCCCAATCATGTTCAGTGTATTGTGAGGGTGATTGATTGTCCAAAGGAACAATGGAAAGTGTCAAACTAGGGGAAGTACCAGGTTCTTCACTTGTTGTAGGAGATTTTTCATTTAAGGTCATGGAAGAGGAAAATAAAGTATTCAGTACATTATGCACCTCTTCATCTATTTTAGAGATCTCTTCATCATCGTCATCATCATCCAGATTAATCACAATGGGAGGATGGATGGTAATTTCCAATGAAGGGTATATCAGGAGTGGTGGCTATTGTATCAGATCATTTTGTTGTGATTGTTTTATTGTACTATATTGTGGCATGTCAAGAAGAGGGTGGTCAGGTATTTCTTTTGTCAAATGTGGATTTTCATTTTCTTTGTTTTCTTCTACATGTAATTGACGAGCAAGGAGATGACAACGATGCCTATGCTCTCTAGCACCTCAGTTTCTTTTGATTCTATTTTGAAGTTGTGTTGGTGTAAGATCGGTTTGATCCAATAGAGGCTCATTTTCTTCATGAGGGGGAGGAACAGAAGGAACCAAAGGAGGTGGGTCAATCACTTTATCTTTCACTTTATAAACTTGTTTAATGCGGGGAGGCATGATAGTTTCATTATCTCTTGGGTGTTTAGATGATGAAGGTGAAGCATTTTCCTTTCTCACATGAATTGTAATTGGTTTGACTTCAAAACTTGATTAAAGAAAAAATATTCAATAAAAAACTATCTAACCAAGTGGAAACACTAGATATTGGAGTTACAAATCTAAATTCAAAAGAATTAAATTTTATCCTTCATGGAAGAAAAGCTATGCATTATATGATGAGTGTCACTTTTAAAAAATGTTGTTTCCTGAAAAAAACTAGTTTTCAAGGGAGATGGAAAAATAAGTGCAATATAATTCAAATTTTTTTGAAAAAATATATTTAGAATCTACAAACAAAATTTCACAAAACTCTAGTTTGCATCATCTTCAAATTCCTCATGGTTTAGCCACTATAGGTGCTCGAAAGTGAAGATTTAGTTAAAAAAAAATATTTCAGTGTCTAGTTTAGCCAAAAATTGTAAACCACTATTGTGGGATCACCCATTGTAAGGTTTGTTCAGGTTTGGATCCAGGTCAAAGCATTGTCTCATCTAGGATGGGAGTGTCAAAAGTTGATGGGGACATGTGGCGAAGAGACAATTCGACTATTTGTTTGGCTTTAAACTTTTGATAGGAAATGAAAAACAAGTCTTTGAAAGGGGTGATGGGTTCCATAGGTTCATACCAGAAGGATTCCAAGGAAAAATTACCTTTAGAAGATAACGGATTAAAGCCACTATGGTGTATAGTAAATATCTCATTGTCAAGTGGAAACTTCAAACATTTGTGAAAAATTGAAGGGATGACTTTTATCAAGTGAAGCAAAGGATGACCTAGCCGGAAATGAAATTGATCTGACTATGGAATGATAGAGAATGTTACATCCAATGTTTTAGGTCCTATCTATAATGGGAGTATGATTGATCCGATCATAGGGAACATGAAACCATGTTGTTGGTTTATCATAATCATCTTGATAAAGATCATGTAATACCAACAATTCTTTTGTGATCACATTCTCACTACAATCAAGATCTATTAATATTCCATTGGTGGGCTTATCATAGATGTGGTTAGCTATGTAAAGAGGACCATCAGGAAGGTTTTTAAGTATATTATGAGAATAAAAATTAATATCAAGATACTTTTTAGTTTTTCCCTTACGATGGATAAGGCCTATCATTCCTACCATTTCATCAATAGGATTAACATGTGTAATATTTGGAGGAACATCATGTTGTTCATCATTTGTATTGACATTCTTGAAGGTTCACTAGCTTTGACAAATGAAACATTGTGTTGGTAAAAATTTGCAAATTCTGGTTAGGTGGGGCAATAGACAGATTGCATTTAACATCAATATTTGAAATAGATAGATGGCCAAAATCAATGAGGTCTTGCACTAGGTGTTTGAGATGCTTGCATTGTTCTATGTCATGTCCTTTTGGTGATGAAAATGACAATAAGAATTTTTTTTAAAGATGGGGGATAAAGGCTTGGTAGGATCAAGTGGTTTTACTATAGGGAAAGTGATCATCTGTTATTGTATCAGTTGATTCATTGTGTTATGGAGAGTATCAAGTAAAGGGGTAAATTGTCTCTTCAAGTCCCCATAGGTAAAGGGAATGACCGATTTAGTGACTACCAATTGAGTATTAATGGGGTGAGTTGGTTGTGGAGGAGGGGGATTGAACTGTAAGAAGCCTTTGTTTGGTTTTTTAAAGTTTTGTGAGTTTTCTTGGTTGCTTTGTTCAGACTTTTTAGTGCAGCTAGAAGTGGATTTTACATCACGACTAGTAACCGAGTTGTGATAGTCACAAAGGGTTGTGCATAAATGCATGAAAGAAGGAAATTTCATCATGTTCAATTTATCCTAAATGTGCGTTTGTGATTTTTCAATAAAAATATTTTGGAGATGTGAATCCAGAACCTTGACGTCTACTTGAGTATATAATGATTGATAGCGTGAAATGAAATCAGTTACTTTTTCATCCACATTTTTTTTACACCTCATTAAATCATCCATTGTCTTTTTGGGAGTCATATGGACTTGGAAATGACTTATAAAGGCATCAAAAAACTCATTAAATGATCGAATTGAATGATTGGGTAAAGAGGAAATCCACTCCAAGGTAGTATCCTTTAAAGTCCTAGGAAACAATTTAGCTAATAGTTTATCGTTAAGGACAAAATCACTACATAAGGAAGTATAGGCATTGACATGATTAGTAGGATCTCCTTAACCTCTATACTTCTCAAACCTAGGCATCTCAATTCCTTGTGGCATTGGTGTTCTTAAGATTTTCAAAGATAATGGGCTACTACAGACATAGTATGTGGGTGGTGCAGTTTGGCTTTGGCTTATGGTGGATATTTGTTGTTACATGGAAGAAACAGTGTGGAAGAGTTGTGTTATGAGAGGGTTAGTGTAAGTAGTATGAGGTTGAAGAGAGAATGGTGGTGGAGTGTAGGTAGTGTTAGGATAAGTGAAGGGAACACGAATAGGGGTGAAGGTGGTGGAGGATGGAACATTTGATGCCACAAAAGAACTAGGAATGCTCATTGGAATAGTGAAAGGAGTCACATAAATAAACCTATTGCATGGTTGTTGTAACTTGAGGAGTGGTATAGGTGGGTATGGATGCTATAGTTGAAGGAGGAGGAATATGAGATCCTCCTTGGATAACCACAGTGTTTGCTAGTTGAGATGTGCTAGAGGTGGAAGAAGCATGTTTGTGATATATCTCAAAAATTTATTTCATAACATCTAAGCCTTAATTACTTTCGAATATTTGATGGATTTTTTCTATAGCAGTAATGGAAGTGGTTGAATTTTTTTCAAGACACAAGGTATGTTGGAGATGTGCTAAGTCCTCATGAATGTTAACTACTTTTTCTTGCTAGAGAAAATTAATGTGTGTGTGAAAATGCATTATAGGGGAAGGAAAATGTGTACTAGTGGTAGTATCCATTCCTAATGCACCATTGTTAATACCAGTCCTGAGTAGGAGCTTTGGAAAACCCAAGGTCCACAATAAATGTGCTATTGCAGGAAGCCATGAGTTGGGAACTTTGCCTCACTAAAGTACTATCAATAGGGCACCAAACACTCATACAAATACCACAAAAGGTGGGGTTGGATGCAAATGGAAGGGAAAAATAGGAATAATAAAATGCAAATAATAGAAATTTTGTAAGCTAAAATAGGAATGTAGTAACAGAGAATTTAGAAATTGTAGAAAACACTATGAAAATGACATAAATTGTTGTACAAAAACTACAACTAGACTGTTTTGTCCAAGGTGGCAAATGAATCCAGCGGTGAATTTTTTGTAATTTTAAAAACAATTAAAATTATTTTTATGCTTTTCTGATGAAAAGCTATGATGTAAATGTAGAATTTTAGTATTTTTAATATTTTGAAGTGAAAAAATGAAATCTACATGAGATATTCATTAATGCAATGTCATAAACCTTAGGATTTAAAAATAATGCAAAAGCTAATGCAATGAGTCCTAGGATGTAAATGTATATGCAAATCAAAAAGATAATGTTCAATATGTAGGTTCACCAAAATGAACTGGAGATTTTTGTGTAGGATGCTATGACTTTATTACTCAATTAGGGTTTTTCACCTAAAAGAAAAGAGAGATGCTACACAAAATCTAGGTGGTTCACTCAAAATAATGCAAGTACAATGAAAGTATGGCTAAATTCAATGATCTAAGTGTAATGAACTAAATAAATAGATTGATTATTTATGAAAAAACTAAGAAATATGTAGCATTTGAAAACACAGTGTCATATGCATAAATGAACTAGAAACATTCACAAATGAAAATAGAACTTAATGAAATTGAATGGAGTGCACCTAGAGGTATAATGCTAATGATGGAAGGTCTTGGAATGTTTCAGAAGTCACTGTTGATGACCATTGGGACTCATTCATCACAGATGACGAATTAGTCCAAGTTCTGGTAAATTTTATTGAAATAGGTTTCAGGATGTCAAAAACTGAAATCCTTAGAAATCACTTTTTCCAGCCTAGCAGTGGGACTCATTCACCACTGATGGTGAATCATTCCACCTACAAAAATCTACAAATTCTGAAGTCAACTCTGTGGGTCTAGATTTGTACTTGTCTTCTTGTCAAGTTGACGAAACTGAAACTACATGAAATAGATTAAATGATTTCTCCAAGCTTGAATTAGGTATTTTTTGACTTGAATAGCTTTGATGACTTTTTGAACACTTTTCAATACCTATCTCTTTGAAACAATTTCCTACAAGACCTGCAAACACATATGCAAAGAGGGGGAAAATGGTTAAGGGTTAGAGTATAGGGATTTGCCTTGGTTAAATCCCACTTTGGTAATCAAACCCTTGATAAAGAAATGAAATAAAATGAGAAAGGAGTGATGACCAAATAACATGAAAATCTCATGAACTCACCAAACCCTTGTTGAAGTCAGAAGATATGTCAATGGCTACTCTAAGAAGATTGATAATTCCTTAATTAAATGATTAAGGATGCTCCAATGCTATAATGGATTGAATGCATGAATGAATGGGGGTGAAAATGGATAGAAAAACACTTATTTCTACACAATTATACCCTAAATTCCTAAAAATACATCACAGGCCAACCTAAGATCTTAATGAATAAAAACCTAAAAGAAATTTGAATTTATTTTGAATTTTGTGCCAAGAGGGACTCATTCACCATGCATGGTGAATGGGTCCCACTTAAGAAAAGCAAGTGGGTGTCAAGAATTAAGTTTTCTTTAATGTTTTTTGTTGAGTTTATATTCAAAAACACATTTAATTAAAGCCTATAAGTGCATAAAGGGGCCAAATAAAGCATAAGAAAGGTGTAATTGGTGATGACAAGTCTAGAAAAGCGTAAAAGTTTGCTACAAGACTTTACAACACTTCAAAATAAGAAGAGTCTAGAAAAGTGTAGAAATGTGTTACAACACTTCACAACACCTTTACAAGACATCATAAAGTCTTAATAATTTGAATATTGAAGACCTAATGTGAATGTGTAAGTCACATTACAACATTAAATTTAAACAGAATAGGTCAAGCATCATAGGAAAAAGATGTAAATGACCATGAAAATATCCAAAGATCTATTTTTCTATGATACACACTCATCTCAAACACATTACCAACCACTTCCATGTGAAACAAGCATAAGAGTCATAGAAACAAATTACCCCCTTCTAACCTCTAGAAGACAAACTTAATCCACTTGCATAAGAGACTCCCACTTAAACCATAATAAAAATATCACATTAATTTTACAATCAACACATTATATAAAAAAAGGACACAAATAGCCAATACAACCATGAAGTCAGCCTATATTAACAAATTATCCATTAAATGATTATTAAAGAAATCAACATTTAGAAAGGTTCATCTAAATCATTCAAGTAAATCATTCAACTACCATAATATAATTAAATCAATTTCTTTCTTTTCTCTTTAATTTTCCAATTCATTTACCTTACAAAATGATTTAAGTGTAAGGAAACAATATTCTAAATAACTAAATTCATAGTGAATTTACAAATTAATTGTAATTTATATTCATGTATATATATATATATATATGGTATTTGCAAGATCATCATGGAAAAAATAAGCCCTTAAGTGGAAATTTTTTAAAAAATATCAGAGTTAGGAAACTTGACTTAAAATTTTGAATAAGTTATCTATATTATTGCAAAAATATGTAAGAATAGAATTGTAGAAAATTGAATGTAGTTTCTAAACTACCAAGTTTATTTTTAAAAGAATTCTATTTGGTGAAAATTTGAAATTTCAATGTAGTAGTACTTAAATTTCAGGAAAAAAATAAGTAGGTGTCTATCTGACCACCCTAACCATAATAAAATGATAATATTTTTTATAATATTTTAGATATAAGTAGAGAACTCATGTCTTGATGTGATGCATATTTTTTTGTAATTTTTTTCCAAGTAAATAATTAATTATGATTTTTTTCTTACAACTTTTCAAAAATATAAAAACTCATATGTCTGAGCACCTTAACTTGGTCAAAACTTCATGAAATAATTTTTTTTTTTAATCCTATAGTATGCAAAGCATAGAATGTGACGCATGTTTCAGATTCAAAAAATGTGATACCATTTGAAAGCTATAGATGATTTTCAATCAGCCTATCAATCTGGAATTTAGTTGTAAATCAAATAGAAAAATGAATAATAATTAGTTATTAAATTCAAAGTAAAGCATAATTTATATTGGTGGAAAGCTGAGAATCTCCTTTAAAAACCCTTTTTGTTTCATCAATTTTGGGTAAGAAAAAAGTCGTCAGCCACATACCCTACTCATACCCATCATATCACCACTTTTTAGCCCATCATGATCCTGTACATACCCATATATATAATAAACTGAGTTGTTGTTTTCAATATAATGTACCAAATCATACTGCATATACTTACATACATAAACATATAAATATTATATATATATATATATATTTACATATACAAAAATATATTTAGTCAAATGCCAAAATGCATTGGCTGAAATCATCGTATACAAGTCGAATGCAAAGCATAAAACAAAACCAACAATTACCATCATATAGCATCTCCATCGAACATCAACAAGGTATATCCATCAGATTCTATACACCATAAAAAATGCAATGAATAACCTCTTTACTAAATATACAACAATTTAAAAATTGAATGTTCATCGAATTCACAAGCTTACAACATCATCAAAATATTTATATAGTTGATTTTCAACCACACAGTAGATCCACTCAAATTAAACTCAATACATATTATTGGAATGCAAATTATAGGGGAGGGCACAAAGAATAAATATCGATCATCAATTTTAATGCCCTTAAATCAAATTCCCAGCCTTATGGTTTGCAGTGAATACCAACATGAGTTGAAGCCATTGAATGAAAATAGCTTAGACTCAGCATAGAAAATGGCCAAAGGGAAAAGAAACCAACCACATCCCATGCACAACAACAACCAAAACACAAAAGAAATCACAGGACGTAAAACCTGAAAGTGCCATTTGCAATTAAAGGATGCAACACAAAAAAAAGAAATTAAGCAATAGGATTATGAAACCATGATATATAGGAATAATTGAACTATTTTAAATCGGGCACATCCAAACAATGAAGGCAACACAACAACACTATTGAAAGAAATTGAGGTTATCAATATTGAATACAACATGCAGAGGAACTACAACTATCGAATAATACAAAATCGAATACCCAATTCCATATTAATCGGCTACTAGGTACAAAGCATACATGTAAAATTTTCAAACATAAGACATCTCCATTAGCTTCCCAATTACTATATTTATATATGAAAATAACAAGCCAATGTGAGAATTTGAAATGTTCAACATTGAAATCATAGGAAGGAAATGTTCATGGGCGTCATTTGTGGAGAGGATTGGACTGGCACAGCCTTAACAAGGATTTAGAAACTCTCAAGCAAAGACAACGGCTTGGAGAAATAATTCGACACCATTATAAGTTCATGTTTACAGAGGAAGAACAAGATAGATTTTGCAAGGAAAAACTTGAAATCTTTGAATTTGTGAAGCATTCAAAAACACATCCAACCAAACAAGAAATCATTTTCAACAAGAAGAAATGGAAAGAATTCAAATTGTATTTATCGAAGAAGCAAAACAAAGAAAAGAAAAAAAAAGCCAACTTGGATCAAACATTGGCTAAGGCAAAAATCTGGTGTTGAGATCAATATTTTGCAGCAACAACTTCTTCGAACTCTCCAATCAATCTTTCCAATAATCCCCAATTTCCCCACAAAGTTTACAACATCTGAAATTTTTTCTTGTAGACCAAAATTTTGTTCTCTTCCTAGAAAACAAAAAAATATCATAAAAAAATCTCTAAATTCTCCCAAAAATACTTAGAGATAACTTGTTGAAATATTCCATGCCAATTTCATTTTTAGAAAATAATTAATTTTTAATAACCATTTGAGTTGCATGTTGTTGCATGCTCACAACAACTATCATGTACAGTCCCATATTAGAAAATCTATTCAATATTTTTTTTATGAGCCATAAACTTTATTTGTTCATCATATTACTTTTTTTATAATTTATTAATTGCAACATTCCATTATAATATTTTATTTTATTTTAGGGTATGTGCAGGATCACGATGGGCCAAAAAGTGGTGATATGATGGGTATGTGGCTGACAACTTTTTTTTACCCAAAATTGATGAAACAAAAAGGGTTTTTAAAGGAGATTCTGAGCTTTCCACCAATATAAATTATGGTTTACTTTGAATTTAATAAATAATTATTAGTCATTTTCTATTTGAATTACGACTAAAGTCTTGATTGATAGGCTAATTGAAAACATCTATAGCTTTCAAATGGTATCACATTTTTGAATCTGAAACATGCATCACATTCTATGCTTTACATAATATAGGATTAAAAATAATGAATTTTATGAAGTTTTGACCAAGTTAAGGTGGTCAGACATACAAATTTTTATATTTTTTAAAATTTGTAATAAAAAATTCATAATTAATTATTTATTTGGAAAAATTACAAAAAATATGCATCACATTGGAACATGAGTCTCTACTTATATCTAAAATATTATAAAAAATATTATCATTTTATTGTGGTTAGGTGGGTAGATAAACACCTACTTCTTATTTTTTCCCTGAAATTTAAGTACTACTGCATTGAAATTTTAAATTTTCACCAAATACATTTATAAAAAAAAAAAAACCTAGTAGTTTAGAAACTACATTCAATTTGCTACAGATTCTATTCTTACATATTTTTGAAATAATATAGATAAAATTCAAATTTTTATGTCAAGTTTTCTAACTATGATTTTTTTGAATTTTTCACCTCTTAAGGGTCTATTTTGTTCATAATGATCCTACACATACCCTTTAATATTTGTTACATATTTAATTTATTATAATATCTATTAAACTCTTTTGATGAATATATTTATATTTAATTATAAAAGTTCACTTTTAACTTAATTAATTTATTTTAACACGTCAATTAATCAAAAGCAACATTTATAAAATAAATTTAAATTAAACAAACCAAATATCAACTATAATTACCTAAATCCCAACTAGGGTCAAAAAGTAAGACCAACTAACCACAAACATCTAACAACACTGAAGACCTGGAATAGACTAGATACTCATCCTCTTCAAGGATGATGGCTAGGGTAGGGGACCAAATGTTATCTTTGATCAATTGTTCCTTTGGGTTTAAGGTACACTTAGACCTACCAATTCAAGTGGATTCAATGCCTGCTACATCCAACCTACATCAGACCAAATGGTCGAGCATATACATAATCATATAAATAGATACACCATGAAAGGAGATTATAGTGTAGTAGGGTACTCATAAATAAGTAATGCAACACTATCCCTTTCACCAAAACACATCAAAAAAGTGACCACATCAACGAATAACAATTAGTTGCATAACAAACAAGATAAGAACAATCCCTGAATAATCACATAACAACCATGATTAGATAATCACATAATGCACATAATAAGATTAATCCACACAATCAATTAAGTCCATATAACAGTCATAACATGTGCATAAACTCAAATAATAGAAGTATCACCAAAGTATCATCAACATATCATCATAGTAGTAGTCCAGCTTCAAAAAAAGTATCATAATGTTTGATCCTAAGAAAATAAACTACCAGTCTAATAGAGAATAGTATGAGGGGAACTACATTTTCAGTTGAATATGTTTCGACTGAAACAATGTGGCCTATACATGGCACACAGAGTTTTAGCCAAATATGTTTTGCCCGAATCCAAAAAAATTAAATTTTCCCCTTTCCCGCTTTGAAATTGGCTTGTTTTATATGCATGGTTTCAACATAAATGGTTTCATTCAAAACCCTTTCTACTGAAACCCTTTCTACTGAAACTATCTATGTGGCATCCTAGTTGGTAGCCAATTCAACTTTTTCAGCATTTTCTAAAATTTTCAACTTCAACTAAGTATTTCTTCAGTCAAAATGGTATTTTAAAAGAAAAAAGAAAAATACCCTTTTGTAGATCTCAGAGTGGTGAATCCAAATATGTAATTTTTTAAAATATTTTGGTTAGTTTTAATATATTTTATTTTTAAAATATTGTAAGTAGGTTGTTAAATTTAAAAAAGAGGTAGATTATAAATTAAAACAAATATATTAAAAATATATTTTTTTTTGAAAAATATAAGGTTCACTAGAGGAGAGAGTCCTCTTCAAAAGGATATATATTTTTTTTATAATGACTAAAAAAATAGAGAATAGTTGACATCCAATGAAAACCATCAAATTATGAAAATTTTGACTTTAAAATGTTATTATGAGAAAAATATACATCAAAATTTCAAAAAAAAAATTCATGCACTATATATTGAAGTTACCTATTTGAAAAAAAAAACGAGGGGGGAAACGAATTTTTTTTATATTTGTTTCTTGATGTCAAGTGAACATCACTTTTTCCTAAAATTTTCAGTATTCTAGAATATGCTCTTAAATTGATTAAAAAATAATCAAAACAATTTTAAAAAAGTCTAAAAAAGTATAGGATTAAACTTCATCAATATTTATACCTTTCATTAGTTTACATCATTTTGAAATTCAAAACATAAAGACCACTTTTGTGTGGTTGAAGTTTAGAATTTTTGTTGTTGTTGGTTGATTCCTTTATAAAGTGTGAAATAGGGTTTTGCTTTTACCCCATAAAATACCTTTCACTTTGTTGACTCCTTATCCTTGTAGGTCTACATAGACCAATATGGATCAACTCCAATGGTATTGAAACTTATCACTCCTTGCTTTTGAAACTAGTATTTTTTTCTTTCCCATCTGACATTCTTTACTTAAAGTGTTTGCAAGCTTTGTTAGTCTAGGCATATCTCTCATTGCATGAGAGGAATTGATCTCCACCACGTTTTTGAAGTTGATGTGCTCCATCCTTTTGTGCCACAACCAACATTCTCCAGACTCAACCAGTATATAGATTCTTCCATTAGCCTCCTTTAGCTGATAGACATTACCATTTGTCCATTTTCCTTTCTAGCAACAAGCCTTCCATAACCTTTCTTTTTGATCTCACATCCATTAGCATGAAAAGTAAGATTGTATCATTTTCTGTACATCTGTCTGACACTTAGGAGATTATGTTTCATACCTTTTACATAAAGGAAATCTTCAATTATGTTATTTCTATCAATTGTTTTATCACGTTTTCCATAGATTTGTACTCACTTATCATCACAAAACTTAACAGCTCCACCATTGACCTTCTTGAACATATGAAATTACTTATGGCACTCATCATGTGGTGAGAACATCCATTGTCAATCTCCCAAGCATTTTCCTTTTCCTTTGCATGAAAGGCATTCCATATTTCCATTGATCTTTCATTAAACTTACTATTCTACAAGGTACCAGACCTTTTTAATTCTCCAATATTCTTTTTTTTGCCTACACCAACCATGATTTTTTTTTCATCTTTTGAATCATTATCTTCATTGTAAAAGAAACAAGTGCTATCTTTAGAATAAAATCCTCTTTTGATTTTTTCTCTTTTTTTATCATCAACAAATTCCTTATAGGGATTGTAGTGTCAAAAATTGTCATATGTGATATTTTCACACTTGTTTGGGTCCTCCTTGTTAAATTGGACTTAATGTTGCCTTGATTTAGTGTTGTAATGTATTTAACACATTTGCATTAGGATTTGGGCCCTTTTAGACTAAAAGGACTTAATTGTACCTTATTTAAGGTTTTGTAAAGTGTTGTACCACACTTTCAAACTAATCTATTTTTTTATTAACAAATGGGGCTTCTTTATGCTCTAATTGGCCTTATTTTGCATGCACAAGCCTTAATTCATGCATTTTTCTAAGGATAATACTGACATAAACCAGCATCTGGTCATAATTCATGTCTTTTTATGTTGTGTGGCTCATATTTAGTGATCTAGGACTCATATGCCACCTTGGGCAGATGAGTCCCACCTAGGTTTTAAAGCCCAAATTTGGATTTGACATCATTCTAAGAATTTTTGAAAAATGTGTCCCATTGTCAAGCCTAATGGGACTCATACACCACTTCTGGCATATGAGTCTCGTGTGGCCCAAAATAAAATTTAATTCAAATTCTCGGTAGGATTTTATCCTCCTAGATCTAATGTCAGCTTGTAGTGTTGTAATTTCAGGAAATTTTGCATACAAAGGATAAATACAAGGTTATTTCACTCATTTTCACCTAAAAATTCATGAGTTCATTGTATCAAGTTGAATGAGCATTCCTAATAGTGAATTGGAGTTTACAAGAGAATTCAAGAGTTTACAAGAGAATTTGAGGGCTGATTATCAAGTGTTTTAGAGAATTATTCAAGTATCAAGCATCACATCAAAGTCATCATGCATTCTATTTGTTTTTGAGCTAACATTTGTTATGTAGGATGTCATGAATTAATTAAGCATTCAATTCAAGATCTATCACATTCAAGAAAGAGTCAAGATCTACATCCATTGGAGCCATTTCATACATCTTTCCAACACTTTATTTCTAGGGTTTGGCAAGTTTTAATATTTCATGTTGTTCATTCATCATTCCCTTCATTTCATTACAAGGTTTGATTACCAAAATAGGGTTTGACTAAGGAAAACTCCTTTCTACTAACAAAAAAACATTTTCCCCTCTCTTTAGTGTGTGATTTGTAGATCTAGGTTGAAGACATATTGAAGAACAAGTTTGAAGAATTTTGTCAAGTGTTCAAAGTTGTCAAAGTTGTCACCTTGTTTTGGAGATCATTAAAGGACTTCTATAGTACAAAATTTAGTAACTCAGACCCAAAGATCAAGTTAAGAATATCAAAAAGAGGTTGAAGAACAGATTCGGTTCTTGATTTCTTGAAAAAATCAAACTAGATTGATATGCCACTTTTGGCGTATGAGTCCTAGTATAATGAAAGTTACAGATTTTGGGTGTTCCATACATATCTTTGCTAGATTCTTGTTCCTTCCCAAAAGCCCTAATCTAGGACTAAATTACCTAGACTGACATACGAGTCCCAACATACATTAATTTCATTACTTTTAGCATTTTAGATCTCCATTGAAGCTCCTACAGGTTTCGAAGTGCACACCTCTAATCTCTCAGCATTACATTCCATTTTTCATTCATTTCTAAGTCATTTAGTTAAGTCTTGCATATCTTTAGGTTTTGTCATTAAAAATTGCATATAATTAGTCTTTCCAAGCCCTATCTTGGTGGTTAACCCCTCATTAGTCATTGAACATACCCTAGGACACCCTATTGCAAGATTTATTTCTCCTACTTCATTCTTGGATTAAGATCTCTAGGGTTTCCTTACATGAGAGTGAAGAAGATTGTTGTTCTATGTTCTAAACCATAAGAAATAACGATTTTTCACCTTTTTATTTTGGTGAACGTCTAAATTTAATACATCTTAATTATGATTTGGAGTGCATCATCATCCTAGATTTAGATTACATTAACATTGCATTAGGGTTTGCATTAGTTAATTAGCATTCTAGGGTTTTTAAATCTTGCATTAGTGAAAGTGTATATAGGTTGCATTTTTACATCTTGCATCATTGAATTTCATCTAAAATCTGCATTTTCACTTAATTTAGACATCATCCAAAATAGAAAGCATAACATTCACATAAAATTTACTGAAAATGGTGTAAAAACCCTAAACTGGGACCCATACCCCCCTCTGGGCGATTTAGTCATAGTACAAGAGATTTTTCCTAATTTCTTGGTATTTTGTGTTGACTATTATTCACTGTTCAAACCCCTTAAAAACCCTAATTTGGATTCATACAACCCTCTAGGTGATTCAATCTTGTTTTATATTTTAGACTACATTTTATAGCATTAAATTCTTTATTTCTATGTTTCAGTTTTTTGATGTTAGTTATATGTTTTAGTTTATAGAGTTTATGTTACATTCATTTCATTGCATTTAACTTATCTTCATTGCATCTTACATTTCCTTGATTGTCCCTTCTATGAGATTTTCTACTTGGTGTCCTATTGCTAATACTATAGTGAGACGAAGTTCAAGACTCATGTCATCCCGCAATAGCACAATCGTCATAGATCCTGGGTTATCTAGCTCTTTCACTACTAGTGTTGACACTAGTTCACTAGGTATGGATCATACCCTTAACAATTTTTTTCCTTCAAGAAGTGTGATGCGTGTTAAAAAACATGGTTTCTAGTATTCTGAAAGTAAACATAATCCAAATTGATGAAGATTTAGCAAACTTACAAAATCAAGTGAGCATTGAAAACATTTCAACCATTACTATCCCTCTTATAGATACCTTACATCACATGATTGAAAGTGAATATGGAGTAGAGCTTGTGCATAACATAGTTCAAATTTTTGAAAAATCTCTTACCTAAACCACTAGTTTTCCTTTAGCCTCAAACAATGTCACAAGCCATTGAGGAACTCAATTTTCTCCTCCCACAACCATTGCCTCTATCCCTACCTATACCAACCCTCAAGTTACAACAACCATGCAACCTACTAGTAATGTCATTCTTTCCTTGGGTATTTTTGCTAGAATCCCTAGTACCTTTGTGGTATCACACATCGTATCTCCTACCACTTTACCTCCTATAAGCATTCCATTCACTTGTCCATAAAACACATAAACACCTCCACCTTATGCACCTCCATCTCAAAATGAAAACAATGATCTTGTCATAAATAAACTTTTACAAACTGTTTCATCCCTTCAAAAGGAAGTTTCCACCATAAACCAAAATCGAAATGGTCTACCTGCATATCATGTCCAAAGCAATCCCTTGTCCTTGGAGATACTAAGAACACCATGGACACAAGGTGTATAGGTGCCTTGGTTTGAGAAATATGGGGGGAAAGGAGACCCTTCTAAACATGTTTCCGCTTATACTACCTTATGTAGTGACTTTATTCTTGAGAATAAGTTATTGGATAAGCTTTCCCCTAGATCTTCAAAGGATATTACATTATAATGGTTCTCCTTGTTACCAAAAAATTTGATTCATTCATTTAAGGAACTTAATGAGGCCTCTATAAACCATTTTAAAGTGCATATGACCCCTAATATGACCTTAGAAAACTTGATGAGATAAAAGAAAAAAGAAGAGGAAAAAATTACCGACTTTATTTCATGTTACCAATCAATTTCTTCTGAAATCAACATAAAGGTTCTTGACCCTCACCTTCAAAAGATGTTTGTAGAAAACTTGTTTTACAAAGTAAGATACAAGATAAGATTACAATGAATTTTCCATCCTTCGTGCCCTTATGCACTGCCCTTCATGATTATTAATTTGACACGTTATGGAAAAATACCTCCTACTTATCAATTGATGAGCTAAAGGGGCTCTATTATGAATGGTTCATAAGGCACAACACTTGCTGAAGGTTTTTCAAATGGGGTAACAACTCAAGTGGGCTTAACCTTGGAGAAAACTCCCAGGTTAAGCGCGCTTGAGTTGGAGCAGTACTGGGATGGGTGACCTCCCAGAACGGACCAGTGCTTCACCTCTGTGAGCATCACCTAGATGCAATGAGTGCTAAGTGGACCATTCGATATCATGAGAGATGGGTTCTTGTTGAACCACTACTCATGAAACATAGGTCAATGATTTTGACTCGAAACTACACGGTTGAATCCTGATAGCAATATCATAACTCGGTGAGTAGTCGTGACACAACACCCACCTCTAGCCATTCTAAGAATTATGAATCTAGGAACCAAAACATTATCAAACTTTTAGAAAAAAAAAAGGCTTCCTTCAAATTAATCCCCCTCAACAAAAAAATCAACATGTTGATACCCAAGGGGCTACTATAAAGAAAACAACTCCTTTTGCCTTTGGGTATTCATGGATAAGCAATACACTCGCTTACCCAATACCCTCCATAATATAATGTCACAACTTGTAGAATAGAAAATGATTACCTTTCCTCCCATTAAAAATATCGACCCTAATAATCCTTTACCTCCAAACTTTAGAGAATTTTTTGATTGCCATTATCACTAACAAAATAGACATGATATGGAACATTGTAAGCATCTTAAACATCAATGTTCAAGACCTCATTGATTCCATTTGAATTTTAGCTAGCAATGGTAATGATTAAGGAAATAATTTTGTTGCACCTCCCAATAAAAATTTATAAATCTTTACCAATCCCATGAAAAATCATAACATTTCATTTGTCAAAGCTAGTGAAACTATGAAAAATGATGTAATGAATGTTGAAATGGCTGATGACAACATGGATACTAATAAACAAGATTCTATAAAACAAAATCGTATTGATGGTTTGGATGCATTGCTTGAAACTCAAGATCATAAGGGATGAACTAAAAATCCTATTGGCATTTCTTTCTCATCTAAATACATCATTCAAAATGCACCTGATGGTCCTCTCTACATAGCCGAAAAAATCTATGATAAGCCCACTAATGGGATATTAATTGATCCCATCTATGGAGAGAACGCGATCACTAAGGAATTCTTACTTGTGCATGATCTATATCAAGAAAAATATGACAAACCAAAATCATGGATAAAGATACATAATAGTTTCACTTGCCCTACGATGGGATCAATCACCTTACCTTTACAAATATGATAAAAAAAAGTATATTTCTCATTCTCCATCATATCAATGTCAGATCAATTTTGTGTGAAGCTTGGTTACCCATGGCTATGCTCCATGGAATCCATGCCATTGGTTTTTCATAAATTCTTAAAGTTTCCCTTTGATAATAATTTTTTTTGTTCATCATAGTGGCTTTAACCCTCTGTCTTCTCGTGGAAAATTTTCACTAGATTTATTTTGGCCTGAACCTATGGAACTTATTAAACCTTGAGAAGACTTCTTTTTCAAATCCTATTAGAATTTTAAGGTGAAATTCATAGCAAAACTATCCCTTCAAAACATGCCTCAGCCAATGACTGATCCTACTATACTTGACGAAACCATGATTGAACCTAAAGACATTCCAAACAACCAAGACCAACCTAAGATAGATCCTTTTCCTATTTCCTACAAAATACTGAGAGATAATGAAAACAATCCCATCACACCCCTAGTATTAAACAAGTTTACAAAGTTAAAGATAAAGTGGCTAAAAAAACTTCCATGGTTCCTTTTGTTCTTCTCCCTAGGAAAGAAAAACAACCTATTGTTGATCAAACTAATCCTACACAAATGCAACTTGAAGGTTGTTCTAAAAGAAAGAAAAAATGATAGAGAGCATAGGAATAGATTTTGTGCCCTTTCTCAAAGGTCAAACGAAGAATCAAACAAAGGAAACCAATATCCAAACTTGATTCAAGCAATACACGATGAACCTCCTCCGCCAAAACAAAAATATCCTATACCACAACAGGAGCTAAACAATCCTTTAGACATTATCATTCAACCTCCCATTGTGATTAACTTGGATGATGATGATGAGGTTGCTAAGATTGATGAAGAAGCGCATAACAAATTAAATACATTGTTATCCGCTTCTATGATCTTAAATGAAAATTCTCCTTAGAAGAGTGTTGAACTTGGTAATGACCTGAGTTCGACACTTGCTATTGTCCCTTTGGTTAGTTTTTCACCTTCTATATATGATGAACATGATTGGAATACAAATGACCTACTCATAGGTTAAATCGCATGTACTTTACTAGTCTTTTACATTATTTATTTTTCATTTCTCTTTATGTGATTGTATGTGTGCAATATGGTCCCCTGTTAGTTTTTGTTTGATGTACCTCTCTCTCTTTGTAACATTCCTTTATTTGTACCTACATTCTTCTCTATGTCATAAATCTTTTAAATCTTTTTACTTATCTTTTCTTTGTCTTGTATTTTCTTTTTGGGGATGACGTAAGGCATCGAGACATTCATGTCTCTTCCATGTTGACCCAAAATCTTTTCCTTTATCTTTTCTTTGTCTTGTGCTTTCCTTTTGGGGATGATGCAAGGTGTCAAAACACTCAAGTCTCTTCCATGTTGAACTGAAAGGTTTCTTTTTCTTTTTCTTGCTCTCTTTGTGTCATTCTTCTCATTCTACGAGTATTTGGGGAATGATGACATTTCTGACCTCTCTAAAAACATTTTAGCAAGAACATACTGACCCCAAATCCATGGATCCATCATGTGTTTGGAGTTTAATTTTGGGGGAAAACCCTCTCTTTTCCTTTTTCATGGTGTAGATTTTATTTGGAAAAATATGACTTGGCATAGGGATTTCCAAGTAAGCTCTCATGTCCTCTTTATTGTTAGCATTTATCTTTTTCTACTTTAAAGTAATTTATCATAGCATGGTTTTTAGTAATTTCTTTAAAGTGGGGGCATACATTGGCATTATTCTTTTGCATTTATCATGTTCCATGGTGTAGTATTCTTGCTTCATGCAATGCATCTTTCTCTTTGCGGTGACATTGGGCTTGATGTCCTTCTAGAGCATGGTCTCTCTTAGAATATTATATTCCTCTTAGTGGCTTGATGGGACACATTACATCCCCTAAGTTGTGAATCTTCTATTATTTGAATGGTCCTCTCCTGGAGACATTAGGCACAATGTCCCCTAAGTTAAGACCTTACATGAGCTAACCAAGACTCCTTTGAATGTTTCCTATATTGCATTTGCAATTTCAGTTATATAACCACCTTAGATAACACACCTTGCATGCCTGTGAAGCCATATGGTTTGTTCATGAGTATCAAGCATACAGAGCTTTGCTTGCTTCATGAAGCTTGAAGTTCATTATTTTGCATCGCCTTATCAAAATTATGAGGAGGTATAACTTTGGTCTGGATGAATGAGAAGCCAAACTGAGGCATGACTTTCCCACAACCACTCACGTGTGTGTGTGAGTGAAAATTGGCCACGTGAGTATGTGTCTCACCTTTTGGATACTCACCCACCAGACAACCTAAAATTTTTTTGTCTCAGAGTGAGCATGCATTTTTTAGACAAGCAACCTATATCTGATCCACAACATGCAAGAAAAATGGTCAAAGCTTGATCCATCCCTTTTTATTTTATTTTCCACTTTTCTTTATGTCTTTGGCAGTGTATGCTTTTGTTGAAAGGTGAAAGACAACTAAGAGGGGAGGATGAATCAATTGTCACCAAACTCAATCTCAAATCTCAAACACTTATCAACTTCACAACCACTTTATTTTGTTATTAAGTATGAACATGAAATACAAATAACAAAAAACAATATCAACACAAGAAATACCAAATTTATGTGGGAAACCCAATAAAGGAAAAACCACAGTGAGGATTAACTCATAATATAAAGTAATAGAAAAATCGATTACAAAAAGGCTCACTACTAAGGGCTCACTTCTAGGAATACAAGGCTCACTACCCACAGAAAGGACTCACTATCCAATAGGGAGGCTCAATTCCTACAGATACAAAATATAACAAAAATGATCCACCACAACAAGTTACACACATATGCATCCTTGATTAGAAGAATTGTAAACAATGTTAGCTCACTATTTTCAAGAATCTAACACACTAAAGTACTATTGCCTCAATTCATTTTTCCACACTCTGATTCTCAAACTTGTGGCTTAATTGATATGTCAATTCATAACATCTCAACTTATATTTATATCATCTTCAAACTTAGAAAGTTTCTCCATGATTGGCTTCACATGCTTCCTTTTACAAATTCAAATTAGGTTAGAAACTCAACGTTCCCGTACTGGAAAGGAATGGGAGAAGACCAAAAAAAATCTCTCAGATCAAACACATGCTTCCTTAATTAATGCTTAATCCTTCACATGAAGTGTAAACACTAGGTCAGCCAAACCTAATGAAAACACAAATGAACTTTTAAGGACACACTTCCCAATAAGAAGATAACATGCAGACCACACAAACTACTTCACCATGCATGAGAGCACTTCTCAGATACCTTCATATTCATCCACAACAAATACAATAACCTTCAAACACTAAAAACTCTCCATCAATCCATCCAGACTATACAGATACATAGAGGAATACTAAAACTTGTCTTCCAGAGCACAAAACCACATGCATCTTTGCAAAAACATAGATAACACCTTTACAAGCCATCTTCTAGATTCACAAGACCTGAAACAAACCAATAGAGGACTGCATAGAAAAAAAAATATCTTAGTCAAACAAACAACTCTACCAAACTAGTTCACACACCGATGAACACAACTTTTACTCTCCATCAAACCAAAAGCTTCAATCCAGGATATGTCACCAACAGATGCCCATAAAAAATACTTCAAATCTGCACAAGCATAGGATCAACATAGAAGAAATGTGGAGCACAAACCAGAGCAAATTTGAACACATACAACTCTATCTTCACTATTTATCAAAAGAACTTAGCAACTCATCATATCAATACACTTTCAACACCATAAATATAGCTCCATGTACTCACAACATCTTAGCAACATCTCAACTATACATGCACAACTTGCAACATCTTTTATTGTGTTGACATCAATGACAACATTAATGACAACACCACTAAACTCACTCATACTTGCAACAATCTCCCCCTTTGTCATTGATGGCAACACATGATGTAAAAAAATACCAAAGACAACACTCTCCTTTATCTTCCAGATTAGACAACCTACATAGCATTCTTGCACTCTCAATACTCTCTCTTTCAGCTTCATTTTTTTGTTACCTCCTTTTACTTACACTATTTTTCACATGACTCTCTCTCCCCCTTTGACATTAATGGAA
This sequence comes from Sequoia sempervirens, assembly GCA_007258455.2. Taxonomy (NCBI): domain Eukaryota; kingdom Viridiplantae; phylum Streptophyta; class Pinopsida; order Cupressales; family Cupressaceae; genus Sequoia; species Sequoia sempervirens. Next base: position 244,503,455 of record VDFB02281492.1, read on the forward strand.
AAAACCAAAAGCTTCTAATCACTCCCCCTTAGGATTGCATCCACACATCTCATACGACAATAATGAAACTTTCTACTCCCCCTACAAAGTAGACTCAATCGTTAGTCTAGAAAAATGAAGAATCTATAGATCCACTCGACTAATGCACCTTCATGTGCATGTATTTCGAAGAAGGAGGGCCAATGATCCCCAACTTCTCCCTAAGATACTCAAAATTATCCTTCGGAAGAGCCTATGTAAATATATCTGCAATATGATCCTTTGTAGATGTTGATGCAAAAAATTGGCAAGCTAACAACCTTTATGGGAAGCTCAGTTAACGGGGGGACCAATTGCACTAAACTGAGTGACCTTTAGATTTTTAAAGAAGTTGGATTCTTCTGTAATTAAGGTTTTCAAACAGGGAAAGGAAGGAGATATAAAAAAATAAATTCTAACTATGGCGATACACCAAGACTTAGATGTAATGCACAATAAATCCATCTTTTGGATGCAATTTAAGGGCCTATTCAACAATCTACTATGTCCCAGAATAACATAAATCAAAGATGAAAAATTGAATAATTTATTCAATGACATAAAATAATTCTCATACACATTTACAGAAAAGTAGAGTGAAAGACATGATCTGAACTAGTAAACTTGTATTTCAATCATAGAAGTACTGCAAATGTAGTGCCCCTCTGACTGTGATGTCATGTGATGCCTTATGTCTCACTGCAAAGTTAGGCATTGTTTGGTATGTTATTGAATTGATTCAATTTGTTTTGAGGTATTATGATAAAATTAAATAGGAGTTTTAATACCTTTGTGATTTTGACAAATAAAATGTCATTAATGTTTAAATTGAATTAAACTTAAATATTATAACAAGTAAAGAAAATGGGCAATAAAGATATAAATAAAAGTTAATAATAAAATAAAATAAGTGATTATGGAATTAATAAATAATAACATAATAAATAAAAATATAATGTAATAATATGTCTATTTGTTTGGAGGACCTAAATAAAGGATACACAAATCCTATGGAAAGTTTTGGAGGCTTTCTGTAAGCTCTAAAACTTTTTCATTTTTCTGAAAGCTTCCAACATCTGTCTAAAAGAAGATTGATACAAAATGGTGCAGTTACACATGTGCCTTGTTTGTGTATCCATATTCTGCATGCATATCTACCAAGCAGAATTTTGTCAAGCAGGACACGCGCCTTGTTTGTGCATCCACAGTTTGCATATTTTGGAAAAATAGTTGACGTGTCTGGGATAGGGATCCACACCTTGCATACATGTCTTGGAAGGTAGTTGCAATGGGGAAAAAATAAAATAAAATAAAATAAAACATTGTTTTTGGTATAGGTAGAGGGGATGTTGGCTATGTTGTGAAATTGGGCTTTAGACCTGCTAAATTGCATTTGTCTGAAAGTGTCTTAGGCCTTTTCATAAAAATCTAGATGGGCGCATACCATGAGGGAGAATGGCAGCCCAAAAGATGAAGTCCTGCTCTTTCAGGAATTATGTAATATAGTTCATGTGCTATGTCTATGTGTTTTCACACCTTCCAAACCTGTCTGCCGGGAGAGGATGGAGGCACAGGCAGAGGAACCTAAACTAGTATGTCACAATTTTCACATAATCTGAGGTAAGTCACTTGCCATGGTTTTAGATTATGTTTATTAAAATCAAAATTACTGCCAGGAGCCTTCTAATGAACACATTTAGGTTTTAACATTATGGCATCCTTTACCCTTCATAGCTGCATCGATGTTGGGAAGGGGAGTGGAATTTAGATTTACACCTGCCAAATGCATTTGCTTGAAAGCTTCTAAAGCCTTTTCAATAAATCCATTTTGTGCATATCCTCTAGTCATTACAACTCCTATAACTACATTTCTTGGAGCTAAACTATTAAATAGTTAAATGCGTTGTCCATACCTTTAAATGAGGGAAAACAGTTCGCGTGCTTGGCTATGCTTTCACAGATTTACAATTGCTTGGAAGCCTCTAAGCCTTTTCAATCATTCCATTTGGAGTACATCATGCGACTATTGCATTTCATGAGACCACACTTCTTGCAGAATTTTGACAAACAGTTCATTTTCCCTGCCTATGCTTCCACACCTTTCATGATAGTTGTAACTAAAACATAGGACAAAAATTCCCATTGTTATGGTAGATGGGAGCCCTTCATTATTACTAGATGTTTGATATAGTGCACATTATTATAGTGCAAGACTTCTCTTCAGATTGTTTCATTTAGCACCACCATATTCTCCACAGGAACATAGTACCTGTATTCTGCCTAAATATTTAGTTATTAAAATTTAATTCATTTTTGTTTTTCTCTACTTTGTTTATGGGAAGAATTACGATCGAACATCCTCTTGTTGTTTTGCATCATGTGGGATTTTCCAAAAAACATGACTTTGGTTTAGTTGGCTGCTATTTCCTTTATTGACACAAAAAAAAATAAAAATAAAAAAGTAATTAGATTATTTCTGCAATTAAATACAATTTATACATTGAATATGTCTCAGGATTGTGATTTCAAGATTACATGGGAATATCACTTGCTGCAATAAATTTGTAAAAACCCTTCTGATTATTATTTGCACTCTTGTCAAAGAAATTATAGGCTGTAAGTAGTGTAATTGGCATTTAATGATTTGTAAATCCTTTAATAAAAATAAACTTGTGGAATAATGAGATTCTAGTTTTAGCATTGAATAATTGGACCATTAAGAATAATCTGTCAATAAATAAGCAGGCTTTGAACTTACCTCTAGTTACCTTGTATTAAATGGTGATCCAGATTCATCAAATGAAGTCATAAAATAGTTAAAGAACTTGCACCTATATAGTAGAGATATGCTGCCCAAACTTCTATCCTTTACCTTTATTATTAGCTGCCATTATATTATGAGTTGGTCACACTCTTATCATATAAACTTCAAGATTGAGATTGCCATACTAACCTTCCAGTTGTACTCATTTTCTTATAATGTGTGTTGCCGAAGATACATTGTTTTCTTTTATACAAATTGACACTCTACATTATTACAATATAATTTATTATTATTCCATATGATCAATTAGTAAGTTCAATTTTATTAGCAATATGGATGATTTCTTTGGTATAGATTTGACAGTTGGTAGTATTTATTTGCATAATATTGCTTGTTTAACATATCATTATTGTTTATGGAACCTCCAACCTTCCAGTTTTATTTCTGATTTGGATGGTTTAAATCTACCATTGAGTAATGCAACCATTTATTGACTATGTATTGTTTACTTAACCATTTATTGACTGTGTTGTTGTCAACTGCTGTTTTGGGAAGTCTAATGAGTTGTTTTGTATAGAAAACTGCTCTTGCATGGTTGAACCTTTTGTACTACCATTTCTGGGTTTTATTCCTTGTGTTTTTCCCTTTTTGAAACATATCAAAGTTTTAGTTTTTGCTAAGAGATGTAAAAGTTACGATTGTTCAAACACTGCAGCCTGATTAATCCTTGTCTCTGCCTCTTGTATTTTATCTCCTCTGTACATTTTCAGCTAGCCTCTAAAACTCTTGAGAAACTCTATAGAAACATTGCATAGGTGTAATCACCTATTAGAAAATTATATTATAGAGTTTTTGAACCAATAATAATCTGTAACAATTGTGGTTTATCTCACTGTAAAAGTTATCATGTTAAAACAATTGCTTGGGTCAAGTAATTTTTGCTGAGTTTCTATATTTGCCAATGTTGTAATTAATAGCTCCCTCATTTCTCATTTCTCATTTCTCACTCTATACACATGTCCAAATATGTAGTTAGTTCTCCTCGAAGCTTGTTTTCGTAGTTGATGAAGTAAGTTAGATCCTTCCAATGTCGTTGCTTAAAAGTAATGAGAAAATATGTAACCCATTTTACCTTCTTCTGTTTCAAGTTATAGTTTATATTCTATCTCTCATAGCAAAATGAAATGAAGTTGGCCCAACATATGATCATAACAAATTATAGAATAGATGTACTCTTCACGCTTGCTGCTGAAAACTTTAATATTTCAAAAGAAAAACAAATATTTTATTATACAGCTTAGGATAGAATAGTTATTTTGTATTTAGCAAAAACTATTAGATAGAATAGTTTAATTATCAAATACATACATATATATATATATATATATATATATATATATATAATTAAATATGTTTATTCATTTGCTGTGGTCACTTGTAAATTGGAATGTTGAATCTACTCTTGGTTTCATGAAAATATGTACATATCTATATATATGATTGAGTATATGTATGTATATATATATATATATATATATATATATACTTAGATCTATATATATATATATATGTGTGTGTGTATGTATAAATATGGACACAAATAAACATCATGGCTATAATTAAATGATTATCGTTAGTGTATTAGTGTGTTAGAAAAGAATATATATATATATATATATACCTTCACTTTATAACTAAGAGATCTTAGTGTGAATGGAAATTGTAGCGTTGAAATCAAAGAGGAAAAGTTTTAAGATAAGTCAAAAAAGGTTATTTAATGAAACAATTCTATTTATTTATTATGAATTCAAGCAAGTAACTGGAAAGAATAAATTAAAGGAATTTATATAAATATATACATATACGCATGCACTTGTGTGTTATTAATATTTATGTGATTGTTTAATAATTACGAGTTAATGATATAAATAGTTTGTGCAGAGTTTGAAAATATTAGTGGTTATGATATTTTCATGTAGGTATTTGAAAGATTTAAGCATCCTTGAATCAAATAGACCTAATTGGTAGCTTAATCTAAATGATATTATAAGGGAATAGTTGAAATTGAAATTGTACTAATTAAATATTTTATTTCTCTAATTATGTTCCATTGCATAAAGAAATTAGAGTTTAAGAGAGAGTTTGAGAGTATTATCATTGTCCTTTTATAGCTCGATATTTGTCTATTAGTCTTTATGATTATGAGTGTTTTCATATATTTAAAGGTGAATTTTTATGGTTATCATGATTGACTAGATTGATCTTTGAATTGAGATTGTGTATCATTGATTGTTGTCATTGTCATAATTGTTGTCTTTGTTAAGGGTGATTAGTTGCCACACTGCAAGGGTAGCTTGAGAGGAGAAATAGAGGTCTCCCTTGGACACCCAGTTGAATTTGTGTCGAAATTGATTATTTTTGCTTCAGTTGAATTTGATGATCTCTTTATGATGAGGCCACTTTTATTCTACTCCTTTCGATTTATGATTATGAAACTTATATAGTCCTTTGGTGGGGTCCTTGATGATAGTCTTCCTTATTGTGTTAATTTTGATTGAGGAGACTTTGTTGCATTGTCTTTCTTGTGGTCATATTTAAGATGGTTGGGAACTTGATATACTTGAATTACCTTCAATAGAAGGTTGTGGATTTATGATGTTTTTGGCTTCCAGAGGCAATGGAGGAACTTGACTTATGTTGATTTTTCCACGGTTGTTCTGTTATGATTTACTGCTCGTATTTTAGACTTTGAGCTCATGAGTAGTACTTTGTACTATGGTGTTGACTTTTGATGTGGTGGGTGGTACCTCCTTGTTCTTGATTTCAGTGATATGGAATGGGTTTTGCAAGATGGTTCTTGCCTCACATGTTGTGTGATATGCACTCCTTGATTTTTATGTGAGATGAGGTACACCCCTTGCATGTTTTGATTTGGTACCCGTAGGGAGAGTGGCTCTTCATGGGGGCCGGTGCACAAAGGGGCTATTTGGGTAACCCATGGAAGAGTTTCTTAATCAAGTGATAATGTAATTAATTAACTAGTAGGTTGGGTAGATAAACACTAAAAAAGATTAATTATGAGCTTCACCCATACCGTTAGTACTTTCATAGGCTAAGGATGGGATGAGAAGACCTGGTTGGTAAGATCACTGCCTTGTCCTCACGAAAGGTAAGTGGTTCCACATGAGTCACCCTATGGAGCGGTGCCTTGAGATAGGCTGCTTGGATAACCATAGATGGAGGCGGTACCTTGTGATAGGTTGTCTGGACAATCCATGTAAGGCCATGCGATGACACTCTCCTACAATACCCGTTTATGTTCCCTTGTTTGGTTGCCTCTGGGAGTGTTGTTTGAATTGTTGATGTTGTTGAGGCAATTGGTTCTTGGTGTTTGTTATTGTTGAAGCCTCCAAGTTCTATCTTTTAGTGTTGCACATATGCCTCATGGCAACCTGATTGATGTTAATGAAAGGTGCCCTTGATAATTATTATTGGTTGATATTGCAATTTTATTTGAAGGCTTGGATCCTATTGTTGTTGGCACCTTTTATGGTTATTTAGTGTTGAACTATAATCTTAACATTTGGTTATGTTGAACTTTTCATTATCTTGTTTTGGCTAAGTGATGGCAATGTTGTGGTTTGTTATCTTATGTTGATGATATCCTTGTTATGGATTCTGGTTTGCTATTGGTTCATTTGATTGTTTTGGATTGCTGTATGGGGATCTTTCTTGTCAACTCCTAGCACGGGGGGTGGACTTTTGGGTCCATGTGGTCGGGTGGAATGTGTTATGCACCCCATTGGGTTCCTAGGTTGTGCTCATGATGTGGAAGCAGATACAGAGTTTCCAGAGCCTCACTTGGTTGAAGACTACTTATCACTTTGTACCTTATTCTTCTTTGATGTATCATCTTTGTAATTGATTAATCTTTTTCTCTACACGACAGGACACATATGTACTCCTAAAACAATTGTAATGTATTATTGTGTCCATGATGTGTTGTATTAATGGGAATATGTTCCACCATTGTAATGTTGAACTATGAATTGAAATGTAATAGAATGATGTATGTATCTTTTATATTTCCTTTGATCATGGATGGTTATATTTTATCTTTAAGTAATCTTGATTCATTTGTTAACATTATAGTTTTAGTTTTAGGTGTTCGTGATGCCATCTTGTGTACCCCAGAGGACGTAATGGTCATTATAATTGTATAATTGCTTATATGTAATATATGTTCATGTTCATCTTATGTTATGTTTCACTTTCAAAAAAAAAATTATTGTGCTTTTATTGCGAGTGCTTGTTGTCCTTTGGGGTTTGCACGGCGGGGCGTTACAACAAATAAGCAATTCAGGACAATAATGGCATAGTATAATATTTCATCAAATAGCCTAAGAAAAATAGAAAGGCAGAACAATGGAACATTCTGAAAGTCTTATACAATAAGCTAAAATAAATACAAAATGCCTGGTGTCTTTCCCCTAAATTTTTTGTATCTTCTGAACTCATTTTTGGAAGGAAGAAGTAGTATATATAGCTAAAAATATCACCTCCTAGTAGGCCAATACAAGAAAATATCTCGTATCATGAGCAATGATGCCTACAACAATGATTTCCTTTGGTCATTGCAACAAAAATATTTGAGCCATGAACATGGTCACACTCAAGCTAGATGCATCCTGTAAAAATGATTGCAGTGGTCCTAGAAAACCCTATGTAGACTTGTGTCACAAAATCATGCAGTCAGTTAAGACACAAGGTAACCTAGTGGCACACATTGCTCACTCTCTCCTTTGCTTCAATAGAATCCCCACAGAGGAGACATGTGGCAACAGGTCAAGGCTTGCGGTGGGTTCTTCCCTCTTTGCAATGAAAAATTTCTTAGTGAAGACACCTAGAGGCATCTTCTACTATTGGCGCAGACTATAGGGTCCGCCCAAAAAGTGAATGCGGATAGATATTACGTGGCATGCAGATGAGGCCCGATTGAAAAGTTAATGGAAGAATCCTTGAAGTGACTGTAGTGATGACACATGGAAGCATGGTGGAAGCCGGTAGGAGAGTGAAGGAAGGATTCCCTACAAGAAGCACCTCGTGTACACGTGGCGACAACAGATGAAGTTCCACAAAAAGGGGCCCAATGATTGTTCAAATGGATGAGGTGCAGGCCGATACTTAGCAAAAAAAAAGCCACCTAGAGGGAGCTTGAGGAATTTAATATTCATAGCTTTTGGCGACTACTAGGGTGGTTTCACCTACAGAATGTGGAACCCAAATTTTTTTTGGCTTGTAGACCAGATTCCTATCCATTAGGTGATGCAATCAAAGCTTAGAGAGAGTGGCTTGAAGAGGTAGCTAGTTGACCTCGGATAAGGTTGATAGGTCATGTAGATTCTCTTGCACTCTACTCAGATCGATCATTTCTTTGTAAGGTAGTGTCGCGAATATACCAACCCTTGACTCGAGTTGGAAGAGAAACTACACAATATGATGAATGATTCCTTCAATATCCGCTACAATAGGGGGTTGATTAAAGCTTTGGAAAGTGGATGTGTCTTGCTACTTCTCTTCTATCTTTGCCTCAATCTACTCTGCAGTAGCCACCAAGTCATCAGAAAGAAACATGGATAGTAAGCCCATCTGAGCTATTTGGGAGAACCTACCCCTCATCCTATTCATGGTTTGATCTAGTGTGGAAGCATACTTACTAGCACAGAGGATGGTTACATGCTAGTAGATGAACTTGTTCACTATTTTTACAATGACCTTCCTATCCTTGATCCTTGCATTTGCTAAGTCCTCATCTGAGACCATGTATAGCTTATCCAACAAAATTTTCACTTCAGGAACCTTCTCTATGATGATTTGCGAGAACCCATCAACCACTCCACAAACTTCCCTACTTAAACTTGTCGGCTCTGCCATAAATTAAAGCATCAGCTGAAGAGTCAAGCAGAATATTTTGACCCTTTCCCAGTATGAAATGTATAATTCTTAAAGAGTTGATCTATACATCCCTTGAACTAACATCCTATGTCAGTTCTACAATCCTTTTTTTTGTTTCCAAAAGTTGCTCTGACAATTTCTTCCATTCAGTGATCCATTTTTCTTCAGCCCAAATTTTGTTCATTGATTCTATTTCAAGGGAAGACTTCATCTCCTGGAGCTCATTCTCCAATTGATTCCTTTGGTCTTCAAAGTTTGCATCCTTCTGCTGAATTTTTTTCTCTAATTGAGCACATTGATGCTCAGACTCCTCATCTTTGCATTGCATCTCTTGCTCCACCTGAGCCAACTAGTCCTGCAATTCTTTATTTTTCTACCCTAGCTTGACAACCATGTTGGAATCATCAAATTGGAACTTTGTAAGCTCCTTCAAGAGCTTAGCCTGCTCTTCCTATGCTTTCTCTGATAAGCACACAAATTTTGCTTCTCTCAGCTTGTCCTTCTCCAATAGGACCTCAATCCTTTCCTTTACACGTCTTAGCTCTTCTTCCCTTTTCTTCAGCTGACAATCAGACATGAGGAAGCTTGTGGTCAACACCCATTGTGTTTCTTTCATGAGCTCCAAATTTTTCCTACAGTCGAGCTATGTTCAGATCAAGTCCCATGGAAAACATATTATAATCATCGGGTTGCATTTCCTCTTGTGGTTTGATGATGGTTGGATACATGGTTTCGAAATGCAACAATTGTTGAGCCTCATTGAAGATAGTCTACACCTTTGGCTCTATTGGCTTCTTGGCATTCTTTTCCTTTTTCTTTTGCATCTTGATAGCCCATGATTCTTTTATTTTATTGCCCTTCATAAAAAATTGTGCTAGCGACCTAACTAGCCTGCCTGCAAAAGGTGTGTGGGCAGGTAGGGTGAAAGGGAATGAAAGAGTAGTGGGTTCAGATGTCTTCTTCTTCAAAATATTGACTGTAAGTAGGGAGAATGGAGGAATATGCCAAATCCTAGTTTGTGAACCAGTAGGAGAACTCATTAGGTGTTGTGGTGATAGTGGAGTCATGGCGGACTCCATCTACTAGGTGGATGAAGCTAGGCTTGATATAGTAGTAGTAGGAGGGGTATCAATGGCGGTTGGGGAGGAAAATTTTGAAGTGACATTAGATGTGGATGGGGTCGAGGTAAAAGGTGGAAAGGTACAAGGAGGAGTAAAGGGAAATGGTCTTGCATGGGAGAATTGTGAGAAACCTCTTATGACCATTGCGATAGAAGTGGAAAAAGAAGGGATGACACTTGAAGTGAGGGGCACCACAGACACAATAGTAGAAACCAAATATTGTGAAACAAGAGAAGAGGGAGAAAATTTTACCTATTGTTCAAATGGTTGTGGTCCCTAGCTCATTGAGGGCTCTTGACTTGCTATAGGTTCTTACAAACTCTCTCTAGAAACAGCTTTTGTGTGCTACTATTTGATGGGTGGGGGATCATCCACCTCTATAGCCTCTGACTATTACGGTGAAGTTTTCCTGGTTCTTTTTGTAGTCTAGGTGTGAGTCATCAAGGCCCTTGTACATGATATGTTCACTTGTATGTTTGAAGAGACCTTGATAGGCTGCATCAGGGTCATCTATGCTTCTACTTTCTTCCCCTTATCCTTCCTGGTATCTGTTTCAGCCTACTTCACATCGACATCTTCATCATCACTTGCATCAGAATTAGTATGCACTTTGTTCCATAATTTATCAAATCTATCATCTATCTCCATGCTATGATAAGGGGCATCAAGGTATTGGATTTCTTGTTGGTAGATCCATAAATCCTTAATTTTTTCCTCACTCCAATTTTCTTTTCTTGACAACTCATTACAAAGAGTGGCCCTAAATGAAATACCTTGACATACTAATTTGGTAAGCAATTGTTAGAGTTGTACTACCATTTGTCACAAATCCACACTAGCCCCAAATGAGCTAGCTTCACCTCCAGTAGCTTATGTGTCTTCTTCTTGGCCATTACCACTGATTTAAAGATCAACGGGTAGATGAAAAATCCCTTCTTCTTGGATTTTCCCCCACAAAAGGTATAGTCAATAATTAATACTTGCCAAAAAAATTTGAGGGATAGCACCTGGTTTGTGAGACATGTCAAAAGCTAGAATGGTTCACTAGTAAAGTTGTGGATCCGAATGAATGTGAAATCTTCTCCCAAAAACTAGTCACATTTCAAGGTGAAATTTTGCATTTATTCTATCTAGTCTGTGGTGAGCGAGTAAAGACCACCATCTTCATTCAAATCTTACAAAATTAGAGTCAAGAAATAATCCAAAAATGCATAATAATCATAAGTTTAGGAGAGGAGAGGAGCCCATATAGAAATTGGCCTTCTTCTTCCCTTTTCATCAAATATCACCAATCTCACATGTGTTTTGAAGAAGTCAAGGTTCAAATGCAAAAACATGTAGTTAAGGAAGGAAACCTAAACCTCTGCTATGTTTTGTAGTCCCTTATTTACCTTGACATCTCCATAATGATAATTTTTGTGAAGTCACAACAAAAAAATGAATGTTTCCTATGCAAATAGAACCCCAGACCCAATTGAAACTCTTGAACATACCTGTCAGTGTCTAGGAACAAAAAAAAGGACATCATTGAAAATGCCTCCTATAGGTCTATGGGGAAAGCATTGTGCACCACCAAAATATGTGGTGGATTTTTCTGACCATGGCTAGGCCTTTTGGTTTCTTTGTTATAAAATTCAAGAGCCAAATTTTTGGTTCTCCATATTTCCTCTCCCTTTGCTGGAGTGAATGTATCTAGCTTTTTTTCTCTAGAGATTTGGTCATGGATGTATAGAATTTTGCAGATAGATTTTGGGAAGATATTAACTTTCAACTTTTGACCTTCATGGTGTTGATATCTAGGTTGAAATGATTAATAGCCTCATCGACTTGCTTCAGGAAGTAGTGCACAAACATGACCATCTATTATGGGAGCCTACTGAACCATAGCTTATGTGCCAAAGTATATGGATTGCTGATTTTCTTCATCCTTTCACGGGTCACCTCCCTCAAAGACTTAGGATTCTTTGTGAGGATGGGATCATGAATGTTATCCCATTCCTCCATTATTTGGCTTTGGTCTCTATGGGTTATTTTCTTTTCTGAGGCCCACATGTTTACCCATTCTAGCCTCTCTAGTATCCCAGGTGAAGCATGAGAGACATCTTCAAAGACATAGGTAGCTAGTACTACACGCATGGCGTCAAATAGGCTTTGTGTTGCCTCTCCTTGCACCTTTGTTTGAGAACTTTCTACCATTTTCCTTTTGTTGTAGATCTCTACTATGCTCAAATTTTCTAAAATTCACTTCGGCTTTGTCTGGGCTTAACACTCTTGCTCTAGGTAGCATCCTCAAAAATATTTCATAATGTTAGTTGCTTGCATTCAATACTTAGTTATTTCTTTTTTGGGGTAGCCAAAAACACCCACCTTTTGGCATTAAATTCGACATTTACCACTAGTCTTTTGCTTGTGAATAATGAATTCCTTGCCATTTTGAAATGACAATAATTCATAATGACATTTGATAATGATGTCTTATGGCATGATTTTCTTGGAAATTGAGTCCGCAGTTGAAGGAAGCCTAAGCTTTCACATGCTTTAGAAATTAATATCCCAAAAGGAATGATTAAGCCCAAATATGCAATAAGTACTTGAAAAAATTTATGTTCTGCCTTGGAGTTTGGAAAATGCTTGAAACATGAGACCTCATCATTTGGCCATGTAGACTTCCACCAAGGACTACCACAAGCTTATGCTAATGAATTAGCCCTTATTAATCTTTCATGTAACAAACCGTACCTATCAAACACAACTAGGTGGGAAATTCAAGCAAGCTTTGGCAAGATTTTTGAGTTGAAACTCGATTAGCATCATGCTTATGGTACACAAATTACCTTGCATATCCTGGCTATTTCTATAAATAGGAACTCAGGCAATAGAAAAATCACACTTAGCAATTTGGGAAGAATTGGCAATAGGAAATTAGACAAAATTTAGCATTAGTGGTTTCATAGAGCTAGACTTAGGTAGTAGCATAGAGATTAGTATTAGACAACTGCATAGAGATTGCTACCATGAATAACCCTATTAGGCTAGTCTGTAAAAAGTCTCAGACAACATTCCTTGGTGAGATCTCGAATAGGTGATTGAAAATAATTACCAAGAATAAGAATTCACTGGCTATCATTGCCATGAAGTGGGTTCTTGGGAGGGACTGTATTGAGGTCAATATTGGTGTATGTTCTCTCTTCATTGAATCCATGCTTGATATTTAGGTTCCCAAACCACTAATTCTTTGCCTTGTGCTTGAAATATTTATGAAGCGCTACCCTGGAGGCCTTGGTGAGGTAGTGGAAAATATTGTGTTTGGTTTGTGCCTTCCAACAACGAGTGACCATCAAAATTACATTGGAGAAGATGTAGTTGTACCATGGGTACCGTTCCTAATTGTGTTTCACATCCAATCACATGAAGAGCATCACCAAAGGGTGACCTATTCCTACCACTTACTTGTTTTCTACTATAATGTGGTGTCCTTCTACAATGTTTAATGGTACATAGACTCCAAGAACTTGGTGTTCCCTCCACCACTCGCAATTGCTCCTACAAACACCATTGCTACTCTTGATGCTCCTGCTACCATTCCTATTGATGAAATAATTTGAGACACTATTGTTCATTGTTCCATTGCTCCTGGTCAAGACTAAAACTTTTTATGTTTTAAGAAATCATCACTTTTTTAAGTCATTTTTGTATATAGGCCTAAAAAAGGGCTTACCACATATATATATGAAGAAGACACATAATATATAGATATACTCTAAAAGAATGGGCTCAGAGCCATTTTGACAATGTATTTATCAAAGCATATAAATATAATGAATATACCACTTATATTAAAATTTTGTCTCTTATGCTTTTTGATTTTGTAATGTGGTTCTCTTTTCTTTTTCTGCACATATGTGTTCATTCCAATTCTGCATATGGGTGTCACTTTACTTTGCTTCATAAGTTTCAAGTTAGTTCTCTTTGCTTTTTGAAATAATGGGTTTCATTTATTCTCTACTTCCTCACACAGATGGATTAATTGAAAGACTAGAAAACACGAAAGAAAAATAATTACACTACTCACATATTTACACTGGTGGAAAAATACTGAAGCTTAATTAAATAATTTTAGGTGAATACCGTTAACCGGAATACCCAATGCTTCCTTATCCATATTTTCCAATTCAAATGCACTCTATTGTTTGCACTAAATTATTCTAAATGGGCCTTCCCATAGACTATAAAAATTTCCATGTTGGTCAGGCTTTGCATCCCTCTCATTGAACTTTAATACTAGATCCCCACAATTTAGACCCTGGTCCGAAACTTTCTTATAAAACCATCTATACTGGCAGTTAGACATGGCTATTAGGGCCTTTTCCCTTTTTCCTTGTACCTCTAGCAACTTGGCAATCGAACCTCCAAGGCACCATTTTCTTCAATTTCCAAGGACTCAAGTAGTTGTAGCATAGGAATCTCAAATGAGATAGGCAATAGCACTTCCTTTCTATACATTTTCTCATACAACAAAGTCTTGAGGACTTGTTTGGGAGTTATACGATCTACCCAGAGCATTTCCCTAAGGTTCTTGTGCCACTCCTTTTGATGATCCAACCTGATTCTTTTGATGAGTCAGACTAAAGTTTTGTTAGTTGACTTGGCTAGGCCGTTCCCCTATGGGTAATAATTTGATGATGTTTTCAAGAATATTCCATGCACAAGTGTAAACTAACATACCTTAGAGCCTAGGAAAGCCTTGAAATTTTTTAGATATAATGGTCTTTGGTGGCCCAAATATCGTTACTAGCCCCTTAAGAAAGTCCACAATCTCTACCTCTATCGCATTCTTTAGGGGCATGGCTTTGGCCCACTTGGTGATGTAGTCTATGGCCATTAGAATCCATTTATGTCCAGTGTTCAAGGAAACATTGATCATTCCAATGAAATTGAGGCCCCATTGTGTGAAAGGCTCATCAAATAGTATTGATTTAAGAGGCATTGCGGAGTTTTTCCTCCTTGGAATGAAGAATTGGAATTCCTTGCATAATTTTACCAAAGAGTATGAATCATTGAATAGCATGGGCCAGAAGTACCCAACACACATGATTTTGATGGATGTGGTATTCGTAGAGAAGTTTCCACCTGCAGGATTTCTGTGGAAAGTGTTGACGATCTTCTTCGCTTGCTCCATGGTAACACACCACAATAGAATTTTGTTGAAGTTCCTTTTGAAAAGGACCCCTTTCATGAGCACATAAGCACTGCTTTTTAGTCTCTAGAATCTTATCTTTTGAGAAGGAAGGCTCAATGAATATTTTCTAGTATGCATAAACCTAACTCTATCCACTAGCCAATAACTTTCAGACTCAGACTCATTTGTTAGAACCAACCCTAGTCACTCTTCTTTGGCTGCCATTTCTGTCATGCGTAAGATATTCACATAGTCCTCTTCCTTGGACAGTCTTTGTAGACTTGACATCAATGTCATATTCAAGGATCTTGGTGATCCAATTGGCCCTCTTTTCGGTGATTTCTCCTTCCATGATGTACTCACGCACACTAGAATGAGTGACATAAAAAATCATCTTGTTGCAAGATATAAGAAGTCAGAACTTCTTGAGCCCCTTTACAATTTTCAACGCTTTCCTCTCAACAAAGTTGTAGTTCATCTCGTATTCTGTTAGGGTATAGGATTGAAATAATATTGAATATTCTCCCTTTTCTTCATCATATTTCTAAGTTAAGATAGTAGCTATGTTTGACTTGCTACTTAATACATAAATTATGAAGTATTTCAATAGGTTTGGATTGACTAGCACAAGGGCTAAGGAAATAGAATCCTTAACCTTTTTGAGGGCTTTTCTAGCTTCTTTTGTCCATTTGAATAATTGATCCTTTTTAGCATTAGGGTGATTGGTCTAATTATTTCTACAAAATCATAAATAAATTTTCTCACAAACTTCACTTTTCCCACAAAAGATTGGATTCCTTTCTTGTTGAGTGGAAGGGGGAACTCTCTGATTGCTTTCACCCACTCAGGATCAATTTCAATTCCTTCTTTGGACACTACATGTCCCAATAATTTTCCTTGTGATACTTTGAAGACACATTTTTTTGAGTTCAGTGATACCTCGAACTACTGGAATTTTTTGAAAACCATCTCTAGGTGATAAAAATGATAATCCTTAGATTTTGAGAACACGGTCAAATCATCCAAATAGATTAGGATAATCTTCTTGATAAATTTGCTGAAAGCGATATCCATTGTCAGCTAGAAAGTGGCTCCCGCATTTTAGAGGCAAAAAGGTAGTGAATGTCATTTTTTGTTAGTCCTCTTCTCTAACTCATTTTTGGTTGTACCTCGAGAAGTCATCCAACAAAGAAAACATTTTTGATCCTACCATTGTTTGCAAGATTAACTCCATAGAAGGTAGTAGGGAATGGTCCTTTAGGGATGCTCTATTCAGGTCCTGAAAGTTGACACATAGGTAGATGTCTCTATTCTTCTTTCATATTGGAACTAGGTTTGATACCCACATTTTGTGCTTGATCGAGAAGATGATCTAAGATTGAATTAGCTTTGTCACCTCTTGCACCATCAAGGGGTCAATCTTTATATTTACTAGCCTCTGCTTTAGGATAACTGGTTTGGCTCCTTTCATCAACTCTAATGTATGTTGGATGATGTTAGGATCATATCCCTTGAGGTCATCATATGACTAGGCCACCACGCCTTCATATTTCATGCAAAAGTTGATGAGCCTTTCTTTATCACGATGTAGGAAATCCTTCCCAACTTTGAATTTTCTTAAATCTCTAACCTGAAGGTCCGCATAATCACTTTTCTCTACTACAAACTTCCTCTTATCATTTCTTCCATCGTCACAATCGAACAAGTTTTTGAGAGTGACCAATCCATTCAGAAGCTTGTTGGACCTTAGCTGAATGATGTGGCTATCATAGGCCTCGACAATCGTCAGTTGGAGTTGGTCAGAAAAATCTCTTGATTGTTGGATGAATGAAGCAATGTGTTCATCATTCTCGAATACTTGCTAGCTCCGATCTTTATCTAGAATTGCCAGTTGGACTATCACTCATACAAAATATTTGTTATGAGTTATGTTAGAGGTAGGATCGAACTTCGATCCATCTACGGCCATGTGATCTGCATTATTATTTTGTTCTCAGGGCATTGTTTGGATGTTGAAGGCCTTGAAACCCTCAATTAGGTCCCAAACTCTATGTCTAGGATCTCGTGCGAAATTTTTTTTCTATGAGGATTTCATAGACTTGATTGAAAACTATTTCAGAGTCTCCAAATAGCATTATTTACTTGATGTCGATTAGCTTTGCAAGGCTTATTCCTTACACTAGGCCCTCATATTTAGCTTCATTATTTGAACAAGTGAAATAGAAGCACAAGGACCAAAGTATCTTTTCATTATGTGGGGATTTCAAACATATCCTGGCTCTGGTGCACACTTTGTATCTTGCTCCATCGAAGTGAAAAATCCATAGCTCTAAGGCTTGATCACTTTTGAATTCCTTTATGACCTTCAGAATCTCTTGCTCTTCATCGTAGATGACATAAATCCCCAACCCAGTAGCATGATAGTTTCTGAAAGGATTAGCATCTATGTATTCACTCAAGAGAACTTCCTCTAAATTTTTTCGGTCTCTGATCACCTTTTCATCCTCTAGCAACTCGATGCAATAAATTTATTCTTTGTTGAAAGAGGTATGGGCAGCCTCAAAGTTGATCATGGCTTCATCGGAAACATGTTTCGAGTGTAGAGGTTTGGATATTATCTTCATTTTAGCTCTGCACTTGGTCCTGAGGATCAAGTGTGACCAATCAAAAGAAATATATCCACCTATCTTTGAATTGAATTCCCATGATACGCAGAGGCCAAACATACGAGGAACATCTATGATCACAGTATCTTGCAGAACTGTGATGCTAGGGTAGGAGAATAGAGTCAAGGGAAGGTTCTTGATGACACCTACGGTTTTGAATTTGTTCCCATCAAGCTACATAACCCCTCTTTTTAAAGGTTCATAGCTAAGTCCTAAGGCCTCAACTATATTTTTACACATGAATGTGGTGGTAGCGCCAAAGTCGATCATGGAATTATGCAGTAGTTTCTTCCCCAAAATAAGAGATAGGAAAAAGGGTCTTGGTTTCAGCTTATCCCTAACCTCGGTAGAGGCTTCCTCTATACTATTTGTGAGAAATTTGGAAGGAGGTGATGGATCAAAAGCCTTTTCCTTGAGTGATTCCTTCATTGGCTCAATGATTGGATCCTCCTAGAGAGCCTTCTGTAGCAATGTCTTCTACTTTGAAATAGCTAAGATATCCCGAAGGGACACATTAGCAAAGGAGTTTTTCAATTGCTCCACCATATTGAATGGTGGCATATTTGAAGGATTCTTCTCCTTAGCTCTAATTATAAAAATTTCCCTTTGCGGTGAACATTGTTGTTCCACTGTGGAGGTATTGGGTGTCTAGTTGGAAGCACTTTTGGGCTGTGGACTAACTAGTTGTGGCACAATTGATTCACCCATGAATCTCCTCTTTGATCGAGTGTTGTAATTAGACTACACTTGTGGGGTTTTTGATGTGGAGGCATCAATTTTAAACACCACATCTTCTTCTTCCATCCATGAGAAGAGTGTGTGATCAAGAGAAATATATGTTTCTTGCTTCAGGGACATCCCTTGCATTTGTGTGGTGAGCACCACATTTTCCATTTGTGGAGAGGCATATAAATAGCCTCCATGGTATGATTCCATGCCTTAGCTACATTTTTTTTCCACCTTTTGTTGTAGGTTACCACATGAGCATTTTCAGGGCATATGTGTGTCACCACAGGGGAAGCTCTAGTGGTTTATATCATCAACTAAATTGCTTTTCCCCACCGTTAGTTCTCTTCTCGAGCTTGGGTTAGCACCTTGCAACAAGGTAGGCACTGGTACAATTTGATCAGTTGTTTGTGCTTATAGATTTGTGTGTGAGGCTCCTTGGAACTAGTTTTTCTAGTAAGATCTTTCTCTTTGATAATTTTGATAAGTTGGCTTTGGAGGCATGGACTAGTTTTTCTTAATGATAATTATTTCATTGGTGATGGTCTGCAACATTTCCTTGACATCGCTCATCTCATCCTTTGAAGAGCTGGATGTAGAAGCCACATTCTGTGGTGCACCCGAATATGCATACATGGATTGAGGAGGTGTGGGTGCACTGGTAGATGGCAGGTCCTGGGTGGGAACTAATATTTTAGGAAATATAGGCATGATGGGCCAAGGTGGGAACTTCCTGATGTCTATCAGATTGTTCTCCACTTTGACTATGATGTTGTATGCATCTGGTAGAGTGGTTCTTCTAAGAGACTAGATCATCATTGAGATGTTAGTGTTGATGGATTTTAAGTAGAACATGAACACCAACTCAACTAGTGGGAAGATAACATCCTGAATTCTCTACCAAGTTATATGGAACTAGGTATTTAAATCAATCATGGCTTCATATGGGGCCTACTTTATGACTGAAATATGATGATACTACGAATACCTATCTCCATCATTCGAGAATCTTTCATAGAAAGGGTCTCCAAGCTGATCCCAGGTGGTGAAAGTATTAGCTTGCAGGGTGTGGTACCAATCCAGTGCTTTACCCTTGAAAGAGGTTGCAAGCAACCTTAGTGCTACATTTTGGGTGGTGATTCCATGCACCAAACACACATCTACCACATCTTGTAGATGTTCATAAGGTTTTCTTGAGCCATCTTTGGTAAATTTAGGTATAGCTTTTAAAGCAAAGACTAGGATAGGGGCCCAAATGGTAGGTGCCACTTGTGGTACAAGAGGACTTCTGGCATCCCATGCCACATAATTTTTGTTAGTAGTTGGCAACATGGCTAGCAGAAAGGGTAGAGGGAATGAAACGCTCACTATCTAGGTCATGGTTTGTACTGTTCTAAGTGGCAGTAGTAACAAACTAGGGTTATTCACTATTTGGGATCTAGTAATAGGTTGATGGCTCGTACACCCTCTTTATATTTAGATTCATTTAAGTAGTCCCACCGAGCATGCCAAAAAAAAGAAACTGTTGATGCCAAAAATTGGCAAGGTAACAACCTTTATGGGAAACTCAATTAATGGGTGGACCAATTGCGCTAAAATGAGTGACCTCCAAATTTATAAAGAAGTCGTCTTTTTCTGTAATTAGGGTTTTGGAATGGGAAAAGGAAGGAGATATAAAAAAAAGAATTCTAGCTAAGGTGATGCACCTAGACTTATATGTAAGGCATGATAAATCTATCTTTTCGATGAGATTTAAGGGCCCATTCAACAATCTAGTATGTCTCTGAATAACAGAAATCAAAGATGAAAACCTGAATAATTTATTCAATGACATAAAATAATTCTCATACACATTTACTAAAAAGAAGAGTCAAAGACATGATTTGAAGGAGTAAACTTGTATTTAAATCATAGAAGTAATGAAAATAAGCAATTCAAGACAATAATGACAAACTATAATGTTTCATCAAATAGCCTAAGAAAACAAAAAGGTCAAACAATGGAATAGTCTAAAAGTCCTATATAGTTAGCTAAAAACAATATAAAAGGTATGGTGTCTTTTCCCTAATTTTTTGGTATCTTCTAAACTTATTTTCAGAAGGAAGAAGTAGTATATATAGCTAAAAATCACACAACCTAGTGGGCCAATAATAGAAAAGATCTCATATCATGAACAATGATTCCTATAGCAATGATTTCCTTTGACCATTGCAAAAAGAAAGATTTGATCCATGAACATGGTCACACTCAAGCCAAATGCATCTCTTGCGAATGATGGTAGTGGTCCAAAAAAAACCCTATGTAGACATGTGTCTCAAAATCATGTTGTTAGTTAAGACACGCGACAACCTGGTGGCACACGCTGCTAGCTCTCTCCTTCCCTTTGATAGAATCCCTATGGAGGAGACACGTGGTGGTAGGTTGGGGCCTGTGGTGGGTTCTTCCATCTTTGTGATGAAAACTTGCACAGTGAAGACACATGGAGTCATCTTCTACTATCGATGTCGACTATGGGGTCCACCCAAAAAGTGAATGTGGATCGTCAACATTATGTGGCATGCAAATGGGGCCCGATTGAAAAGCGAAGGGAAGCAACCTTGAAGTGCTTGTGGTGATGACATGTGGAAGCATAGTGAAAGCTGGTAGGAGAGTGAAGGAAGGATTCCCTATGAGAAGTTCCTAACAGACATGTGGTTGTAGTGGATGAAGTTCCACAAAAAGAGGCTAGATGATTGTTCAAATGGATGAGGTGAGGGCCGATACTTAGCAAAAACAAAAAATTACCAGACAGAGCTCGATGAATTTAGTTTTCATAGTAGACACATAATCCAATCTGACTTCATTCCCCAATACCTTTTCCCTCAAGAAATGATATCTGATAGATATATTCTTTTTCCTTGAATGCATTACTAGATTATTTGAAATATTTATAGCACTTGTATTATCACAAAATATAGGGATAGGCTCATCACATATTACTCCAATATCCTTCAATGTTTGCTTCATTCATAAAGAAACTAAATCATGTTTCTTACTTAACCATGAAACCAATGTTCCTCCAAGAAAGAAAGAACCACCACTTGTACTCTTCTAGTCATCCACACAACCAGCCTAATACGCATAAGTGAAAGCACTCAAAGTGAAATTAATATCATTAGGATACCACAAGTCATAATCTATAGTTCCTTTAAGATGTCTAAATATCATATCATAGTTGCAACATGTGCTTCTTTAGGTTCTGCTTGAAATCTAGCAACCAAACATATTGTATGCATGATATCTGGTCTTATAGTAGTAAGATACAACATTACACCAATCATAGATTTGTACATGCTCTGATCAACTTTAGCAAATTATCATTTTTACTCAACTTGCATCTGGTCACCATAGGAGTATAGATCGGTTTGGAGTCATCCATTCCAAACTTCTTCAATAACTATTTAACATACTTTGATTGTGAAATGTGATGGAGCTTCAAAAAAAATCTTGTAATCTCTAGGGATCCCATGGATTTATTTGCATATTAAACCCTTATCCTCATCTAGTTCTAGGACAAGGTTTTGTCTTTGAAAACCCTTGGTTGTTCTAATTTCATGTTGAATTGCCCTACCTAGTTGCTGGTAGCTTAATTTATCTCTTGAGCCATCATATGTGTCCATCCAGTAGCCCCTTTGGTTTAGAGCACTGGTCACCCAGTTGGCCATTAACTTCAATTGTTTCCTAAAGTCTAGTTTTAATTTTTCCCTTAATGACTTAAGCTTAAGTCATTTGTTCATAGGGGTAAGATTATCATCAGCCTAACAATGGCTCCTTATTTAATGTTAATGTTGTTGTGTGTGTAGGTTTTAAGATTCGAGACCATGGGAAATGATCTGGGCCATACCCCGCCAGCTCGCGAGAGTTAAATGTAAGTTAGTTATGTAGTGCGGGGATAGCAAGATGAGGATGTGTGTCCTTATACGGACATGGGGCCTGATCTCCACTGTCTGGCTTACCACTCATGGTTTTGAACCAACAATGAAGATTAAGTTTCGGGAATGATCTCCACCATTCACTGCTGGCGCATGAGGAGAAAATGAACGCTTTTTAAAGGCTATGGGATCAACAAGATCTTGACACATGGATTAATCCACCTAGCTCATGTGATGGATGAAGCCCGCTGATAGGTAAGTTACTATCTGATTTGGATCAACACCATTGGCTAGAGGAAAATGAGTTGAGTACTGCTAGAATTCAAATCCAATTAGCCCAACATGAGCCATTTGATTTTTCATCTCATCAAGAGATCAACATTTGACATTTAAAATTGATAAATAGGCACGTAATAGCAATTTCATTATGTGAGTAGTGCACATTAATGACATACTCCTTGTAGGAGTGATCGATTAATCTATGTGTGTGTGGAGACTTAATTGTTGGAAATCAAGAAGTATGATATGCATATTTCCATGGACTTGGTAAATAAATAGTGACAATATACATGCAAACAAATTTCCCAGTTTGCATGTGTGTTTTCAATTGAGCATTGATGATTACTATCATCACATTACTAAATAAATATAGCTTGAGAGTTTCCATTTTTCCATTGCAATTAGTTGTCAAGTATTTGAGTACATGGAGAGATCTAAGGTTATGAGTGTAGAGTCTTCTACATGACAAGATGAACAAGTTTGGTGTTTCATTTGTTCTCATGCGAAGATCCTCTCAACTCAGTTTTTGCATGTCTCATGGCGAAGACCCAAAGCATACATAGAGTGCTCATAAGGATATCCATGGTGAGGAATATTCAATTATGGTTACCAGATGTAGCCATTGATTGAAGGGCCAGGCTATGAGCTAGGAGGTAATGGGAGAAAAGGAGAAAGAAGTTGTTGGGTCATCTAGTAGAATTCAGAGGAAAATTAGATACGGTCATGGTTCTTTTAGACAAGAGAACTCACCCAATTATGTTACAGACAACTCATGTGATAGAAAAACAAAGACGAACTTTGGCTATCACTAGTATCTCATGACACTAGCTCAAATTCCATCCCTTGGAGTGGAGGTATTGTTTGTCCCGCCTCTAGCTGTCAAGACTCCTAGTGAGCAAGATGGTGTTGTGATGAAATGGGACAAAGATGAAGACGGAGTCAAGTTTTCTTCTCCATCCCTCACAACAATGCATAGTGGGCACATGTATCATGGATTGTGCATTGGTAGCAGTAAGTCTCATGGTTGTTGAAAAGGTGGGGTGTGCAATGGAAAATTTTGTGTTGTTTGGAAATCTCTATGGTGGTTGCTTTATTTGCGTGCATGGCTAATATTTTTTGAGGTGCTTGATGTTGACTATGTGTTCTCATGGATTTGTGAATGTAAAACTTGTTGCTTACCTAGTGGCTAAGGGAAATTTTGGTGGCACTTTACTTCCCCTTTTTGGTGGCTATTACAAGGGTAGTTTCCCCATTTCAACGTGTTATCGCAAAATCTGCATGTGGGGAATTTTTAAATCCAGTTGAAATATAAAATGAAATGAAATTTTGTAATGTGGTATGCATTTCAAGCCAGAGGCTTGTCTTCTCCCTTGTTCTATAAAAGGGAATTCAGGGCTCATTTGCAAGGGTTGGAAGGGTTCTAAATTTTTGAGTCTACAAGTCTAGTATATGCAAAGGGGTAGAAATTATGAAGAATACTCATGAATAGAATGGTCAAATTGTCTTGGTATTTTGAACTATGCCTATGTAAATCTTAAATAGTTTTATAGAAATTACTGATATTGAAAAAAATTTAAATCATAAGGCATTTACTCTCCTTTGTAAATCATGTTGCAAATTTTGAATACAATATCAAGCATATTTTGTTCATCTTCAAATGCTTCATTTGAATGCATGCATTTATTTCTACTTTGGTTCAATGAATCAATTAAATGCTTAAATGAGGCCATGAATTTGTTAGAATTTATAAGGATTTGGTAAGAAGCGATACTTTGTGCACAGTGAGTTTTCATAATGCAAAGCTTTAAGAAGATAGTATATAATTATCAGATTTAAAGAATTTCTATATAACTGGTTGTAAGATGCACAACTCCATTTCCCATTGGATGAAGACACTAGTCTATTTGTCATGGTAATTGTCATTTGAACAATAATCATGGTGTACTAGGTTGTGGATTCAAGGTTAGAATATAATTTTTTTAAATTTACCTAACATGAGGTGTATGTGTGTTGTATTTCATTGTTCCTGGTAAATTGATGGTTATTTGCTTAAAGATTAGCTAACCTTTGAGTGAATTACATTGTTTATCCCTCATAGGAACTCATCTATGACTTGATGTGCCATTCATTGTGATAGTCAAGTGAACTTCTATTAGGAACACCCTCCTTGGTCTCACAAAGTCTAAAGTGTAGAAGATTCTAGTATTCGACTGAATCTTGTCAGTTGGCCATTCATTTTAAGGGTCTCAAACATGGGAGTTGGCTACTCTTTAGAGATTCCTTAGGTGCATTGGAAAAAACAATAATAGAATGGAAAATTTTCTAGGAATATTCTCATTCTCCAAGCACAAATACAAAATGAAAAGTCAAATGGTGAAGTGAATGTGGATGTCATGTTCAGATATTGAAAAATTCTTAAACCTAGTAGACTATTTGAGTGCAACAGATATTGAAGGATCCGAGCATGACTCTGTTGTGGAAGATAGCCCAAAAATGTGTTCTATTTGTAAAGGAAACTTCATCTCATTTGAAGTTCAGTCCTCTGGAAGGAGGTGGAAACTTTTTGTCAAAGAACCTGATAAAGCATAAATCATTTTCTTGGATCTCTAGTTTTAAAGACAAAGGATAGTCAACTGCTGCAAATTACCAGGTATTCTTGTAGAATTTGATGAAGTTTGAGCATACTATGGGTAAATTAGGATAAATTTACCACTCCTAAGATGTAAATGATTCCCTAATAGGTGAATTAGCACTAGATGAGGGAATATTAGTGGTATTTAAACATACTTTTGTGTACAAGTTGAAATTTATGTATTATGATAAAAGAAGCATGTCATGTTGTTAGACCTTAGGAAAATTTTTTAGGGAATACACATGCTAGAAGCTTAGGATCATATTTTTAAAAGGAATTGAGGTTATATTGTATAATTTCATAGCATATTCTAAATTCCTTTTTAAGAATTAAGGATAAGTTGTCAATTTATGCCATATGGTGTAAATATGGAAAAAAGCATACATAGTGAGTAGTCCCTATCTCATCAAGGAAATTTTAGTACTATTAGGTACAAAGCCATCAACTTTGAAAATATTTGTGGTTATCCAAATATTTTACCACCCAAGATCAGGGAAAAAATACCAATGTTCAGTGGTAAAAATTCAAAATTAACAAGTAAGCATGTGCAAGAATTTGTTGATGTGATGGGTGATTACGAGATAGATTATGAAAAAGTGGCTATTAAGTTATTTGTTCAATCTTTGAAAGGAGATGTAAGAGATTGGTTATCTTTCCTATTAGTGTCCTCTGTACATTGTTGGAATGAACTTATGGCAACCTTCATAAAATAGTTTGGTGAAATAATTAGTCCTAATGTGGTAAGGAATAATTTCATGGAGATTTCCAAGGATAAGTAAGAGTTGATTCCTACCTTTAACCTTAGATTTGCAAAGGTCATAAGAGAAATCCTTGAGAACATGAGACCTATTGATGTTGAATGTTTGGTCATATATTTGGAAGCATTTGATAGTAATATGAGCTTCTTGCTAAGGGATAGAGAGCCTTCTACCTTACAACAAGCTTACCAAGAGGATGTGGATGTTGAGAACAATTTGAAGCACTAAATCATGAGGGGACCTATGATTGCTAGCATGGGTAGTTCTAATAGAATTCAGACTATTGAGATAAACCAATCATGAAGTAAAAAAAAAAATCATAAAAAGGATCCTATAGATGTTACATCTGCATTACTCCCAAGGGATGCAAAACATGAGCAAGCATCAACCTCATCCCAACCAAGATCAAGAAGGGATGACTTAATTTTATATGTTAGAAAGTTGTATGAGATGAAGATACTTGTAAATGAGTCACCATATGACTTGTTTTCAAGATTTATGGATGTTCTGATGGAGATACAAAAAATATTTAGGCCTAATGATTTAATGTGCATTGGTTTATTCTATGAAGCTTACAAATCAGGATCAAGCCAATGGCTAGGGAATATGAAGCCTTATAGTCTTGATCAAGTAGTGGATCGGATAAACATTGTGGAAGATATTAATCATAGTCATATGCCATTATTTGTTTCCTAGAATGGGGGAAATAATTCCCATGGTGAAGAGAATCAAGGCTAAGATTGATAGATCAAGGGGAAGTATCAAATTCTAGACAATTGACTATTGAATGTTGTCATTTCACAAGCAACATAGAAGAAGATTCATGTAGTAGTGATGATGATAAAGATACAGAGTGTGAGGACAAGGAAATAATACCTAATTATCTTCCTTCGGATGTCATAGATTGCGAGCAAACATAAGAAGTACATGATGAAGCCTCACAAATTGATTTAACCAGGAATAATGGTGCAGTAATCAATAATGGGAATGCCCTTGATCTTAATTGTATGACACAAGTGAGGAATCAAAGGGATGAGATCGAACTGGGTCAATCCTTTATTGAATATGATTCCTCTTATGAAATGGAGATGGATTCCCTTGCTTCTAGTATGGGGTATGTTAATAGTCTTAAGGGGGTGTGTTTCCTAGGAAATGGACAATTCTCTTCATGTGAATAATTTTTTGAGTGCGGATCAATTGTTATGAGTGCAAATTATGAAGAGGATAGTGGAAGTTTTTCTCTCTACTCTTCAAGTGATTACTCTATATTTGAGTGTGCCAATGATCAAAATCATTTGGATCTTGACACTGAGGAAGATGAGGTACATGTGACCATCATAAAGGTATGGAAAAATCCTTTATTTGATGATCTTGCATTGGACAGTGAAGTTATAAATGGTGATTCCTATTGGTGTAGAAGAAATCTTCTTTTTGAAGATAATTCTAATGAGTACTTAACAAATATTGTTAGAGCATGTCTTGTGGATGATCCAAATTAGAGTCAAGCAGATAATAAGGTAGGTGACCTTTCCATTAAAGATGTCAACCCTGACTTCATAGTTTCCCAACTGAATGGAAGATGTAGCGACACAAGCACTGTTGAATTGGTTTACAAACATGTGATTGAAAAAATTGTACATGCAAAGCATCAAGAGGATGACTAAGATTTTCTAACATCTAAATGTGATAGTGGCTCACATGATGAGGAATTTTAGGACTATGATGACAACTTTGAATGTAGCATTACTATCAAAGGAGATGTAGATGATTATGTTGGCTTCCCTATGGTAACTGGTTGTGTCCTTGAAAATATGGTTGAGGTGTCAGCCACTCATGTTCCATATGATAGTATTTGGCTTAACATTAGAGGAAGTTCACTCTGGGGTGACCAAAAGGCAAATCAGGATGAATGCATGAATGCTCAGGAAAAATCATTTTATGCTGAGAAGAAGGAACTATTTGATGATTCTATAGGATATGTTAATGTTGTAGGAATATTTGATCCATGTGATGAGAAATTTGAAGGTATGGACAACCTAAGGAATGATGCTAGTCAGTATTAAGCTGCATTGGAATCTTTTGCATATGCTCCTTACCTTATGGATCTAATTATAGAACTTCTTGCATCCCATAAAGACAAAAGTTGTGACAAGCAGATGAAAGGTGTGCCTAATTCTATGTTTATTTTCCCTGATCTTGTTAATGATTGGCCAAATATGAGCCAAAGTGCTTATGAGGTTTTCATATTTGATGAACAAATGGGATATGATCCAACACTTCATGATGGTATAGAGTATGAAAGTTTTACTTTCTCAATCCAATTTGATGACCCTGTGGTGGTGAAAGTTGATGAATGGGGCAATATTACATCAATAAAGGGACTCAATAATAATGAGGTCAACTATCAAGATGAACAAGTCTAGTGTTGCATTCATTCCCATGTGGAGATCCTCTCAACTTAGTTTGCACAAGTCTCATAGAAAAGACCTGGAGCATACACAGAGCACTCATAAGGATATCCATGGAGAGGAATATTCACCTTTGGTTACCAAATGCCATTGATGACTGAAAGGATAGGCTACAAGCTCAGAGGTAATGGGAGCGAAGGAGAAAGAAGTTGTTGGGCCATCTAGCAGAATTCAGAGGAAAATTAGATATGGTCGTGATTCTTTCGGATGATAGAAATCACCCATTGATGTTACAGATAGCTCATCTGATAGAAAAATAGAGATGGACTCTAGCTATCCCTAATATCTTGCAAATCTTGCTTGACTTCCATCCCATGGAACAGAGGTATTGTTTGTCCCACCTCTAGTGGTCCAGACTCCTAGTGGGCGAGATGGTGTTGTGATGAAACAAGACAAAGATGAAGAGAGAATCAAGGTTTGTTCTCCATCCCTTGCAACAACAAAAAGTGGGCGCATGTACCGTGGATTTTGTGCTGGTGGCAGTATGTCTCATGGTTGCTAAAAAGGTGGTGTGTACAATGGAATTTTTGTTATTGTTTGGAAATCTCTATGGTGGTTGTTTTATTTGTGTGCATGGCTAATATTTTTTGAGGTGCTTCATGCTGATTGTGTGTTTTGCAAAAATTTGTGAATGTCAAACTTTTTGCCTACTTGGAGACCGAGGGGAATTTTGGCGGCACTTTACTTCCCATTTTTGGTGGCTATTACAGGGGTGGTTTCCCTATTTCAACATGTTATTGCAAAATCTACATGTGGGAAATTTTGTAATGTGGTATGCATTTCAAGCCAGAGGCTTGTTTTCTCCCTTGTTCTATAAAAGGGAATTCAACGCTCATTTACAAGGGTTGGAAAGGTTCTAACTTTTTGAGTTTGGAAGTCCAGTATATGCAAAGGGGTATAAATTAGGAAGAGTATAGGTGAATAGAATGGTCAAATTGTCTTGGTCTTTTGAACTATGCATATGTAAATCTTAAATATTTTTATAGGAATTACTAATGTCGAAAAAAATTTAAAGCATAAGGAATTTACTCTCCTCTGTAAATCATCTTGCAAATTTTGAATACAATATCAAGCATATTTTTTTCATCTTCAAATGCTTCATTTGAATGCATGTCTTTATTTCTACTTTGGTTCAATGAATTGATTAAATCCTTAAATGAGGCCATGAATTTGTGAGAATTTATAAGAATTTGGTAAGAAGTGATACTTTGTGCATAGTGAGTTTTCATAATGCAAAGCTTTATGAAGATAGTCTATAATTAGCATATTTAAAGAATTTCTATATAACTAGTTGTAAGATGCACAACTCCATTGCCAACTGGATGAAGACACTAGTCTATTTGTCATGGTATTTTTCATTTGAACAATAATGATGGTGTATTGGTTTGTGGGTTCAAGGTTAGAACACAAATATTTTAAAATTTACCTATCATGAGGCGTATGTGTGATGTATTTCATTGTTCTTGGTAAATTGATGGTTATTTTCTTAAAGATTAGTCGACCTTTCAGTGAATTGTGATGTTTATCCCTCATAGGAACTCGTCTATGATTTGATGTGTCATTAATTGTGATAGTCATGTGAATTTCCATTAGGAACACCATCCCTTGTCCCACAGAACCTAAAGTGTAGAAGATTCTAGTCTTCGACTAAAGCTTGTCAATTGGTCATTCATTTTAAGGGTTTTGAACATGGGAGTTGGCTACTCTTTAGAGATTCCTTAGGTGCACTAGAAAAAAAACCAACAAAATAAATATCCCTTTATTAGTTTGATTCACTTGAAGACCAAGAAAAAAATTCAACTCACCAATCGTGGACATTTCAAATTCTTTTAGCATCTCCTCTGCAAATATCTTGCACATACCTTCATCTCCTTAAAAGATGATATCATCAACATACACAACTACTATCAACATTTTGTTTCCTTCCACCTTGAAATAAAGATTACTATCTACGGAGCCCTTGCTAAATCTTTGTTGTGTCAAATATTTGTCCAATCTAGCATACCATGCTCTAGGAGCCTTTTTTAGTCCATATAATTCCTTTTTCAATTTATAGACCATATCTAGTTTATCTAATAATTGAAATCCATTTTCCTTCATCTTTATCTTGTTCTCGTTCATCATTATCTTTTTCACCTTCATCTGCATGCTCCAAAGGGACATCATCATTCTTATGTAGTTCAGACTGTCCCTCATTCTGTTTCTCCATCTACAGAGGATCATTTGTAACACCTATATCTGAAGGGATATATGCAACATTTGTTTATGGAGGAATACTAGTATCACCTATATCAAAAGGAATGTCTCCATTTAACTCTGCAAAAACTTCTTCTCCTATCTATTCCTTGCAACATATCTTTGTTCCAACATTTGACATGCCATATATCTAGGTGGTTCAAACAATTTTTTGTTAATGTGCCCCCTAAGACCATGCTACGTCTAATTCTTGAAGGAAATTTCTGCACTGGATGAGGGCACAAACACATCTATTGTCTTTGGCTCTTCTTCCTTCCTCTATTTCTTTTTCATTTCTTGCTTAACCTCATTCTTGTCAATTTTCTTCATTGGTTCATTCTTCTTTATTCGAGAAGACTACTTTCCCTTTTTACCTCTGCAAACTCTTGAAATATGTCTCAGTTTGTTGCAATTGTAGTAGACAACATTTTTTTGTTTTTTTGACATCAATTAACCCTTGATCTACATTAATTTTCTTTGTGTCCAAACTTGTTACATGTATAGCAATAGCCATTAAAAGATTGATTCATTCTACCTCCATTAAACCTATTCATCATCACCTGACTAATCATCCTCACTTGAGATTTGCATTCAATAGCTCTATGTCCAAATTTCTTGCATGCAAAACATTGTCCAAAGAAGGAACTAGCATACTGGTTCATTTTACTTCTACACTATGTTGCCCTATGATCAAATTTGTTACATGAAAAAAAAAAACCATTGAAAGATGTGTACCTTTGAGCATTTGACTATCTGATAGGTAGTCTTCTAGAAGAGTTTCTTGGATTCCTTTTCTACTTCCCTTTATCTTGAGCCTTCTAATTATCCACTAGATTCTTCACATCCTTAGAACTTTCACCGTCTTCATTTCCCAAACCACCTTTGTCTTTAGAAGGTGTGTGCCCTGAAATCAACTCATCAAGCTTAGTGGATCTTGTCTTTAAATTATCTTCACAAAGTTTTTCTTTCTCAAGTTCTACTTTCAAAATCACCAGTTCTTGTTGAAGCATAGTGCATTCATTAGTCTTTCTTTGCACCACTTTATTCAAGCGTTTTTCATTTATTTTCTTTTCCTCCACTATAACCTTCAATCCGATAACCTCTTCATTAGCTTGTTTCAATTTATCACTCACTTCTTTATGTGTTTCTTTGAACTTCTTTAATTTCTCTTTCAATTTCTAGACACATTCATTTGCCTCATCAAGATTTCTTTCAAATCTCTATTTTCACTTTTAGCCTTCTCTAGATCTTCAAATGCAGCCCCGATCTCTTCTTTATCATCCATTTTTTCAATCTTCAAGATATTCCTCAAGTTGTTAGTCTTCTTTGTAGTAACCATAGCTCTCATACCAATTTTTGAAAGGAACAATACAACTGAGAGGGGGGTGAATCAGTTGTCACCAAACTCAATCTCAAATCTCAAACACTTATCAACTTCACAACCACTTTATTCTATTATTAAGTATGAACATGAAATGAAAATAACAAAAAGCAATATCAAGACAATAAACACCATATTTATGTGGAAAATCCAATAAGAGAAAAACCATGGTGAGGATTAACTCACAATATAAAGTAATAGAAAAACCAATTACAAAGAGGCTCACTACCAAGGGCTCACTACCTAGAATACAAGGCTCGCTACCTACAAAAAGAACTCATTGTCAAACAAGGAGGCTCATTTCCTATAGATACAAAAGATAATAGAAAAGATCCACCACAACAAGTTACACACATCCACAACCTTGATTAGAAGAATTCTAGACACCATCAACTCACTATTTTTAGGAATCTAACACATTAACCTACTACTGTCTCAATTCACTTTCACACGCTCTACTTCTCAAACTTGTGGCTTAAGTGATATGTCAATTCATAACATCTTGACTTATATTTATATCATCTTCAACCTTAGAAAATTTATCCAAGGTCGGCTTCACATGCCTAATTTTACAAATTAAAATTAGGTCAGAAACTCAATATTCCCGTAGTGGAAAGGAATGGGAGTAGACCAAACCAACACTTAACCAAGACCCATAAACAATTTCCTAGATCAAACACATGCTTCTTTAATTAATACTTAATCCTTCAAATGAAGTGTAAACACTAGGTCAACCAAACCTAATGAAAACACAAATGAAATTTTAAGTACATACTTCCCAACAAGAAGATAACATGCAAACCACACAACTCACTTCACCATGCACAAGAACACATATCAAATACCTTAAGATTCATCTGCAATAAATACAATAAACATCAAACATCGAAAACTCTCCATCAATCCATCCAGACTATACAAACACACACAAGAATATTGAAACTCTTTTTCCAGAGGACCAAAAAATGTATGCCTTTGCCAGAACATAGATAACACATTTACAAGCCATCTTCCAGATGCACAAGAATTGAAACAAGCCAATGGAGGAATACAAAGAAGAAACATTTCTCCCAGTCATAGATAAACAAATCGTCCAAACGAGTTCACACACTGGTGAAAACATCTTTCACTCTCCATCAAACTAGAAGCTTCAATCTAGGATATGTCACCAACAGATGCCCATAAGCAACACTTCAGATTCACACACCGGAGTACATTTTGAACACACACAAATTTTTCTTTAATATTTATTAAAATCACTTAGCAACTCATCATATCAGCACACCTACAACACCATGGAGATAGCTCCATGTACTCAAAACATCTCAACTATACATGCACAACCTACAACATCATGTACTATGTTGACATTAATGATAGTACCAGAAAAATCACTCATACTTGGAACAAATTGTGCCTTATTATTGCTCTATATATCATTTATATGTGTGTTCATTTGCACTTATATTGGCTCATCATAGGATCTTGATCCTGGGGGCTTGATCACCACTCTTGATCATTGCCATCCTATCCTACTGCCATTGGTGCATATGGACCACTCTTGGTGTGATTTAATCTACTATAGTGTGAGTTTGAAACAAGTTCATCCTCTCTCTAAAGTGGGGGCTACATGTAGTGTTGAAAAATGTCATTCGTGACATTTTCACACTTTTTTTGGGTCCTCCTTGTTAAATTAAACTTAATGTTTCCTTGATTTAGTGTTGTAATGTGTTTAAAACATTCTCATTAGGCCTTGGGCCCTTGTAGACTAAAATTACTTATTTTTGATGCAGAGGGTCAGGGACCTTTGCAAGAAACACCAGATAACAAGAATAACAATGTTTCACTTCTCAATCTCTCAACTAGGCACCAACCTGGAGATAAGGCCTCAACTTTGCACTCAAGACTTAATTGTTTCCCTTATGGTTCCAAACCATTTAAATGACCTCAAAGGACTTAACCAAACTTGACTCAAAAGTTTCTCAAGCCCTAACCCTCTGTTTTGAACAAAACTCAATTTTGCTGCTCAACTAGCCTTCCAGCCCTATTAGGCCTTTGGCGATGGATTCTTGACTTTTCCCTCAAAATTTGCAAATGAACCTCCAATATAGTGATTTTATCAGATGTGTTTTGTGATGAAAAACATCATATCAACTCCAAGGTATCACTTGTTTCAGACAACCTCTCTTCAAACCCTGTTGTTTCCTCAAAATTAGGCCTAATTAGCCCTATTTTTCAAAGCAACCCCTCTTTAAACTCAACCCCTGACCATGAAACTTTCATAAGTCTTCTAAAATGACTAAAAACAAATGAATCCAACTTTTTATACCTCTATGACACCCCTAACATGCTCCAGCACAAACCCCTCGTCAACTTGCCTCAAAAAACTAGGGCTTCTTGAAAACTAACCTTCCAATCACTTCCAGAACTTTTTCATTGAATCTACACTATTAGGAAAACATATTTAGTCAATCAAAACTCAAAAAAATTCCCCTCATTAAGGCAGATCTTCTGCTGCTACACCCTAGCCTCCATTTTCAAGCATTTTTCACAATGAAATCTTGGTGTACACCGTTTGCTTCTTCTTTCCTGAAATTTATATTGTTATTCCAGTATGGTACATGTCATATGTCATCCATTTCATATATTTTCAGTCATTATACTCCATGAAATGGATCATTCCATCATTAAAACTCTCAAAACAGGGAAAAATCTGCACTTTTCCTGTGGACAGTCAGCAAAAACGTGGAAGAATTGATCTATTTCCTTTATCAGAACATGTGAGTGGTGTTAAAACATGTAAATACAAATTAATAAAGCATCCAAATGCAGATAAATTCAATAAGATTCAATGGTTCATAAAAAAAAACACAGAAAATTGCAAGAAAACATAAATTTTGTTGTATTTTCTGAGAATAGTCTGTACAATTCTTTCTCCAATCACCTAACCTCCATAAAAATGATTATTTTAGGG
Source organism: Sequoia sempervirens (assembly GCA_007258455.2). NCBI lineage: Eukaryota > Viridiplantae > Streptophyta > Pinopsida > Cupressales > Cupressaceae > Sequoia > Sequoia sempervirens. The sequence goes on from VDFB02281492.1 coordinate 244,538,522, forward strand.
TTATAAACCCATTCTCCAACTGATACAACTGATTTGGATTAATTACATTGCTTAATTTACTCTAAAACTCTCAAAACCCCTTTTCCCGCCTAAACTAAAATTCAAAAATTTGAAATTGCAAACTTACATTTTATTAAAATATATCACCTAAAAACTATTGGATCTCCAATATCCAAGTTTATTTGACCTACTTAAATCCTAAGATCACTAATTAAACCCCTAGAACATAATTTTCCCTTTACATTGCATTTTTAACTTAGATTCCTTATCAGGAACCTTAGAACTTTCAACAATCTCATTACACTTATTCATCCCAAATGTCATTATAGGCTCCAAAAGGTTATAATTAATGTTTTGACTTGCTTGGAAGGTCCTCCTGACCCCTGCACTCTCCTGGTTCTTGAACAACTCCTTGAAGGCCTTGGGTGCTCCTGCACCAATTGTACCTTATTTAAGGTGTTGTAAAGTGGTGTACCACACTTTCACACTAATCTCAGGTTTTATTTATAAATGCAACTTCCTTATGTTTTAATTGGACTTATTTTGCATCCACAAACCTTAAATAATGCATCTTTCTGATGATAATCCTGGCATAAACCAACATCCAATCATAATTCATGTCTTTTTAGGTTGTGTGGCCCAAATTTAGTGATCTAGGACTCATATGCCACCTTGGGTATATGAGTCCCACCTAGGTTTTAGGGCCACAATCTATATTTTACATCATTCTAATAATTTTTGAAAAATGTGTCCCATAGTTAAGCCTAATGGGACTCATATGCTACTTTTGGTGTATGAGTCCCATGTGGCCCAAAATAAAATTTAATTTAGATTCTTTGTGGGATTTTATCCTCCTAGATATGATGTCATCTTGTAGTGTTTTAATTTCAAGAAATTTGGCATAAACAAGTATAAATACAAGGTTATTTCACTCATTTTCACCTAAGAATTCATGACATCATCCTAGCAAGTTGAATGACAATTCCTAATAGCAAATTGTAGTCTACAAGAGTATTCAAGAGTTTACAAGAGTATTTAAGGGCTGATTATCAAGTGTTTTAGAGCTTTATTCAAGTATCAAGCATCATGTCAAAGTCATCATGCATCATGTTTATTTTTGAGCTAACATTTGTGATGTAGGATGTCATGATTTAAGCAAGCATTTAATTAAAGATTTATCACATTCAAGCAAGAGTCAAGATCTACATCTATTAGAGCCATTTCATACATGTTTGCAACACTTTACTACTAGGATTTGGTGAGTTGTAACATTTCATGTTGTTCACTCATCATTCCCTCTGTTTCATTTCATTTCGTTAGAACATTTGATTACCAAAATAGGGTTTGACGAAGGAAAACTCCTTTCCACTAACAAAACAAATTTTTTCCCTATTTAGTGTGTGATTTGTAGATCTATGTTGAAGACATATTGAAGAGAAATTTTGGAGAAATTTGTCAAAGTGTTCAAAGTTGCCAAAGTTGTCACCTTATTTTGGAGATCATTAAAGGAATTCTAGAGTGCAAAATTTAGTAACTCAGACCTGAAGATCAAGTTGGGAAGATACAAAAGAGCTTGAAGAATAGATTCAGATCTTGATTTCCTAAAAAGTTAAAACTAGGCCAATATGTCACTTCCAGGGAATATGAGTCCCAGTACAGTGAAAGTTGCTGATTCTAGGTGTTCGAGACATATCTCTACCAGATTCTTGTTCCTATCCAGAAACCCTAATCTGGGATTAAATCACCTACATTGGCGTATGAGTCCTAGAAGACATTAATTTTAGTGTTTGCAGAATTTTAGATCTCCATTCAAGCTCCTACAAGTTTTCAAGTGCACACCTCTAATTTCTCAGTTTTACATTCTATTTTGCATTCATCTCTAGGTCATTTAGTGAAGTCTTGCATATATTTAGGTTTTTTCATTAAAACTTGCATATCATTAGTCTTTCCAAGCCCTAGCTTGGTGGTGAACCCCTCATTAATCATTGTACATACCCTAGGACACTACATTGCAAGATCTCTTTCACCTATTTCATTCTTGGATTGAGATCTCTAGGGTTTCCTTGAATGAGAGTGAAGAAGATTGATGTTCTATGTTCTGAACCATAAGCAATGGAAATTTTCCACCTTTTAGGTACATGTAGATGAAAAGTGACCAATGCTTCCACAATTGAAATATTTGAAAGGTAACATACCTTTATACTTTCTAGTGCCTTTCTTCAACCTTCTCACAAAGTTTTCTTCAACCTCATCAAGGTCATCAGTTTGATCAAGAAAATTATTTTCAATCCTTTTATTGGCTTTGAATGTAGCTTCTCTTTTTGGAATATCTTGATTAAACTCTCTCATTTGAAAGGAAGTAAGAGAAACAAACATTTCATCAACAAAGTACTAATCCAATTCTTTAGATTCTTCAATGGTAGAAACCTTATGACAATAAGTTTTAGGGAGAGATCTTAGAACCTTATTCACAATCTCACATTGTTTTACTTCTCCACCAAGTCTAATGATGCTAGAAACAACTTCATGCACCTAAAACATTTCGCTCACAATTCCTTAATCATATGTCATCCTTAGAGTCTCAAATCTACTTCTAAAAATCTCCCTCTTAGATTTCTTCACTTTTTTATCACCTTCATATATGCTTTTAATATTTTCCAAAACATCTTTAGCATAAATGCAATTCATCACCTTCAAAAGATTTGAATCTTGAAATCCACATAAAAGAGCATTTGTAGCTTTGGAATTGCATTCATATAATCTAAATTAAGCTAGGTAGTAGTAGAATGAGAAACACATCCACCCTTGACAGATTTCCAAACACCAAACCCTAGAGAGTGTAGGTGTCCTCTAATTCTCAATTTACAAAAATCATAATTAGTCCCATCAAACCTAGGACCTTTGTATGAACCATCATGTGTCATCCTAAATATTTTCCTAAGTCGTTAAGATTCTTCAGAGGAACTGGACTTTGACACCAATTGTTGAGCACACTCGGAGACTGAGAGGGGGATGAATCAGTATTATCAAAAACTCAATCCCTTCTAGAACTTGAATATTACAACCATATTTATTAGATCAAAAACTTTATAAAAAATAGTAGCAGAGAAGGATATAACAATTTTGAATCTTTAGCAACTTTAACAATTCTTTGCAATGAAATATATTAAAATTCTATTTCTAACAAGATCAACAATAAATAAAGATGAAGCAAAGAAAACACATGCATAGGAGAACACTAGTTCTACGTGGAAAACTAAAGAGGGAAAAACCATGATGAGAGTTGACTCACAATATAAAGGCTCACTAGCAAAAAGGACTTGCAAACTAAGGCTCACTACCTCGGCGTAAGATAGAAAGGACTTGTAGGACTAAAGCAAACACAACACCAGGTGCAAGATACAATAAATTCATGAGATTAACTATCTTAGAGTAGGATACAAATATTTAGATAAAGATTACAATATTTGTCAACATAAGACTACTAAATAAGGAATTGTAGCACATCTGATCTTTCTTCTTCATAATGTAGCACTAACTCTACTAGATAATCAATAAATTCCACACACTTATTTTTCATACTTGTACACTTTTCCATCTAGTTGTATTTGAAATGATCTTGTATTTATAGTCACCGCAACACTTGAAAACTTCAATTATTTCAACCAGGAAGAATATAAACAATGAATTCAACAAGTTGGCCACCAAAAAAAATGTGATCCTATCCCAATGATAGAGAGGACCAAAAAAAATATTAATACATATTCCAATGTGATCCAAAATAATTCACACGCTAGCACACATCAATCTAAGTCAACATCAATGGAAACATGTAGATAAAACATGGAGCACATAACTAGTTGGCCCTAAAAAATTCCTTCAATTAAATTTTCTCAAGGAGGTTCTAACAAAGATAGGTTAAGAAAAAATATAACTTAACACATTTTCAATTATTGGCACAAACCCCTAAGCACATGGCACAAGCAAAAGAAATTCCCTATCAGCCAGGTATCCAAAAATAAGCCAAAAAGAAACTGAAGACACAATGTGGCACCAAATAGGCCAATCAACATCATACGAATAACATGGGGATGTTCCATGAACATCTAAAAAAACTTTCAAGAACTTCTTCAATACTGGAATGCCATCAATAACCACAACAAACCAAACATGAACAAAACAGTTCATCTAGGAAGGTCATAACACATGATAAAAAATGTAACATTAACATGTTAACTTGCAGAGAACTTTATTACATTAAGTTGGAACTAAGACACTGTACAAATGTTGAGAACACATTCAACAATCAATAGGATCAGAGACATCAATGTAGAAAAAGGGTGAGCATTTCCATGACCAGTTTGAAAAACCAACAACACTACCAACCTTCCACAATTCACAAAAACCTCCTCAACAACACTGGTGACCTAAAATATAGGATTTGAACATCCACATAAGAATAGCTTTGGATCCCAAACCATAAGAGCATATCTTCAATAGAAAAGGAATGTGGAGCACTCTCCCAAACAGAATTCAATCTAGCTTCTAGGAATAGAACCACTTAAGTAGCTTGCCAAGGCCAAAACTTTCTTTCAAAAACACATACTTCATTAGAAACATTAGGAGAAAGCATGAGACATACTGCAAGCCTTCAAAAACATCTCTTCAATATCAGTAATACTTCTAATCCTCATCTTAATGCTTCTAAACCACATCTAATTATATTGTTATGAAATAAACTCTGGTGACAACAATAATGCATTATACAACTTTTCTTGACATAAAACAAGGCATGATATGCAATCATGAACTCCAACAACTCCTCTTTAGATAAGGCATGCCATCTAACCATGAACTTCAACAACTATTCTATACATCAAAGTTATCCCAAACTAAATATAATAATGACAACCAATGCTAAGGACTAACAACTGAAGCCTTATGGGTATGTGAGGATCATCATGGAAAAAACAAGCCCTTAAGTGGCGATGGAAATTCAGAAAAATAAAAGTTAGGAAACCTAAAGTAAATTTTTTAATAAGTTATCTATATTATTTCAAAAATATGTAAGAATATAATCTATAGAAAATTGAATGTAGTTTCTAAACTACTAGGTTTATTTAAAAAAAAATCTATTTGGTGAAAATTTGAAATTTGAATGCAATAGTACTTAAATTTCAGGGAAAAAATAAGAAGTAGGTGTCTGTATGACTAGCCTAACCACAATAAAATGATAATACTTTCTTATAATATTTTAGATATAAGTAGAGGACTCATGTCCCAATGTGATGCATATTTTTTTGTAATTTTTTTCCAACTAAATAATTAAGTATGAATTTTTTATTACAATTTTTAAAAAATATAAAAACTCTTATGTCTAACCACCTTAAGTTGGTAAAAAATTCATGAAATTCATTTTGTTTTAATCCTATAGTATATAGCACATGAAATGTGACACATGTTTCTGATTCAAAAAATGTGATACCGTTTGAAAGCTATCGATGTTCTTCAATTAGCCTATCAATCAAGACTTTAATCATAATTCAAATAGAAAATGAATAATAATTATTTATTAAATTCAAAGTAAAGCATAATTTATATTGGTGGAAATATGAGAATCTCATTTTAAAACCCTTTTCATTTAATCAATTTTGGGGTTAAAAAAAGTTGTCATCTACATACCCTACACATATGCATCATATCGCCACTTTTTGACCCATCATGATCTTGCACATACCCTTACTTCTCAAGTTTTAATATTAATGGCAATTAACAATTAGTGTTAACATCAATTACAACAACTTCCGACAATCTCCTCAAGTGTTGACATCAATGGCAACAACCACCAACATCAAATTCATGATATTAATTGTCTTTGCCCACATTTCAAGTGATAGTAACATGAGTTCGCAATAGTGAACCAAATATAGACTATCAATCAATATATATATATAATGATCATTTGTAGAATTTTTCTTAAAATTAGAATCATTTTTGAGGTTTTTCATCACTACATTTATATCTTTCTATTTATACATAAGCATCTAGGATGGAAAATATAAATACTAAGTAGAGAATTAGTAATCTAAATAGTAGTAGTAATTGGAGATGAACAAATAATTACCTTATAAATATCTAATAACCTTTTTAGAAAAAGTTCAATGCTCTCTACTAGGCTTAGATATAAACCTTCTCAAAATTACCATTTCTTGGGCTATATTTGGTATAGAGTGAACCATTGTATACATTATACTACCAACAACACTAGCATGAGGAACCTTATAAATCTCATCAATATTATCATTAAACTTAGGACACACTAAAAACTACTTAGTACCAACAAAAAATGGAATTTTAACTAGCCTGCAGTCCTACATCTTAAATCTCTATAAAATGGTATCAACATACGGGTATGTATAGGATCAACATGGAGAAAAAAGGCCCTTAAGTAGCAAAAAATTTAGAAAAATCAGAGTAAGGAAACTTGATGTAAAAATTTGAATAAGTTATCTATATTATTTCAAAAATATGTAAGAATAGAATCTGTAGAAAATTAAATGTAGTTTCTAAACTACTAGGTTTGTTTAAAAAAAATCTATTTGGTGAGAATTTGAAATTTCAATATAGTAGTACTTAAATTTGGGGAAAAAATAAGTAGGTGTTTATCCGACCACCCTAACCACAATAAAATGATAATATTTTTTATAATATTTTAGATATAAGTAGAGGACTCATGTCGATGTGATGCATATTTTTATTTAATTTTTTTCCATGTAAATAATTAAATATAATTTTTTTTATTACAACTTTTAAAAAATATAAAAACTCGTATGTTTGACCACCTTAACTTGGTCAAAACTTCATGAAATTCAATTTTTCTTTTTTTAATCCTATAGTATGCAAAGCATAGAATATGACACATGTTTTGGATTAAAAAATGTTATACCTTTTGAAAGCTATAGATGTTTTTCAATCAGCCTATCAATCAGGACTTTAGTCATAATTCAAATAGAAAATGAATAATAATTACTTGTTTAATTCAAAGTAAAGTGTAATTTATACTGTTGGAAAGCTGAGAATCTCCTTTAGAAACCCTTTTCGTTTCATCAATTTTGGGTAAAAAAAAGTCATCAGCCACATACCCATCATATTGCCATTTTTTGGCCCATCATGATCCTACACATACCCATACTTACTCTAACTTAACCAAGTATTTATAGGAACCTATTCTATTTTATTTCCATCCCAAGGATATATTTTACAACCCCCATGTTCTTCATATCAAATGTGCAAGAAATATGTTTTTTGAGCTCCCCAATCACAACCTTGTTATTACCAATAAACATGTCATCAATAGAAAAGATAATAGTTGTTATACATAAGCATAAATAACCATAATATAAATGCAATGATCCTCCTCAGTCCTTACATAATCTAGATTCAATGAAAATGAGTCAAACACCTAGAACCACATCTAGGGTTACTATTTGATACCATACAAAAATATCTCACTGAAAAAACAAGTATTATTTTCCTTTCACAAGAATACAATCAGGTTGTCACATATACATATCCTTCTCAATATCATCATCCAAGAAAGTAGTTTTAACATCGATTTACTATGAATCAAAATCACTAGGAATATAAATAGATAATAAGAATTTAATAAAATTCAATTTAGCAACAAGAGAGAAAATTTTAGTAAAAATTTTGTGGGCTATACCTATCAAGCGGATTTTATTACCTTGTGGACCTTCTAAAGGTAGAAGTAATGGGATCTACCTATTTTCCTTATTTTATTCACTCATTCTACATATCGTCTAAAATATTTCAACCATCTTCTTTATCTTCATCCTTAGATCTATTTGTTTGTTCTTCCACATGTTCATCTTGCTTATTTTTAATCTTTACCTTGAGCTGCATTATTTTTTTCTTATCTTTCTTTGTTGGTTAATTATTCTCTTGAGAAATCTCTAAACTACTTAAACATCATATCTCTAGAAAATATTATTTTACTAGTTAGAGGATATGAAAGCTTACAACCTCTTACATTTTCACTATAACCAATGACGATACATCCTTTTGATTTTAGATATAGTTTAGATTACCTGTCTTGATGAACATGAACAAAATCATCACAACCAAATACCCTTAAGTGTGAAATAAAAGGATTTCTACCTAATCACACTTCATAAGGGTTTTTTATCAATAAGAGTTGAATAAGGAGATCTATTTATTAAATAACAAGCAATACCTACAGGTTCTACCTAAAATAATATATCAAGCTTAGTATCACTTAACATGCTCCTAGCTCTTTCCATCAATGTTTGGTTCACACATTCTACTACCCCTCTTTTTTTGGATTATAATGATTATTCTTTTGTTAAATAATACTTGCATGCTTATAGATTTCATCAAATTCCTTGAAACAATATTCACTCCCATTCTAATATCTTAACAATTTTATCTTATAATCTAATTTATTTTCAACTAATGTCTTAAATTACTTAAAATTATTGAGAACTTCATGTTTTTAATGCATAAAATAAATCCGTGTGTATCTTGAGACATCATCAATGAAAGATACATAATATCAAGATTTATCCGAAGATTCAACATTCACTGGTCCACACACATCCAATTGAATTATCTCTAAATAATAGTTTTTTCCTTATTAGTTCCATTAGGAAATGATAATTTATTCTAATTACCAAAGACACAATGATCACAAAAATATTTTTTTGAACATAATAACCAAAAATAAAATCAGCCAAATTTTTATTAGGAATGCTCTTAAGAGCTTTTTCAGCAATGTGACCCAATTTATGGTACCACAACATACATGCATTTTTATTCTAGTTGCAATAGAAAATTTATATAAAGTATAGGTTATTGGAATGTGTTTAGATGATGTTGATTTCTTCTTGTCATTAATGGTTGTCATTGATGTCAACATATCTTGGTTGTTTGACTGAAAGTTTTTTTTTGTGCCTTGGTGATCTAGATTGGCCTGGTTCTGGATGTCGTAGTGTAAAGATCTATTTTGGGTTGTATCTTGCCTTGTCCCATTCCTCTTATAACACACTAAGATACATTCTTTTGGGTACAGACCGATTTGATAGTTGGTTAACGTTCTTCGGCACAAGGTTTGCATTATATCTTACTTTTTGGTTTTGGATATCTTGATTTGAGCAAAGAGGATATGTTTGGTCCATGTTTCATTCCTCTCCACCATAGGAATCTTTTTGTGATGACCTATTTCAAATTGTATTTGGGTGACATGGAAGATCATGAAATTATGTTTGGCCAACTTTAGAGATTATGGAAGCATGGAATGATATAAGTAAGAGTTGATTTTGTTTGAGGAAAGAAAGTGTGATGAATGCAAATATGAACGTCCATACATTGCAAAAGTCTATGACTGGAGGCAATAGAGAGTGATATTCTATCTGGTGTTTGTTGGTGATAGTTATTTTAGTGGTTGATTTCCCTTCATCATTCTTCTATTGAAAGTGAGCCATTTTTTGTAGGAAGTGAGCCTCTCTCTTTTAGCTGTGAGCCCTTGTATCTTTGGCTATAATAGCCAGGTAGTGAGACCAACCGATAGTGAGCCACCCTACAGTGAGCAACTTGGAAGTGAGCCTTTGTAAAAATAACCTTAACCGATGCTTTATAATTGAGAATTATTATTCTTCATGGTTTTTCCCTTCTCAAGTTTCCACGTAAATTCTAGTGTTCATTGTGCATGGTGTTGTTTTTTGCGTTCATGTTCATTAATATCTGATTGATTTAAGTTTGATCTAGATTAATTAAAGTCAAGAAAATTGTTCTAATAATAATTGATTCACCCCCCTCTCAATTATTCAGACTGTTCAACAATTGGTATGAGAGCTTTTCTTCCCTGAAGAAGATCTTAACCGCTTGGGGTAGATTGATGGTGCATAAATTGACAATTCTAGTGTTTGATGGATCTGGCTACAGTTTCTGGAAAGTGCAGATGAGAGGTTATATGATCTCTCTGGGATACAAGACTTGGAAAGTTGTTGAGATAAAAAATGTCGAACCGACAGCTGGACCTAGCTCTACGGATGAGATTTCAACCTATGAAGAGAATGAAAAGGAAAGGTATGCAATCTTTAATGGTTTTTCTTAGACTGAGTTAACAAAATTTATTTCTTTGGGAATTGCTTATGAAGTTTGGGAAAATTTGAAATAAATCTATGAAGGAAATGATAGAGTCAAATTATCAAATAAGTTGACAACTAAGTGTAGATATGAGAACTTGAGGATGGAAGAAAGTGAGGATATAGTAAGCTACTTTCAAAGAGTTGAAATTATGGTAAATAAAGTCAAAAATCAAGGAGGAACTATGACAGATGAAGACGTAATGGAGAAGATTTTGATGACCCTACAAGAAAGCTACAATGAAAAGATCTCAGCTATTGAAGAAGTTTATGATCCAAAGAAAATCACCAGAGAGAAACTATTTGAAACTTTGACCACATTTGAGATGAGGAAATTTAAAAAAGAAAATGAGAAAACATAAATATCCTTTAAAGCCACAAAGATAGAAGAAGATCCAAATGATGAAAGTCTAGATGAGTTGGAAGCAAACTTCACAAGGAAACTAAAGAGAGCTACCAGTAAGTGGGTATGTGCAAGATCATGATGGGCCAAAAAAGTGGTGATATGATGGGTATGTGTAGGGTATGTGGCTAATGACTTTCTTTTATCCAAAATTGATGAAATGAAAATGGTTTTTAAAGGAGATTCTTAGCTTTCCACCAATATAAATTATGCTTTACCTTGAATTTAAATTAATAAATATTATTCATTTTCTATTTCAACGGCAACTAAAGTCCTGATTGATAGGTTGATTGAAAAACATCTATAGATTTCAAATGGTATCACATTTTTTGAATCTGAAACATGTGTCACATTCTATGCTTTGCATACTATAGGATTAAAAAAAATCAATTTCATGAAGTTTTGACCAAGTTAAGGTGGTCAAGCATACAATTTTTTATATTTTTTAAAAAGTTGTAATAAAAAATTCATAATTAATTATTTACTTGGAAAAAAATTACAAAAAAATATGCATCGCATCGGGACATGAGTCATCTACTTATATCTAAAATATTAACAAAAAATATTATTATTTTATTGTGGTTAGGGTGGTTAGACAGACACCTACTTATTTTTCACCTAAAATTTAAGTACTACTGCATTGAAATTTCAAATTTTCACCAAACATAATTATTTTTTAAACTACATTCAATTTGCTACAGATTCTATTCTTACATATTTTTGAAATAATAAAGATAACTTATTCAAATTTTTACATCAAGTTTCCTAACTCTGATTTTTCTAAATCTTTTGCCACTTAAGGGCCTTTTTTCCATGATGATCCTTCACATACCCAAGTACAAAGGTATGTTACCTCTTAAATGTTTTAGATGTGGAAATATTGGTCATATAGCAACTAAGTGTCTAGAAAAAGGAACAAGGAAAAAGTTTTAAAAGATCAATAAGAAGGCCTATTATGTTAATTAGAATGTTGGCATTTCAGATGATGAATCAAATCATGAGGATTGTTTGTTTTTGGTGGAAAGGGATTAACCTAGATTTGGCATATCTAACATTTAGACTAAAGATGTATTATTTGTTAAAAGAAACGGAGATGAATGGTTGATTGATAGCGTATGCTCGAATCATATGACTGGTGATAAAAGCAAGTTTGAGAAGCTTGAGAAATATGATGGAGGTTTTGTTAGATTTGGAGATGATAAAACAACACCGATTGTTGGAATTGGTTCTACTATCTTTGATGGAAAACATAACACTAACAATATTTACTATGTGAAGGGTTTATATCATAATCTTCTAAGTGTTGGACAAATGTGCGAAAATGGCTACAATGTGGTGTTTCAGGATGATGGTTGTGGTTTCGAAAGAGATCTGGAATTGTTATTGCAGTTGGGAAAAGAACAAGTGGGAACATGTATCAACTGGAGGGAGATACAAAAAATTGATTTGTATCTCAATCCAATTACAGTTGGCTTTGGCACCGAAGGATGTGTCACATCAATTTCAACAATTTGGTAAAGATAAGTTCATCAAGAGAAGTTAGAGATTTTCCAAGACTAACCAAACTAGACAACACTATTTGCAAAGGATGTCAAGAAGGAAAGAAAACCAAAGAAATATTCGAAAGAAAAGAAGAATCATCTGCCAGATTGTTGGACCTTGTACACAATAACCTATGTGGTCTGACCAAAACAAGAAGCTTACAAGGTAAGAGATATTTCATGCTTTTAATATATGATTATTCCAGAATCACTTGGGTTGCATTTTTAAGAGAGAAATCAAAAGCTCTAGAAAAAATCAATATTTTCAAGGCACGAGTTGAGAATGAAGTTGACAGAAAGATACAGTGTTTAGGATCTGATAGAGGAGGAGAATTTACTTCTGATGAATTCAACAAATACTGTGAAAAGCGAGTATGTGTAGGATCATCATGGAAAAAGTAGGCCCTTAAGTGGCAAAAATTTAGAAAAATAAAAGTTGGGCAACCTAATGTAAATTTTTTAATAAGTTATCTATATTATTTCAAAATATGTAAGAATAAATATAGAAAATTGACTGTAGTTTCTAAACTACTAGGTTTATTTAAACATATATATATCTATTTGGTGAAAATTTGAAATTTCAATGCAGTAGTACTTAAATTTTAGGGGAAAAATAAGTAGGTGTCTGTTTGACCACCCTAACTACAATAAAATGATAATATTTTTTATAAGATTTTAGATATAATTAGATGACTCATTTCCCGATGTGATGCATAATTTTTGTAATTTTTTCCCAAGTAAATAATCAATTATGAATTTTTTATTACAACTTTTAAAAAATATAAAAACTCGTATGTCTGACCACCTTAACTTGGTGAAAACTTCATGAAATTCATTTTTTTTAATATTATAGTATGTGAAGCATAAAATGTGATGCATGTTTCAGATTCAAAAAATGTGATACTGTTTAAAATTTGTAGATGTTTTTCAATCATCCTATCAATCAGGACTTTAGTCATAATTCAAATAGAAAATAAACAATAATTATTTATTAAATTCAAACTAAATAATAATATATATTGGTGGAAAACTGAGAATCTCCATTAAAAAACCTTTTCATTTCTTCAATTTTGGTTAAAAAAAGTTGTTAGCCACATGCCCTACACATACCCATCATATCGCCACGTTCTGGCCCATCATTATCCTGCACATACCCAAGCATAGCATTGAAAGACAGATATTTGCTCCTAGAACACCTCAGTAGAATGGTGTAGTGGAAAGAATGAACCAGACAGTTCTGGAAGTAACCAGAACAATGATCATGGAAGCAGAATTACCACAGGTCTACTAGAGAGAAGCGATACAAATAATAGTATACACTCTTAACAGAGTACTATTTTGGAGGAAATGTGGAAATACATCAGATGAGCTATGGCATGGAAGAACTCCCACAGTAAAGTGTTCCAAATTCTTTTTAAGAAAATGCTATATCCGGAGAGATGAGGAAAATCTTGGAAAGTTCGATAGCAGAGTAGATGAAGGAATATTTTTTGGGTTACTCTACAAAGAGCAAAGTGTACCGGTGTTACAACAAGAAACTGAACAATATAGTTGAAAGTGAAAATGTTAAAGTAGATGAAGATGTTCAAAGAAGTCTTGAAAGGTATATTGAATATGAATCAGATGACTTGGATGAAAAAGGAGAAAAAGATAAGAAAGAAGAAGAAGAAGAAATAAAGGACACTCCGACAACTACAACTAAAACTCCAAGGTATGTACAAAAAAAACACTCAGAAAACTATGGGAAAAATGAAGAACATCTCATTTTGTTATTTTGTGTTGTCATTGATGTCACCATGATATATAAGTTGTAATTGCTAGATCAAGTCTAAAGTTGTTCTGGTATTCTAGTCCAGTATCTCAACCAATATTTTTCTTACATCCTCTGGTGTTTTGGTATGCATTTGTTTTTTGGTAATTATTGTTGATTGTGGTTTTGAGAAATGGTTTGTAGACATTGGTAGCATGTACATTCAAGATCTCACATATTTAGATGCCCATATCGTGTATTAGCATTACATTGGTATTTACAATTGTGCTATTAGGTCTATCCATGGCCAACATAATGGACGTATTGTGTAATGGGGAATTAATTTTTGTGGATATATGTGTTCAACCTAATTTATGTCCATTTTGACTTGATGTAGCATGTTGGATGTGTGAATTGATTTTTTAGAAGATTTTATGAAAGCGTGAAGTTGACGATTGGTATTTTTTGGTGAATAAGAAGTTCATCTAATTAGGCCGACCTAATTAATGCCTATGAAGAGATCAAATATATATTGGATAGTTTTGAAGTTTGAAAAGGTGATTTTTATGATATTAATACAAATGTGAAAAAGAGCGAATATGATGAAGTGTGTCAAGTCAATTTACTGAGCTTCATTGGAACTAAATTTGCACTCACTAGGTGTACTCTATCAGTTAATTTTCTACCTGAAAGCCATTTTGTCATTGTAATTATGTAGGAAGTGAGCCTTTGTTTTTGGATAGTGAGTCTTAGTAGTGAGCCACCCATTCTGTAATATCTTATAACCAGTTATACTATATTGTGAGCTAACACTCACCGTGGTTTTTCCCATTTTGGGTTTTCCACATAAAAATCCTAGTGTTCATGTATTCTATGATTTCATGTTTTGTTAATGATTTTACTTATCCTTGCTATTGTATGCATTGGAATAATTGGATGGTATTTGATCAGAAAATTTAAGAAGATACTAATTCACCCCCTGTCTCAATATCTTGGACATTTAAAATTGGTATTAGAGCTTGGCTCCTCCAGAAAAGCCTAACAACTTGAGGGAGATCTTGAAAATAGAGGAAATGAATGATGAAGGAGAGCTTTAGACTACTCTTGAGGATCCTGACAAAGTTGATAGAGAAAATAGAGCTCTAAAAGAGAATCTTGAAGATGCAAATGAATGTGTCCAAAAATTAAAGGAGCAATTGAAAAAATTCAAATATAGGCATAAGGAAGTAATTGATCACTTGAAGAAGGCTAATGAAGACATTGTCGGTTTGAAAGTGTAAGTAGAGGAGAAGAAAAGAATTGAAGAGTGTCTGAACAAGTTGGTACAAAGAAAGTCTGAAGATTGCACCAAGCTTGAACAAGAATTTGTGAACCTGAAAGTGGATTTGGAGAAGGAAAAATTTTGTGAGAATAATTTCAAATCTAGCTCAGATGGGCTTGATGAATTGATTGCAGGATAGAAACCTAGTAAAGACAAAGGTGTTATGGGAAATTATACCGTTGAAAGTTCTAAAACTTTGGATAATCAAAAGACTCACAATAAAGGAAAGAAAAAAGGAAATTCAAGGAAGTCTGCTAGGAGACCTCCGGTGAGACATCCTAATGCACAAAGGTATCATTATTTTAATGGCACTTTTTTTCATGCAACAAATTTGGTCATAAGGAAACAATATGTAGGAGTAGGATGAATCAGTTCCCTGGTCCTTTTACTGGTCAATGTTTCACATGCAAGAGAATTGGACATAGGGAAAGTAAATGCAAGACCTTGATGATGAAACAGTTTAATGCAGGAAGAATGAATCAATCCTTTAATGGCTATTGTTATACCTGTACAAGTATGGACATAAAGCTAATTAGTGCAAAACAAGATTCAATGGAAATCAATCTAATTAGAGAAATATTGTCTACTATAACTGCAACAAACAAGGACATGTTTGAAGAGTTTGCAGAAGCAAGAAGAGTAAGGAGACCAATCTGGTAGAAAAGAATGAATCTACGAAGAAAGTTGAAAAATATGAGATTAAGCAAGAGATGAATAAGATTTGGAGGAATAAAGAAGAACCAAAGACTACTAATGAGTATGTGCCCTCATTTGGTAAAGATGATTTATTTGGTGATTAGACCTAGCAAGATCGTAGAGGGGGCATTATCGAAAAATTATAAGAACCCCCTAGATAAATGACATGTTAGAGGCTAGCACGAGGAGGAAATGTGAAGAATGAATAAGCATAGGTTATGTAAGAGGAACTAGAAGAAAATATGAAGAAATGATCTTTTGCAGAGTGAATTAGGTTTTTTCTGAGTAAAAGATAAGGGTTTTTAGCATATTTTTTAAATTTACCGCATTTAATGCGAATTAGGGCAGATCGTTGTTTTATAAAGGAAATGTTTAAGGAATTTTGATCATTCATGCATTTTAAGTAGTTGAAGATATTTTGGAGCATTCTTGGGGAGATTTGGAGTTCACGTTGTGTAAACACTAGTTGTGGTTCATTGTGAAGAAAAAGGCACTTTAATCTTCTATGCAGTTGTGTTTTGTGTTGTTTGATTTGTTTGGATTCAAAATTGGAAGAATGGTTACCCCTATAGTCATTAAAGTGTTAGAGAGGCTGAGACCCTCTTATCAAAAATATTCCTCGAAAGTTCTCAAAGATGACCCCATGGGCACATTCTTGTCAATCCCTCATGGAGTTATGCCAACCGAGGATACAAGGATGTATATTCATGTAAAGTATGAGGAATTTAACCACACAAAATTGATTGACTTATTGTAGAATGAGCTTACTGGTAATGATTTCTTGATAAAACCTAAGCACTTGAACCTAGTCGTGAAGAGGTTAGATAGATGGAAAAAATTTCCTAACTTCAACTATGATGAAAAATTTGTGAAATCAGTCCTAAGTAGAATCCATGATAAATTCCTTTGGACTGACCGACCACACTTGATAAATAAGGAAGCGATTAGGGCTATTACTAGGCTCTAAGATAAAGGTACAATACCTATGTTGAAATTTGTGAAGAATGAGGTTGTAATGGAACTTATAGGAGCCACATATGAAAAGAGATCCTTAACATCAAAATTCATCACTAATCTGGCTGTGAAGTATGCATCTACCATGATCAGTTACAAAATATACTTCACAAACAGAGAGAAAAATTTTTTGGATACAAGAATCTTTACTGGCTTTGATATGGTTGTAAATGGTGTTGATTATGATATATGTGAGCTTCTTTAGTTACAACTACTTGAGAACTTGAAGTTGATGAAGGAAAAGGAGTATGCTTTCAAGTTTGGTTCATTGATTGTATGTCTTTTGTTTTATTTCATGAAGAGGCTTCTGGGAAGGAATGGTGAAGTAAATTATGACTCATCTAGACAAGTGGCACATCAAATTTTTGATTATATGCATAGTCTAGGTAATATGGATGCTCAAGATGATGCTCTAACAACATTCTTTACTGTATTCAAAAGGAACATGAACAAGGATTCTGAAGAGAATTGTTGAGAAGTATAAAGATGACATCATATTCCATGTTTCCTTTGATGAATGTATGATTGAGGCTGTGGAACCTCAAACCATATGGATTCAGCCTTTGGTATATGAGGTAATAGAAGAAGAAACTGAAGGTTATTTGGATTTTTTTTTTTAAGAATCTGAAGGATCCCAATGAACCCAAAATTGGGACATATGTTGAAAAGTCTATGGAGATTCATCTGGAGCAGAAAAAACCTAAAATTAGAAAGAAGGTGGAGAAAAAGCTTAAAGATGTTGGATTCACTGATGAGGAAATTTTCCTTGGAAGCAATAGGGGAGAATAGTTTGAGGCAAAGTCATCTAGCCCGAGGATATCCGAAAGGATACCTCTGTAAAATCCTCTGTAGCCCCTGCAACAAAGATTGAACCCAGTACCATTGCTAAAGGCAAAGGTCTTGTTTCCTTTAGACCAACTACTAGATCTGGGAAGAGGAAAGAAACTCTTCTAGTAGCCCCTATAAAGAGAGGAAGGAAAGAGAAAGTGACAATGGAAAATAACCTCATCATTACAGATGATTAGGATGATGAAGAAGAAGATCCTAATGCAAAATTGGTGAAGAGAAGAAGAGGAGGCTTATCCTCTGGTGAAGGTGCTTCTACAAAAGTTGTTTTTTCTAAGAGAGTACTTGTTGTATCATCTTTTGATGATGACGAAGTGCAAGAATTTGCTATCCATGTGAACATCAAACCAGAATCAAAGAAGGCTAAGATTTTTTATGAAGCCTCTGTGAACCAGAGAGGAGAACAAGATGATCCAGTAAGTTCTAGTCCCCGTTTTAAATTAGAAGCAACTCTAAATTCCATGCAACATTTTGAGAACATGCTTCAAACTACAATGGAATACTATGATAATGTTGGAGAAGAAGATAAGAAAACCTTGCTTTTAGTTGTTATTCAATATGTTATCATCTTAGAAGTTAAGTGGGATGATATAAAGAAAGATATACTTGAAAGTGTAGAACCTTAAATATGCATTTGCTCAAAAAGAAAGCCCATAGCATTGTTAGTAAGCCAAAGAAAACAAAGATTCCCTATAAGATTCATCTAATCACAAGAATAATGCAAAAGAAGCAAGCAAAACATAGAAATGATCATTCTAATAATCAAATTAGAATCTTATAGTGGATTGGTGCTTCTATGGAAAGAAGCCCTTTCCCAATGCTAAGAGTGCCAAACATGGAGGATGTGGGACTAAAGATTTGGCCAATAGGAAGAGGCCACTTGTCAAGTTGTGATAGGCTTGAGGATGTGCAAAATTTGGGAAATGTGCCCAAGAGGGGGAAATTTCAAATTTGAATTTGAGAGTTAATGCTTAGTTTGACTTGTGCAAGGGACATGTAAGAGAAATTAATTTCTTTGTTGGATGTACATGTCCACTTGATTTTGAATTCAAATTTGAGGGAAGATGCCATGTTGAGTGAACATGTTGATTTAATAAATCAATAAATTGATTTATTTGTGCAAGTGGGGATATCTAGAGGATGCAAGTGGTTAGGATTAGCATTTAATCATGGTTAGATTAGTTTAATGATGATCAAGATGATTTGACCAATTTGACTTGATTTAGGGATTTAAATCAAATCAAAGGGATATGAATGGTGATTTGAGATTTAATTGAATAAATGATTGGTTTATTTAATCATAGAGGGAATGATAGGCTTAAATTAAATAAATTTAATTTATTCAATTTAAGTGAATGACCTTAGGAGATTGAAATTGATTTACCCTAATGAATGGATGAGTGTTAATTTGATCGAATGCATAATGCTAATTTTGCATGTCTACATTTTACCCCTCTTTGAAGCAATGTACTTGTTGCGTTGGTTCAAAGAATAAACTTTCTGCAATCAAAATTCAAAAAAATTATGATTTTTTTGATTGCCCCAATGGAAATGAGTACACTGGTGCATTGCCCCCTCGAGAGATTGAGCGAAAAGATTCAATTTGAGGGTCGATCTCATGATAAAGAGGTTCAAAATGGATGGTTATGGATGATGATGCAAATGAGATGATTTTAAGATGCTTAGAATAACAAATCTATATTATCTTAAACAAATTAAATGATGATATGATGTGAGATGGATGAGATTAATGATGTGATATGTTGTGATTATGCAATGTATATTTTATGCAAATGCTTAGACTAACAGATCTATATGATTATGATTATGCATGTGAGATGATACGCAGAATATTGGTGGTTTGTGGATGCATGATGATGTGAAAAATGATGATGGTTTGTGGATGCGGGATGGATGCACGATGGATGCATTGGTGATGATGATTAACTATTCATGAGGTGATGTTAGTGCGGAAAAGAAGACATTCTAGATGATGACAAGAGGATCCAACAAGTCCATGATCTAACGAGACTTTATTAGAGATGATGATGATGATAGATGATGATGATTTCCTTATCAAGGATTAGGATTTTAAAAGGGATACTTACCTTATGTTTGATAACACACATAGATATGATGCATCAAGGTATAAAGAACTAGGATGGTGTTGTACCTAGTGCAATGGACTTTGACTCAACAAGCAGATAGGAGTATTCTTGTTCACACTTGACATACGGAAACCTTGCTAGGATGTACCTAACAAAGCTAGTATTTTCCAAGTTATTTTACAAAAATGTCCAACAAGCACAATAGACAAAGATAATGATCATTGCCCCATTCCTTTCTCTCTAAATCCTTTGTTCAGATATCATTGAGAGGTCCTTGGAATGAGTGCAATAAGATAAATCAAAAGAAAAGATAAAGTACGCAAACAAGCCAATGCTCTTCATACCTTCAGCCAAAGGGATTTGTTTTGATAGGATAAGAACCCAAGGTGATATCCAAAATGATGCCCATTGTCAGAACAATATATCCTAGGACATGCATTGTATAGGATGATGATGGTTTGATAAGTTGATTGATAGGCTGTTGATATAAGGTTGACTGACATGTCTAAAAATGATCAAGAGTTTGATTTTGTTTTAAAGATTTGTTGTTTGCTTTTGATTTTACGATTGAAGCTTGCTTTCACTGATTGTTGTGATTTTTTTTGTTTGTTTTGCCAAAGGATGAAGGCGACGATTAGTTTATTATGGATGATTGACTATTGTGGGTGCAAGCGAGATGAGATGGATGATTTTTCAAATATTTGGATGTTTTTGACATTTTGAAATGTTTTGAGGCTATTTTTGTTGTTTGAGATTTTACAAATGTTTTGATTTTTATTTTTCAAATGTTTTTGGATTCTGTGAGATTTTATGAATGTTTTTGGATTTTGATGTCTCAGGGGCTAATCAAAGATTAGCCTTTCCTATGTTTAATCTCCGGGACGACGTAGTTCGGATTCCAATGTTTTTTATGTTTTTTCACTTTTTGAGTGTTTTTGGATTTTTGATATGCTTTAAATGTTTTTTGATTTTCGCATGATTTTGACAATTTGGATATGGATATGTCTATTGCTATCAGTGCTCTGTTTTAGGATTTTGTTGAAGACCAAGCTAAGGTTGATTGATTGGATCGATGGATTGATGATGATGATAACATTGTTGAGGATACACAACAATGCAAGTATTTGATTGATCAGGATTAATGACGATAATTTTCTTGAGGATGCACAACAATGCAAGGATAGTGTTAAGCAACACAATGATATCCTAAGATGATGATTTTTTTGATTGGATTTGATTGATCAGGTTTGATGACGATAACATTGTTGAGGATGCACACCAATGCAAGGATTGATTGATCAGAATTGATGATGATAACATTGTTGAGGATGCACAACAATGCAAGGATAGTGTTAAGAAACACAATGATTTGGATGGATATCCCAATATTATGGATTGATTGGATTTGATTGAACATGATTGATCACGCTTGGTTTGAAACAAAAGATGTTTGATTGATTGATGCAACATTAACATGCAAACTAGATGCGACTAATAGTGATTGATGTTCGATGAAAGATGAAGACTAATAAGGAATGTATTCTTGTCAAAATATGCCATGGACTAGTGATTTGGATTTTGGATCACAAATGCTTTGACCAATTTGGTTTCAAATTTTCCATTGTTCAGATCGCCACATAAGTTGGAGTATATAGATCAAGATTTATTCTCGAAGAAAGATGTACATATCTGCCCCCAGTGTCTAGCAATGTATGGAATGTGATGGGTGGATGCTTGGATAGGTGTATGGATGGATGTATATAGTAAGCATGCAAAGGATGCCAAGGATTATCTTGCAATAGGATAAGGTGTTCAAAAAAAGGAATGCTCATTTGGATAATGCTTCATGGCTCATATAACATTGGATAGGATAGGATCAATGAAAAATGACCCATGTCAAGATGTTTATCGTAAGCAAGCATAAAGTGTACCCCAAACTTTCATCAAAATCAAGATAATTTGGACTATCGATGCAGATAAATGGATTGGATAAATGGCTCATGGATGAATGGACTTATTATGGCTGAGATGGATGGGATGAGATGTTTCCTCTTGGAGTGGTACACATAAATTTTTGATTCTACACATGATGCCTGTTTACCAGGTTTTCATCATGGTACCTGCCTAAAGCCCCACCCATGTGGTTTTCACTAGAGGATGATTATTTTTCTTTACTGTTTTCAATCCTTTTTCTAATTTTTTTTTGGATTTTCATTTTTTTTTGTTTTTTTTTGTTTTCTCTGAAAGATTCATGCCGAACCACTTGGTGGTGTTGATGTAAATGCTTATTTCATAGTGTGCCATTAGTATCCTGCCTAAAGAAGATGCTTTGCTAAGATACATGCACTTGAATGCAACTTTTGGGATTCTTGATCTACTTTATTGATATCGGGGTTAACTCTATCTTTGTGCGTACATCGTGATAGAGTGCCTTTAGAATCCTTATGATGAAGGGTCGTTGCCAATACATGGTTAATGTGAGAATTGGATATCATGTGTGGAGGTGTGGATGGAGTGTGTTTAGGGATAAAAGATGGATTGGTCGACATTTGGGAACCTTTGACTCTCCAAACTTGGGAAGATGAGCAATGATGAGTGGATACAGAAGTGTGCATGGAATTAGGACCAACTACTTGATACACTTTGTACGTCACTTGAAAAGCTTGCTTTTTCTTTTGTGGACATCCTTGATGGATACTTTTCCCTTTTTTATTTTGCCCCATAGTTTCTTTGACTAATGGATTTTGATAGGGATGATCTTTCTTTGTATTCTTTGGTATCCATGTGCATTTGATTTGTCCTTTATGCTTCTCAGCTTCTTTTTCTTTGGTAGTTCATTCTTTGTACTTTGATTCAAATCTTCGTTTTGACATTGGTCCCAATTCATAGATGGGGTGATGGGTGGATGAAGATTCATGACGTGGTTGGTTGTAGTATTGGCATCGATTTCATCATAAGGATTCTTTGTGCTCCCTATGTTGACGTTTGCTTGAGATAAAGTTTCCCCCATTATGTTGGTAGTAGTACCTTCATGCTTTGATTTTGCCTGTTCTGAGAGCTCTTGTTTAGAATGCATTCTCTGATCAATGATCACTATAGATGGCATTTCAGTTTGTTGCTCTGCTAACTCTGGATGTTCTATCTGACTTGTTTCCTTGAGCGAATAATGCTGGATATCTTCTTTCATCATGTCCTTAATTTGAGTTTGGGACATATTTGATCCTGATATTGATAACTCAGTTTGATTGTAGGAATCGATAACCTGCTCTTTTTGTGTAATAATGTCAAGATTAAAGGAATCTTGTTCTGAATGAAGATCATCTACATGTCCATCCATAGAAATCATCTCATGGGTAGATGGAGAAGTATCTACTGAATGGATATGATTATCTTGCATAGATAGGAGAGTGTCCATTAGATCATTGTAGTATCTTGCAGATACAAATTCTTGATCTTGAATGATTTCGAAGTTGCTTTCAACATGCTTTGGATCAAGTTCTTGACATGGGTCAGTTTCAAAGGATGGATTGCTTACAAAGGTTTATTGGATGTCATCATTAGGCATAGTAAGTGGTTCAATATCCTCAAGTGTCAAGTTCAGGGTTCCTTCAGTATCTGTAACCATGAGGTCAAAGGGGGTCAACATGTCTTGGAAAGGGCCATTGCTAGACCTTAGTGAAAGATGTTGATCATGCTTTGGGATAAATTCTTGAGATATGTTCTCTAACTCATAAGGAGATGTAGAGACATTTTCAACATGATCATAGGTGAACGGATCGTGCATTATGTCGATAGGATTGAATAATCCTAACACTCCTTGAAATAAGTCACTAAAAAGTGGCTCTTGATGTATGGAGAGTTGATCATCAGATGGGGTAGACACATCCTCAATGTGCTCCTTAATTGAGATAATTTGAGCATTGTTTTCAACAATTGTGGTGGACGGATTTTCAATGTCCTCGACCATAGGGTCAAATGAGGTTGACATTTCTTGAATTGGATCATTATTGAGTATTGTTAGTGGATTTTGATCATGATTAAAAAGTGACTCTTGACCTATGTTGATTTGATCATTGGATGAAGTAGACATAACTTCAAGGTGCTCAATGATGGTTTGATCTTTCCTTGCTCTGAATAGTTGTGGTGGAGATATTTTCAATGCTATCATTGTCCCCAATAGTGATTATCTTTTGATCAATCAAGTCTTGGATGAGTTTTTTGAGTCGAACACAATTTGATGTTTTGTGTCCCTTTATTCTATGATAATCACAAAGGTGCTTCTTGTTATACCCTGGTGGTTTTATGTTTGGTTCTTGATAGTTCACATAGATAGGAAGCTTGATGAGATTTTCTTGTACCAATTGTTGTAGGACTGATTTGATTGGTCTCCCTAGTGGTGTGTATTTTTGTTTGTTCCCTTGTGATATTTTCACTTGACCTTGTGGTGATTGATTTTAGAGATGTGATTGGTCTTCGAGATGTGGTGATTGATTTTCGAGACATGGTGATTGATCTTCGAGACGTGGGGGTTGGATTTTTTGATGTGGTTGATCTTGATATCTAACTTCTTGAAATTGGAGATGTTGTTCTTGATGTAGTTGTGGACAGAACTCAATGCTTTGATGACATGGTTCAACCAATGGAGGAATGTATCAATTTTTGACAGAAAATATCTCTTGGCTCAATAATTCAATTAATTTGGCAAGTGAAGCAAGTTGCTCTAGCGAAGTTTGATCTTGATTTTGCATTTGATTCCCTTGTTTTGGATTTTGTTCAAGAGGATTTGGGATGTACAGTTGTGGTGTTTGCATGGGATCATAAACAAATTGATTTTGGACAATGTTTTGATTTGGGATGATGTTCAAATTTGGCATGATAGGTTGAAATTGACCATTGTTGATGTTTGGAATATTTGTATGATTTGAAAATGTATCCATCCCAAAGTTTGCTGGATTCATGTTTCAAAAACTTGTACTTGGTACATTCTCATTTGGCTTGTAGGGATTTGGTGGGATGACATTGTTTTTTTGAAGGCTCATGCTTTGATTGTTTGGTTGACAAACTTCTAGGTTTGGATTTATATCTACCATCAGGAAATGTGTTCCAAACTCTTGATTGGGCATACTCACATTTGTACCATTGAAATTTGTAGGAGAGAACGATCCCATGTATAGATTGTATAGATGTGAGTGTTGATAATCAATCGGTGTTGTAAGGCTTTGATAGCTTAGTTGACTTGGATTACTCATGATGTATGGATCAAGTTTTTATTCCATGTTCTCCTTGTGTTTTGACCTTGTTACGAAAGTTAACTCTAAGGTTCTTAGGACTAATGACGAGATGAAGGATGAAAGGTGTAAATGATATGAGTGTTGAACATTTTTAGGGACTTTGGATCGATGCTAGACTTACGGTTTGATTTGATTGTTTGATCTAGATAGTGAGCTTTGTAAACCCTAAGATGTAAGATGTTATCTTAGGATGAACTTGTTCAAAGGATTGTTGATTTAATTATATGTATGAGAAAGGATGCATTCTCACACACCTAACTAAACAAATGATTTTGATTTTGATGATTTACCCAAGTCTAGAATGGTGTTTTCAAAGCTCTAAAGTTGTTTGGTGGGATGGATTTTGATAAGTGTTTGGAATTTGGGTGAAGCGTTTGATTTGATCCAAAATTAACCTAGGAAGGACTTGTTTATTAGGCCAAGATAGTGAAGAACATTCCTTTCGCTAAAAGTAATTCAAAATTAAAAGATCAATGTTTGCATGAAAACCATACGACAAATAGATGCCAAGCACATGGGTGGGGTTGTTTTGATTCAATCTTTGCTTAATGGATTCTTTTTACCACAAACACACTCTTGATTAGATTTCAAACTAAATGTCCAATGTGTCAACTTCATCAAATTTCACAAGGTATATTATGTGAAACTTTGATGAATTTAAGGCAAGGGTTACCTATTATTTTACTTTAGGGGGAAAATTGAGATGTAAAATCAAGTGTTTAGAAACCTCCAAGGATGTAATCCCAAGGGCAAGCAATAACACGAGGATTTAATCAATGGTATTTTCCTCCTAAAGGGTTTGAAATTTTGAGGATCATGTTGAATGTTTGTTTTCCAATGTTTTCAATTAAAGCACTGTGTTTTCAAACTGACTCACATGCAATATAACATCCTAGCTCAATTGGCACATTTTTCTTGGTGGGCTTGCCTCATGACCTTCATAGTAGAAGAGATGATTTTACATGCAATCAAGGAAAAAATATAAAGGTATGTTAAGAATTAAGTCTTAACCTCTATATTTCAACCAAGATCAAACATGGAAAGTAACTTCTTGGAATCTAAGTTCCAATGCACCACTTTGATAAACTCGTTGGATGGACTGGTTGGCATCTACAAATAAGGTTCTTAATGACACAACATTGGGGACATGGCACCTTGCGAGCGTCCAGCAAGCCACTAAAGGCTTTAATCAATCCTACTAGGGGCTCTTATACATTTTATGATAGTACCCCATTCTGAAAGACACTATATGGCTAAGGCCTACATACCATGAGGACTTGATAGTTTAGTCTCATCCATTTGTATACTAGCTTGAATGAAAAACTAGTTGGAGTCACCTTCGAGTTCTACTTTCAGATGTGTCTCTTAGGTAGGCCCCTCTAAAGGTAAACAATAGTGAGCAAGCACATCCATAGTTCGATCAACCTTCATTTAGAAACAAAGGGAGAACACACGCGATATACCTAACTCACACTCACATAGTATTTTGTTCAATTTTAAACCCAAATCGAAGTGTGGAGGCAATATTTTATGCAACTTAATGTCATCAAAAAGGATTTTGATTCTCAATATCATCGTGAAGAGCGAGAAAAGTGCATACACCTTTTTAGATGAGATTATTTTGCATAAAAGATTACAAAGCATAAAAGAAACATGTTCATTTTAAACTTCAAAGCAATGATTCGATTTGTTTTAAAGCTCCAAGCTAAATGTGAAGTTGATTTTTTCAATTTGTTAACCTTTAAACAAAATATAGTGAATGTTGCCTAAAGTTCATTTTAACCCTTTCACAATGAGGATTGAAAGCCTAGGTAGTGTTCGTTTTAAAGCCCAAAACTAAAGTTGAGTTAGCATAAAACAGAAAATTAAGGCATGTGACGAAAGCTCAAAGAATTAAAAAACGCTTTTGTGTTTCAAGTTTGATGCTTAAATCGTTCACTTCGATCTTGTTTTTGTTTTCACTCAACTTCAATGCTCAATTCCAATGTCAATTTGAGCTTTACCTATAAGCGAAAAAAAAAAAAAAGATATTAGAAATGAGATTTATGTTGAACTCATAATGCATGCATTTAATGATAACCTTAATGTAAGAGTTCATTTTCTTTGAAAGCTTAAATTATGCATTGGTAATGCACAACAAAGCTTTGTTGATGATCTCCTTAGAAAAAATGATTTAAACCTATGCAACTACATCAAGAGAGTACCATACATCGTTCTTGATTTAAATCAAGCATTAATAACATTCCCAAAACAAAAAATAATATTTTGGATGGTGGTCCAAGATTGCTTTTCGTTCACGTAATAATCATACGCTTCCTGCAGGCTTAGTGGGGTAAAAATTTTAATGCTACACATAGTTTAACATTGTTATTCCTTTTAATAGATTTATTCCCCCCTACTCTATGAAAGAGTCTCACTTCAATAGTCATACTCATCAATCTTTAAGTATAGTATGTTACATCCAATCTGGTTACAAGGCTGTAATCATGATCAAATGACATTTATTGTTGCTCCCAAGATGACCTGCACGCCACAAAAAGATTAAAGATAAACAGATTTAAATTTATGAGGAAACCTGAGATTTAAGATAAATAGATATTTTTAGTAGGAACATTCATGAGAAAGCACCACCAGATCTTTGCGAATCTAAAGCAAGCAGTTAAATGTTGCTTCACTCAAAAATAACAGGTATTTGCAAATCTAAAGCTAGTGGTCCACTCAAAGGGACACCTCAGTGGAAGCCTTTAAGAGCCTTAAAGACCACATTTATTCTTTGTCTACGCCCCCATCTTGATAGATCTGAGATCAACTAGTGGTATGATTTAAAGATCTCTATTTGGTCCTAGTTTTGAACTAGTTTCTACAGGAGTTTTTTGTGCAGTGATTACGCTGAAATAAAATAAATGAATGGGGATTTGATCATTCATTCATGAGCACCATCATTAGTTTGGTGAGATGGGGTTGACACAACTTCTCATGAGACTAGTACCATGAGATGCATTCATTTCTTTCTACTTGGATAGGGTCATTAATAAGGAAGCATTATTTCGCAAGACTAGCATGACGTTTCCATGCATTTTATGTAGAAGACACGCATTGAATGCATTTGGTGAAAGACCATAGAATAGGAATACCCTGAAGGAAAACTAGAATTATTTCATTATGTGTGCAAATGAGAGCTTTGGTAATAGCGTATGGACATTCATCAAAAAGTGTACAATAGGTGAAATCAGCAAGATAGTGTGAGAAAGAACGCATTTAGAAGGTATGCTGACTATTGAATAGAATGTCTAAGAGATGTTAGTTCAGAGGAAAAATAAAAAAAATAATGATTGCAGGATGTGCACAAAATGGAGCCATAGACAAAACTTTCAAGCAAACTGCATTTGGTAGGCATACAGGCGTATTCCACAACCTTCTCCCATGTAGTCTCTACCTGCATCAAAATGGGAGCTTTGGAATAGGGTGTGGACATGCTTTGGAAAATATGTATGCAAAATGTGGACGCACCAACAAGGAATGTGATGAGAAAGATACTGCAGAGCTTCCTTGTTTCCTTTCTCTCCCAAGGAAATTAAATGTAGTGTCATGATTAATTGATTGATGATAACAACAGTACAAATCTTGATCACAAGAAATGCGAGTATGACCTGTTAATGGAGTGTTATTTTATTCTAGCTGGGTATGAGCATGAGCGCGGGGGATTAGTGTTCTTGGAGCTACTAGATGAGGGGCTGAGGCTGAGGCCATACACTGATTTGGGAGATGAGTGTTGTCTGAAGCACCTTCTAGACTACGACATACTATGGATAGATGCTTCTAATGCAAGAATAGGTGTGAGGACTGTGCTATGAGAGTACCTTCAGGATGTGCAAACTTCCTGCATAAAAACAAAGTCCTTGCATTTTTTATCTGCTACAATTAACCGATACTTACGCAAAGAAAGTGGAAGCATAAAGGGATTTTTTTTATAGAATGCTTAAAAGAAAGACATTGACTAATGGTCTTGTACCACCAAACTACAAATAGCATATTAGCAAGTCAATTAGAATTCAGTAGAAAATAATTCCTTTCACATGCTTTCTTTTGTAAATACAGTCTTTCAGCCACTTAATTTACGTGTTTTAGTTGGTTTTTTGCATTTCTCACTACCACTGTGAGAAAACTCATGTTTGTTCTAGCATTTATGAGGCAAACCATGTACAAAAACTTTCCAATGTGTAACTTTGATTATTCAGCCTCGATAACTTTGCACCGTATGATTTGAAAATAAAAAACAACTTTCCTACACCAGGCATACCTACTAGCTATAGAGCAAACATTAAAAATAGTTCACCCATTCCACACACTGATATTTCCTTAACATGTTTGACGTGATACTTAAAAGAAAATGCATCATTCACCTGCCATGTTTAAGATGGATTCAAATATTGAAAATTAAAATGAAAAGGAAAAATAGTGAATGTAAATACCAGCCTGTGTGTCATGAGTGCCAGTGCAAGTGAGTAATGACAAAAGTAAAACTAGATTCAAGATGTCATTTAAGCGTAAGTAAGTAACAAATTCAACATGCCTCTAAATCTTGATATTTAAAGGTTACTTTGCAAAAAGTATTTTGACCTGCAAAAAAGAGAGATTTAAAAATAGCAACAAAAACATACAAAAAGATTCAAGCCCTCCTTCTAGCACCATAATGTAGAACCTTAAATATGCATTGGCTCAAAAAAAATCCCTTAGCATTGTTATTAAACCAAAGCAAACAAAGATTCCCTATAAGATTCATCTAATCACAAGAATAATGCAAAAGAAGTAAGCAAAACATAGAAAACATCATTCTAATAATCAAACTAGCATCTTATAGTGGATTGGTGCTTCTATGGAAAGACGCCCTTTCCCAATCCTTGATTAAGCTCCATGATATGAAAATTATATGTTGATGATCAAGATGATGAATGCACAAAATCAGTTCTCAGTTTAAGAGAATGACCTTGCAAGAGATTGTGGAGGATTTGATAAAAGATGAAGCCTCTATTTTATAGATTTTCAAATGCTAAGAGTGCCAAACATGGAGGATGTGGGACTAAATATTTGGCCAATAGGAAGAGGCCACTTGTCAAATTGTGATAGGCTTGAGGATGTGCAAGATTTTGGAAATGTGCCCAAGAGGGGGAAATTTCAAATTTGAATTTGAGAGTTAATGCTTAGTTTGACTTGTGCAAGGGACATGTAAGAGACATTAATTGCTTTGTTGGATGTACATGTCCACTTGATTTTGAATTCAAATTCGAGGGAAGATGCCATGTTGAGTGAAAATGTTGATTTAATAAATCAATAAATTGATTTATTTGTGCAATTGGGGATATCTAGAGGATGAAAGTGGTTAGGATTAGCATTTAATCATGGTTAGATTAGTTTAATGATGATCAAGATGATTTGACCAATTTGACTTGATTTAGGGATTTAAATCAAATCAAAGAGAGATGAATGATGATTTGAGATTTAATTAAATAAATGATTGGTTTATTTAATCCAAGAGGGAATGATAGGCTTAAATTAAATAAAGTTAATTTATTCAATTTAAGTGAATGAACTTAGGAGATTGAAATTGATTTACCCTAATGAATGGATGAGTGTTAATTTGATTGAATGCATAATGCTAATTTTGCATGTCTACAAAAATTATTTGGGAAATTCTAATGAAAAGGAGATCATAGGCTATTGATTTCAAAGAGAAAATCAAGAATGATGCATATAATAAGACTGTGTCTTCCCTAACCCCAGATGATCTAGAATCTTTGAAGAAGATTTGTGCAAAAATGTTTCGGATGAAGAGAAGAGTAAACATGTTGATGAAAAGGAATAAAAAGATAAGAAAGAAGGTAAGGAAGGAAACAACAAGAGTGATCCAACATACAATGGAAAAATATTGCATGCTTAAAGCTAATGAAGATGTTGCTGCTGAAAATGCTGAGGAAAATATTCCTCTTGATACAGGTAATACATATATTTCTAAAAATATTTATGTTGAAGTTGATGTCAGTGGTGAAAATGATCCTCTGGAAGTTGAAAAGTAGAATGAAGGTGAGGCTAAGCCTAAAAAAGCACAATGATGCTCATCCAGAGCACATTGAAGGAGAAAGAGGCAATAATGAACAAGGCAATGAAAAAGAAGGAAAAGGTAGTGAAGAAGAAGAGAAAAATAAAGATGAAAAAGATGAAAATGATGAAGAGGATAACAATAATAAAGACAAAGATGAAAATAAAAGTGAAGAGAAGAAAGAAGAATAAGAAGAGGAAATGGAAGAAGAAAAGGAGGAAGACGAGAAGGAAAAGGGAGAAGAAGAAAAGAAAAATGAAGAATTTGTCGAGAAAAATGAAGAAAGTGAAAAGAAGATTGTTAAATATCTTAAGAACCCTGGAGAACCATCCTCCAATAATGATGTTGTGAAAAGCTTGTTATCCAAGCAAATTAGATATCATCCAATAATTGCCCAGGAGCTTCTACAACTTCCTATGATTGAAGGAAAAAAAAAAAAATGGAGAAGATTTCTTTGGCACACAAAGTGGTGTTAGGAGATGCTCTTTAAGCATCTGGAAGGAAGAAAATTCTTGAAGCACATAAAAAAGGAACAAAAGTTATAGAGGATGCTCTCAAGGCATTGTAGGAAGTCATACCTAGTGCATCCATTGATACATCTCTCGCTTCTATTGAAAATTTGAAATTATTGTTCGACTCTTTCAAGGAGTATACCTTTGGGCTTAGTGAAAAGACAAGACAAGAGGTTGAGAAGAATTTGGCAGAGAAAAGGTTATTGGAATTACATGAAAAGTGTTCTCTTGCACACTCAAGTGTTGAAAAGAATCTGGAAGCTATAAAAGTTTGTGAGTTAGAAGAATATGTTGTTCTTGCTTATTGCCTGAAGTGGTCGGATGCCACTCAGAATATTAAGGTTGTTATGGAATCAATTAACTTTCAGCTATCTTTCATCTCTGGTACTTACAACCTATCCAAAGATAGAGACAGATCAACTTGGAACGCTATTACTTTGCATAAAGAAAATTTCTATCTTGTAGAAGCAGAAGGAAAAAATTATCAAAAAAATTGATCAACTAAGTGAAATTGTAAGAGTGAATACACTTCGATTGGCAAGGCTCTAGCATGTGCAAAAAAACTTGAGAAGATAAATTTCTCCTAATACTTCAGTCAGTGTAGAAGAAACTCTAGTAGAGTTGGAATCTCTAAACAAGATGTTGATTGCCACAAAGGATAGTTGGGAGAATGGAAAATCAGTATGGGAAGGTATTATAAAGTATCTTCAAGGCTTGCTATCCTCCAGTTGATACATGTTTCTTTGTTTTCATGTTTTCAAATTGTTTTTGTTACACACTTTGTCCTTGAGGTCAAAGGGGGAGTGAGAATGGTGAAATGTTGGTGTTAGGGGGAGAAGTGTTGTGAATAAGAAGTTATGTAAATATTCCTTTTAGCACATGTTTCCATCAATGACAATGGGGGATATTGTTAGAAAAATGAAGAAGAACATCTCATTTTGTTATTTTGTGTTGTCATTGATGTCACCATGATATATGAGTTGCAATTGCTAGATCAAGTCTGAAGTTGTTCCAATATTCTA